>CP136065.1:211956907-213156907 GCA_032622095.1 Siphonodentalium dalli | reverse complement strand
CGCCTGTTATGAATCAGTATAGGCTATGGGGCAAATATTAATACCATGGTGTCTGTTGTTTTAAGACTCCTTTAAATGTGGAGAGTTTGCAGTTATTAGCAGTCGGACCTCCAGAGAGCTTGGATCGCCACCTCTCAAGATGAACTCGCCACCGCTAATTCCAATTAGTGTCACCAACATGCTGGACACTAACATGCATGTCACGCCTTGTCTGAGCTGGTCACGCCACGCTCACAAAGGCGGATACCAGCTGATTCTGGATTTCCAGGCCGGCCCGGCAAAGCCCTTTTCAGGGCTCCCTACCGGGAGCGGACCGGATAATACCAGATAAGCACGGAAACCTCGACAGAAGATGAAGAAAAAGAAGACGAAAACACCATCAAGAAAAAAGAGAGATGCCGATAGACTCGCTGTGTGGAAAGCTTAAAAGCCGACAGGATCACCACCAGTCGACTCCGCCCATCCAGCTGCGATCCCGACCCAGTCTGCCGCCCAGGAGATGGAACCACCATCACCACCACCATCACGGCCAGACGAGGATAACGAAGAGGAAGACCCCTCTGACTTTGTTCCGAAGACTCCGGAGTATCACGAGCCGGAGCCTTCACCCGAAGCAGAATCCACATAATCCGAGAGAGAAAGCGACAACGAAAGCGACATAGAAAGCGGAAGCGACATTGACACCGATGTCGAAGAATGGGAAGATGAGCCTTCACCCATAACCAAACAACCTTAGATCACCAGGGAAGAATTAGAAGCAATTTTCGGCAAAGACGAACACTCCTCCGACTCCGACTCTGAAGATGAGCCTCCACCACAATCACCATCGAGTGCTCCACCACCAAAAAAGAAGAAACGAAAAAACAACAAGAAAAAGAACAAAAAGTAAAAGAAAAAACAATCTCTTAACAGCTAGAATCCCACCTCACATGACCCTCCTGAACCACGACCTAGACATATTGTACCTACAAATCCAAGAAAATTCAAGTCAGGGCGTAAGGGCGATCTTCGGATGAGCCCACCACCGTCCTCGTGCCGCCCTGCGGGCGGGCACGCAAATCCTTTCTCTGCTGGGTCCACATATCAACACATAAAACCCACACAGAGAAATCAAGGTAAGTCTTCTCCGCCGGTCCTGGTTCGGAATGGGGTGGGGCTTTGCTTCCTGATTTGGTGACATCCACCTCATGGACATCAGGCAAACACCTACTGTGCATGAGCATATATCAATCTCACAAACTCTACAAACGCTCTTCAGCGGAATCATGGCATTCAAAAGTGGGTTGTAGGAGAGGGCCGACGGCCCTTTAAAATCTTCCCGGGTATCATCCCAAACTCCAAACTTGGGTCCACATTCCGAATTTCCACAATGAATCGCAAACGTAAATTAGATTTCGGCACGAGTGAAAATGACCAACCGTGCACAGTTAAAAAACTTACTGATTTCTTTGGAAAATCCACAAATGTTGATATCATATGCTATACATATAATTATATTAATAAAACAATTAATTCCACTCTTCGATCCCCCGGATGTCCATGTGAATAACTGGTTTCATATTTATACGGCTGATGTTATTTATCACCGACAAACGCTATTCACACTTTTATCGTAAATTACTTGCCTTATATGCATATTGGGTTCGTCGTTCGTTCGTGTGTGATTTGATAAGGCACAGCGGCCACAACAAAGTTAAACCCCAATCAATCTTCATTATAATTAGTATGTGAGGATTTAAATTCGCAAGGTCGACAATTCATGAACGCAAGTTCATCATCTAACTAATGTTCTAATCGACATGGACATACCTTTAATTAATTATTAAATACAGTATTTTTGTGATACGCCTGTTCTCGTGTAAATAAGCACTTAGATCTTTATGTATACGTAAATAGCATACTTTTAAAACAGTACGATATGGGACTCTTTCCATAAGAAATACGCCAATATTATTTAACCTGGGAGATATATTTCTTTGTAACTGTTGTTATCTTTTCCCCAACTCAAAATTGCATGCTTTGCTCTGAATGTGTGAGTCGATATCGCAAGTAACATCGAATTATCTTTACCTTTCTACGAGGATTATGTAATCATAAAGACGCATTCAAGTAATTAAAAATCCAACTGAATACGGTGATTGGGTGCCAAACAAAAAACCGCCATTTGTGCGACATGAAACATAAAAGAGCGTTTCGTGGTAATGTATTCCTGATATGGTAGCAATAAAGAGCGTTTATCTGAAAGCTGGCGAAAAGTTGAAAACGGCTGAAAAGTGGCTGTGAATTTGGCAAGTGTTTTTTAGGGGAAATGAAGCCGGTATATCAATACTTCGTGCATTCCTCGCCTATCGTATCCGTCGATCCAAATGACGTAGAAAACAATTGGGGGTTCGAATGAACCATGTCCGTTTAATGCGTCTTTCTGTGACATAATGCCCGTAGCAAGGTAGTTCAAGTATTTATTAACCTATTTCCGGTGTGACTAAACACCGCCCAGACCGCCCCTGAGGAGTATATGGGTGATTTTAGTGGCAATATATGTGCATGGGTGTCATGGAAAGCCACTCACGCACGGACAGGGCTCGCGACCACACATAAGTCAGTGTCGCTATTAGCCCTCAAAATGCCGGCTTATTCGCCGCGAATGAAGCTAACAGCCCGGACCGCCCCTGTTGCGTCTAGGGGTGATTTTAGTGTCCATATCTGTGTGCGGGTGTCGTCGAAACGCACATACGCACGGAGGGTGGTCACGACCAAACAGAAGTACCGATATTAACCCCTAAACTTGCCACATTCAGCCAGAATTACAAATTTTGCCCCCAATAAGAAAACTCGCAGCCCGGACACCCGTAATGCCCTCGTACTTCTAATAACTCCTTACATATATGTTGCGGAACTACACTCGACTACTCTCACGAAAAAACAAGGGCGAATCGCCAACGAAAGCCGGGCAAGTAACCCCCAAAATGCCGCCATCGCCTAATTTACCGATAACGAAGCTAACAGCCCGGACCGCCCATGTTGGGGTTAATTGCCCGACTTTCGTTGGCAAATCGCCCTTGTTTCTTCGTGAACGTAGTCGAGGGTAGTTTCACAACATATATGTCAGGAGTTCTTAGCCGTACGAGGGCGATACTGGGGTCCGGGCTGTGTGAGCTTTTTTATTGGGGGCACACATTTGTAATTCTCGCTGAATCTGGCAAGTTTAGGGGTTAATATCGGTACTCCTGTTTGGCCGTGACCAAGCTCCGCCCGTGCGTGTGTTGGTGTCATTGACAACCGCGCACAGATATGGACACTAAAATCACCACTAGACGGGGGTTAATTGCCAGGCTTTCGTGGGCGACTCGCCCTTGTTTCTTCGTGAGTGTAGTCGAGGGTAGTTCCGCAACATATATGTAAGGAGTTATTAGAAGTACGAGGACATTACGGGCTGTGAGTGTTTTTATTGGGGGCACACATTTGTAATTCTGGCTGAATCTGGCAAGTTTAGGGGTTAATATAGGTATTTCTATTTGGCCGTGACCACCGTCCGTATGTATGTGGGTTTCCATGACACCCGTGTACAGATAGGGCCACTAAAATCACCCCTAGACGCAACATGGGCGGTCCGGGCTGGTCCGGGCTGTTAGCTTGGTAATCGGTAAACATATTCCGCGATGGCGGCATTTTGGGGGTTAATTGCCCGGCATTCGTTGGCGATTCGCCCTTGTTTCTTCGTGAATGTAGTCGAGGGTAGTTCCGCAACAGGTATGTAAGGTGTTATTAGCTGTACGAGGACGATACGGGGGTCCGGGCTGTGAATTTCTTTTATTGGGGGCACAATTTTGTAATTCTGGCTGAATGTGGCAAGTTTAGGGGTTAATATCGGTACTTCTGTTTGACCGTTAATGTCTCCGTGTGTATGTGGGTTTTATTTCGATACCAGGAAAAATTAAAAAGCCAATATATTGGAGCTCAAACCTCCTTGTGTCTTTAATACTTTCTCTTCTGGAAGTCGATATCTGGTCATAAGAGGGAGGTAAAGTGGCAACATTTAAATGGGGAATTCAGTGTTAATTTTTAAGAAAATATTACTCAATGTTTACAAACCGTAGAATAATGCTTCACGTCTTGTTGGAATGTTGAGCATATACCTAGTGACAACTCGAAGCAGATTTTTCATTTTATGTTTTGTTTTGTGACATTGGATTGAATGAGACCGACTAGTCCTGGAGAAGATACCGGTCATGGAATATACACGTATGAGTGAATACATTGGCCTAACAATATTTACCTTGACCTTGCAAGCCAGTGCATTCTCTTATATATGCGGGGTACTCGCATATTTAAAATAATGCACTGGCTAATAGTCTTTAAAATTGCACCAACACAGCTCCCGTCATGAAAGGGTTAAACAAATTAAGGTCAACGACCCCTGAATGGGAATTACTGACGTAAGAGCACACACGAGGCAGTTATTTGTCCATTCCGACATCATTAACACTTTAGTCATTATGTGTATCCATATTTATCTCAGTCCATTGTGTCACCATGATTGACATCCAATAGTTTAATTGTATTGAGCATCCTATCACTAAAGGTTTGAAAGTTGACAGGATGCAGAAAGAATGGTACATTACCCCCACGTAACCGTGAGCTAATTAATGGACATGTTTGTCTTCTGGTGCCTTCACTACAAGACAGACGTCTATCTTGGTCACAATGCCCACTCTGAACCAAACACTCACAACCAAAAGTATGCGGCACATTAGCTTGCGTCCTATATGGTGCCTCAGTAATAATTTGTTCATGTATATGTGACCCGCCATATCAAATCCAGTCGTAAGTCGGGATTTTTTTTACCCTGTGCCAATGCTATAGGTCGCCTCGCATATATAAGAGAATACATTGGCCTAACAATTGTTTTCAATTTTAATAATTGTTTCTTGTATTCTTTAAACAATTTTATAATTTCACCCATACAGAGCCCCAGACAAACATGAGCAGACGACACTCTTATATATGCTTCTATATATGTGTGGGGCTCCATGCAGGGTAATGGATGTTTTTTATTTTATGTCCTAAAATTTGTAAGAAACACTTATTTTAAAAAAATGATAAAAAATTGTTAGGCCAATGCATTCTCTTATATATGCCAGGCGACCTATGGTCGACTCGCATATATAAGAGAATGCATTGGCACAGGGTAAAAAAAATCCCGACTTACGACTGGATTTGATATGGCGGGTCACATATATGACGCAATGGAATTTTATTTTTTTTATTTTTAAATTGTTTTATTGGAATAAACAGACACCAATGAAGAATGTAAATACAGACATGGTACATGTTATTATAAATAAAGTTACATTCTTCCAATTCTCTCACATCTTGTACACTTCATTTACACGTCTTTCGTACGTCATATGCACTCCCAGTGACTTACATGTGGATTGGGATAAATCGAATAATGTGTTCATTTTATATAGTAATCCAGATTTTAAATCTTTTGAACTTTGTTCATGTGTACGGCGCATCGGTACGACATCTAACTATAGACGGCGTTGTGGTATTGGGGCGATAATAGTATTTCTTGGGTATAGTAATTAAGTGAGTTTTTGAACTGGTGAAGAGAAAATTTTCAGGACAAGTTTATTTGTGTTCACTCGTGCGTATATGTATAGCCTTTTCTAAAAGGAACCAGTTTTTCGAAAATTCTTGTTGTTTCGATTGGCATCGTGCGGTATACTTCTCACATTGGTATCTATAATTCAATTCTTTGAGGAAAACATTTAGCGATAAGTTAATTGGCTTGAATTTGGTCCTATAAATGTATTGTTTATTTAGAAGCCACAGCATGTTCGTTATAAAGTTCGGATTCGTTGGTGATGAACCGAGAATCATTGTCATCTGCTGGGGACATCTGCTGTCTCGCTTTTACATCTATCGCATTTATCATCTTCTCGTAGATTGGACATTTTAAGAAACTTGTTAGTTGATAATATTCGTGAGTTTATCGCAATGGACATATTGAGAGCCAGTGCCTCCTCCCAGTCTGATATAGCTAGTCTTACCTAACATTGGGTTAATCACACTTCGAAATGGATAAATATGATGCCTTACTCGGTAATTGAAAATACTCTATATATCATTCACTTGTAACTACGGTTACAATTAGGATGATATCATATTTACGTTTATGTATTGTTTGTTCATAAGATATGGATCATCTCATCAATGATGTTACATGTACATAATAGTAGTTTCAATGGGATTTTGATCACCAGAACAATTCAGCAACCTGCATTTATAACACCAACGGAGAGACTGGTATAGTATAAATTTATATTTTCTCCCGGGCCCTATGTTGTAAAGTAATGTTGAGGAACCCCAAAATATATGTCAATGAAAGCACCCCCGACCATTATGGAAAAAAACAACAACATTCTATTAAACCATGGTGAATACACCGTGGTATTACCGTGGTGATTTGGACAGGTACAATGATGTAATTTTACCAGGGTAAAATTTGTCTTTTGAATCGTCACATATACATGTAAACCCACCCATATATTTACTCTAGTGAAATGGACCCATCCAAATATTCACCAAGGTATTTAAGCTGGATGTAAGTGGTTCTACCAGAGTAATTATACCAGGGTTATTTACCTCGATATTATGGTAATTTACCATTGTATTACCGGGATACGCTTGTAGAAGCATTAAAATGTGAGTCAACAGTTTGGAGGCATATGCATAGCACATGTGATTACATAAGGTGTTAAACTCTTCTGGACTTAGCAAAAAAATATTTATAAGAATATTCTTGCCACATTCTGTTAACTTTTGAGCAAAGCACCTGGTACACTTGTTTTCCACTGATTAACTAACAATGTATGAATTTCTTCTCCCAAGAGAGACAGAAAACACATCAGCTGCGTATTGTGCTATTGTTAAATATATTTATCGCTCACGCCCTTGAAAAGCACTACAGTAAAAGCCCTGCAAAACATGGTTAACCACGCTCAAATGCCGTAACATATGGTAAAGTCGGGTAAAAAAGATATACGCTGGTAAATCCCGATGTAGTACCATTACATACACCACATTGAACAACATGGTAGCTATGCACCAGCAATTTTGAGATTAATTGGATTTCAACTTGCAGATTTGATTCCATTTTGGACTTAAATATACAAAAAAAAACAATAATCACAACTTAACCCAACAAAATGTTTGTCTCTGCATGGTTGAAACACGTTTTTTTATAATCAGTGTGTAAAGTATAGACTCAAAACAAGTCTGAACTGCTCCAAGGACAACATACCAGTCTTTAGTCTAGAAATAAGACTCTGATTCAATATAGCATTCCCCTTGTATTACATATATATTATTGTATGCTATTACCTCACCCCATTCGAAATCACAGGATGTATTATTAGCTGACACATGACATTAATACTAGGGAATGTAGAACTCAGTTCTTCACAAAATCCATCTCTGACTGGAACCAAACAAGGGTTTTACCAGCTTATAATATGTTACACCAACCAACGCAAAGGTCCTGTTCCACCCACCAGCATTTCACGACAGTAAAGTGGGGTACACCGTGCATTTACTTGGAATTTACAAGGGTATGTCCTTTTTACATGCACATTACGTGACATTTACTAGTGTATATCATTGTTTGCCTGACTTTACAATATTTACCAGAGTAAAGACTAGTATACCATGGTTTATCGAGCTTTTACTATGGTGTTTTTATACCCACCCCCCCCCCCCGCACCAGATATATAACACGTTCCATTCAAGTATAAACCGAGATGCTATTTGTCTCTCCAACGTGGGTCGTCGGGTCGATGGACCACTGCAGATGTTCACATGGTTATTTTTCCAATCACAAATTATGTATAAATACTTTTTATTTCCTTGAAATGTGTTATTATATATCTTTTTGGTTTATTTGAAATTAATTATATGCATGTTCAGATATATAATTACACCTCACACTCTGTACTCTGACCTTCTCTCTAAAATTCTGACATTATCTTCTGTCCCTTTGTCTCGCCTCCACCTCATATTTCTTCTTTCTATGGATCTTTTTTATGCCTCTATTATTTACCCCTACTTGACTTGCAGTCAAGTAGGGTTGTGCCATTGTCAAGGGAGAGGGCTTCAAATAAGCCTATGGCTTGTTGCCTAATCCCATTTTTCTACTAAATTTGTATCTATTGTAATTATTTATCTGAATGTCCATAGAGGGAAAAATAAATACTGTTTAAACTAAGTATAATATGAATGATACGCTTCCTTCTCATGGATGTTCTTCAACGAATAAAACAAGTAATTGATGAACATTTAAGACCTGGACATCATGTGTGTACCTAATTTGTCAAGTTGTGGTAGTGTACTTGGTAGTTGCTCCCGATATATTTCGAACATGTATCACAATGGGTTTCTTCGGGATATCCAGGCATATCTCGGAAGTAATATGGGTTGTTTTGGTATTTATGTGAACCAATGCATGCCCGTGCAATCAACTGAGGGACCCACATCGTCTATCGCCATGGAGGCAATACGAACTCGACCACCCGACATAGTTGGGGCATGTCATTTTTCATCGCCTTAATACATTGAGGGATGGCATGGTGTAATGTAGTGTTAAAGTCCCATCGCTATGCTAGTATGACCGCTGGCACCACGTATATTTTCGTAATTATTAATTTTTTTATTTTATGACTACAGATTCGGAAATACTAGATAGACGTCAATGTAAACACAAATTGAAACAACCATCACAAATATGCACCTTTTGGCTAAATAATATCAATTAATAATTTTTGTCTGAAGAAAACTGAAAATATATGTCAAAATTATCAGTCTCCAATGTCAATACGACCAGTACGTCTTCAATTCTTATGAACTAAGTATGGTAAAATGAAATAGTTTGCTGTCATTTCTTCAAGAAGTAACATTTTCACTAAATAATTTTATTTTGCCAATTTTCAAGGCATGCTACTTCTTCCTGCTCTATAATTTGAGTAGTCCTTAAGTGTTGTGTCAGTTATAATTCATTCTGACTTTATCTTGCCCATTTTCATATGAATAATAAAAAAATGAGTGATTTCTGCACACGTTGTGTACGTGGTGGCAGCGGTCGGACCATCGTAGCAGGGAACAGAGCTCTGCCTTGGAGTTTGGCTCCGATGGTTACTTATAACACAGGGAAGACAACTCTCTATGATATCGATTATTCCTGTCACTGGAATTAAGTGAATCAGATATAGAGTTATCTATCCTGCTCCACTGAACAGTAAGTGTGGGCAGTCAGCAACGAGTGAAATTTTCTGGTGAAGGCTAACCCACCGACTACTGCAGTATTATTCACTAGTCGGGCTTATTTAATAAACCAGGTGGCTTATATCAGATCAGACACATCCTGAATTCCACTATTTTAGTGGTATATGACCATAACATATTCCTGTTTCCTTTATTTGCGTGGGAAAAGAAGACGGGGCATACCAGTGCACAGCCAAATTTTACTCTTAACAATATCGCAGCGAATGAGCAGTCTTCCGACAAAATCCGTTTTGCAATATTTTGCGCCAGCTTTGTTCAATAATATTACTATTATGTGCCTAAGATAACCAGTGTGCATAAATAACTCTAATTTCATCTCAAATGTCCCTTGCCGCTCCCCTACCCATCCCACATCGGTCTAGCATATGCACACGTAAGATGTTGCCACATGTATAGCAATTCAAATACCCCACATAGTGTGTTAATGATATCGACCTGTGCTGTCATTGAATTAAACTTACATGTAAATCGTTCATTAACTTTTGGCAAAACGGCATCGCCACCCCCTCCAACCACCCAACCCAACTACAACACCCCACCATGCAAATTACTATGCTCCACCAAACTTATATTCATTTTAGAACTGAACCACCCCGGCTCTGTTTCACATACGCATAAACTAACTGGAACTACATGTACCAGAACTTTGAACAATATGCAATACCTGTAAATACCTGTCTACTGATCCACTAACAAATGGCCCATGCGTAATCTTGTTGGAGAGAAGGTCTCTACACTATCGACAGTCAAGTGAAGAAGTTCTTTTGGCCAAAGTCTAACCTACAATACTTAAAGGTGGACTAGCTCTTTGTAAACATGTATTATATAGTTACCGGGGTATAAAATATTAGATCTGAAATATGAACTGAAGACCCCTGTCCAGAAATGCTTCTATCGATTAATATTCATATTATTTCGAATATGTTCTGGTCTAAAAAGGTGTGGTTGTTTAGCTAACGAACTATAGAGGTTACTCTTAACAGAGACCAGAACTTTTATGGTGTAATTTTGTCACAAATAAACATTAATTATACTCATTATCGCTTATAACTATGGAATAGAACAATACAACCAATCAATCTGGAACATTTGAGTTCGGTACATAGCCATAGGAACAGCCTAATGCTCTATATCGCTATATGGTATCACCCGAATGGTCTGTTCTAAAAATAGACAAATAAAATGTCCCAATAAAATATTCGAAATAAATTCAATATCAATTGATAGAAGCCTTTCCGGACAGGGGTCTTCAGTTCATATTTATTATTTTATACCCACGCAACTATTTCAAATTTGTTATTTAAAGAGATAATCCATCTTTAATCCTTCAGGTGCTGTGGAAAATAATTTCGCACGAGACTCTCCGCCCCATTTGGTAAATACCCAACAAAAACTCGTGCTATTATTGTTGTGACTGTCCCCAAAGTACGGAATGCCAGAACGCCAATAACTTTAGTATGTATTTTACTGCTGGTCGTAATATCAACTTTACATTGTGTGCGAGACCTCCTCTTTCGACAATGTATAATGCCTCTGCGTTCTCGAGATAATTCGGAACATGTACGCGTTACCTTACGCGAAATTGAACAATTGGACCACCCTTTCTCTGCCAGTTAAAACGCGACTATGCGATGATTTTTTCCCTCAACTCTTTAATTTTGACGCTTAGTATTTCAAATTCATACCGGAACTTTGAGAAACAAATCGGTTAGTCGTAAAACCGCGTACATATTTGTTTTCACAGTCGTGTATCTCAGACTCAGAGCGCAATAAAGACAATGGCCCCTGTTTTTGTCCGTGAACACTCGAGCCCTCTTTGTGCCCACATCATATCATCAAACGCATCATCAGTATGCATATTGTCTTCCTTGTTCATGTTACTTTCACGTTTGCTATCATTTAATGTTTTTCATCATCTTCACCGACTATACCAATGATTCAATCATCACTATGTTACGTGCCAACACCCACCGGAGTACAAAACGTCCGAACTTGGTGTCAAAGCAACGATGCTGGAAGGCATCTTTTCTTTCGAATCCGGACCATTTGAAACATATACTTCATCCTTCAATCGCGACAAAATGATATCGTGTTGTCCGAAAGAGTATAGGGCTACGATTGGTATCTTTGATTCGAGGAACAAAAGATCGACTTTCGTCATCACAGTAGTCTGTCTATCCGCAGAGGTTTTTGGAGAATTAACATCAAATTTATATTTCTTTTTATCCTCTTTCTTCTATTGTTATCGGTCGACATAGAGACCCAACTGGCTCTCACACTCACTCGAAAATTCTACCTGATTCCATCTCTATATTTCATTACAATGTAAGAAGTATCCGACACAAGTTAGAACAGATCATTGACTTGATCAACGAATTCGACGTTCTCTGCTTTATTGAGACGCATCTTGACCCAGCATACTCCTCCGAACATTTAGAAACCCATGGTTGTTGTTCCCCTATTCGAAAAGTCCGAGACGCGTACGGTGTGGAATGTGTGTCATGTTTGCTGATCATGTTATTGATAAAGAAAGACTTGACCTAGAATGCGACTTATCGATTCCATGGTTTGAATTATTTGCTAAAACATCTCACATGATTGTTGGGGACTCATACAGGTCAGACCAATTTTGAAGCCATAATTATTGGGACCTTCTGGACACCTCAATTTCTGATGCAAATGACATCTCAGAAAATATAGTACTCACTGGAGACTATAATTCTAATTACCTCGAGAACACCTCCAAAATAAAGCTAATTTCCGACCCGACGCATATAGCTTGGAAAATGTGATAAAAGACCCACTAGAGTTACCACTAGGAATAACACACTACTTGATCATATTATCAGTAAATCACTTCATGTCTTGAATTGCGATGTTTTAAACCTCGGAGTTTCAGATCACTTGGGTGTTTATGCAACAATATCTTTCGACTGCTCCACAGTCTCTGCTTTTCAGAGAAAATTATGGAATTACAAAAAAGCTAATTTCCAGCGAGCGAACTGCATGCTAAATAGTGTACATTGGGAAGACTTAATCAATGCGACGCCTGATATCGATTCGGCGATAAAAAATATTCCAATCTACTTTCCTATCTATCATGGACAGAAATATACCACAGCATAACATGACAATCCGCCCCAAAGATAAAATTTGGTCCACTTTGGAGATTAGAATAGTTACGCAAGCGAGATAGATTCAGGGAAAAGGCATTAAAAATCAACAACCCAGTTTCATGGCGGGCATATAAATAATCAAGTAATAAAGTTAATAACATGAACAAATACGCCAAAATTAAATTTGATGATAATTTGGGAGAACAAATAATAGACTCCCCAACCCCGTGATTTCTGGCAGCTCCTAAATAGAAAGAAGGTGAACAATACCCCTATCTATACAGCGCCACTGGAACCATACACGCCACTGGAACCATACACGCCAGTGGGAGAACATGCGTCAGATGATTCTAAAAAAGATAAAAAATTTAAATATGAGCTTCATATCGATCTGCACTATAAACGATTCTGCGCATACCCCTCCCCTCTTTCACACTCGAAGCAAAATGCTGATGCCAGAATTCTCTTTTGTTGAATCAGATGTTGAAACAGCTATCACATCTTTACAATTGAATAAAGCTCATCAGTGTTAGAATGCTCCACGAAACTTCAAATTCTATATCAAAGCCGTTAGTCCTCCTATTTAAGAAATCGACCAATAGTGCGAATCTCGTTGCTACCATGCCTAGCCAAAGTCTTTGAGAAGGTTGTCTTGAAACAGATAAGTGCTTTCTTCTTAGAAAATAAATTATTGTACTTCCGCCAATCCGGATTTATCTCTGGTCACAATACCACATACATGTACCAATTAATGGACCTATACCACAATTTTTGTCAATCTATCGATAAAAGCCTCTTCACGTGCGGCATATCTTAATAATCATAATGACCAATTTTATATAGCGATTAACCAATTTCTTGATCTAACACGCTTAGTACAATAGTCCAAAGTATTTGAAAGATTATAGCACAGGGGGCTGATTTACAAACTTCAACGCTACGATGTGGAGGGTCAAACATGGCAATAGATCGAAGACTATTTACTAAACAGAAAGCAAAGAGTCCTGACAAATAATACATTTTCCTACTACGAGGTTATCTCCGCAGGAGTCCCTCATGTTAGTAGATACTATTGACTCCATCACGAGAATGTATGTTGATGATACTTGTATTATGAGCAGCCATTGGGATCTAGATGAACTTTCTAAAATGATGAATAGCGATTTGACGAAAATAACGACCTGGTAAACAAAAAAAACTGGCTCGTGAATTTTAACCCAACCCCGAAGCCATGTCTTTCTCGTTGACCCCACCCTTTCCAGAAATACCAAACCTTAAATGTATAAACGACCATGTCGGCTTTGTGGAATCACATAAACACTTTTGTCTTAAACTACAACAAAATCTAAACTGGAACATTTTATATAGAAAGTACAGTGAAGAGAATCGCCTCTCGTCTGGCTCAGCTGAGCCGATTCAAGTATCAACTCGATAGAAACACGCTCGAAAAGATATACAAAACGTATATATTACCAGTATTCGATTATTCTGATGTTGTATGGGACTGCACGCCGCGTTATCGATTATACAAGCTCGACCGCCTCCATGCTGATGTTGGCCGTAAAGTCTCTGGACTGACACGCTCGGTTTCTAATTTTGTTGCCATGCAGGTGGTAGGTTGGCTTTCTTTGGAATCGCGTCGCCAATTCCACAAGCTTGGGATGATTAACAAAATAGTAAAACAAAAATCAATCGCCCAACTACTTATCTACCATCCTCCCACCCAGAGCTATCCAGGTCAAGTTATAATTTCAGACGTCCGGGAAAATTATGTTCTTTCGATGCCACACTGGGCACTACACAAAGTCCTTTCTGCCCTCGGCGATAGCTGATTGGAACGAAATCCCAACTGAAATGACCGACGTTGTCCCTTTCTCTGACTTAAAATTAAATTTACAACTCATATGCCAACCCCCAAACCCCGTGAGCCCCCACTTGTATTCAGGTCTCAGACGATATAATGTGATATATTCCAGAATTCGAAACGGGTGCAGCGAACTTCGCGCTGATATGTATCAAAACTACATAACCGAAAGTCCTGCTTGCAGTTTGGGAACCCTTTGTAAGATGCATACTATTTCTTGTTATGTGTCCTTTATATCAACATGAACGGTTTGAACTTGACCGTAAGTTAAGCCGTGCTGAACGCTTCATTATAACCGACACTGATAAGTTTTTTTCGGGATATGGTACATCTCAATTCCGGTATATGATTGGTATTCTTCGTGCTTTATTGTTATCCTATAACCAAAAGTGTTAATTATAACCAGTGATTATCTTACCAATAACTGGGCGATATGTTAATATTCCCCGGGTACAGTTAAGATAATCACAAACTATTGTTGTCAGATGTTGACAGTTTAGATATTATACCAGGGAAACAAAAGAAAACATGGCAGCTGGGGTTTAATGAGAAATACGATATGTATTCCTTCTTTAATATATACATGGATATAGGAGTGACACATTTCCTTCGAAAGATCAGTGCAAGACAATGGTGGGCGAAAGAATAGAAAGGGTTATTGCTCCCACTGGCGACAAGTGACGCCAGATAGCACTGACCTCTCCCTACTTATACATTGTCATTATACCGACATCAGACTGACTTTGGAATATATGGGAGTTGTGTTGGGTCAACCATTCACATACCAGTCCACTCTAAAATCTCCGAATACTCTTGAATACAACAAACTAAATCAAATAATCTCTTGTGCAAGTTTTGTTCACCGAGCTATGATAAAGAGCTGGACATCATGCTTCGTTCGTGCAAAGCGTATGCAATGATTAAGCTACGCGACACCTACTGGACCATGATCATCAATAAATACGTGTGCATGGTATTCATATATTAATATATCTAGCGCCACTCCTATCTGATCTGATGGCAGTTGTTCCTGTGTATTATTCGTGAGTGGCAGCGTTGGGATCGGTTGTATAGTTTGAGTGTTATTCTTGACATAACGACATTCCTGCTTCTGGTATGAATTGATGCTATACACGATGGACTGGTTGACAGTATAGTCATACATCATATAATGCGTACTGATAAGCAGGCAACACATATAGCACACTGCATAAACAGAAAACAAACAGCAATCATCCGAAAAACGGGTCAATGTGAACCATAAGTTGTAGCCACATGTCGTCCATTTGACTCACGGTTTCTTCACAGGAACATATATAGTGAACATCGATAAATCAGTATTTAAATTACGCCTTTAGTGAGCCAATATGACGCGTCACCTCATTTTTTGTGGTCAACTAGTGGTGATGGTTTGTTGCAAGTGCTATATCCGTCGCATCCTGTATTGATTATCCATCATGCGTAAATTAGCGTGACGCTCGAGTTATGAGCTAACAAACGAACGTATTATTATGTGATCTCTGATGACGTGCAGAAATTTACTGTGGCCGTAACGAAATGAACGGAATGTTGTTAATAGTCCACATACCACTAACACATCGGACGTATATATCACCCAACACTTCCCTGTTTGCATGTTCAATGACACGGGATGAAATAACGTTGATGATCGTTTGCGAACGTCAATTGAAACTCGCCCAATAATTGATCTGAATAATATTCACTAATCAACACTCGAGCACAGAACGATGGAATCCCCGGAAACTTTTATTTCACACATCTAGTCTGGGACAAGACGTTTCCTCTCTGGACAGACATGTCTGAAGAACTGCAGGTCTGGAAGTTATTGTTTATAACTCTTATAGTGGCAATTCTCGTCTTTTCTACTGTTGGAAATTTCTGTGTCATATACGTTGTTGTGAAGTTGAAAACACTAAGAAGACACCCATCCAACATGCTGGTGTGCAACTTAGCTGTCGGAGATATATTACTTGTCGGGACAATAATTCCGATTAAGCTTCATGATATGACACACACAGAAGATTATTTCGATGGTATGTATCCAACTGTAAAATATCAATTGAATATTCAAAATACATTCATTCTTGATTGAAATGTGAAATGTTGCTACTTATGTGTTGGCAGTATCACTCATTTGCCTATTAAGCTAGAATAACAAAGAAATACTGCTAAAAAGTATAGTTTTTTCTCAAATGGTCACGTTTCTTCGAAAATCCAAATGTTTCCATACTTAAGTTGGCCAACAGCGACAAGAAAAAACTCTTGTTTCGATTAATGTTATCCAGTTTTAACCGAAAATCGTGAAGTATAATTTTATAACGTGCAGTAATGTGCTACAACTGCCCCATCTGGTCTTCTAGTTTACCCCTCTCTCTCTTCCCTCTGCCTCCTGCTATCCCTAACACTACCTTGTCCCTTTTCGTCCATCCCTAACTCAAATTCAGTTATATATATCCATTTCTCATAAAACCATTAATTCCAACCTTTCCCGTCTGAACTATACACATCCCTCACTTATTGGGAAGGGGCATGTATATATAGCCAAAGAGGAAAATACTTCATATAAGCCCTCGGCCCTATTGTCTGATCCCCGTCAACATACATTAACTCTTCTATTTTGCATATATGTGTCATCATTTGGAAATAAAAATATGTTTTAACTAATGGTTGAGTATGATTGTACCAGTTAACCCTTTACCCAACAGAAGGGCCATGGGCCAATGCATTCTCTTATATATGCGAGTCGACCATAGGTCGCCTCGCATATATAAGAGAATGCATAGGCTTAACACATTAAAAATTATAAAATTGTTAAAGAATGTATTTTAGGCCAATGCATTCTCTTATATATGCGAGGCGACCTATGGTCGACTCGCATACATAAGAGAATGCATTGGCACAGGCCATAACTGTAACTATCACAATGTGGTCAAGGAGCCGGTTCCAATGATATCCATATTTGTATGGTTCTATTGAGACAGACCGAAGATATTTTAGGCTGTTGAAGCTTTATTTGGCCGGTTTTGTCCGGTTTGTTGGGTAAAGGGTTAATAGTTGAATATGAAGATACTAGTTGAACTACTGATGTGCCAGACTCGTGGATACTTAACTTATTATTTGACAAAGATAGTCTTATAGTATCGTGCAAACAACTATAGATCATTTGGTTCTTTGTCTCTGGCAGAAAATGTTAATTTCTCCTGAAGTGTGCTATACCAGAAAGTTCATATATTTGTAAGTTATGTTCGATCATCAAAACACTTAGCAAATCTGATTTGGAAAATATGTGGACTTTAACTCACGATGGTTGTTTTGTGTGTTTTTTTGTTGTTTAAACATATTTTATTGTAATATAATATTACAAGAGGGATCGGGGCACAAGTTTTGACAAATTACAGCCGCCACTCTCCCATTATCATTTAAAAAAATACAAAGTAGATGACGAACATAACATATATACAGGATGATATGTGGTGTGTTTGTGATTGCTGTCAGTCCTATCCTTCTGTTTTTGAAATTTCACCTGAGGTAGTCAACATTTGTAACGCACAGGAGGATCGCCAATATTTTCAGCATAGTGGGCCTAATTAAATCGTTTCGTTGATGAAATGTATGAATGAACAAAATGGAAAAGAATTTCATTGCGTCGATTCGATTCTGATGATATCCCTGTGAGTAAGGAGGAAATGTTAGATATTATAAATTGGTTGCAATCTTGTTGAAAAGTTCGCATCTTTCGGCTGCATACAGGGGCACTCAAAGAAATAATGAAAGGCATCTTCGACTTCGTATCCACATATGCATTTAGAGGTATCAGAGATAAAATTATTGTACATATCAGATTTGAGTTCACTGCAGTATTTGCGAAATCTGCAGTGTAAGATGTTTAGTCTTCTATGACAATTAATAAAGATTTTGCGTGAGAAGACAGATAACTCCATTGTACAGCTCACTGAGTGTGTGAAGATAACTCTATTTCTCAAACCCATGCATCAGCTCAGGTTCTGATCAATATCTCTGTTCGTTCTGTCTTGGGTTTCTCCCCTTTGAATACGTTCTGTTGAGCTAATTCCGCTTCGTAATGTCATTAGAGTTGTTCCATCAGCTATTGCGCTGGTATAGTTTGCTTTGTTGTGATCTATCTTAATTTCAGTGTTATTTGAGTAGGACCGACGGATAAATTAGTTGTGTCACATAGCTATACCATGCCAAAAAAAACACATACTCGTCATGATTGACACTAGAGTTAGTATCTACCCATGTTTTTGTTCCAGTTATGATCAAAGTGAGTCAATATATAGACATGCATGGTATTGGTATGCTATAAAAAGACTTTCTGAGGCGATAGAAGTTTCGCGACAATACTAAGAAAGGGTTCTGTTTTTCTGCAGCATCTTTGAAATATATAGAAATATCAATCAAATTATGACGTAGGTTATCGACACTGGCACCACTCTGCCAAGTTGGAACCAGACCATAATTCTCAGGGGGCCATATACATATTATGTTGGCAACAATTGGTGGTACAATGTTTTATCAATTATGGTTCCCTCGCCTGGCCCCAACTCCTGGCTGAATGCGCCACTAACGAAAATTTAAACTGTGGACATCCATTAGATTCCTCGTTTCGTTTAGTTGGTATATCGTATCAAGTTGAGAAGAAATCGGCGATAATTTTGTTCACCAATGTTACTCCCCTCCCAATGCCCGCCCCTATACGGCGCCATCTTTAAACCACACCATTAGATTCCTTGTCCCATAGCTGATATATAAATTTGGTGAACATCTGCGATCAAATCGTTGTTCACTTTTGGTGCCGCTCGCCTCCCCATCCCTGATTCCAGTAGAGCCACTTTGGTTTCTTTAAACCACACAATTAGTTTCATCTTATGGAGATAACTAATATAAGTGATGGAAATCGACGACTGAAAATATTCTTATGAATTATATTACCCCTCCAATCCTCATCCGGTACTTACGTCATAATGTCGTCGTTCTATTTAAATTTTCAAAAAGTATCAGCAGTCTATATATTGCACTAATGAGCTCTCCCAATAACTCATCGCGGAGAGTTCAAATATCGGATCGCGAAAACATTCGTTTTAAGGAGATTTTGACGTTCAAGTTTCACAACCTCGAAAAATTGTGACCCAATTAAATCACCTGAACACTTATATATTCTGACATGCCATATTTACATGTGTCTGGGGACAAGGATCACGGCATTCATAGTGATATAGCAAAACATGATACATAGCTAATTGTCTATCTTTTTGGTTAAGTTATTTAAAAACTTCGATGTAAGATATCTTGCTGCCATTTTCGAGCAAGCTATGAGATAAGTTCCTGGCCCTGCGTGATGGTATGAATGGGGAGCTTGGGACATCATAATTGATAAAACAGTGTTGGTTACTAAATTTCCTCTAAATTTATATTAGGCATATACATGATACGAGTTTGTTTGTTTGTTTAGTTAGGATTTCACGTCATTTTAGCCGTTAGGCCACATCACGACTGAAATAAACCGAATCAGAATCAGAACTATTAAAGATACGGGCGGTGTTGGCGGTGGGTATGCTGTTAAAATATTCAAAAACCGCCATAAACAGAAAGAATAGTAAAGTATAGACAGACTTTGTTCTTATACCAATCAGAAATATGGCATAAACAGTATGTCATTGTCAAATGTTTTTCCTTTGTTATGTAAACAAAAGCAAAAAAGAACCCGGCTATGGTAAACACAAAGAGCGTTATTTTTTACTGTTTTCCTGATATGGAAATAATAAATAGGGTTTATATCATGTGTGTGTGATTAGCCAATATAACTGCGCTGTGTTATGTAAACAGAAGCAAAACTTCTGCAACACGAGCAGGCTCTTGTTTACGTACATCATCGTACGTCTTGACGACAACATACTATTTACGCGCTGATTATGTTTGGCATATGAACAAAACTATATATATTTTAATATTCCTTCTGTTGATGGCGATTTGAACACATGTGAATATTTCTGCAACGTACGCCGCCCGTGCCTTTAAGAAACTGACCATTGTGCAAACACATATAAAACAGAACATCAACAAAACAAAAACACAGCTATACTGCTGTGAGAACAGCCAATGTAAAAAACCTGCAGGAATAAATACTTTAATTTAACAAGGCTCCGACATATCATAATATTTGAAGTAGCTGTCAAACATGCGTCCTGAATGATTGATAAGATATTTATAATAATCTTGCGTGAATCTTATTTCATCAAGCGGTTCACTTTCTAAGTGATTCTTCGCCCAAATGACACCCTATCCACACACAACGTACATGGAGTCCGATTCTCTCCAAGTTAACCAGTTCTCATTAAACATCGCAGTGAACTTTGAATAGTCAAAGCTCTACCTATTGCCCTGAGATTCGAAACTTTTGACAGATTTTGGAGAAGTCTGTTTTGGAACAATGGTATCAGCTTCCTTAGTTGGATTCGGATCAAACGTAAAAACTGCAGTAGCTGTATTCATTGCCTGTGAGACCGGTTCTGGAACAGGGGTGTTATCATTCTCTTGAATTTGTGTTGCTAGTGATATACTGGAAAGGTTTGACTCCGAGTGTCGGCATCAACATACTTGTTTCCAGAAACGGCCACTGAGTATGTGACTTTTTAGTAATTGATGGTCTGGCACCAATTATTGTCTTAGCATCTAAATACGTTAAATGTTTTTCAACCTTACATCTGGCACCAATTATTGTCGTAGCATCTAAAATACGTTAAATGTTTCTCAGCCTTACATCTTTGTATCTTGAATTCATAGTCTCATATTGGACACGAACGATCCATTGCAGCATATGAACCTTAACAGGTCGAAATTTTATTAGAATGTGTACAATCCTTATGATCATGACCAGAAACAGCGTGCAAATGGTTTCTTTACTTTTACTTGGTTCCTGGCCATAGCCATCGCCCTGGCATTTAAAACATCGTAATGGATTTGGAACGTAGGTACTTATATCTACCTTCATGCACCCAACCTTCAATGTCGGTGGATGTTCGCACCGACTGAAGGTAGGAAGATAACTATTCAGAGGGACTCGAAGTCCACCAACAGTCTTTGTAAATCGATGGACTTCTGGAACTCCATGTTGTGCCAACTCTGCCAATATTTCTGATTCCGAAGAATCAGCTATATCGCGGGCCACAACACAGCTCTGCTACTATTCAATGGCTTGTGAGGAGTAACCAACACTGGTGTTTGTGCAATAGCTGTTAACTGCAACAGAGCATCATATTGTACTTTTCTTGAGCATTCATTGACGAGAGAGCCACTTATTGGCCCAGTCCTGATTGGTTTAGCAAAACTTTGTAGCGTTTTATCAATGACAAAGATAGAAGGTCGTTTCACATCTGGGTCAAAGCCAAGAAGCAAGTACTGATGAAATGCCATAGCATCATTGGAACTTGGTGAGTCATCATTCTTACGAGCAATACGTTGTTTTTTGTTTCGACAACTAGCCCAGTAGCCGCCGTGGACTACCCTTCGAATTCTGGTCGGGCCAAACACTGCATGAAAAGCGAGATTCATAAAATATAAATGTTGCATAAATTTAGGACCCTGAATTTATGCATGCATTTATACATACTAAATTCGCATTTATACAAAAATATAAATCTCGCATTTATATTTTTAAATCTCGCATAAATGTTGCATAAATTTAGGACCCTGAATTTATGCATGCATTTATACATACTAAATTCGCATTTATACAAAAATATAAATCTCGCATTTATATTTTTAAATCTCGCATAAATGTTGCATAAATTTAGAACCCTGAATTTATGCATGCATTTATGCATATTAAATTCGCCTTTCTTGGAACAGTGCCGGGGTCAGTAGAGCTATTATGTCGCCAGTGAACATTTATGGCAATGTGGTAAACATTTTATGTCATTTTGACACTATTGAGTCAAATGACATTCTGACAACGTTTACCCACAAAAGGCCCATGGATGAATATATTTTGCATCAGGTATCCTGACAAAACGCCCTACAGATAATGTACCGCTCTCATAATGCAGGCATTCAGTTATACCAAATCAGGTATCATACTAAATAAATCGAGAATTTTAATCTTGGCCCGGCGATGTACATATAACGAATAACTTATAGATGTCGTGCATTAATTTTGCTTATTTCTGTAATTGGCCGCCGGTTTCATTCTGAGTCCATAATATAATTATAACCATATGTCGGCAGCAAGCATACATATGCGAGAACTCTATCAGATAACAGCAGCCAGCGTCGGAGATATAGCTTTCTTTTCCTATCAACACTGCTACAGCGCAGACGTGTTCCACGAGAAATGCATGAGGCAAGTATTTATATGGATTATGTATATACAAATACGTTTGTTTTCGCATGTTCTGTCTAAACTAAGACATCGTCTGCAATGGGGGTATATTTGCTTGGGTTAGAACATGATCTCCACATCATTTCAGTTTTTAAATTCCTTTTCACATTATAAATTTTACCAAGGGTAAGTTAACTTATATGTGAATATGAAATAAAGCTATTTCACAATTTATGTTGCAGATTCATTCTTTCATCAATTCGCATCAGTTTAATCGCGTAAAATTGCAATTGTGGTCATGTTAGGGTGATATCTTCCTTTGCTAGCATCACATATACATCCATTGTACAATATATCCATGATGTAATCCCGTTTTGAAGTTTTAATCGCGTAAAATAGTGATCATGGAAGGGTGATATCACCCTTTGCCAGTTCACATATAAATTCATTGTACAATATATTCATGATGTAATCCCGTTTTGAAGTTAGAATCGCGTAAAATAGTGATCATGGAAGGGTGATAGGCCCCATCACCCTCTGCCAGTTCACATATAAATTAATTGTACAATATATTCATGATGTAATCCCGTTTTGAAGTTAGAATCGCGTAAAATAGTGATCATGGAAGGGTGATATCACCCTTTGCCAGTTCACATATAAATTCATTGTACAATATATCCGTGATGTAATCCTGTTTTGAAGTTAGAATCGCGTAAAATAGTGATCATGGAAAGGTGATATCACCCTTTGCCAGTTCACATATAAATTCATTGTACAATATATCCGTGATGTAATCCTGTTTTGAAGATAGAATCGCGTAAAGTAGTGACCATGGAAGTGTGATATCACCCTTTGCCAGTTCACATATAAATTCATTGTACAATATATCCGTGATGTAATCCTGTTTTGAAGTTAGAATCGCGTAAAGTAGTGACCATGGAAGGGTAAATCCATTGTACAGTAAGTCCATGATGTAATCCCGTTTTGAAGTTTGAATCGAGTAAAATTGTGGCGATGAAAGGGTGATATCACGCTTTGCCATATCGCATAAAAATTCAATGTACAATAAATCCATGATGTTACACAATTTTGAATCCCGTAAAATTGTGTTCCTTGAAGGGCGATATCACTCTTTAGCAGAAAAAAAACATTCTTATTTTACTGAGTTTAAATATTTTATCGTTTATACTTATTTCCCATGCGATCACTTAATTATTTAATTTTTATTCTTTATTGCAGAGACTACGAAAATTGATGATGGCAATATACAACTACATGTATGACACAAAGTGCCATGTCCAAGTAGTTCATATTATATTTGTGACTGGTATAACCAACAATAGGGCAGCATTTTGTTGGCAAATTACTACACATGGAGATACCAGAATCAGGGCGACAAATGTGTATATGTATATAGTTAGATATACACAATCATCCGTGTCGCCTTATATGCTGGTTACAAGCCAAATGTCACCATAAAGTAGATTTCACAAATATATATGTTCAAATCCAAATAATTTATACGGGGTATAAATGTGCATAAACTGGAGTATATAACCAGAATAAATGTAGCTATATATATTTATGCAGCTTTATTCAGTGAATAAATTTCGCATTTATGCATAAACAGGTCGATAATAAATGTGCATAAACGTACGAATAAATGCTGAGTTTATTCTGTTGAATAAACGTGGGTTTATTCAGTGAATAAATTGTGTACAAATGTCGGCCTTTATTCATGAATAAATTGTGAATAAATGTGCATAAATTTCCGGATTTATGCACATTTATTCAGTGAATAAATTTTTGATTTATCCAGATTTATGCACATTTATCCGGAATTTATTCAATGAATAAATTCCAGTTTTCATGCAGTGAAAGACTGGTACATAGCTGAAGCGGTGACCCGTTTAGCCACTGCATATATCAGCCTCCCGGTACCTCTTCACAGTGAGACAGGCGTGAGCAATACAGTATTCAACACTCAAAATCACCAGGACGAACACAACAGGAGAGAACAGAAACATCATACGTGAAAAATAAACAGAAAACAATACTTCAAACATCAGATGAGCAATACAACATATAACAAACATTGAATCTAAAACACTGTGGAGAGGCGTGACTAGCTGATTGATTGAACTGGGTCAACCCAACCACCCGTCTTGAAGAGATGGAGGACCAAACATGACCATGAGCTAAGTCGTATCTGCAGGTCGGTACATCACGTGATACGGCCGCCCTAGTACCTCCAGGACTCCCACACCACACCACACGTGGTGCACCCCACGGCAAACAGGGTGCCACATTAGGGGTTGTTACCCATCGCAGTGGGGCGGTCGGCCAATTCTACCCCGTACCCACACAGGGGACATGATACGAGGAAACCTGTGTGGTTTGATGATGTCAAAGTGGCATCCTCTGCGATAAATGCGTGGTAAAAGCAAAAATGTCAATGGAAAATGTAACCATATAGATAATGTTTGGTTACTTTTTAAAGGCAAACTGTATCAATTTTGTGAATCAACACAACGTGATAAGTATGTAATCAGACATTATCCAATCTGGAAGAATGTGATAACCACCTCGATTGTTCAATTAAAAAAAAATAACGTACGCGCATTTGTAAATAGATATTTCTTTACTTCTGGAAGAATTAATCGCGATAAACAAATGGCAATCATTCCAACATGTTATAATCCTTGTTTCGGAATGACGATTTGTAATGTCCATTTGGGTACAAAATGTTTAAGAATAACAATGTGGGCAAGAGTATTCTCTATTCCCACCAAATGCCCATATGGGAGGGTTCCACATTAATTTAATCTGGACAACGCCAGGTCGCGATGCTAGTACTTGATATAATGCAAACGCCTCATGCATGGCGAATGGTATATAAATTAATCTAAATTTAAAGTGGTTGTTTAGGTTTCGTTTACCCAATTGATTGTTGGCAGCATCAGTTATCATAGACAGTGTTTATAGACTTGCACCTATAATAAATATTTATCCAGAACCGACTTGTACAGTGAATTGTGACTGTCACTACATTTAAGACGACTTTAGAGAAGGAAAATGTTATCAATTAAAGTAATAGCATAAGATAAGATAAGATAAGATACGTTTAATGGTCATTGAACAACCATAACTGGTAACAGATAACAATACAAAAATAAATGAAAAGTACACGAGGTGGCTTCTAGAAAACATTATATATCGTGAATAATGTGCAGGAAAGTAATGTTGAGTTGCATCTAAAATGCATGTACATATGGCTATTGGTCTATAACTATCACGGATTTTACTATAGATATAGCTCCGTAAAGAGGTTGTCCGGCACTGTGTGCACAACAAACGGCCTAGCGACCATTTATTTCCATTATGGTCAACACTGGTATTTGGTCACATGAAAGGCCAGAACGAACACAAGACATCATTACGTGCGCTCGCGCAACAGTATGGCGATCAGTCAGATTCGTAGGTTGGTGTAACCCTACCGATTTCACTCCATGACGTCACCCTTACGCAGTACATGCCGGCGACGTTACGGAGTAGATTATAGAGTTGGGGTCCTACTAAACAACGAACACAAACGAACATAAATGAACACAGGTCCAAAAAGCGGAATAGAAGGGTGAAATTAGGTTTGTGGGTGCGAGGGGATCCATTATATGTTCATGTGGTGTTATTTCCAACTTCGATGTCTTATTTTTTGAGTTATTAGCATTATTTGAATACAAAGCTACTAAACAACGAACACAAACGAACATAACATTGGCCGTATAGCACTATAAGTCGTTAATCAAGGTGTTAATTAACTACCACTTACTCAACGGTTTATACTCTGTCTGTGTTAATTACACAACACTGCTGATCACTGAGTTGTTTTGACTTTGTTTAACTCCCATCTTTATCTGGGCTTGAGACCAGAAGACTTCGTAGAAGTCAGGCGGATTTAAAGTTAAATTGTTTTTGGAAAAAATACTAAGTAAGCACGGGCTCAGGTCGCGATTTATTTCGTAAATGTATCTTTGGAATTCGCTAACGAATTTAACATTTGTCATTGATACATGAGCGATTATGAGAAGTACTGCTAATTATTTTTCAAAATGACGCACTTTGATCGAACAGTTTGTCGCGTAATCTCGGTTTTTTTTTCTGTAAGCTATATATAATCGCTCGTTTGTCGAGCATCTAATGAGAGTTTAATTCTCCTCCTCGGTTATAATTACCATGTATTTGTTCGATTCGCTGAAAGCTAAACTGGAATCTTACATCATGGTCAGGTAAATTGAAATACTTTGCAACCCAAAAATCATTATCTATTCGAATATCTGAGAGATGGTTGGTTACACATTGTACACGGCATTTTTTGCATGGGATCAGAAATAAAGAGCGTTTCTTGTTAGCTTAGAAGATATGTAGGAAAATTGGTACAGATGGATCAGATATATATTTATACCATAATTGGCTATGCTATTGTGTGTATAACACCTATTTTGTAAATTTCATCTTTACACCCTACTGTGGTTATAAAGATTCCTACTATTGGTATAAATTTCTACTGTGGTGTAAATGTTTCAAAGTGTTAAAAGTTTATACCCATGGTAGAATGACCCGTCATTTGACCTCTGGTGACCTCGCTGTCGAAATTTAGCCCAATTTTTCGTCACGCCAGCTTCGCGAAGTAAATAAACAATTTTTCCGACTGAAAACACTCTGAAATGCGATAAGTGGTCTAAACACAGATATATATACTATCCAATTCCATTTACTGTCGAAAAATGATAGATTAAAGTTAGTTTAAAGATGTTTTATGCTAGATGCACCGACAAAGTACACGTTTTATATAGGTCGGCGACAGCTGTTGAAAATGTAAACAAAACAAACGCACGTGTTCGTCTGCCTTTCCGTGTTTAAAGCGAACGACGGCTTACATTTTGACAACAACCTATATATTGTTAATGGTATCCGCAATGTGGGAAATCTGAATGTGTGTTCATATCAGCTGACTGATGCCCAAGAAAGTGGCGGATCACCGAATTTCCTAGAAATATGTATTACTACGCTTGACTCACATTCATGATAGCTTAACATATTTGGGTCACTCGGTGCACATACATGTCAACAGTCACCAATAATATAGCAATACATTTACGAAGCGATCGAAGAATATAATTATGGTATAAACAAAATACAACCATAGTAGCCGAGAATAACAAAGGCTCGTGGTTAAAATCACAATACCACTCGTGGTGAATTTTTTTTATTCTCGACTACTATGGGTGAATTCTATATATTCACACTGCTCTTTCAGTAGAGCTTGCTAATTGTCTATCAGTTGAAGTTTGGAATTTGGAATTGTCTCTCACACAATTAAGAAGTATTTATAATGTATTAGTTTTGTTATTGTTTAACAATTGTTATTCGTCCAACATTTCGGAACTGTTGGATTTTGCTTGCTAGTATTGAAAACTTGTACGATCCCAGTGCAGATAAAGAGGTCCAAGCATGCAGAATAGGCACGTCATTTGAATTAGATTTCTTTAAACTATTGGGTTTTTACGTAATAAATCGGGCCAACGACGTGGGCACGTGCTTATTTATAACATATTTATAACTTTAAATCCGCCTGACTTCTACGAATTCTTCTTGTCCCGAGCCCAGATCAAGACTGAGGGGAGCTAAAGAAAGTCAAAACAACTCAGTAATGTGTAACTAACAAAGAGACAGAGCATAAGACGTATATAGTTAGCGGTAGTTAATTAACACCTTGATTAACGCCTTATAGTGCCATACGGCCAATGTTATGTTCGTTTGTGTTCGTTGTTTAGTAGCTTTGTATTCAAATAATGCTAATAACTAAAACAATAAGTCATCAAAGTTGGAAATAATACCACTTACACATAGAATGGACACCCACACACCCAATTTCACCGTTCTGTTCCGCTTTTTGGACTTGTTTTCGTTTGTGTTCGTTTATGTTCGTTTGTGTTCGTTGTTTAGTAGGACCGTAGAGTTGACGCCCTTGGCACTGACTTCCGTTATTAGCTCGTTGCTATATAAACAAACCAGCGATGTGGCTTTTGTCAGTACATTCGCCCTGTATACATGTACTTTCAGAAAAAACAAAACAGCACAACGTGATACCCCACCAATGTCAGTGTCTCGATATCATTTGATCAAATTTCTTGACATGAAACCGCGACAGACATGGCGTGAAATAAATCGCATTGAGAAAACAATTTCCCATTGTTTCAATTCAACTTCAAGATCGCGGTAAAATCAAAACCGCAAATTGTAAGTGTTAAACATTTAAAAAGACATCAGGTACATGCAGACACTAATTGTTGTGCATATTTATTTCTGTTTGAGGTGGCAATTTTTCATGTTTATCAGTATTTTTAACGATAAGAGTGATGGTAATTGGGGGACTATATTTTAGCGCATTAAATTTAAAGACGTGAATTGGCTGAGTGTTTTCTATGGCCGCACATTTTGTTGATAATTACGAGCCATTTGTTTGTCTAAATAACATTTTTAAGAGCATTAGAATGGGGATAACAGTGTGGTGTGATTTCGGAAAGGAACATGGCAAATATACTGCCCGCCGTTGCCCATTAACTAAATTTGCCACAGTATATTAGCCATGTACCTTTCCGAAATCACAAAACACCACACTGTTATCCCATAAATAAAATTATTGAAGATTGTAATTGTCTTTTTTTGCTAACATTAAATTAAATTAAATTAAATAAATTAAGTAAAATACAGTGAAATTATTTTGTATTTATTTTTTATTACATTTTTGCGCACGTTGGCATCTCTCTGAATGCATTATAGGTATCTAATTGCAATAATGCTAAGTATGGTGTAAAATACCAAAAATGCTATTTGTTGTAATCATACATCATTATAAAGCTTGCTGCTCTCATGTGTAACAATGCAACGCTCTGGCAGACTAATTAATTTGGTACTCAATCCCGCATTTCTTGCCGTTTATCATGTCTGATTACAAGAACAGCCATTCCTAGTATTATAATCATTTATTACACACTTAGACGTGATTTATAAGGATTTCTTGTTGAGTTAAAAGTGATAATGTCACACCTGTGAATTACGTCACCGGTGAGAGCACGCGATTTTGGACAGTTCCGCTCTAAGCCGGAACTATTTTCACTTTCTGCGGCTCAAACATGGTTGAAGTTGAACAGAAACTAACTGCTAACGATGATGCAGAAGCAGTTAATAAACTGGTAAAATGAATCGTACCTATTATCGACTCCGATGATTCGGACGATGTCATATATATTCCAGTCAAATGAACTATGAACAATTCCATGTGAACAATAAATTTATCCAGTTCCGAGCTGAATTTCCACGTGTTGCTCTTTGAGAGTTTGATTACGTCGATGATTAAAATATCGTCACTTCGAAACTTATCTTTCTACTTTTAGCACGATTTCCAAACATTTCCTGTACGAACCAACATTACACACACCATCAGAATATTCACAATATCCCGTTCCAAGTGCCATGCTTGTTCGGTCAGAATAAACACAATTTTTACAGAACATTTCCGAAACTTTAAAAAAGGAATCGCATCAAATTATGAGGTCAATCGGTATCGTTACGTCACAATTAGTATGCCCCCGACTTGAAGACGGCGGGTATATAGTCGACGTCGACGTCCGTCCGTACGTCCGTACTTCCGTACGTCCGTACTTCCGTACGTCCGTACAAACATTTTGCATTATTGTTCAGCAACCGCTGGGCAGATTTAGCTGATATTTAGTATGGTGATAGAGCAGCATGTGGGAACAGCTACATGCATAGCGCGGGTTTCGCCCACTCATTTTCACCAGAGTTATGGCCCTTTTTTTTACTTAGAAAATTCAATTTTGTCCGTCGGTACAAACATTTTGCATTATTGTTCAGCAACCGCTGGGCAGATTTAGCTGATATTTGGTATGGTGATAGAGCAGCACGGGGGAACAGCTACATGCATAGATGATAGCGTGAGCTTTGGTGGTACGATTGCAAATCCCGCATTTTTGTGGATCAGTTATATGAAAATACATGTCAAGTGCTAATTTGGGTATGATCTGATGATTTTGGCCAGAGTTATGGACCTTTTTTCAACTTAGAAAATTTGAATTTTCGATTGTTTTTGGGTTTCCGGATCGCTTGTTTTGTGGTTTTTAGTCAACATTTCTGTACGAACTTCTTTTGGAATGGACATATAGACCTCCTCGGATATCCGCAGTTTCGTCCATGCTTAATCCAAATTGCTACGGTCGGGGGCAAATGCCACGCGACAGCGTACCTCTTGTTTAAATTATGTGTCCATCAGCGTAACTGCACGCGCAACTGTACGTTGGGTTCAAAATGGGAGAATAAGCTGATCTGGGCTTATTTTGTCACATCTTCTCTTTAGAATTAGTAACTTTTAGTGGTTGAAAGTGTGTAATAAACAGAATAATCAATTGGTTTCGATGATTACGTGACATATAATTCACTCGGGTAGCCGGTCCTATTGGTAAAACCCTCGTTCGCTCCGTTCACTCGGGTTTTACCAGGCCCGGCTCCCCTCGTGAATTATGTCACGTAATCATCGAAACCAATTGATTACTCTCTATATATCATTATAAATAACTTTCCAGGACCAAGACCATATTAAGCTACTAGTAAGTATATAAGTTTTGCTTCGGACAATATAAAATAATATTTTAGCACACAGTTATGGTATTTCTTGCCATTTTATGAAGATTAAAAAGACACCTTGTGTCCTCTGTGCACCCCCTTGGTGTGACGCAGACGGGAAGTGCCCCATGCCCCACCTGATCTGGAGCTCCTGGAGAAAATATTAAGCAGGGAAGTGTTGTCGGACTGTATTGAATACGGTGTCATTGCTATTGCGAGGAGTGACGTGAAAGAAAAGTAGAAAATGAAAGTGTCAATGCACCAAAACCAATTACGACTGATATCCGTGAGAGGACATTGCGAAGCTGGGAGAGCTTACTGCTCTCATGTTTGACAATTAAACGCTGTGGCAGACTAATTAATTCGGTACTCAATGTCGCATATCTTGCCGTTTATCATGTCTGATTACAAGGGCAGACTCTCCTAGTGTCTTCCGTGTCACCTTTGCAAAATGCCGTTATGTGTTTGGTATGGTCGTTAGGGATTGTTTATGGCTTAAATGTCTGTAGCACTCTATCGGAAAGTAATTTTCACTCATTAGTGTTGTCGGGGATTATTCTTTGATATCGTCTTCGGGAGATACCATGAATATGAAATACATATTTAAATTAGTGTTACATCGGAAGTTAATGAGTCCCGATCTCACTGCGAAGCAGTCCACTAATAAGCACAATGGCTCGTATTTCAGCAGGGTTTATTTTATAAACTGGTCGTTTATTTGCGGAAGCGGCTCAACGCACAAGGTACCTTCGCTAGATTTTACCGCACACACTATTGTGGACATGATTGACTCAATGTATCACATTTGCCATTAACTAGTATACGCCCACGACTCGCGAACACTCACCGGAAAACAATCCGCAGAGCCTCATACTGAATATATTTTCAAGAATGTTGACAGTAGTAGCAAAAGATGATGCTCATAATTGAAACATGGTATTGCTGCTACATCTACATGTTTAAACATATTTTTTGCGTAAACCAGGATTGTACACAATAGTTCATTGTATGGAGGTGAAATAAATGAATAGCTATAAAATGATTAGGCAGTAAGCATAGTGCTTATCATAAGCCATCTCATACACATATGCAATACTGACTGGCGACTGTTTCATGGTGACAGATATAGAATATACACCGAAAAATACGAATGGGCAAGTACAATTGTTATTTGTGTCGCGATAATGCGCCTGGTAACCACCGCAATCAAAGCAGTTTTTGCAGGGTAGTTTTGGATATTAGACAGTATTTGATTTTGATTGTTTCTTCTCTTCTTCTTGGAATGTATGCAAAAGTCGTAAACAGTTGCCTATAGATCATATACATTGCGTCAGTGCACAATATGGTTTGAATCTGCCAGTTAATTCTATATATTTTTGAACTTTAGCGCGAATTTCAATTTTCTTGAATAAAGCAAGTGATTTAGAACCTTCTAACAACAGTGTTATTTCCAAACTATCAAGGTTGCTGAGACATAGGCCTCCTTCAGCTTCAATATTGGACAATAGTGCAAGAAATGTGAAACGTTTTACAGCGCCACAGATAAAATATTGATTGTCTAGCAAATTATTGCTAATTTAATCGCTGCTTATGTTTACACCCTAGACGTAGTGACAATGGAACATTTGGCTTTGTCTTGTATATGTAAATTCCATGTAACTGTGATTGATTTATTTATTCAGAGTTTAACGTCATTTTAGCCGCTATGCCATATCACGACCAAGAACAGCATCAGGTATAACAACATCTTAGCAAAGCAACTGTGTCAGACAATGTACACATAAACGCACACAAGAGGAAATCGTTCCGCTTGGAGTCAAATTCAAATTCAAGAACTCACAAGTGTGCAACAGGCTTCTCGACGGTACCATTGCGTTTGTACTCGCGCATTGTTCACGGTACCAGTACTAGCTACTGACTACCGACGGTACACGATACTATGCGGTACTGCTATTAGTAGAATATATACGTGTGTTTTAGCGGTGATCAACTTAATTTATCGTTATGTAAACTTCAGTTACAGCATTCAGATTGCGTTAATAAATCCACATTTGAGTATCTGTTTCTACTGCTAAATAAATGAAAGTAGCAATATGCACAAACCTCAATTCCACATAGTAATTATTAATCAGGATGTTGGTTAATTATTGTCAGGGATAGGGATGCGCATCGTACCGAACCGCCAATGGTGGTCCGGTCCAGTAAAGTGGCGGTCCAGTCCGGTCCGGATCTTGGTGGCTAGTATATCACGATTCGCGACCTATGTTGAAGCTCCATCACATAATTTTCTAACTTTAACAACTGGTTATGCTGCATTTTAAACAAACGACCGTAGACGAATGTAGACTTACAGAATTACAAATGATTTATTTTGAACCATCTGTCGACACGCAAGTCGTTGAACGTGTATACCACGTGACATCATCATGATTAAAATTAGTTACGTGCGCATAGTTTCCTGATAGTCGCTGCTAACTCAAGCACATGCCGATCATGGCATTCTCTGAAGTCGACGGAATCAAAAGACAGAGCTAAAATAACTGACAACAATTTCTATGGGAAAGTTACAATGCGTGCTATTATTTTGTGATTAGTGATATCGCCGGTACTATGAAACGATGAGCTAACAAAATCTCGCAAATTTCACAAAGATTAACTGATTATTGTAGATTGCTTACGGGCAAACCGTTACCTGTGAGTGATTCACAATTCTTGAATCACGGCAAGCCAAAGTTACAAAAGAATTAACCAATCATAAGTTGAGAGGTTGATCGCTTATCAGAGATAGCTAAGTTGATGACCACTTGTCTGCGCAAAGTTAACTAATAAACTGTTTGTGTGTAGAGTGTGTATGTAAGTACAAGTCAGTGTAATATCGAGTACTACAACCAATTTGGTATCATTGTTTTCACAAATTACAACAATTCAGTTTGTGAAAACAAAATATTAGTTTGATGGTATAACATTATATATATTATGCCCATCCTATGATTTCAAACTGATCCTCTACTCTTATCATAACACATCGAGGCAGGAACGTGGCTCCATTTGATCAGGGGTGTCCACCACAGTATCGAAGCTGGGACGTGCTAAGGCTCTCAGTTATAGGAGGGGCGGTCATTTTATAATTTCAAACTGTTCCGATATCTTATAGGAGGGACGTGGCTATATGGGCTCCGTTTGGTGATGGGTGTCCATCCTATAATTTCAATATGCACCCTTTGAATCAAAAAAATGCCTATAAATTCCACAGAGCGATGGAATCAGAGATGGTTATATGGTCCGGTTTAAGGGTGTGAAAATCGACAATTTATGTTTTACACCCTATATATATACCTTCTACACAAGTTCCTTAACGTTGTAACTTTCAATAAATTGGGTAATTTTAGTAGTTACAAGGAACACATACTGCTACCTCACATCCAAGCTGACACCCCCTAAGGTTTGACAATTTCTAAATATAGGCCATTTCAATCCAAACTTTTGACCAAAGGAGGTCAAATGTGTAAATGTTGGTCTAAATCATACACATACCCTCTAATAAATTGTTGGAAAAACAAAATAAGAGAACAAGTTCAACCTATTGTTGTTGTAAAATTTCCAATTCATGTTGTTTCCGGTATCAAATTTCAAACTGTTGAACATGTTGACAAAATGTTCGGGGGGCGAGAAACATAACCCAAACCCCTTGTCGCGACGTCCCTGTGGGTTGTACTTGAAATTTCCAGCTGACAAAATATTTTCACAAGGGGGTGAATCGACCCCTTGTCACCACGTCCCTGCGTATCATAGATGGTTATATTATCCGGGTTAAGATGCGAAAACTGAAAATTTATGTTGGACACACAATTCGAAGACCTTCTAATCACGTTCCTTGACGTTATAACTTTCAATTAACTTTCATAGTACTCGAACATTCTTTGTGATTGGGAGATGTTTGTAAATACAAAGAACACGTACTATTTGTGATTTATGTTTGTAATCGTAGGTTCATAGTATTAGCGGAATGATAAATTGTTATTTCTTACAAACAATTGTAGATTCTTACAAAGAAAACGCTTCATAGTATTGACCCCTGGTGACCAGACATTTGTGACAATTGGTCAGGATGTTGGTTAATTTAAATCACGCACATTGTCTGTGTCACCAGATACCACACTCAATCTCACCAGAGTTATCTGTTAGCGACATTTATTTCAAGAAAGGAAACACACACACACACACACACATACATATAAAAGACAAAATCGAAGGAGCAATTGCCCGACTGAGGTGCGCGTCACACACGTGGGCAGGGGTACCGACTGACTTCACTTGCAGTTGAAGTAATGTGTTTGAAGAATGGTAATGTACACTATATATTTACCTTCTTTAAAGACTTCAAACGAACAATCGGCGACAGACATGTTCCGTGTCCGCGGTGCACGATTGCATTATTACACGTACACTTCTCAATTCTCTTTGATTGAAATGATTGGTTTGCTTTTTTTTATTATGTAATGGCACAATGCAAACAGCTTCAGTTGCATTGTTTTCATTCACTGATACCAGTCATACCGCATTCGCAATTTCATTCGATTAGGGTTCTCATTAACAATAGCATCTGTGATCTGTTTATTCAAAATAACAAGTGCCTAACTTAAACCGCATGCGAATGTCCAAATACTGTGACCGTTTGATACGGCTACTACCGCGGGATTGGTTATTTCAGAGGTGTAGTTTGAAACCGGCACACATATAATTAGTTTTCCTCAACTATAACTTTAAGTTAAAGTATAAGAGTCATTAAAATAGTATTGACATGATTTGACAAAGAATGTCGTGACAGGGACATAAGTGGCAATACTTACCACATATACTCACCATAATTGCCATGTATACCATATTTTCATTCATATCTTTGATTCTTTGCTTGGGCAATTATATGACACCAATGACAGTGATCCACTTGGTTAGTGGGGTCAATTGACCAATTTTGAATGTGGCTTTCCACGCGGAGCAAAAGATACACAGTTGCAAATAGATTTGAGTGTTTCATGTGGTATTTAAAAGGATATGTATTTAGTGTAAACAATATTTATTCTCCCCAAAAATATATATGCAACATTTTAACAAAAAAGCATTACAGCAATGAACGAAATGAAATGTGAGTGAAGGATGTAAGTGATGAGAAGTCAACAAGTCATATCATTTACATGGCGGGTCGGCTTGGAACTTGTTCCATTATGACTTTGGTGTATTTAATTTTGAATTTTATATTGATTTTTCAAAGGTAGGTCAAGTGTTGTAATTTTAAAACAAAAATTCTCAAAAATATATTTATAGGAAAATTTTAGTATTGACCAAAGCACACCCACCATTTAAATGTTATAACAGTTCAATGATTTACCTCCTTTGATTCCCGGACATCTGGTCAACTGCTCCATGCGAATATTTTGGTAATCCCCATTTAAAATTGGATACCTAACCTCCCCTTTCTGTTTATAACTGAGACAAAGTTTTAATCATGTTAAAAAAATTATTTTAGTTTGCTCCACGTGTTCACAAATTGCCAAACGACATAATTATATAAAGTTTTCCACATAATAGTTATAAACATTAAACGACATTTTCAAGATGACAAAACATTACTCCCATAACAGTCCCATAGTTATAAACAGAAATAAGGTCGTTTATACAGTGAACCAGAATCTACTTTCACTTTCTAAAAATAGAACATATCAATTGATTCGATTCTCATAATTCTTTACAATTTGTTTTGCTGGATGCAATGATGTTTATCAAATTCGCATGGGTTTACATGGCGGATTAATTTCTCCGTTGGGACTATTTATGTATTGACTTGTGAATTGTGATCACTACTCACAATTCTATTCCCGAAATTTACACGTATAGATAATAAGTACACGAGAGTTATACATGTACTGTAGGTTATGCATTGTTATCGTGCATTGTATCAATATCTTATTATGCGTGCGTGTAATTCACCAAAGAGTTGAGTGAATATTAATTAATTGTGACAAGGGAGCGTCATCAGTTAAATACATGCATTTATTCAGACATCTTATCTGTAACGTTTCCATTCCCATACGTACGTTTTATCCTCTGTTCATTGCAGTCAATTCAATTCATAATCACGATACTCGCTTCAACGAAAATTCATATATATAATAATGACCAGTTTTATATAGCGATTAACCAATTACCACACCACCAACCAGCCGAACATGTGCTATTGTTAAATGCCTAAACAATATCCATAATATATACTGCGAATTCAGAGGAACATTTAAGTAAAGAATTTCATATCAATCAGAACAAAAGTGTTATCGAATCAACTGCCATGCGATTGCAACTCCGGATATACATTGATAAGAACTACCCAAACTATCTAAAAAAAAACTACCTGATAAATCAGTACTGATGATTTAATCTTATCTGCTATTCACTGCTGTCAGTAATGTGAACAGTTGGTAATCTACCAGGAAGGACATGGAATAAAATTGTACACGTGTCAAATATATAATTCTCAACTCCCTCTCCTGTGGTTACATTTGACTGTGGGTGACACGTCGTACCAGCTACTACTACCAACCACACCACCACCCAGCCGAACATGTGCTATTATATCCATGATATCCGTAATGACTACAAAAAAAGCAGTTAAAATATTGAAAGGTCTAGTAATATACCAGTAGTATATAGCCTCCGTACATTGATTCGCTGCAAAAATAAAACAATATTATACATGTATCCCCACCAGGAGAATATAGGAAAAAATTGACCCTGATGTATTCAATCACATTGTCACAAGGGTCAAGGCACACCGTCATAATTGGAGTTTCCCAGTGATAACTATAGTATTCCAATTGCAACACACAATATATGAATATCACATACGCTTACACCCATCCCCTACGGCCGCTCCTGAAAATCACCATTCTGTACAGGTACATTGTCCCTGTGTGTTGTAGCATCACAGTTGATTCTATCCGGGAAGATGCGCATTCGGAGAGATTCTAATAACTCAGCGAGTCCCATACTGGTTCCAACTGGGTTCTTCGCGAAGAACCAAATCGAATGTTTTTTTGCAAAGAACCGATTTGATTCTTAACGAAGAGCCGATTTGGGTTTTCGTGAAGAATATAAGATATTCTTTGCAAAGAATCAGATTACTTCAATAAATAGGTTCCAAGTTATTTTACTTCTCAAACACCAGAATCAAATCATGCATTGTGTTGTTTTGTTCTGTGTTAAGAATAACTCACCAGAACGGTTCTCTACATTGCATCTAATTCTGACTTCATATTTCCTTGTTAGAATTTGTTATTCTGGATTTAATTAATATCCGGTTGCAAGGAAACATAGCTGTCAATGTAACGTTAATGAAGACAAATGTGCAGTTAGTAGTCTTTATTATGAAAATGAACAGACGAGCATGCACTGCGAAACTCAAGTAAATTAGCAATAATTTCATGTCAGGACATCGCGTTCTAACACACTGAGCTCTTTAACAATAATAATCTCTAAATGTTATTGCTCTTTGACGTCCAGGTGCATTATTATTTCAGCGAGGGATTACGATATTATCCGTTATGGTCGGAAATATATGCTAAATTATTTTAATTAAAGTCCTATGGTGAATTTGTACTCTTTGACGTAACCCATGCGAATGAGTATTGATTTCATCGTTAGGTCAAAGATATGCTCAAACGATTTCCAACAAGAGAAAGGTGGGCTGGACAAATAAACATAGAGCAATTGAGTCCCTATGACATTGTGGGTGGCGGACGCATGTATGATATTCCCGGAGACAGTTTGTGTCCTGTTAACCCTTTACCCAACATAAGGGCCCTGTGCCAATGCATTCTCTTATATATGCGAGTCGACCATAGGTCGCCTCGCATATATAAGAGAATGCATTGGCTTAACACATTAAAAATTATAAAATTGTTAAAGAATGTAAGAAAAAATGGTAAAAGGTGTTAAAAAAAGATTTTTTTTAGGCCAATGCATTCTCGTATATATGCGAGGCGACCTATGGTCGACTCGCATATATAAGAGAATGCATTGGCACAGGGCTAACTGTAACTATCACAATGTGGTCAAGGAGCCGGTTCCAATGATATCCATATGTGTATGGTTCTATTGAGACAGACCGAAGATATTTTAGGCTGTTGAAGCTTTATTTGGCCGGTTTTGGCCGTTTTGTTGGGTAAAGGGTTAATTGACTTGAACTGTACACATCGAAATTGCACCCAGATAATATATCATATCGCTACGACAGCGACATGTCGATACCTTCACCGATGAGCTCCACTGGGCAAGAATACCCTGGGAAACATGTGTGCGATCTCCAAAATGGTAAAACTTTCGAGAAAGTATAAAAACTGTTCAATACTATCGACAGAGATAACTGCTTTGGACAATGCAGGAATAGAACCACGTCATATAATGAGAGCAACGGGACACAAGTCAGAAACTTCCATAAGATATTCATATTGTGCGACGAAAAGAAGATAACTATTTCAGATACATTATTCGATGTGTGACCGGTTTAATGGTAGCGCACTATAGCGATGACACATTGCGACCGATAGACAATGTGGCATGTGGCATTGTCTGTTCAACCTAAGAAAACTAAAACACTCGAATCAAATGATGTGATACCCGATACTCTCCTGGCAGATATTCTAGCTTTTGGTGACGGTGAATTAAATACACAGTTACGCCCGAGGCAGCATTACATCTTCGGATAACAGAAGAATGAAGAACTTCCATTACGTAACGGTGACTGTTTATGTGGATCCAGAACAGTTGACAACGTATATCCATGCAAAATCAAAGAATTAGTTGGGGAAGCCCTTTTTTCAGCCGTCCGCATTAACTCATTGTTTGTGCAAACTAATTATGTTTTAAAAATTGTTAGATTGTTATGAATCAGGGTCATATATAATTTGTTAAGTTGATATTAAAAGTAGTTCTGTTAAATTTTAGACCCATTTCTTTGTTTTTCAAAACTCATGGTCATATTGAAATGCTATATAGCATTGTCAAGATATGTCTATTTGGTATAACAAAATTGGTGAGTGTTCTTAATTGTGGATAGTCTCCCATTGGAAACAATATCTACCTCGGCTAACGCCTCACGTTCATCATTTCTATAATATTTTAGGTTCCTCTAGCTGGTGGCGAAAGATAAGAAATGCGACCTAACGCATCGGGAGATATTGGGTCATCCGCAATGTTCCGCCAAGCCGAGACACCATTTTTGTAATGCTATCAGCTTTGCATTTGATATATACGTATACGAAGTCGTTGGGAGTAAGAATAACGTGTGCACATAGTGTATGCACGTTTTAGCATGCATATAACACAAGAAGGCATTAAAATTAATTCTTGAAAGTGACACATTAACTATTGTCTTAATTGTTCCTGTATATTAAACGCCTCAGCGACCTCAGTGGCCCAATCGGCTAGGGGTACAACTCCAAGACGTTTCGCCCACCAGCGCTGGCGATAAGGATTCAACTCCACATGTTTCCATCGTGGACTTTTAAACTCGAAATCGTTATCTGGTGGAGTTGCTAGTTATTCGCCGATGGCCGGTGGTCTGCCGCACATGCGCTACGGTCGACGAGTTTATCCGTCATTGAAATCGCTGTTAGATTAGCCGTACATGTAAGTGTGCGGATTTCCTCCACAACTATAATTGGCAATGTCATGATATGGCCTTAGTCTCTGAAAGTGAAATTAAACCCTATCAGTCATAGTAAACACATCCGATTGTGTAGCCGGTTGCATGTTGTAGTTGATAAATGCCATACCGGCCGTACGATTCCGATAAAAGATATGTTTTGTATTACCGATGACATTAGTACTCCATATTAACCGACGTGCGTCCAAATGCAGGGAGCGACAGAAGTACATAGGCTTTCGAAAAATGTCAACGGAATAGGGAGCAAATGAATAGCTTTATATTTAATCGCTGTGAACATCATCGGAAGTTGAAGGTCCATTATATGCGCTCGATGCTGACTAAATCTATTAAAAATCATTTGAGATGTTTAAAATGTCATGACCAAGAAGCGTACAAAACAATGATCGCGAAACCCCGGTCATGCATGTTACATATATAGTTCAAAATCGTTGAGTTGTTCAAATGGTCTAGGGGCACACACAGCAGTGGATCGTTATTTTCCTTTGGACGTGAATTCAACAAAATTCTGAAAATCAAGACAGAGAAAGATCATATTCTGGATGTTACGAATTTTTTGGAGCACAATCTTTTTCGTATTTTCTTCAATAATGGCTGTCAAGAGAATGGGTTGATTGGAACACCCATATATACACATGTATGTATTATATTTGCTGATCATTACCGCATGTGACGGAAAAGATCTTGTTTTGTGGCCACAAGAGAGTGAAAGTGCATCATGGGAAACATAAATGGCTGCAGAATCTGTTTGGACAATGGAACAAGCAGGTACAAATAAAAAGATTCTTTAAATTATGACTCTTGACAAAGGTTGTACATTGACAATAAGAAGTTCAGCGGTAGAAGACAAAACTGTTTTGTTGGCGGATTTGCTTTAAAGACATATTATGGACTTATTTGGGTGCGTGAAACTGATAAGGTAGTTCTCAGGTGCCATGCCAACTGTGGGAATGTAGCATTCTACTAACATCGCCGAAAATCTCAAAGGAATTGGCCATACCGCTCCATAGCTTAATTGTAAATATTTACATCTTGATTCGGGACGCAACAATCGGCGACAAACGAACGCAAATTAGTTCGCCACCGAGAGTCATTGCATTTAATTAATAAAGAAGAATAACGGTGTGTGCTGTAAATTTTGATTAATATTCGTAAAAATAACTACATTAAGCAAGATTATTCTCCATTTCTATTTGATCGCCGTACCGGAGTGTTTCACATCACTTTAAGACTGAGCGAGGGACTAGATTGTAAGCTTACACTTATACAATTTCTTGAATTATATAAACAATTAATTCCAGCCCAGCCATTGTCTGCATATACTGGATACATGTATCATGGGAATATTGGCAACACTTGTTAACACGTTAAATTTTGGGTAAGTTCTTGGTGTCTCAATACCTTTAAATATTAAGGACTGTTCATTTCACAAAAGTATAGAAATTATTTGGAACTATCAACTGACTGAGAATAACTAACTAAAATTATGCAAGGTTTAAAATGTTAAACATTGAGAAAATTAATTTTGAAATAGTTGAACCTTCAGGCAAACCTAGATTATGACTTAAAGAGTGCCTAGTAAACTAAGCCATTCAACACGATAGCGAATGTGTTGCTTCCCTATAGCCTAAATTAATGATAGTTTAATCATATTTATTTGGACAGGATAGGATATGCTAATTTTATTTACAATATACACACATGGAAAGTACAATTACAAATACGCTCAACATAATTGACAGTCATTGACTATACATGTGTATTGTTAGGGGTGATATAGTCATGACTGACTGTCTTTGTCAATTATTTATAACACATGGAATATAACACATACAATGTTACGCGGTGATCGGAGGACACGTTCTAGATCGATAGTGCAAATTGATGATCCACACAAAGGGGCTGTTGGTTATTATGTTCATGGTTGTGATATCATCGTGAAACTAAATATTCGCGCTGTCTTTCCTCTGCCAATAAAACTACCATGGTAATGAAACTCGTGATATCGCATAACCACCAAAACGACACTAAATATCTCTATCAGCAACACACAGAATGCATGTATGACAATTGTATGTTAGGCAACCCTGGATGATTATAATGTCTCGTTTTACAATCATATAATCAATAAATAACAACACGCATCCGCTGATCTGCACAATGACTATATGGGATGGGATTTACGACCGGGGCACCCGTCGGTCATTTAATGCTGCAATTGTTACGTTGGTGGGACTATCCGTAGACACAGATATAATGGAATGAACGCCACTCCGGGAATACCAATAACCAAGACGGTATAATAGTGTCGGCGGGCTGTTACGTTATCGCCTGTCTTGGTATTGTGACGTATTATGTTCGCAATGTGTATTATGAAGTATAATATATTGGACCAGAACTAGCGCTCAGTTTTAAAAGAGACACTCAGTTTTTGAAATTCGAAACTTAATGCTTATTTGATGCAAACATGAGTGAATCGCGTTATATTTCAACGTTCTGTTTAACTGTATGACTTATCCGTATTGTTGTCAGTGATATACACACACAAATAAACCTAAGGAACTTTGTAAAACTATTGAGATATATGTGAATGACATGACACACGCCGCTGTCTAAATATCTATCAAACCTTATCAGATTTTTGTATCCGTGTTCACTGATGGATTTTTAATAGGAACTGAGACACGGGACAATATAGGAAAGTTAAAGCGCGATAGATTCCAAAAGTGAAAGAATTTAACTCTGAAGTGTGAACATAACATCTTCATGAGCTTTCCTCAAAATAATATACGTAGGAAACAATGTTAACCACATGCCAATATCGAGGATATCTAGAACGTTTGGGTCTAACGAAGTTAATGAACTGATACACGTATCTCAGTTAGATTCGTAACCATGGATACATGGATGGTGGTGTTTCTCTTCGGCATATCCACGATGTTGACCTTCGCAACAGTGGGAAATCTGTTGGTGATCATCGTTGTTGTTCGTTTTCCACACATGAGAACAATTGTTACTAACATGTTCGTTTGTAATCTTTCTATCAGTGATATCATGTTAGCGACCCTCGTCATAGTATCCCAGTTACATGATGCCACCCATGCTGATGTCGACTACTATGAAGGTATTTGTATTCTGTAGTCCACATTATATTTTCACAGGTTAACTAATAGAGGTAAGTGTGTGCCTGCCAAGGTAACACATCTGCCCGGGTCAACGTAAATCACACCTAGCATTCCGGAATGACAATAAAATGTCAGAATGGAGCACTGGCTGACGGACCTTACGGCCTTTCCGTTTGTCAACATAAGTATAGTGAAATAATTAATGGCTTTCAACCTATCCGTCATATAATTTCCCCACATAATGAAGGTGGTGCACAAATGTATGGATGTCAAAAGAAACGGGAGGTTGTCTGCTGTATGCATATTAAAGAAGATTCGATGCTAAATGTGATGATGACCAAGGTCCCAATTTCTCGCAGACAAATTGCTCCTCGTTCTGATGACATGGATTTTGAGGTGGAAGCTGGACCCTGGAGCGGTTTATTATAATTTTGAAAATAGTTTTAGAACGTACCCCACAAAAACAAGATTCATTTAATGCCCAAGGTAGAATTTCTAGGTTTTTGAAAATTACTCCTAATGAGTTAAAATCATGCCAAAATGTTTTGATAAGATCATCATCAGTTGCAGATTGCTGACTATATGCCATGCTAAGCGCATGTCATATCATGTTTCGACTCGTTACCTACATGATGCCACCCATGCTAATATCGACTAATATGACCATATGCTAGCGTAATTAACGAACCAATGCAAAACCACTCACATGGGGTAGCTGTGGCTTTTTTGTTTTATTTGTTTGTTTTTTTTATTTATCAAAATCTGTTTATAGATTCCCTGGTATTCCCTTCAAATAAAATTTACATAAGCCTATATTTCCTGGGTTGATTATCAGTAAAAGTAATTAGAGTAAAATTAGGCGAATCGTACTTCCGCGTAGTCTTGGTTGACAGCTAGACTATACATGGTATAAACTACCAACATCAAAGTGAAAATAGTTATACCTTGTCGAGAGGGGAGCGGGAAATGTTTTAATGAATTCAACCTGTCTTTTTATTTTCTTGACGCTGGGTGAGCGCTGGGGCTGAGATACTATATGGCGTAAAGTGGCGTGTCGATTTTAAAGAAAATCGACGAACAACCTCATCGTGTAACTTTCCGCATTTACCGAGTTCGCCTGAACCTGCACGAATGTATCTTCTGCTTTGTTCACAATTATATGTTTTCTTTTTATTCCAGAAAATAGTATGATATTTATGGATTATCACATTCATGTATGTAGTCTTATGATAACAATTAATTCCATATTAATATAATATATATTATTTCGTTTCGCACAGTACCAAGTGATGTACAGTAAAGGCCCACCTTCGCACAGTAGAAAGGTAAATTCGTGGTGACATTCTGATTATTTCACATCAGAAATTTCGATCACTTTTCACTCGCCCGATAGGTGTAGACTGTAGTTACTATAGTGTCGTTATTTAGTGTGTCTTATTTCTCAATAAAATAATTCAATATTCATAATTCTCATTTGCAATACCAGTAATCAAAAGACACAGTAACAAGATATTTCTATTAGGACATTAATGCTTTAAGCCCACCATTCTACTTTGCGACAAAAGTGGTCTAAAATTCAAAACAGCAACTTCGTACTAGATAATAATTGATGACGTCACAACTTGGAATTTTCTGTCTTTATAACTCGGATTTCTGTCTTTTTAACTCAGAATTATGACTTTATCAACTTGGAATTCTGACTTTATCAACTTGGAATTCTGTCTTTTTAACTCGGAATTCTGACTTTATAACTCGGAATTCTGTATTTTTAACTCGGAATTCTGTATTTTTAACTCGGAATTCTGACTTTATAACTCGGAATTCTGACTTTATAACTCGGAATTCTGACTTTTTAAACTCGGAATTCTGACTTTATAACTCGGAATTCTGACTTTATAACTCGGAATTCTGACTTTTTAAACTCGGAATTCTGTCTTTTTAACTCGGAATTCTGACTTTAAACTCGGAATTCTGTCTTTTTAAATCGGAATTTTTACTTTATGACTCGGAATTTTTACTTTATTAACTCGGAATTCTGACTTTTTAAACTCGGAATTCTGACTTTTTAAACTCGGAATTCTGACTTTATAACTCGGAATTCTGTATTTTTAACTCGGAATTCTGTATTTTTAACTCGGAATTCTGACTTTTTAACTCGGAATTCTGACTTTATTAACTCGGAATTCTGACTTTATTAACTCGGAATTCTGAATTTTTAAACTCGGAATTCTGTCTTTTTAAACTCGGAATTCTGACTTTATAACTCGGAATTCTGTATTTTTAACTCGTAATTCTGTATTTTTAACTCGGAATTCTGACTTTATAACTCGGAATTCTGACTTTATAACTCGGAATTCTGACTTTTTAAACTCGGAATTCTGACTTTATTAACAAGGAATTCTGACTTTTTAAACTCGGAATTATGTATTTTTAACTCGGAATTCTGTCTTTTTAACTCGGAATTTTTACTTTATTAACTCGGAATTTTTACTTTTTAAACTCGGAATTCTGACTTTTTAAACTCTGAATTTTGACTTTATTAACTCGGAATTCTGACTTTTTGAACTCGGAATTCTGTATTTTAAACTCGGAAATCTGTCTTTTTAACTCGGAATTCTGATTTTAAACTCGGAATTCTGTCTTTTTAAATCGGAATTCTGACTTTATGACTCGGAATTTTTACTTTATTAACTCGGAATTCTGACTTTTTAAACTCGGAATTCTGACTTTTTAAACTCGGAATTCTGACTTTATAACTCGGAATTCTGACTTTATAACTCGGAATTCTGACTTTATAACTCGGAATTCTGACTTTTTAAACTCGGAATTCTGACTTTATTAACAAGGAATTCTGACTTTTTAAACTCGGAATTATGTATTTTTAACTCGGAATTCTGTCTTTTTAACTCGGAATTTTTACTTTATTAACTCGGAATTTTTACTTTTTAAACTCGGAATTCTGACTTTTTAAACTCTGAATTTTTACTTTATTAACTCGGAATTCTGACTTTTTGAACTCGGAATTCTGTATTTTTAACTCGGAAATCTGTCTTTTTAACTCGGAATTCTGTCTTTTTAACTCGGAATACTGACTTTATAACTCGGAATTCTCACTTTATAACTCGGAATTCTGTATTTTTAACTCGGAATTCTCACTTTATCAACTTGGAATTCTGTCTTTTAACTCGGTATTCTGACTTTATAAATAACAAAACACATACATGATTGTATGACGTTTATATAAATAGGAGAATGTTGCACATCGACTGATTTGTGTTGGCCTCTTGACAGCCGATTACGACAATAATGCTTTAGGCCCACCGATCTACTGTGCGACAAAAGTGCCCCCCAAATTCAAAAATTAGAGCATCGTATTTGTTAATAATTGGTGACGTCACAAAATCAGATATAGCCTATATACGACCCAAAGCGGCTTTGGTTCGTTACTATGAAGGTATTTGTAGTCTGGTCGTTGAGACTCGATTTTGAGGTGAACCTAGAACAAATTGTTTACAAGCTGTTTTTGGTGTCATTTTGTCGGGCAGAATCTGGGGAACAACATATCCAAAATCCGCTTTGGGGAAATTTTTCTACTGCTCGTTGAAATGGGGTCCTATTTATGGCTTTTTGTGCAAATTTTGCTGTTCCTTATTAGTCAAGTCAATCTGATGGAAAGAAATACCCCACATGAACACATTGCTATGCGATGTATTTTTTTTTAATCCGACTATACTCATATAATAAAATTATCCAATATCCCCAGGTATCCCAGGATGGGAAAGTCGTATTTTTTGGGTCAAAAGACAGGAATATGAAACAAAAAAAGGTGAAAATTGGAATTTCGTAGTCGAGGCTCGGATTTTATTGTGAGTCTAGAACAAATTGGTTACATGATGGATTGTATGTAATTCGACGTGGAAATGTTTGTAACACAAAATATCCCAAATCCGCTAAAATCCGCTTTGGGAAAAATAATTGAGAGCTTTTCAAACTGAGCACGAATTGTGTCCGACCCAGCCGATTTGTTTCGCTAGGATAGCTAAGCCATTGGCATCATAATTTGTCTTTCTGCCAATAACACCGGTTAAAATCATTCCTATTTACATTATAATCTTGTCTTATCTTGTTATTCACACATATCATAATTTTTTAATGTGTTACCACCCAATACGCATCTACAAGTTAACGCTCTTTATAATTAAGGTAACTGATGGAACGCTCTTTATCGTCATAGAAACTGCGCTATAAATATGCACGTCGGTCATTGCGGGCCGACTTCCATGTGTGGTAGGTCATCCATCACGTTTCTAAACACAGTTTATACTGTTTAACTTAATGTCTCCTGTTAAAACCTAACGGTGACAACATACGCAGGCGATTTTGCTTCTACCAGCTTATTTCCCTTCATAGTTGATTTAGGTGAATTGGGTGAACTAAGAGCTGTGTGTTCATTCAGTTTAATTTCTCTGTGATCTGTGTAAAATTTGTCTCAAAACGGTTGCGTGTCATATTGCCCAACTTCAAAATGAGCGCAACATTTGACTGTATAGACTCCCGACGAGTACACAGAATGTAAATGTGTGATCTGCAGTGGTTAATTTTTAGAGCCACGGGATTCTATCGAGGTTGGCGACAAGGGCATAGAAACACTCATCGGTTGGTGGGCTGACCAAATGAGACCTAATCTGAGAAGTTAATTGATCAGGCGCAAAGAAACACATCGTGTCAAGGTTCTCGCGCATCAACACTGTCGTAGGGACTTCGCTGATGCCAAGAGAGGCATTCAGAAAAGCACTACTATGGGTGACGATGGTATCGCTGGGCCTGCTAGAAAAAAAACTCCGTTCCAGCCCTTTGACTTCAAATGCAATTGCCTTGTGTGTGGGAGTACTGTTTCGTGTGACGAGAAGCACCCTGATAGAAATGACCCCGTTAGAAGTGTTGCAACGCTCCTCTTAGGGATTCACCCCTGGTGTGTAGTGCAACGAGGGGAGATAAGTTAAATTCTTATTCCCTCAGATTTGCAGCAGATGAGCATTGGTCATTGCATTATGCAATCCGCTAGGCCGCGGTATGTAATTACTCCAATACTCTTTGGATTAGGTGTTGAGCTTGACCATGTATTTGGTTCTAAATGACTTATCAACGAATTGTCGAGACTAGGGTTCTCGATCACATACGATGAAGTTGAACGTTACAAACAGTCTGTCACACGAACTGCGAGTCAAGACGACTTTCTTGGAAAATATTTCCCAGGTACCTTCACACAATGGGTGGCAGATAATGTTGACCACAATATCGCAACATTAGATGGTAGGGGGACTTTCCATGGAATGGGGATGGTAGCTGTGTCTACTCCACGCACAATAGTCAACTCCCGTTGAGGCCACGACTGATTGAAAGGTGCACTCGTTTGGATGTTGACAGTTTAGTGAGAGCTAAAGGTGTTATTTTCACGACGTTCACTGGGCCAGACGAAACAGGTCTCAATTCCATAAGATACAAACCCATCCTTAAACGTCAATCCATATACACCCTCCCTTTAGATCTCAATTCTGATCTCCTCTGGCATTCCGGTTGGTTATATCACGAACACATAAAACCACGAGCCAATTGGTCTGGGTGCATGCAACATGTGTTTACAGGCGGCGACCAAAACATTCAAGGCAAATCTGATATTTTCTTTCTGCCTATTATCGATTTGAATCCATATGATGTTAACAGCATTTACTCAACTCTTGTGTACATACAAAACCAAGCCAGTAAGTTGGACATTTTAACGCCATGCATCACATTTGACCAACCACTATGGCTCAACTCTATGGACATAATCATATCCAAATCAATGAAGATAGTCTGCAGACTTGGTGGTTTTCATACCATGATGAGCTTTATGGGTAGCATCGGCTCACTTATGAAAGGATCTGGCTTGGAGAAAGCCTGGGAGACAATATATGGTCCCAATTCGGTGACTCAAATGGTGTCAGGGAAGGCAATTTCGAGATCACTTCGTGGTCATTTATTAGTAGAAGCTGCTCTACATAACAAACTTTTTGCTGAGGTAACACCTACCCCCAATGACAGCGACCAAATACTGGTACTCGGTACATATACCGATCCACCAAATCGAGATGACATTTCGGAGTTGCCACTTGTTGATCATATGCCAGTGAATATCCCTGGTAACCAGCCTACATATTTTCCGGCTGCCGATCCCATTAACAAACTCAAAAATGCTGATGAAGTTGAGTCATTAAGAACTATTTATGAAGGTGTCCAGAATAATACTCTTTCCATATCAGCGGCTGTTGGCTCTCCAATTCTTTCAAAGTTGTCTGTGTGTTTGAATGAGTATAAGGTTTTCCTTGAAGAAATATCACAAACGGCAGGGCTTATGGTTGCAATATATGGAATATGTTCAAATACTGAAAAACTTCATTCGAGCAGAAAGGATGAGCGATTGGAACCTCCATCTTATGACAACTAGCAAGATGCTAAATTTGTTTGCGGCAACGGGTCACATCCATTATGCAAAGAGTTGCTGGCTATACCTTCAGAAAATGTTACAATTGCCAGACGAATATCCCTGAATGTATCGGCAATTCCAAGAACATGGTTTCCATGCCCCCAGAAGGAGCAATATAAATTGGGCGGGGCTTTCTACCGACTTGATTATAGAGCAGTGCTTTGTGATGACTATCAAGAGTCGAGGGGGTCTCACTCGGGGTAGGGACTTGACTGAGTCTATGCGCCTGCAATGGGTACGCAGTATACATAGTTGCGCTCAAATCCATGCCTCAACGAGAGAGTTGACTAACACTAGCCACAACACCAGCGAACAGCACATTGAGTTGGGAACTTCTTATTGAGAGACGCGATCAGTGCGTTTACTCGAGTGTTTTCGGTTTTTCAATGACGGATGTGGAATCCATCAACATTACCAAGTTCATTCGAATGTTTTTAGATGTGGGTATGCTTAAGCATGCTATAGCGAATTTAAAAACAAACTGGATGAAACCTTAGGGGCATGTTATAACTCAAAACTATCACCAAGTATTCATAGTAATAATTTTGATGCCCATCAAAAACGTAAGATTCCCTGGCACTAAACCTACAAAATAAGTCTGGCACTGAAAGAGAGTAGAATATAAGAAAAAATTATTAAAATTGTAAAAAATAATAACAAATGATGAAACATTGTTAGGCCAATGCATTCTCTTATATATGCGAGGCGACCTATGGTCGACTCGCATATATAAGAGAATGCATTGGCACAGGGTATACGGGTTGACACAAAAAATCGGACCTGGCACTTGAAGGCGTAAACGCGATTTCGACGATTTGAACGTAATACAACAGTGGTTCGATGAGCATGAGCCATTTTACCCAAATGAGCATAGTCTGCGCTCATTGTCATTAGGATGAATTTCCCGGACGATGATTCTTTACCCAACAGAACGGCCCTGTGCCAATGCATTCTCTTATATATGCGAGTCGACCATAGGTCGCCTCGCATATATAAGAGAATGCATTGGCTTAACACATTAAAAATAATAAAATTGTTAAAGAATGTAAGAAAAAATGGTAAAAAGTGTTAAAAAAAGATTTTGTTTAGGCCAATGCATTCTCTTATATGTGCGAGGCGACCTATGGTCGACTCGCATATATAAGAGAATGCATTGGCACAGGGCATAACTGTAACTATCACAATGTGGTCAAGGAGCCGGTTCCAATGATATCCATATTTGTATGGTTCTATTGAGACATACCGAAGATATTTTAGGCTGTTGAAGCTTTATTTGGCCGGTTTGTTGGTTAAAGGGTTAATAAGCTGAATGGTTACTCACTCAATCACTCTTTCCCCCTCCCCCACTCTACCTGTCAAATGATTCGGTGAATTGTGCCGCTGTAGAAAACATCGGAGCTGCAATCCAACACAAACATGACTCGGCAAGTGTCAAAATAGCATCCATCAAGAGGAGTGATAATATTGTGTCTCTAGACAGCCTCTATCCAGGCATCAAGGTTGATAACCAGAGGATGCAATTTGACCCAACGATTTTGTTTTCACGCGTAACAACTGTTGTTCAACGAGACGATGATATGGCGAAGTATTTCAACTATGATGATGGTCATACTGTCCATAAGAGTTCAGGAGATGCAGACACCTTAATTGTTGCAACTGCAATTGGTTTGGCGTCTCATAAAAAAGGCAATGCTGTGGTGGTAGCAGATGACACTGATCTCGTCATCTTATTGATGCACCATTGGTCGACAGATATGGCACATATTTTCTTTCAATCTGAAGCCCGCAAAACGACTACGTGGAGAATTAGAGACCTTGTTGACAACGCTGGTGAAATAAAAACTACACATATTCTACTCATACATGCATGGATTGGGTGCGACACGACATATGCAACATATGGTCATGGCAAAACTAGTCTCCTTAAGAAATGTGAGCTGCCAGATATTCAAAGAATATCACATTGCATTGGCGAGGAAAATTCCACTCACGATGAGGTTGGTCGTGCTGGTATAGAACTATTTGTTGCGATGTATCGTTGAAAGAAAGGAGAATCCCTTAATAAATTGCGATTTGCTAAATATATGGAGATGGTATCTTCCATTAAGACCCAACTGGATCCACAGAAACTCCCACCAAGAGAATGTGCAGCTTATTTTCATAGCTTGCGAATCCATCTACAAGTTGTCATTTGGAAAAAGCTCAACAATGACGCGTTAGAACCTGAAAGTTGGGGCTGGAAAACAGACAACTCGGAGCTTGTCCCAATAATGACAGACTTGGACGCAGCGCCATCAGAACTCTTGAAATTGGTACGATGCAAGTAAACTTTCCTCAATGAATCCATGTGGGACCAACGCATGTACTTGTGTGAAAACTGGTCTAAATGTGTTGTGGCATGTGGTGACTGTCGCGGTCTTGGTTGTAATAATCTGAGGAAATTATCTATCACGATAATGACGATAACTGAACCCAGTGTGTGGGGGTAACGAACGTATACATATTATGTTTTGTTCATATAATAATGACAAAGAAGACACACGTCAACAAAAAAAGTTAATTTCTGATGCAATGCGTGCGTATTACTCAAACTGCAACGACCAGCTCTCTATGTTAAAGATTTTGCCAGCCATTTTGGCGGCTATTTTGTAATGAGGTAATAATTTGGGGAATATTGTATATACATGAACTAGCCAATTATATCAGCTATCATCCCAGTAACAATGAAACCCATTTCTGATGCAATGCGTGCGTATTACTCAAACTGCAACGACCAGCTCTCTATGTTAAAGATTTTGCCAGCCATTTTGGCGGCTATTTTGTAATGAGGTAATAATTTGGGGAATATTGTATATACATGAACTAGCCAATTATATCAGCTATCATCCCAGTAACAATGAAACCCATTCGGACCTGAAGTGTACGACTAACCAGTTACGTATAAAAAAAAACCAGGTATGGGCGGCCATCTTGAATAGAGAATTTTCCCCAAAGCGGATTTTAGCGGATTTTGGATATGTTGTTCCCTACATTCTGCCCGACAAAATGACATAAAAACAGCTTGTTCTAGGTCCAATGCTTCAAAGACCAGACTATTGTATACTGTATTATACACATTATCTATGCGAAAATCACGCAAATCTGGGAAATGAGATGCAGCGATCAGTTTTCGCTAGCCTAACGTTAATGTATTATGTCTGGGGTGCCTTTGGCTTTTGCTCAACATATTTATTGTGATGCTCAATGTAAATATACATTGTACATATTATTGTAAACATAGATGGTTGTGTGGGCACAGAGGATCAGGGCACAAGTTGCATAACTTATCAGAGCCCATCTCCTCTGGCATTCAGCTGCTAATAAATGTATTTGGAGATAGGTTAAAACATTTGTTTAAAGTGGCTGTTGCTCTGGCTGTTTGGCGTGGCTATGGTCTCGTGTTAGGGGAGTAGGATACAAATGTTAGAATTATGAGAAACGTTCAGTTGAGAAAATAAATGAATGGACTTTCTCCAAAATGCGAGCATGTATTGTTTCAATGTAGTGCAGAATGCCAAACAGGAGATCTTGTTCAGAGACGATGGTCACGTTCGGCCGAATTCTGGTCCCTGGTCTAGACCACCCTAATAATCACGGTGTTCCATGTCTGGACCTGGTCTCGCGAAACCACCTGGTCTCGATTTAGATTAGGCGGATTATTGTTCAATCAACGACGATGGTGTATCGACGGACAATGGCACGCTTGGTGCTCGAACAATATGATAACCTATTTTGATGTCAGCGGTTTGAGTAAATGTTTTAGTTGAGTAAAAAAAAAACTTGTTTCACGGCCGATGGAACTACCCATGGCCTATACGTTGATATACATTGTTTATACCACCTCCCCATGCACCGAATAATCAGTCTCAGAGACCGCCCTTTTAAATCTCGACCCAAACATATAATGGGCTAAACAAAATTGCGCCCTTCATTTCAGTTGCCATCATTCCAATTTCCAATAATCCAAATGGTAAGACATTATTGGAACAAGGACGATTAACAAAATTTACGTTAAAATAAGAATTTCTCAGATTTCTAGGGTTTGGTTTGGTTTGTTAGGGTTTATCATCGATCTAGCCGCTAGGCCACACACGACGTTGTCAATTTTACGGGTGGAGGAAAGACCACGCAGAGGCTTAATTTCACCGAGAAATCGTCCCACTGCGTGTAGTAACCACCGATCCCCGGAAAGCAACTGACAAACTTGCCCAGATACACGATTCCGGTCACCCTCCCTATGACGGGGTTCGAACCAGCTTCGTCAGCGCTGGACGGCCTGTGACGGTGTAATGCACCTGGCACTCTACCGAATGCACCACCGGGGGGCCCGATATTTATAGGGACACAAGTTAGTAAACTCCATTCTTGTATTTCTTTTTCAGCAAATGCGTTTAAATAAAAGAATCATAAATTTATATATTTTGATTTTTTGTTCTTCTATTTTTGTTTTGTTTTTCATTTTATTTTAATGTTTTGAAGAAAAAAAAAATTCTTTTGTTTTTTTGTTTGTTTTGTTTTGGTTTTGTAATTTTTTGTTCTGGTTTTGTTTTTTGTTTGTAATTTTTTTTTTCGTCTTTACTGTTTTTTTGTTTGCTTTACGTTTAAAATAAAATTACTTAAAACATCAGTATTATTCTTGTTCAAAATACTGGAATAATCTACGTGAATGGGCGGTACGAGTAATCCCCATTAAGAAGCATCCCAACGTCAATTTTATGAATACGCCGGGAAAGCCCCGCATCCCGCCCATGCGATGTAAGACGAAATTGAAAATCCGATGTGCCATTCACTGTTATGCCGGGTCGCCCATGCTCATCCACAGCAAATCGCCGGGGTACACGCATGCATGATTGTTACAGTTATGATATGTGACATTATATAAAACACAGTTACACTAGATCATTTCTAATGTTCAGTTAAAAGCCAGCTTGTGATTGCTCAAACTATTCACCATCGTGCGAATGACTGGCTTACAATCAAACTAATAATCCGTATTAGAGTTCTGAACCATAAATATATTCTCGAAACCAGACTTCGCTATTCTCGTCTCAGGATCAAGTCTCGGTTTATACAAAAATCTCAGACCAGGGGGGGACTAGGTCTCAGTTGCAGACTATTACATATAACACACATAATTGTGGATTATATTAAATCTGGTCCAGTTCATATATAATTATAATCTTTACTCTACACGACATACAAATATAACACAATTACAATTTGGTTAACATAAAGATAAATGCTTCCAAAAAATACTCATGTTTCTGTTACCAGAACTTGTACGTTACCACATGGTTCGAATTATGAACAGACCGACACAGGCTTGAATGACAATAAGAAGGCAAACCTTGGTTTACGTAAACCTGAGTTTCAAAAAGACGAGAATACGGACCAGTGCTGACCAATAATCCCAGCTTACTCGCCTCGAAGTTGGGTAACACATCGTGATCACCGTGGTTTCGGCCTGGTCTAGACTATAGTTTACACGAAACCCTGGTCTAGACCAGGGACCAGAATTCGGCCGCTAGGGTCTGCGTACAAAGGACAACTGAAGAACGAATGGTTTGGGTTTTCACATGGATGACCACAACTGCACGTTGGTTGAGCTGAGATGGGGGTTTATAGTCATTTCTTGTTTGCAAAATGTTCTATACATGTTACTTATGATGTCCTCTTTGTTTGGTCTTGATGAGGGTCAATAAGTTTTTTGTTATCGGTAGTGGTTTTGCATGATAAATTCCTTGAAGTTGTTTATGACGCTGGTCATCTTATAATCCCCGCTGCGAACAAATACCCAGTACAACACCGCTGCGGGCAACATAGCCGGCGACGGGTAAGTTTGTTTAACGCGGTATTTTGTTTTTAAATTTGTTGTCATCATCTCAATTCCGGATTCACATAGTGAATGGTGAACCCAACATCTAACAAATGTTCACAACGGGAGAATATGGCTCAATTTGATGACAAAATGACCGATGGACAGTGAGAATAAGCATTCCATATTTAAATATTGTGCAATGTCGGACATTTAGTTTCAAATTGAAGCAAGTTGTGATAAAATTTGCAGTGTTGTATTGATATAGATATCTCAGGAAGCTAAATCTTCATTCCCAGCGAAATTTGCTGAATTTAAGTAAGAAATAACCGAATATTTATCTTGGCACTACCCATTGTTCTAGTAAAACCCGTTACGGGCTCGATTGAAGCCTGCATCGGGGTTTACTGTCTCCCGCCACGGGGTTTGCTTATCCGTAGTACGATAAGTTTGGAAATAGTAAAATATTCTGGTAGCTTAACACGTCAATAGATGACTGTGTAAGACAACTAGCTTCATATATGTAAACAATATTTCTATTAGTGCCTGAAATTAGTTAATTTACCCTGAAATAAGCAATGCACTCGACTAAGATTATTTTTTTCTCGAGAACAGGGGGGGGGGGGGGGGGGGGGTCGGAAAAAAATTTCAGGCACGTATGGCATTTTTTCCATTTCGATCATTTTTTGTACCCACCCACCCCCACCGCCAAATTTTTTTCCGTTTTCGGCAGTTTTTTCCGACCATTTTTTGACACCCACCCCCCCTTTTAACACTAAAACAGAGATTTGCGGGGGGAAATTCACTGTAAACAGCTGTATATGAATTTCTGTGCATACTATTTATCATGGATGTTAACATGGACATGTAAATAGGAATGAGTAATTTTGAGGTCATTCGGCCAAAAAAACATGGCTGCCAGCGGCCATCTTGGATTTCAAAATTTGCAACAAAATACAACACGATAACTGCCTGCAGTCAGTTTACCAGTTAGAATTACATTATTTCTCTCATTCAAACTGATTCAAAGTGGTTTTGAAGCCCAACTCATTGCCAAAACACTAAAAACAAGCAGGATTTTTTTTTTTTAGTTGCGGAAAAAATTGCTTGTTGGTGGCTTTGATCAACCACCCACCCCGGCATACGTGCCGGAAGAAATTTGTTCACCCCCCCCCTGTCGAGAATGGTTATTTTAATTATCTCCGAACTTCTGTCACAGCCTACATACTCATAACTCATGTACCACGTAAAGACGTATTTAAGTATATGTTCACGACGGTCCCTATATTTTCTTCAGCATGGAACATTAAAAAGCGTTATTTGCTAAGTTATTCCTGATATGACAAAGACAAGGAATAAAGAGCATTTGTCTCATTTATGCGAAAGAAAAAATTAAACCAGTTGGAAAATTCTATGACTTGGGCGAGATTGTTTTCCAGGCTACATGTGTATAGCGCATGCACTGACTGACTGATTTGGGTTTAACCTTGCTTTAGTAACAAGGCCATGTTATGTACAAATAAAAAACATCCAAGTCGGAGAATGAGCGCTCGATTGGTGTCAACCGTTAAGAAAATGATCATCGTGCAAACACATATAAAACAGAATATCAAAAACATAACTATTCAAAGGAACATTCTGCCGATCAACTGTCTTTATAAATATACAGACTGCTGCAACTCAGCCAATATATATAACTCAGAAGAATTAGCTATATCGCGAGTTATCAACACAGCTCTGATACTGTTCAATGTCATGTGAAGAGTAATCAACACTGATATTTGTGCAATAGATGTTAATTACAAAAGAGAGCCGCTTAGTAGCCCAGTCCTAATCGGTTGACAAATTGTAATTGTCCGGCTTTTTATCAATCACAAATACAGAAGGTCTCTTGACATCTGGGTCAGAACCAAGTAATGAGGATAGACCTCAGCATCAGTGGAACTTGGCGGGTGGTCAATCTTACGTCTGTTTGTTATGATTTGCCATGTGAAAAGCAAATTATCGACATCTAGCCCAGCAGCCGCCTCGGACTGTCCTTCGAATTATGGTCTGACTAAAGACTGGTGCATAGCTGAAGCGGTGACCCGTTTAGCCACTGCATATATCAGCATTCCGATTACTTCGGCCGAGTTAGACAGGCATGAACAGTACACAATTGAAACATTTAAGTCATGAAGACGAAATGCGAACAGACATGAAACAATAAACACGAAACAGAAGACACGTCTAGACACCAGAAATATATAATAGCGCAGATGGCAGAAAGGTAATCTGAAACACTGGGGAGGCGTGACTACACGATTGATTGAGCCGGGTCAACACAACCACCCGTCTTGAAGAGACGTAGGACCAAAGAGGACCATGCGCTAAGCCGTAACCGCAGGTCGATGTCTCGCGTGATACGGCCGTCCTAGTGCATGTACCTCCAGGATTCCCACACTACACCTCACGGGATGCACTCACGGCAAACAGGGTGCCACACTAGGGGATTTCTTACCCCTCGCAGTGGGGCGGTAGGCCTATTCTACCTCGGGCCCACACGGGGTATAACGAATATATTTCTTGTGTCCATCGACCCATCTGATACTTTTTCCACACCACGAAGACAAGTGAGCACTGTTCATAAAAGACATTTGTTTCATCCGACTTATTGTAAACCATCCGGTTGATGTTTGCTATAGTTATATTATACTTGTTCAAATTGTTGTAGCCGGGCAACTGAGAGTGGCGCCATATCCGATATTCGCTTTTTAATTGTCACCGGTATCGAAATAGGTCGCTAAATACATATAATATAACTTTCTATGAGCCACTGATTATATGTCACAGAAAGACGCAATTGTTTTTTAATTAGATAAAAAGGTTAAGAACCATCAATCAGCTGGAAATTATAAGCACACTTTCCATACATTAAAAAATGAATATTTATTTAATTGACTGATTGGTGTTTAATATCACTTTCAGCAACTAAGGCCATATCATGACATTGCCAGTTTTAGTGGCGGAGGAAATCCGCACACTGATAAATTCGTCAATCATGCGCGGTAAACAACCGGCCACCAGCGAGTATCTGGGAACTACACTATAGATAACGATTTCGAGTGACCAAGTGCGCGATGAAAACATGTGGATTTAAACCCTTACCGTCAGCGCTGGAGGGCGAAACGGCTTGGAGTTATACCCCTAACCGATTGAGCCGAGGCACCGGATATTTGTTTAAAGCCACTGAGTGGAAGGTTGCGCTCCAACATACACCTAATACAATTCGCTTTTGAATTGTTCCCTGAATCTAAATAGGTCGATAACTACCTGAATTACCTTTCTCCGAGCATTATAGGTCCCAGTAAGATGAGTTGAAGTCATAAAAAATACAACCTTGAACGCGATGATTGGTCCAAAGACAAAATAGCCATTTGTAAATATCGGAATTCCGGAATCAAAAGGCATATTGAGTTATATTAACACGAAACTATTTAAAAACATGACGCACCGCTTTCTCTTCATGTTAGTCCTGTTTCCTGATTAAAGAAATTTCATTATGATTTTTATCTATAAACAACCACACATAAATAATTTGAATTTGAGAATGTTCATGTCTTGAAATGGCAAGTTTGTCTGAGATTAGATCTAGGTCAAGGGTCCATAAACAAATCCTAGCTGACCACTATATTTGTAATAGTGTGCATATTTCCAGGTGATTACTCTATGGTCGAGTGGACAAGACTGAAGAGAACGATTTTTATCAATTGGATTGAGATACATGTGGCTATTTTATTTTTCAATGTGAATTATAATGTAAGGGATATGGTGTTATATTATGAAATTTTAAATTTAGCTCAACTTGTCTCATTGGGACAAGACAATCAACAATTTGGTGATTTGCTTGTTGTGAAAATATTATTTTTTCGAAAAGTTCTTGGTGCCTCAAAGGCCAAACAACATATTTTACCCTCCGTATTTAAATTCTAGGTCTATATGTAATGAAGATGATATGTAAAAGTCAATTGTTTTCGTTAGATAAATCAAGACAAAATCTTTATTGAAAATCTCTTGAAGTTCTTGCCTCTATTTATGCGAAACCTGCGCCTAGGTCTTTTTTTTATTTTTTTTTATTTTTTTATTGAATAGCAAAACATACACGGAATATCACAGACATACATTAGCATACGATACTTCAAGGGCGAGAGGGGAAACTATCTCACTGTCACATGCGCACAGTCTTACACTCTTCATTCGCACCTGGTGTCATCATATAATGTTACATGGACATATAATATGTTGATATCAAATATGGGAGATTGGACACGAAATGACATACCTAGACCAAGTCTTATCGGTCCACGACAGCTTTGGACATCGGTTGGGTTGTTTGTGTTTGGGTTGAGTCCTGTCCCATGTTTCTTCTATAACAGACTTTCATTGAAAATACGTACTACATTTACACATGGACCCGGGCATTCACATGAACCCCTGGATGTGATTAATCGTCTGGTATGTCTGCGATTGATCATATATCATCCAAATGACGTAAATCATTTACCGTGATAGAAAAAGGTAAACGTGATGATATGATCGTTTAATGTATTGTTTACATACATTTGCTGATAACGCGATGCATCTAAATGATCTTAAAATAAGGCTTTGTTTCCGTTTAAATCTCGTTGCTTTGACAGTCAACGGACCTCTGGGATAAGCATGCTTTATATAATCGTGCTTTGGAAAGGCTGCACTCTTATGTTTATATTCGCAAAGCGCCCATTTGACATAATCTGAAGATATACAATCAAGAGTACTCCGACCCACGATTCATGGCGTAAAGTCCGTTATAAGGAGTAACGAGACATGACTTGGTCCAAACAGCCAACCCAACCGATCTCCCAAGAGAAGACTTGGTATATGGCATATCGTGCACTTATTTCAGTACAACGTCCGAACCTACGCATAATTGTAAATATTTACTCTATAATTCGGGATGACGTTATCATTGATAAAAGCGTCAATAATTCTGCCAACACGAGTTGCTCAATATAATACGTAATACATATATAAGAATTACATTGTGTGCTGCCAATTTATATATGATATTCATGATCATGACTGCTTTATTATATACTTGATGGGGTACCCGGCGTTATATACTTGATGGGGTACCCGGCGTTATATACTTGATGGGGTACCCGGCGTTGCTCGGGTGAAGATTGCGTAACTTATTAGTGGCCCTTCAAGTCTTTTAAAATAATTATTAGTCATATTGGGTAAACAGCAGATATTGCATGACTCTCCGAATAAAGTTACATCTATCTTTTAAATTGATTTAACACGCTCTTTGTTGCTAATTATGAATGCCTCTATAAATCATTTGAGGTCAACAGCACCTATCTTGTGACAATCCCGCGTCATTTTACTTTTGAGCACCAAATTTCCCACATACCGTCTGATAATGAACGTTCCTTGTTGATCCTACAATTTATTTGTCCCTCTTTGAGTATTCTTAGGTCAAATGCACATATCCCATGACAATCCCCTGGCCAGGTGACCCACCTGTTTCAATTGTCACCGACCAGTTGGCAACCATTTTGGGTATATAATTAATTATGTACTTAAATTTATTATTAGTGCCATTTTATAACATCTGAGAAAACGGGACATATCTAATAAGATTTCCCGGGTCAGAGTACTCATGTGTACAAATTTTCAGCTCCCATGGCCCAACCGCTTGGTCGCCTCTAACCAAATTTTATAGAACATAATTATTAGTGCCCTTTTAAGACAATTGAGGTAAATATAATCTGATAACGCTATCCGAGTGCAATTACTCATGTATGGAAATTTACAGTTCCGATGGCCCAGCCGTTTGGTCGCCCATAAGCGAACAAACGTACAAACAAACTAAATTGAGTTGTATTAGTATAGATTTCCATTCGATTACCCCAACAGAGTTGTCGAGTCCTATACATCATCACAAGTGGTTGTTCATTGTACTGTCTATGTTGTATGACCTGGTAAATCTCTCGAATACATATCGGAAACGATTATCTATTAAACAGTTCGATACTCGTTGTTACCAACAGCATCATAGTTGCCTACCAATTTCATGACGGCTATCGTCTGACAAATACCAGGTATCAAAATAGATGACAGGTGGGACATAATCCAACATCGAATTCTTATTGTAAATGCACCAATGCGCAGAGTCTTTCATCTCGCCACATTGTGTAAGTTTCCCTCATGGACGTGGCGACAGGGGGCGTTGATGGGGGCGTAAATTTCTCAATAGTTGGAAATTTCATGCCTGACACAAGATTAGTTGGTGTAACAGAACGATGTGCGCCAATGCCTGAGTCACATCCCTGGCTGCACTACTGCATCAGAAATCATATCATCATACGATGCACGAAAAACAGGCATGATTTGTTAGTCGGACAGTCGTACTTCGCATGCTGACGAGATCATTCAATGCTGGTTCTCAGCAGTGATATAAAGTTTATAGTTTGTTTGTTTGCACTGGTCATGATATGTGAAAACTACATTTAGTGACGAGCCGTTGACAACCTGGTCAATAACATCGTCACATGATTTTGGAAGAGAATGTCACCATTTTCCAATATAAGTGATGAGCGTTTTTCTCTCATTGTTCAGTCGTCTAAGTTCTAAAATGATTCCGCTCTTTTGATAACTAACTGATCCTAAAGAAAGAAGACACGAGAAGACAGCACTGGTGACCCAGTACTGCCTAAGCAAAGCTATGTTCAAATAAAGAAATCAACAGATCTATGGTTCCATGAGTTGTCGTGACCAAACAAAAAAGTACACAACGTGAAGTCAGGAGGACATATCTCCAACTTAGGTTCTGCCATAGTTGGACAAGTTACACCACATTTAGGTTGAAATTGTTCTCAGTGTTTGATTTTCCAACCAACAATATTATCCGAAAAAGCCTTCGAGTGTTTCGATTTAGCCAAAACAGATGAGGTGCGCATTATGGATTGATTTATTGTACCACCAATAACACATGATATATATAAATATATATGAACAATACATCAGTCAATAATATATTATTGGTTATCCCGTATCTGTTTGCCTACCCGATTCCAGCCATATCCCATGAGGCATTAACAACAGATTCAAATAAACATCCCCCATAGAAATGAATAGGGAAATTGGAACCTAATATTTCTTGAACTATACAATTCGTGTTCTGTTTGGTGTGTTTACCATAACAGCAGATTTCACCCTTAATAACTGCTGAACACAAATTGAATTGATACTGATATCACACTCTTGACTCAGATTGGAACTGAAATCATTCCTCTCGTTTGTTTGACAAATACACTATACGGGAAAATTATGTGTGGTTCCCAGAAATATCATGGGGTGTACTTCCTGTTTAGACGTAAGCGACAATATATTCCGGAATCAAGGCAGCTACACGATGCGGAACAATTTATGGGTGGTTCCAAGGTATATCTAAGGTAATGCTTTATTCCAATTGGTAACTTGGTACATGAGAAAACATATAATACACTATGTACAAATGAGAACGCTCCGGTCTAAATATTTGAAAATACACATGCAAACAGTAAATGCAGAAAACAATCATCATACCGATTGTGATAAAACGTCAAGTAACATACACGTACTTCCGTAAATAATTACAACCTATAAAAATGGACTGTTAAGTGTACAGTAGAACGTTCGCTTGTAAAAGTATGAGACTATAAGATGAATTTTAAAGGAAATTTTAAAGCAAATTATTCAACATTTACATAAATGCAATCAGTTTCGGTTCTATCCAATTGTGTTGTATATATCAATATCTGCGCGAGTTATGGTGGAAAAATTACTTGAAACCGTCATCGAATTTTGTTCAATCCAATTTTGATGAAACAGTTTGCGGAGCTTTATCATGTCGTCTGAGTTCAATAAATCGTAGAAAGTTTCTCTCGACGGGCTAGTCAATTGCGATTTGTAAAATTATTTAGCTCTAAGCTCACTTAATTCTGGACAGACCATTACATCACGGGGTTTGATGTTGACCACACAATACGGGTATATCTTGTGTAGCTATCGACTAATCAAATTGAAGATTGCACATTAGTCAACAGATAGATACATAAATACAAAGATGGATTTCATTGTGACATTTCAGTGGCATTGGTTATAATATTTTATAAATGGTTTTACTGCTGTTTAATTTTTGGTAATGAAACAGGACTTACACAACATAACGGAAATTCCAATAGCTCTCTCTGTTATGTGCTGTACATCCAGCATCAATGCTCACCCTTATGTAAGAATAATACTTATCGTTTTGAATGCAAGATTAAAATTATACAATTTCGATTCATTACGTTACATATAGTCAGTAAATTGTCGAATCTTCCCTCTCGCTGTGGGATATATTTCACTCTTGTGTCTTTCATTATACGACGCATTCTAAAAACAAAATGGAATTAATCCCCTAAAACACGACATGTTTCAGTTATTTTCACTATTGATGGGTCCCATCTGCTAATTTCGTTTGGTTTCCTATGATTGGATATTCTTTGTAGACTTTAATTTTCTTGTTCTGACAAATAAAATTGCATGTGAATAAGACATTTACTGAAACTTGGATATATGGTTCAATGGCATTATAAACTTTCCACAAGTTCCCTTCAATATCACCTATGTTGGTCAAGCGCGGATTCGGCCTGGGATAATTACGTTTTGTGCAAACGACATGTAGGTGACGCCCAATAAATATTTGATAGTTTGGTCACGAGAATGAATGATTAGAATATGAAACTACTTGTTCTCTTAAACGCCGTTCCGTATTTATTCATCGCTTGGCTGGTCATCGGGGCGAGAGGCTGGTGGGTAATGGAGAATATATCAAATTGTTACTTTAAATCTGATCACACAGGCCCGGGTTAATGCCAACATCGGTCTGTTTGTACATGTATGTATTGCACAGCCACTGTTCGTAATCATGTTTAAAAGCAATATAAAATGTTCATATTCCTTCTGTTCTTCGGGATAGTTTCCAAATTACGATAACGATCACGAGTTGCGATTCGTCAATTTGCTACCAAGTTTGATGTGTTAATATATCCAGCAGAAATACTACCTTACTCGTATTTAGATTCGCGCAGTACTATTTTTCGCTCAGTTTTGAAATCGCGCACTTTGAATTCGTGCACTGTGCTGTGCGAATTCAAAACTTACAGAATTATTTTCGCAAGAAATTTGAATCTGGTGGGACTGTTTCAGTTCTTAATCGTTCCTGAATGTACCTGTGTATAATAAAGACCACCACGACGGAAATTAACATCGAGTAAATTGTAACTGCATCAACATTTTGTTGAGATGGGTGCATGGTTATGTGCTCAAAATAATCATTCTGAAACTCAGTTATGGACATCAATTAAATGAACTTTAACCCTTTACCCAACAGAATGGCCCTGTGCCAATGCATTCTCTTATATATGCGAGTCGACCATAGGTCAATAGGTCAATGCATGCCAATGCATTCTCTTATATATGCGAGGCGACATATGGTCGACTCGCATATATAAGAGAATGCATTGGCACAGGGCATAACTGTAACCATCACAATGTGTTCAAGGAGCCGGTTCCAATGATATCCATATTTGTATGGTTCTATTGAGACAGACCGAAGATATTTTAGGCTGTTGAAGCTTTATTTGGCCGGTTTGTTGGGTAAAGGGTTAAGGAAGTACACGTAAAACAACCTCGTATGTAGCTGACTTGAGAGAAAATCAACTTGACTGTTGCTGCGAGTGTTTCCTATACCTGGGTTAACATATTTAACTCAGATGGCATAACCACGTTGTCACTCCATAGTGTGGATATAGAAAAATGTTTTCGTACGGAAATATGTGCATTTCTTACAAGCACATGTATTGCAACATCTGAGACATTACCATGATAAACATATGAATAATGGTGTTCAGAATACATGCCCACTTGTCATTATAATTGTCTATATTCAGTCCAACCGTCTGTGGTGTATGTACACGTAACTCAATAACAGCTGACCCCCCCCCCCCCCCTGAGATTTGTTTGCGTGTCTCGTCCAATATGACTTTTCACCACAACCTGGACTCGTACAAGAAAAACTCATACTGTACACAGCATTGTATAAAGACATTTTTACTATCCATCAGTGTGTTTATTAAATTTTTGGGAATAAAACTTTAGTGGTTATTTTTATTTGTCGGCACTTAATTTGCTATAAAAGCAGGGGGGTAATACAAAATTTGCAGGAACGTATGCCGTTTTTTTGCATCTGGCATTTTCGGGGACCCACCACCCCAAACCTGCAAAAAAACAATTTTTTAGTCCCAATTGTTTGGACACCCACCCCCCAAATTTCACTAAAATTGGTCTAAAATCGCATAAAACTCTACTGATATCACTCATATGAGTGGGAATTATCTTAATTAGTTCAAATAACAGTTTAACCTGTTTCAGAAGCTGTTTTAATTGAGAAAAAAAAGTTTTTTAAATTGCTGATCAACTGTAAACCTAGGTCATTGTGCAGAATGCACAAAATTTCATAATTTGTAACTATTTCCTGATTAGTCTGTCAACCAGCCCATTATCTAACATATTCCATACCACTTATGTTAGTCTACTTGAGCAACTTACTTCTATTATACTAAACTAGCTGAAACAGGCTCCCTTTGGGGGCCTATATTCCGCGTCGGAGATACCTGTGGGACTTCGCACACATTTTGATCTTAGACCGAGCCTTCATTTAGCGGTGGCCCCTTTGTGCGATTCAAGCACATTTGGTCATTGAAACATTTTGATTTATATATATTGTTTTTATATTTTTGTTTAACAGTGAATTCCTTGCTTAATTTAACAAAACCTTTTTTTTTCTTCTTTTTTAATTAACATTTTTGAAAAACTAATACCATTATGATATCCGCCAGGGTACCCTGAGTGTATATAGATGACAAGCAGTCACAGCACTATACCAGACTTGGATACGTTAGGTCTTGTGAGAGATCATCTGAGTTGAAAGACATGTAAATAATTCACTGATTGGCTTGATGCACTGATGACAGATAGTTTCTACCCATTGATAGTGACATTAATGTTTGAGACAGTTGCTCGCTCTTTTTCCGTGCACACAATGATCTAGGTATTAGTTACATCAGGACAAGTTTACTTATATATGCATTGTCATTGTACAGGATACATACAATTCCATAATTTCTAACAATTTACCGATTAGTCTGTCAACCAGCCCATTATCTAGCATTATGCCTTATACACTTTTGTTAGTCTACTGGAGCAACCTCTGTTATAATAAATGACAAACAGTCACAATGCCAGACTTGGGTATTTTAGGTGTTGTGAGAGTAACCGATCATGAGTTGATAGACATGCAAATATTTCTCTGATTGGCTTGATGCACCGAATGCTGGACGTTTCGGCACCTGGACGTTTCGGCACCCGTGTTTGTTGTTCGGCACCTGGACACACGATTGCTCGGCTCTTTGGACGTTTCGGAACCTGATCATTTTCGGACCAACGAAACTACCGGTGATGAATAGAAATGCATTCTTTATCTCAATAAAATGTTTTAATGGAACACATGATACCGATGTCGGTGAACATAACTATCACTAACCATACACACTACGATACGATGAGATGCGGTCCCGACGTGCTTATCAAGCGATATATAATTGTACATCTTCATGTAGCGCATGAACAATAAAGATTGTTCCTTGTTCAGTCAAAAAATCCTGATAATTGATGCAATAAAGAGCGTTTGTCTTACTTATGTTGAAATTACTGATAACGTATTACTTATCTTCCTCGTGGTATAGACATTAGTATAACAAGTTATTTAGTGTTGTAAGAATGTATCCAAGTTTTTTTGAAATTACAAGATTTATATGTATATTCTTCAAGACATGCGCTTATTGGTCGAATTCGAAAACGTATACTAATTTTAATAAAACCAGAGACGGTGGCTTAATTCCACGAGGCTTTCTTCATTATATTATTAGTAAAGATAACACTACCTGATTACAAAACGAATTCGACAGTGACTGCTGGCATAACAAATTAGCACGTAGTCGGATTATACTCTTATAAATCATTATTACAATAACAAATCATGTGCAAATAATAAATAAACCATGTGCCGAAACGTCTTCAATAAAGTGCTGAAACGTCCAAGTGGTTGGGCCGAAAAAACCAAGTGCCGAAAACCCAGGTGCCGAATCGTCCCGAAAACCAGGTACCGAATCGTCCAGGTGCCGAAACGCCCTGCACCGATGAACAGTGTGATGACAGTTATATTCTAGCCATTGATAGTCACATTAATGTTTGAGACAGTTGCTCGTTATTTTTCCATGCACACAATGATCTAGGCTTAGGTTACATCAAGACAAGTTTATTTCAGTTTTACATTTCTCGAAGCTTCTTTCCGAAGGGTGTCGGGAAGGAAATTTTCCACTCACCCACCCCATATGCAACATGCCATAGCTTAATGTCATCTCCACTAAGGCCCATATGAGGTCCCAGTATCATAAACATGGTGCTTTTGCAGTTATAAATTCTAATAATATGTTTTAAACTGTTACACCACCCCGACATACGTTCCTGCAATTTTTTTTACTACCCCCCCCCTGATAACAGCTTGTAATTTGATCATCAGAAAGCATGATTTGGAACAGTAAACACGGAAATGAAAAACAAAAATCAATGCGGAAACGTCTGGTAAATCCAACAGTGTTGCACGCATCACACTTTCGCCGATTCATTCCGCAATAGTTAATTCGTGACGTCACAGAGTCCGATAACAATATCATATTGCACACTTGGGAGTCCAATATGACATTCGGGAGTCCAATATGACATTCGGGAGTCAATATGACTTTTTCCCTGATTATCACGTGGCGGCTTTTGCCCAATCAGAAATAGTGTTAGTTAAGTGATGGATAATAATATATATGAATCGATGACATCCGGAGAAGCTTCTATCAATTAATATCACTTTTATAAGGAATTTCTAATGACGTTCATGGGGCAGTTTTATGGAATATTTTAGATGATATACGACTTCACGGTCCAGCTGAACCATAATTCGAGATGGAAAGTCATTATTGGAATAATTGGTCCCCGCTATTCTATTGATGTTCGATTGATTTCGCTCACTGGTCGATTGCCTCGAACTGTAACTGTATTGGTTGATAGTTTGCTCAGAATTTCGTTACCATCAGTTAAACAGTTTGTGCATATGCATCGCTGCCAATGAACTATCTTGTCAGTTAAAGAAACGGGCGGCGTTGGCGTGGGTATGCTGTTAATATATTCAGCTCCGTCAAAAACCGCCATAAATAGAAAGAATAGTAAAATATAGACAGATTTTCTTCTTATACCAATCAGAAATATGGCATAAACAGTATGTTATTGTCAAATGTTTTTCCTTTGTTATGTAAACAAAAGCAAAAAACGTTACATAACCTGGCTTTTGTTTAGATCCGAATATTGTAAACATAAAGAGCGTTATTTCTTACTGTTTTCCTGATATGGAAATAATAAAGAGTGTTTATATCATTTGTGTGTGATTAACAAATAGAATTGCGCTGTGTTGTGTAAACAGAAGCAAAACTTCTGTAACACGAGCAGGTTCTAGTTTAAGTACACCATCGTACATATTGACGACAATATAATATGTACGCGCTGGTTATGTTTGGCAAATGAGCAAAATTACATATGCTTAAATCCTCGTTGTTATTGAATTCATTAGTTTTTATTATTGCCGATATTGGGGTGTGATCAGAAAATTCATTAGGTGGGTGAACTCTGAATTGGTTAATTTAGTAGAATAAATGCAGTGAGGTAATCATGTAGTCGACAGTACTTTGTCCATTTTAGCTGAAAAAAGTGTTATAGCCAAATGAATCTCCCATAAATCGGCCGTTTAAAATCCTCAACTGAAGATCTTTGCAGATCTCAGTTAAAAGTTCTCCATGTATATTATGCTGTTCATCCAATTGATTTCTTTCTAATTCGACATCATTTGTATAGTTATAGTTTGTTAGTAAATCTTCATTCATGGGTTCTGTAGTCATTTTTTATAAAATCATATAGACCAGATGTTCTGGCATTAAAATCGCCACATAAGAGAATTTGGCCTTGGTCTTTAAATTGAATAATTTCATCCCTAATGTCTTCAAACACATTTTCTGATGTTTTTATATTAATAATTGGCTTGATGTAACATAATCCAATATAATTTTTTGTGCTATTGTCTAACTCAAACCACATTGAGGTTGTGGATAGATTAACCTGTCTAATATGTTTTCTGATACCAGGCTTGCAATAATACACAAGCATTCCACCTGAACTTCGACCTCTTTTCTTTTTTCTTTTGGCTTTAGATGAGAAAGGTGTGCAAAAACCATCAATGTTTATGGGAGATCCACTAGACATAGTTTCCGCAAAACATAAAATGTCATATTTATCTATAAGAGAAGTGAAAGTAACGTCTGATAGTTTTTTGCCTATTCCGTGAATGTTCCAAAAACCTATATTGAACATTTTTCATTGATATTCTGTATCTGGATTAGGGATTTGGACTCCAAATGTTATTTATGATCCACTAATTTCTATGATCATTAAGTTTTAAAAGTATTGAATAAAGAAAAACACTCTGGCCCAATACCATTTACCCTGCAATCCAGTGCATCCTCCCATGCATGTGAGGTCCCATCAGAAATCCACATACACTAGAGAACGCACTGGCACATAATAAATAATGCTACACCAGTGTAATCTCTGTCATTAACAGGTTAAATATATTTAGTATTTATTTTAAGTTAAGTGACCATATAATTCATGAGTATTTAGTATATAATAGCAATGATCTTCTCGTCGAAATGGCCCACTTACCATATTGAAAAAGGTTCTTAAAAATTTTCATCATTGCCACAACTAGTTTAAAAACATTCTTCATTGATTATTTTCTTGAAGATTTTGTCTCAGAATTAATTTAAGTACTATTGTCAAGATTCATTCACTTCCATATAAGTTATTTAGTAATTACTGAATGAGTTGTATCATCTGACACTAAATTAGTGTAAAATATATGAACACAATAGTTTTTTGCCATTTCAATTACATGTAAATTGTGAAATTGCAGTTGTACTCTCATGACCCAAAATGTTCATGTTGTGTTATTTATGACACGAATAAACAAATATCCAATGATTCCCATCATTCTAGAGTGGTTGTCTATCACATATATAATATTATGTCACGTGATGAATGAAGTTTGCACACATATGCTCCAAATTGAAATCGGATTTGATGTGAGAATGAATAAGCATATATACAGTACATAGTATATTTACAAATATTTTGGGTCATAGGAGTACCTGTCGGTTATGAGCGGTAGTGGTTTTTATTGAACTACCACTGATAACCATTTCTGCCAATTTGGGGTGAGATTATTTGTTGCTGTCTTCTTCTATTGTCACCGATGAATGCATTCTCTGACACAGGTTGTTTGTACATGTAGTTTGATCTATCATTTCTCCCAAGAGATGGTGAGTGTATTCTTCATACCGTTTTAACCCCAGAAATGGATTCAAATGGTATTTCAACAAAGCGAACTAAACATAATGTGCCTTTTGGGTTGAAGTGGATGCCATCCCATATGTAAAGATCCCTGCGGTTAGACGATATTGTTTCGTTTACGATCACATGTAAATTTTCGTGAAATTTCGAAAGCAGGTATAATATGTACATTTAGATTCGGATTGTTAGTTTTCTGCAAATGATTTAATAATGTTTCAAGCTTTTTTGCTGCTTTATCTGGTGTCGATTCAGATAGGTCATTACTCCCAATTCCGAGCACAATGTTGTTTGGGATGACTGTCATTTTTGCAATATAGTTTGAATCTCCTGTAATGTTCTTTTGTTTTGGTCCTAAAACAACAAGGTCGATCTTTTTGAATTTATATATTTTGCGCTCATTTAGATTGTTTCCATGTGAGTCAAATATCATGAGCGTCCTGTCTGTTGTATTTCTACCAGTGTCACTTCCTATCCCTTGAATGTTTCTCACTGCTATGTTGTATGTATGTTGACTATGTTCCACAGTATACTCGGGAATTATGTATTGAGTGCCAGCATCCTTATAGTTTAGTGTTTTCACAACTGTTGTCTTGGTAAATGTTAATCTTTCCATATCTGCAATTTTCTCCCTTTGTAACTCAATGGTATGAGCACTAATATCCAGATCAGCAAATAGGCTGCAAATCTGTTCTTTCTGTAATTTTATTATTGTATCACAACCAATTTTCTCTTTCATTAAATTCATTGTTCTCCGTAGTGATGCATTTTCAGTTTCAACCAATTGTTCTCTTTCAATAATATTGTTGTGTTCGACATTAATATTTTCCACTATTTTAGAAATTTTTGTGTTCACTTCAGTCATCAAATTTCTGTACTGCTCATCAACTTTATCCTTCATCTCTTTCTGCATTTCTTGTAGATCATGCTCATTCGCACAAACTTTATTCTCCAACATGTTAATGGTTGTATAAATTTGTTGATTTATTGTATTAGGTTGTGATCTCCTTGTATCTGTTGTGGGTGTTGGCATTAGAATCCTTGGTGTACTGAAATCAACAATTTGTGGACTTGTCGGTTCTAAAAGTGACAGATTCATCTCATGGAAACTGTCAACTTTTGAACCTGTACTTTCTTCATGTTGTAGTATTACTGATTCCTTTAAATGGAGAGCATCCACCATGTTTAGTTGTGGAAATTCCTGCTTTGCCCAAGTTTTATAGTGTATACCTTGAACAGTAATTAACAGTGTTCTTGGATAGATATGCAATGTAACCATTTTTTCTTCTTCACATAGTTCCACATTCTCAGGGCTTTCTTTTCCAACCTCACTGTCTGTATTTACTTTATTAATTTGGATGCATATAGCATTAACAGGGTCGTCATCTTTAATTTTGTCAGTCCAGTTCACAGAATATTGATTGGTAGTTCCAAATTGTTCATGGTATCTATATGCAATTACCTTTATCCATGATATCAATCGATCTGCATTTGTGATACGAAACGAAGTCATCCTGGCGTTCGGTTCGTACAAATCCATTTTCAGATCTTCTTGCAAGGCAAAAGCTGCTTTTCTGCTTTCTTGGGGCATATATTTGGAGAAATCATCTTTTAAGTCATTTATTTCGTTCACAAATGTTTCAATGTCCTCATCAATTAATTCGTTAAACATGTTTCTATTTTTTCGGATTGACCGTTGACAGTTTGACAGCTTCGTTTTTTCCTAATTTCGTGGCACTCACTTTTTCGTAGTCGATTACTCTTGTAAGTTGTCGTGGCTGGATCTTCTTCTCATATCATCATGTTTTATTGTTTATTTGGAGTCCATTTATCCCGTTCTCCGATACTTTTAGCCGAAATGATTCATATAATTAATCATTTTATTCAGCGTATTCCGTTAGATTAAAATTTAGCTTCCTTCGTTACGTGACGTCACTTTTTTCATATAATGACGCGTCTTTCTGTAACATATAATACTCATATAATGATGCGTCTTTCTGTAACATATAATGCTCATATAATGATGCGCCTTTCTGTAACATATAATACTCATATAATGATACTAGACAAGAATAATTCAACATACTTGATTGTGTATGTGGTCACCCATGGTTAAATGGTGCTGCTAATATGCTAGGTTGGTAGATCCTGGGGTGGATCCTGCTGAATTGCTATGGTGCTGATTAGTTTATATAAGGTTGTCAATCCGCGATGTCTGGCTGATCTGAAGGAATCGAGGAAAAGCCTTCACGTGTATAAAACATTCAGAAACATGCATATTGTAAACTATCTAATAATGGCTCCGTCGGTTGCACAACGACCATAATTGGGATGGCTATCTGTCGTTTTGTTCAGCCTTTATTAAAATATATATATGTGTGTGTGTGTGTGTGTTCTTGAATACTTCATACAAAAAATGACTTTTTCTCAAATTGCTCGGATTAGCCAATACCGCGATGACTACAAATTTTAAAAATATAACTGTACTTTCTCTTAAAAATATAATTTTTGCCCTACCCGAATCATGGAAATTCAGGACAACATTATGACAAATTAGCAGGACCACTTCACCAGTGGTGGTTGTCATGTGATAATGTCTGGGAGTCCTGCTGGTGCAGATCTGGTGTTTTGCCCAACAAGCATAATTTCTTCGGATTGAAGCTGGTGCACGTGTGGGGAATCATAGTTCATATTTTGGCGAGCGATAACGCTGTTGTGAGTTGCCTGAACTATGAACTATATATTTGTTTTGCAGGAGTTGTTGTAACTGCGAGTGGAAGGGATTGTGTGTATTTTCCGAGCATCTATTAAGTGGATGAAGTGTGTTTGATGTTCAAAATCGCGGTACAAGCTCGTTCTTTATTGTTACCTTATCAGGAATAGAATACCACGAGACGCTCTGTTCTGTTCCATGTCACGCAAATGGCGGTTTTTTGTTTGGGACCCAAACAGCGTATTCAAAGTTGTATTTTTCATTACTTCAATGCGTCTTTTGGGGCTACATAATGTTCGTAGAAAGGTACTTAAGATATTTATCGACCTATTTTGATACCGAGAACAATTCAAAAGCGAATAATATTATTCGTATTTTGGAGCGCAAACCGCCATGTGGTTTTAAACGATCACTGATTTTTTAAAGATGCATTGTGAATTTCCACGGCTCATTTTTAAGAAATCTTAAATAAAAAAACGCCTTGGGTTGGAGACTTGATTGGTGATATAGGTTCATGGCCTGACTTGTGGACGTTCTTTGAACATTAATTATGTTTCCTGCCATGGATTTGTTCATTACATATTGCTGTAAATATTTTTTTTATAAATTCGAATAAATCTAACAATAAATCATTGATAATCTTATTTTGTAGGTCAGTTCCTTTGCAAACTAGTGAACTTTTCTCCAGTGTTGTGCATCATGAGTTCGGTATACAGCCTCGTTGCTATATCGTATGAACGTTACCGTGCAGTCGTGCACAGTACGTCATCTCAGATGACGCTTTCCACGTGCTACAAAATCATAGCCGGAATATGGGTGTGTTCGTGGATTGTGACTGCTCCAACTATCATCGAATTCAGCGAATACACAGCGACAGAAGGTAACAGGACGTACATCTCATGTGGAAGTGGCCTCGTTCCTGCTGATTTCTCGCGATTCAACGGGTTGTTCGTGACTCTCGTTTCATACGTTATTCCATTAATCATCATCACGACGAACTATTCACGGATAACACAGTTCATCACGACCCAATCTAAACAGTACGCAAAAAATAATTTGCAGCAGGGAGCTGTTTCTAAAAATAGAAACAGAATAGTGAAGATGATGGTGATAGTTGCTGTCTTGTTCGCCGTGTCGTGGTGTCCTTATTTTGTTATACTAGTACTTGCGGTAAGTGATAGTAACATAAACGATGTCAATGAACTTGGAATTGTCGCATTGATTAAAAAGAAACTAGACCTTTATTTTTGCGGTAGGTCTATTGAATTTTTGTCAACATTTCCAAGTGCTCACCATTTGTTATAATATATGTACAACCATCAGAATCACAGAGGCAATGACTCAGTATGCGTGTTCATTTGTTCAAGATGCTTGCTTTAGTTAGCTTCAACGAATTCTCAATTCTTATAGAAATTGCCATTTATCGATCGGAATAGCAAATTGGGATGTCCCTCAACTCAGACCAAGATTTAAAGTCGTCTCGATTTTCACACACGTCGAGGTTTTAACCTGCGCCAACATCGTCGAGCTCAGTTTGAAAGTGTATCAGTCTGCTGAACATTATTTCCATTGTCTATATCTATATTTGCGAATGTGTTATATCGAAATTACCGGGGGACCATCTAGATTGCTTTTTTACTTTTTAAAGAGAAAGGTGATGGTACATGATTAAATGTTCTACAGTGACGCCGTTGGTGTCAGGAACAGAAAGGGGAGGGGCAACACATTCGATGACATTGTTTTGTCGCCGTATATCCACCAAACTTATACATAAAGTGTGTTTATGATGTCAAAAGTGGCGTCCTCGAGTCAGGGATGGGGAGGGAAGGGCCACCAACATTGGTAAAAATGTTTTAGCGGCCGATTTACTCAAAGTTATTGTCATCTAATGATGGGGTTTAAAAAAACCCAAAGTGGCCCTATTCGAGTCAGTGATGGCCAGGGGTGGGGCACAAAAAGAGCACGAACACAATTGAGTCGCCGATTTAAACCAAATTTATATAATCACCTTATATGGAATATAACGGAGAAAGCTTAACGGTCGCGACGTAGTTTTCATAGATTGGGAACAGGAAGGCACCAGATTGCCGGGATAAACATTGTATCGCCAATTCCCATAGATTGTAATGGCGTGGTTCAAAGTTTCCAGAGCGGTGCCAGGGCCAGGCACCTACGTCATAATATGCTCTAAATTTCAACATTCGTATTTTCCTATATTTCCCAAAGACATCAGCAATCAATATGTTTGACTATTAACCTATCCCAATAACCGCAGATACTTAAAGAATCAGATATCGAACAGACTCGTTTTAAGGAGACGAGACGGTGACGTTCACATTTCATAACGTCGATAAATGGTGACCGAATTAAGTCACTTGAACACTTGATCATGTTGTTCATTATCACCTAGAAAAACAATTACGTGGTTCATTTGCTATTTTTGTTTTGGTTTAAAAAAACGGCGAATATTCACTTCGATGTGAGTCATCTTGCTTCTGTTTCGGGCAATTTATTAATCAATCAACAGCTGCACTTTAATATGGACACCGCCGGGTCACCCTGCAATTATATAATGTATACGTTACAGTTCGTTCGCCTTTATCTTATTTTGACTTGATGTGACTTGATAAAATAATTTTGTTGGTTGTTAATTGACATCTATCGATTTTCATTTGATGTATTTTGATTTTAAAGCAAATTATTTTAATTTTGAATTGCTTTATTGATTGTTATTTCACAACTGTTGGTTTTCATTTGACATATTATACACCACATGGCCGCCGACGACTAACCAATTGACAGACTATATACTTGCCCATATGCTATATATATTCCATAGATTACAAATACGTAGAAAATGGAAAAGAAGCGAGCTTCGACAACGATGGACATCATATGTATGGCTGCATATAATGCGACCACTTAGCCTACTGGGATCCCAATTTGGAAAATGTATTTTAGAAGTTATCCCAAATATAACAATTAAAGTATAATGCAAATGCCTTTTTCGTTTCAGAAAATGACTGGTGAGACCGGAAGTGAAGATGGTGCAGGCGCATTGGCTATTGTTATGATTACGATGTCGACGTTCAGTACAGCCTACAATGTCGTCTTATACGCTGTGTATAACAAGAACTTTCGCAATGCTTTCAAGATAATTCTGTGTTGCTCCCACTCCGATGTGGGTCCATCGGGGCGTCGAGATGATGCTTCAGTGCTTACACGCCGTCCATATACGAACACCGTCCCATCTATTAATCCAAAAGATGAAGTTTAACTCTTTCATGACTGGGGCTGCGCTGGTGCAGCATTAAAACCCCTGTGCCAGTGCATTCTCCGATAGGGAGCATTGCACATATAAGAGAATGCACTGGCTTACAAGATCAAGGTATATATTGTTAGGCCAATGCATTCTCTTATATATACGAGGCACCATATGGGGCTTCGATGAGGGCCTCGCATATACAAGAGAATGCATTGGCACAAGGTTTTCCTAAAATATCAGGAAGCTCCAGTCATCAAAGATGTTGTTGTGATTCCTATTTTACATGCTCAATGATATGCGATGATTGAAGTAAAACGTTGTGTTCCTGAATGTGTATTTATAAGTTGCGAAGTTTAGATTGTACAGCGACACGGTCCCACTACATGTATCGACATAGTATAACCCTTAACCCTTTACCCAACAAACCGGCCAAAAACGGCCAAATAAAGCTGCAACAGCCTAAATTATCTTGGGTCTGTCTCAATGAAACCACACAAATATGGATATCATTGGAACCGGCTCATTGACCACATTGTGATGGTTACAGTTATGCCCTGTGCCAATGCATTCTCTTATATATAAGAGAATGCATTGGCCTAAAAAATTGTTTTATATATATATGCGAGTCGACCATAGGTCGCCTCGCATATATAAGAGAATGCATTGGCCTAAATTTTTTTTTTTTTAATGTGTTAAGCCAATGCATTCTCTTATATATGCGAGGCGACCTATGGTCGACTCGCATATATAAGAGAATGCATTGGCACAGGGCCATTCTGTTGGGTAAAGGGTTAATATATATATAGTCCGTCTGTGTTACACTAAATCCTGATCCTTGATTGGTCAAGTGGGTCCCCAGTTTCGTAACACACCCGTTTCGTAGTGAAATATCGGCATATGTCCATATGCTAAGCGGATTTCGTTAGTTTCTTCGCCACAATTTAAATTCCGTTGATATTTTATTCCGATCACAAACAAATAACTGTTATTATAATATTAATAAATAGCAGACGTTGGCAGTTAATGTGAAACATGAAACATGAACAATTATGGTGTTAATTTTGAGCCTTTTCTCCAGATATCCGCACAATATCTGCTTATAATATAACTTGATTTATGTAGATAATCTGCTTATACTTGGCTCGTTTTGAGTCGATAATGTGCTGAAAATGAGAGCGTTTTAGTCGCATTATCGACCCATAATGAGGCGATTCTACACAGATTATATGCGGACAATGAATGACACAAATATGCGAACTCGCGACTTTTTCCAGGTTTTGCTCTTCAACATGTGTTTTTCACTGTGGCCCGCCTCCTCAAACGAAATAAAGGATATGACTCCATTATCTGCTTATTTCAGAATCAAATAATCACATTATGTATCTGTTTCACTTTATAGGACGATTATGTGCGTATTTGCGCGAGGCTATTTTGTTAAATTTACAACCGAAAATGTGTACTCCGGCAAGTTGCTTACAAACTGCTTATATAAATAAAAAGATCAATGAGGCTTTGACAAATCAGTGATTCAGAAACAAGTAATTAATTTTGGATGGCATATACAATGGTCAATTAATTTGGATGGCAGACAAGTTACCAGATAACATCTTATTCCCCAAAAGGAACTGTACACGCATAGGCAGACATCCTGCACACAATACATACCGAATGCACACATGCAGCCCATATCTCGCTGCTTGAAGACATGACGAACATTATGTTGCAGTTTCATATACATTTTTTTCAAGAGACTTCTGCATATCAAGGGATTTAAGGGAGTCTCGGGGGAAGTAGAAATGTCCTCTCTATTCTTTGTTATGATTTATTCCCCACCTGTGGACGTGACTATGTGCGGCGAGTTTTATCGTTAGCTTATGGTATGATCATACACTCGCATATGTGCCAGGCATTATATTGCAGGCATTAAAGATGCAAAATCCGATTATGCGCCCCTTAATTACTATTTATTTGGATTCGAGGGTAACAAATATTTGAATCGAGTCGAGGAAACCACACATCAAAGCTCAGCGTTATTAACTATCGATTTTTGAAATCTCTTATTTTTGTTTTCACCATCGTGACTTATTAGTGGCCCAGAAAAAGTCGACGGTATCGGACCAAATTGCGGATCAAGATGGTTAACTCGAAAACCACGAGGCTTTTTATTGATAATAAGGCCAAATTTCGTCGAGCAACATGTTTCGGGCAATTTTATACTATATGTGACTGTGATTAGCATTATTTATTTTTTGGCATTTAATCGATTCTGATAACTGAAGCGGCATTTCTAAAAATTGTTGTAGTTGGAATCTGATTATACGGGGACCATCATATTGAGTAGTACCTTTAAGGTATAGAAAGCTACAATGTGCAAGAAACAATATGCAAAAATGCTTATAAATTGCACCCTGTACCACATCTAACTACATGAGTAGTAAAAACTATATACTTCCACTAGCAACGACGCTATCGAAATTTGCCTGTAACTAGCATGCAATTATCATACAAATATATGCTGGCACCATATGTCTTTCTATGAAAAAAATGGCTGCACAGAAATAATGTGCAAACTTGCCAGTGCAAATTTCTTATAAAATGCATATGTACCACAGCTAACTATATGAGAAGTAAAACCTCTGTAGGTCCACCTTTAGCGATCTTATCGGTCGACAATTTGTCTGTAAATAACATGCAATTATCTTACATTAATCAATCATACGTGTATTTGAAGGCAAACTTTAGCACCACCTTTAAATGATTGTGTAACAACAACATATTTTCTTCATATGGTTTTCTATGGCGAAATGTCTGAAAACAACACCAGTCAAACTTGCCAGTGTGTGATCGTATACACTAAATGCCACACATGTACATTTAAGGTCAAAATCTGAATTGCATTGCTTAATGTAATTCGCACCAATATCTAACCATTTTTTATACAAACTTTATGCATGAGTGATTGACTAACAGCAACGGAACCAGGAACAGGAACAGCTTCCGGGTAACAAGTGACTTTTCCGAGTAACAGGAACAGAGATATCAACTTAATTTTCTCGCGTTTTACGCAATAAAACAATACCATTATACATCATTCGAAAGTACAACATCTCCCTTCATGACCAATGCAACATTTTTGAGAATTAAACGTATTATTGGCAAGGAACGTCGAGCGGTAAATCGGCAATTAGCACCCCAAAGAACGTAACAGATTCTTTGTAGAAAATCGTCGATTTCTAGCAAATTACGCAATCTCACTGACAAATAGTTATATGAATGGGAAGAGTATCAATCACTATCCATTTCTGTCACATAGGATTTATTATGTTCAACACATTCCTGAAAAATTATTGAAATCTGTGAGGAACAGAAACAGATTATTCGTCGAAAATCGCATAATTTTCACAACTACACAATGATACCGATTTATTTTACCGAAGATATTTAAGACATATATATATGAGATGAGGTGAACTTCTGCACCGATGCGTCCACAAAAGCTATATGTATATGTTAATGAGGTATCCGATATGATATTTTCATCATAAAACGTAGTCAGAACATAGGATGAAAATAAACCTCACACATCGCTTGAAAAGACGATATTCATCACACAACAGTTCAATTTGCATTGGGATACACCCGCCAAGGCAGTACGAAATGAATGTATCTCTATTCATGATGTCAAGAAAGATAAAAGGTTCAATTCCAAATATGTCAGTGAATACCAAAATGTGTTCCGTACCATCTGTGCAAACTCAGAGATGTACACTATACTTTATATACGTTTATCTAATAGTATCGTAAATAACCTTTTTCAATGCCAATTTAATAAATATGCTCTTGCGGGCTAGCATCACCAAATTCACCCTCTGGGGACTCAAGTCTTTTCAGAAAGCTCATATTTTCAAGAGAAAGTAGTCCATGGAATGTTTGCGGTTCGGATTATCCCAATAATTTTTGGAATATATAATTCGCGTAAATCTTTCAGCTCTTGGCATATGATCACAAAATGGTACTCATCACATGGGCTATTGTAGGGACTGGGGGCTGCCGTGTATGGTGTATTGAACACTTGCATAACAGAATATAATATAATTTATTAGCAAGAACATCCATATATAAGGACAGGCTGCTTCGAATACAAAAATAAATAACAAACATGGGGAAAAGTATAACTAATCCTATCAAATAATAAAAATGAAGATGGCAATTCATCATCATTTATTGTCTAACATCTATATATAAGACATTCAAGACAAATTACAAATAAATATATACAAATAATATATACAGGTATATATATAATATAATCATAATACATTGAATTAATTTCCCTGTTCATTTAAGATCTTTCTAAGATGTATCAATCTATAGTCATTTAATTAACTTGATTTATATATATCATATATGTGGTTATTATTAGGTGCGTATTTATACAACAGAACACTTTGCCGGGCTGGTCCGGCGCCCCAAAGAGTAGAGATCGACGCTGTGCGAGCATGACCAACTCGGGCCCATGTCAAGTTATATGTTGTATACGGATCCAAAGCCTACGCTCTATGGTAGATATAATACCATTTACTGCCGAAACTGAGTTGGCTGGGAGTGGGATGGATCCATACATGGCAATCAACCACGGAATGGTTGTTTAATTGCTTTCAGTTGTATTTAGACTATATATAACAATGTATGCCATTGAGTATACAGAGAAAATGAAGTAGAAACCGTTAAACATTATTCCTGTAGTAGAGTCTTTCCAACATCACAAAACGCGTGTGTGTATATCTATATATATAGGCGCGTGATTGTTTATACCTTAGGCGCTGGTGTATGACGTCATATATTTTCTTTCTATATCCATCAGTGATTTTTCAAAGATCGCTGGTAAAGGTTTAAGTTTCTAGCTGAAGATGACTATTTTGCGAGGAACACTCATCCGAAAATTTGAAGACAGCAGTCAAAGCGTTCCTGGTGACTCCTGCTTCACATTTGGCGCAGTGTGTATATGTAAAGCTTTCTTGATGAGGCTCCGTAGGGCAGCCAGATTACTTTCAGCGTCTGGGGGCTTTGGTTTTTCGTAACCGACCGATATTCTTTGTGTACCCTTTTCGCATCTCCCTAACAAAGAGAAAGGGATGTGGCGGTGGGAGCAGTGGCAACTTTGGTATTTCAACAGTTGGAAATGTCATGCCTGACACAACATTAGTTAGAAATGTTTACACCAGCGATAGGTTGGAATTGTTTATTTTACAACCAGTATTTCGTGGGGAATTTCTTGTTTTTAGACCAACGGTAGGATGTTTTTCTACTGTTGGTCACAATTTTGGTGTGAAATGGCAATCGTCTGGAAATTTTCCAACCTTAGCAGGGTGTCAGGTTGGAAACTTCCAACAGTTGGGAAGCTTGATATACCAGTTGGAGAGTTCCTTTTCTTGTACGAGTCCATTTGTGGTGAAATGTCATATTAGACGAGATGCGTATAGCGTCGGGTCTTATATTACTATTCATCTCAACCTGGACGAGTACAACACAAAACCAGATACTGTACACAATATTGTATAATGACAATTTTATTATCCATCTGTATGTTTATAAAAAAAACGACTGGAGTCCCGATAATTTTTATAAAATTCATATTGGACTTGTTCAATTCCAATATGATTTTGGGAGTCCAATATGACATTCGGGAGTTCAAGATGACTTTTTCCCAGACGATCATATGACGGCTTTTTCCCAATCACACGGAAATTAAGTGGACCTTTAATGAATGGATAATAATATCGCTGTTTGTGTGTTAAATTAGTCATTATATTTGTACGGCGTTTTAATTAAAATTTGTGTTGCCGGAATAGGAGCCGGACGAAATTTACTATTTGACGGTAAACTGTTGGGGAAAGAACAACCATTCAGGCGAATTGTATTTCTTGTCTGGTATGAAGAGATATGGGCTGACTGCTGCCCCCCCCCCCAATGCATGCCAGAGTAGGAGATAGAGGTTACCAAACAGACTTCCAGCAACACTTTTGCACCATCGCACTATATTGCAACAAGTAAACACGATACAGGGTGGAAGGAAAGCAAGCCTGAGTTTAGTGTGTCTGTCGATCTTCGCCGGGTAATGTATAAACACCCCCTATCTCTCCCATAGCAGTGATGCCTATGCAGAATGGGGACTCCAAATGGTGAATTTGGTGATGCTAGCCCGATATGCTGGATAGCGTCACTAAATTCACCCTCTGGTGACATCATTAAATGACAGGAACACTAAACTCGGGTGGAAGAGTTTCCCAAAATTAATACACATACTGGTATGCTTCTTTGGTCGACAATTTGGTAAATTGGGCGTAAATATCAGTATCATACATGTACAGTACAGATCGAGCCAAAATCGATGTACGAGAAATACCGATCTGCATTATTGATATACTCCAGAAATAAAATGTATAGCAATTGTGTAACTGTTTTCACGTGTACCGCTCAAATGAGACAGACCTTTGTTTTCACCATATCGGGATTAGATCAACAAGCAAGCACGAGTTTAATGTGCCTGCCATTTGCAGAATGAGGTCCCCAGAGGGTGAATTTAGTGACGCTATCCCGCATAGCGGGCTAGCATCACTAGTTGCACCCCCTGGGACCTCATTAATTCTGTTTTTAGCGGGATAGCTTCACTAAATATAACCATCTGGGGACCTTATTCTGCTTATGCCTCTTATCGTCTCTATCGAAACTTCTTCACGTATATTCTATTTCTTTTTTAGTTTAGTATCTCTATATCCCTAGATTGGCAGACGACACATTGCATAATAGAGGTTGCCAATGGGTGTACATCACAATGTTCATCATTCATCTTCAATCTGAGTCTATGTGTCCCGTAGCAAACGTGGCCATCCATAATGATGTCCAAAGAGGGTGAATTTGGTGACCCCATTCTGCAAATGATAGGCACACTAAACGCAGGTTTGTTAAAAAGGAACAATCTTTATCATTGAAGTGAGACAGACTCTCTTTATTTACATCATATAAGCAATATAAACGCTCTTTATCTGGTTTCAATTTTACGTATAGAAGTTAGACACACGTTCTCCAGCCCTGCGTTTTGTCTTCGTTTCTTGATCGCCTTTCTGATTCTCATCACACCGATAGCGACAGGGGTGATTGGGATGCTTGCTGCGCCCACTCCCACGACAATCGGAAGGGCGACAATACCTCCGACTACCACAACAGATCCTTTGGCGACGAGTGTGGCAACTGTAATAAGATAATAACAAGTGAATTAGGGATTCACCGTGAATATCTTATATGGCATTTAAAAAGCTAACACATATTTCCTTATCTGACGCTAGTGATGAATATGCGCGTGCTTGTCGGCAATCACTTGGCAACACAATTACATTGATTGCGGCGGATTAACACTATTTCGAAAAATAGCGCATGACACCAACACCATGCAATACAAAATGGTTGCTTTGTTCGTTAAAGTTAAATTCTTGTCCAACTTCGTTGCACTAACTAAAATAGACACGAAAACAAAGATGCAAATTTGGGGACTATATTTCCGTCGCCAAAACCAGAGCGCAATACTGTCGTATACGGTTGTGAAGCGTCTCAGCCATAGAGGTAAATTTATGAATTTTTCAGCTTCTGTTAGGGATTTTGATATGTTAAAAGGGCATAAAGCTCTAGTTTCGTTCAAGTCAAATTTTTGGTACCACTTAGGAAAATGTCAACATATTTATGAGGGATTTGTGTGAATTGGTCTTAAATTGGTTTCAAATATAACCCAAACGAAAAATGTCAAACCATGCAAGGAAGTGGCGTGAATAAAGATTCACGCATTGTGTGATTTCGGGTTCCAAGGGAGTGGTGAAGATGGACATCCCATGTTGGACCCCCTCCCCAACTGAGAATCTCCAGCGTTACAAATATCCCCGTATAGCTATATTCAAAACCTTGGGTACAGTTTTGCGCGAGACTGACAGGTAATATAATTCGATTGAATTCTTCAAAAATCACCACTGATGCCAGCTATACGTTGGAGACTTCGTTCCAAGCCATTTCCTTTCCGTAAATCATTTATTATTTTGACGCCCATCAGTTATGAGAATGATTGTACCCGGATAGTATATGCTGGCCCTGTGAACCATGTCATTCTCTGTAACGGCTATCTCGATGACGATATTGATTGAAGAAGATGATAGGTCACGAATAGGACGTGGTTGTTAGAGGAAGGCAATTGGTCATGAATAGATCTGCGTTGTGTTAGCACGCACCTTAAAAAACGCGGCGATTAATCGCCAGCGCGTGTGCAATATGAATAGAACCTTATGCGCGGTAGCACATTTACGCACCCTTTATACATAATTATTTTACTATCACAATTCAATGGGTTACTTAACTCGCCTAGCGAAACATCTTTACGCAAAGTTTTAATGATACTTTCATATTTTAATACGTTATGTGTTGGTACCAGGGCTAATGCAGAGTTGCATATACATCGTTCCCCTTCAATGCATTTCTGATGTTATCAATTCACAAAATACCCACATTCCTTCGCTGAAACCACGATAAGCTGAGCAACTTGCTCCAACATCCTTGTTTAGTGAAGATTTATTTTCCGAGATAAAAGTAATTTTTATTTAAGGTTCGACGATCGCTGACTATTAGAATATGGTAGTTTACAGGTTATACGCACTTATCTTAGAAAATGAAGTGAGGCGAGTTACAAGTTGGTATGTGTGTTTCCCAGTTTAAAACACAGGCCCAGTTCGTATATGGGTTCCGTCCAAATATTTTTGTCATGAGTTACGGCCCTTTTTCGACTTAGAATTTGACCGTTCTTTAAATATTTTTGGTTTCCGACTGAACCAAAGTTGATACGTGTATTTCCTAGCTAACTATAATGTCCAAGCTCGAATATGAGTTCCGTCCAAAATATTTTTACATGAGTTACGGCTCTTTTTCGACTTAGAATTTGACCGATTTCAAAACATTTTGTTTTCCGACCGATAATTCCAGTTTGGATTATTTGATTTGAAACAGTTAGTGTGTGTATTTCCCCTGCTAAAAGCTTGAGTATAGACCTTTTTTTTAAATACGGTCGTATTATGTTATCAGTGCGTCCGTCTGTCTGTTAACATTTTCATTTCCGATCTATAACTCAAGTTTGGATGACCTGATCAGAATCAAACTTGGTATATGTGTTTTACAGTTGAAAATACAGGTCAAGTTCGTTCCAATAATTTTTCCATAAGATCCGGATCTTTTTCTTGTTACTGAATTGTGCGGTAGTACAATTCAAATGACTAACAGGCGTATTTTGCACGCCCTAGCGATGCTCTTGTTAAGCTATTTCGTTCATATCTTGCTTCAGGCATATCCTTTCTAAATAATAAACTGATGTATATCCTGGTGTGATTACGCGTGTCCTTCCAAACTTAAATGATAGAACTGATTTGAGTCGATATGGTAGGTATTTGCTGATAAACACGTATACAAAGAATCCCCGGGGTTGGAGCTACTTTGAACACAACTGTTTGTATACCGTTAGAGGTAACATGTGGGCTTGGCTACAAATGATGGGCAAATCTCTATACAGTATACAAGTAGTTCTGACTTTATTGTCTGACTCTCTGGTACCATGCATATATATGATGAATAACGTTCATATAATAAGCAAAAAACCCAAATTGTGACTGGCAACCATCACCATGTTATCTATTCCAATAGAAGAACTTTCTGGGTATGTTATAACAAATGCATATTTATTACATGATCCTACCTTATTTAATTCAATAAACCATTCTATAAATTGTGATATTAAACGTTCGTTTAATAACAGGAAATATTGCCAGTTGACCTTTGTCGTCTGTTGACATTCCGTACGCTACGTCTCAACATACTATGGCTTCCAATATTTTTAATTAAATTTACGCCATTAAATACGGCAAGGAGTCTTTATTTATCTGAAACTATTTCTTTACACGCGTACAAACAACAACTACTTACGTGAAACGTCATCGCAGGTCTTTTTGAAGTCGACGTTAGTTTCACGTACCATTTGTTGATTTAAGTATGTTTTATGTAGGTTTTGGATCATGTAATAAATAGAATCTACAACTCGATCGTCCCCAGTTTATAGCGGAATTGACAAAACTCGTCCAGTAAATTTGTCTTAACCTCGCCAAAGGCTCGGTCCAGACCTAATTTACTGGACTCGGTTTGTAAATTCCGCTATAAACTGGGGACTCGTTGTAGATCCTCTATATATTAAATAGAACGCTATATAGAAGTTGTAGTACTGCATGCTATACCTCTGGAAGATTGATACCATATGATTTAACTCTAAAGTTATAGGCAAAATGCACCCTCAGATGTCTATTTTACTGTGATGTCAGTTAAGGCTGCCATCTGTCCATTCTAGTTGGATAACAGGCGTGGGTGGGCCCATTACTATAATGTATGTATATATTAGTCAAACCATATTTCAAAGTGGGACACCAGTGTGAATGTTCTCACTTAAACAAAGCTTAACATAATATACATTAGGCCCTGCAAATAATTAAATCTGACATAGGGATCTGCGAATCCGGGATTTTGAATCGAATTCCCTTCCTGATATCTGCCGGCATGCAGCGTCGCAGATAACTGGTCGCACACGATGACGTCCATTTAAGAACGTAATAGACCGATTGATCTAAGGGTTCTCACCGTTTCTGTTTATTCCAATCTATGTTTTGTCACCCATAACTGCGGCTGGCATTGCATTTTATTCATACAAAATAAATTGTTCCGCATCTGGTGATCACGCACCTTGTAGAAAATTTACACAGTGTCGATTCAGATCACAAATATATGCGGCGATTGATTACTGTCACGGGTTGCGATCGAAGCACATAATTTGCATAATGCAGGCCTATAGCTATTCTAAAATGCATGCATTCAAAATTACCTACGTTGGCTAACTTGCCAACCTTGTGCTTCAATTGTTGTGAGTTCAGGTCATTTGGCATGATCTATTTAGACGTAGAAAACGAGACTACACCAAAGTAACACCGATTCGAAAATATCCGAATTAGCAGACAGATTCGGTGTCGATCTCGAATCGGGTGCCCGATATCGACATCGAATTGAATCTCGAATATTCGCAGTTCCCTATTCTGACAGATAGGGGGTGGTGTAACTTCCCATGGCAAATAGCAGTTTTACAGCGTCACTCAAATATTTAGACTAACAGCACTAAAGCGTGATTCTAGTTTGGCATACATTCATGCATGCATGCAACATCCGGCGCTTCACACACTATAACTCTTCGCATATTTTCAGTATTATATGCCATAACATACGGGACCAAAACAATGCCATAGCAACGGTTGTTAAGGAAAACACACAAGAACCCAAAAACACAAGCAATCAAATTGCCCTGACTGACTGGTCTTTGATAAAATACATAATTCACACATAGATCTTACTAAAACATATCATTATAAATGTGGAATCATTCAGGCTATGGCAGAAATGTGTACATTCATTTGACCTTGACTTTTGACCTGCAGTGGCAATGTTTTTTTTTAAATAAGTGGAATAAACTCTACCACAAAGGGTGTGTTGGCATATTGTACTAAAATGGTTAGCAAAAAAAAATTGGGGTGCTTGCCTCTTTACTATAAACATATAAACCTCGTCGTTAGGCTTCAGCATTAGTTTGTTAATCATTTGATTACTGGATCGATGGATTCTCACACTTTCTGTTTTGAAAGTCTTCGTAAAATTTACATATTCTTATCTTGATGCCCAGACAATATAAAATGCGATGACAGCCTGGGCAAGATTCTGGGTTTCAAACAGACACTTTCGCTGATAAACTATGCTACATCATAAAGATCGTTATCACTTTGGTGTGGTTTTAGACCAGGAATATGGCTACTACAAGGTATAATTTGATATTTCAAACGATTCTGGGCCTCAAGTACGTCTGCACGCGATCGGGGATGTGCATGGCGACTGTTGAACATTTCAGACTAAACATATTTATATTGCCTTCTCATTTTTTCAAAAAATATTTAGTGTAACATATAAAGTCGTTGTTTTATCCCAAATCCACTTTTTCCACTTTCAATCCACGTTGTGGACTAAGGTATCCATCAGTTGTGATTTTGACAACGATTTAGCGATTTATGTTGCAACGTTCCGATCAGTTAAACAAATTGAGTTATTAGTTCGAATACTCTCATGTGCCTAATAATAGTGCCAGCACGATTATTAATTGTGGAGATAATTCACTATTATTTGGCATTGAGACATAGAGTGAAAATGTCATCACTATTATTAATTTCAGCCAATATTATCATCACTATTATCGCGATTATTACGCACCTGAGAGTATTAAAGCTTAATGAGGCCAAATTCAGTTTCCCAGAGTATGAAATATCCTTTTTTTGTTAGGATTGCAGTTACACTGCAGTTGGACATGCGCCCTCAACACCCCCATTAACATCCCTGTAATCGGTACACATATACATGTATATCATGCAAGTACTAGCCGTGCATTCTGGCGATGGATCTTTTATTAGTACATCTCCCGTGTCCTCGATTGGTTCTTAACTTTCCACATGTATAGCAGAATTTGGCACCACATCTGCAGTCCATAAACTCACAGCCGTCAGTCCGCTGTACGTACGTCTGAAGAACAAAACGGATATATATACATATCATATTTAATCAGTGTTCATGGCATCAATTTACCCATAAATTTATATAAACAAATTCTGACTTCTCATCGAAATGGCTATATATCGATGGGAATGACATATAAAGATTTCTTTCAATTGTGGAATGTTTGTGACAAGAAAAAACAAATCCCAAAGCGTTCCAAGTAAAAACGTATATGATGTTTTTTGTATAGGGTTATGATCATTTGGTGGTCCCGTGCCGAGGGGATGAATTCCATTTTGTTTTAGAATGTGACGTAATTAAAGACCTCAGAGAGAAATACATCCCACAATATTTTTGGAAATATCCCGTTACAGAGAAATTCCACGATTTACTCACTATATGTAACGTGGCAATAATAAAACGACTTTGCATATTTCTCAAACTTGCATTCAAACGGATAAAATAGTAATCTCACACGAAGGAAGCAGTGAAGCTGCAGGTACAGAACATACTGGAAAGAGCTAGTATTTCCGTTATGTTGTGTACATCCCGTTTGATTGTTAAATATGAAAATGCTGTATGCGCTGAAATTATTCATCGAAATTTATACCCAGTGCCACTTAGCCAGTTCGGTAAAATTCATCTTTGTATATATGTATATATATTGTTGACTGATGTATGTTATATTCATATTCATATTATGTACCTTGTCATATACCATGTGTGATTGGTGGAACACTCAATCAATCAATCAGGTGAACAGCATCGAACAGCACCGAACAGCACTTTGGTCGTCATATTCATTGTCCCATTCGCGTGTCTATGTAGTACATTATACACGTATACCATGCAAGCTCACGACATAGTATCAAATTTAGTTTATTTCTAACTTGGAATAACGCTATTGCATGTCCACTGTATACAAATACAACCCCAATAAGTGTTTATTGCTAGCAGAACAGACTGAATATAAATACCTTGCATCCTGGACATCTCCTTGCGTTCTTCTGTGAGTTATTATAGTGTTTAGCCCACCGTTTCAACTGAGCGTCACATTCCCTCGTGGCACGCGAACACGTTTTTCCTTCATGGTTGGGTCCATGACATTCGAAGCACCACTGAAAATCACACTTTACGCATGTAACAGGCATGCCACTTGACCCCTTTGAAACATTCGGCACTTCGCGTTGTTTCGTTACCAGTTTGCAATTCGGGCACGTTTTCCTGTTAGGGTCCCGAGAACTGTCAACCTTATTTTGTTCCAGACGAACTTTAGAATCACCTGAAAGGTAGCCGTCGACTAAATCATCCTCAAGCGGCTTAGAACACTTAGGGCAGTCAATTCTACCTTTACCCGCCATCAGTTCAACGACGAAATAAATATCAAGACATTCATCACAGATTCGATATGAGCAACATGGCAATTCCTGTGTATCGGTTCTATCTCCGCACAGTTGACACAGAGCCTCATCATCACTTCCATTTAGATGTTCAGACTCAATGTCGGAATCAATATCGGAATCAATATCGGAATCAACGTCTGAGTCGAACTCTTCGTCGTCGTCTTCGTCGCAGTCATTCAGGTTATCTTCTTCATCGATGCCTTCCCTTTGTTCATCGTCCGGGTGATTCACTTTAAATAAAAACCCATCCATTTATCGTGTTTATAAACTCTTCTTCGGGCCAAACAATCCAAGAAACGTTATCTGAGTCGGTGATATCCTGTGTATCTAGCTGATTACCTCCCCTGCACTTCGAGTCGTTTCACTGATGATCCTCGTTGTTAAAGACATGCTTAAAGTATTTTGCTGAACGAACGTCCTATAAGTCTCTTCCCCACACAAACCAATTTTGTATCTCGAAACAAAAAGGAACTTTCCAACACAATTGAATGTTTGATGCTCTACGTTACATTTACGGTTCCCATATATACCGCTTTGTGTATCTACCGTTATAACATTTCAGTCCAACCTTCCATAACCTTTAGCTACCTTCAAATACAGACGTGACAGAACTCATTAATACGGTAACGACCAAAGGAGGAAGTTACAAATGATGTCACGCTATGTATGGCTTGAATGATATTTAAATACAACATAACGACAATGTGAATGAATACGAATAAGATTAGAGTTATAACAGTTAGTCGGGTAGAACTAAATGAATATGCAACTTATGAGTTAGTTATCTCACAAATACAGGTAATAATATTAATATGAATGCATAAAGTGTAATTTGAAGTGAGGAAACTGATAAAAAGCTTGTTCATTTGCGAACGTTTAACGAAAAACAAGATGCATTAAGACAATGCTGACGATGAGGAAAGCTATGCTGCTATGAAATGAATTTCAATTAAACAATTATCACTTATTAAATATGTATATTATGTATAAATAACATAACAATGTGGGGTGGCCTGAAGCTATGCTACATAACATTTCAGTCTAACCTTTTGATTTAATTATCAACTGATTCTTATTCCAGCACACACCGTACAATCCATTTTTAATTCTCACGTGGTTAGTATTTATATTTTGCATTCAAGCGAGACCCTATTGAGAAACTATATTCACTTTGTTTACGTCCGCTCATCTGCAGTAATATATAATTATAGTACCGTGCGACTGCGACTAGATCCTGGACCTGCTTAATGATTGGCTGTCTATTTTAGATCATTTGGGAAACCTCAAATCAATCAATAGCACTCGTACATATATAACGTCATGACAATGCAGCCAGGGGGAACCAAGACTATATCGCTTTTAGTTAAATATAGCGTAACAACAACAGGAGCTTTCCGATGAATGGCAACAAGCCATATTTCCGACTAAATCCTGAAAAGTTACCCATAATGCATGGTAGCTGAGAGTTATTAATATTATTATAGATACATTTAGAGCGCATTATACAATAAATTAGTTTCAATGCGCTTACAATACAAACATGGCACACGTCCTAAAATAATAGTAAATAGCGAGTGGATAATATTATATACTAAGAACCTAACTAGAAAATACGCAAACTTAACTTAATTCTCAACCGCAGTAAACGCAATGTAAATAAATAAATAAATAACAGTTTTGTTTAGCGTAAAATCCACCGAAGTGCCCAGGAATCTTACACCCTGTTCTGTATAAACCTCACTAACTCGCTCGATTGGAGTGTTATTTTTTTATATTAATTTGTGTGTCTTTAGGCACTATTTACGATGGATCAAATAAAATATATTCAGTTTTTGTGGCTTTCTGAGGTAATTTGTTTACACAACACCACTCGGACAAATTATTAAGTTCCATGTTGACCTTTCACCTCAGTCACCTAATATTATTGTCAGATGTAAACACTGTTATATCGACGGGAAATGAAACATGTTCTATCGATATGGCTTTGTTGATATCATTAGCATCGAGAGAAATAGTATCGCTCCAAGAATTACAGTTTTTCAGAAGAATATTGTGGTATATGGTGTACAGGCCTTGGATAAATGATTAACCTCAGAACACTGCTGGGGTAAAAACTTTAGTCTTTTTTATTATTTTGGGTCCATAGATCATCGAGTAAATGTAATACTGGGTGAATAGTTGAGTGGCCCTTCCTAAAACCGCACTGATGTTCATATAAAATGTTATACTATATGAACGGGTCTATTATATGCGGCCTTACCAATAATTTGGAAAATGAATAGGTCTATAATTGTCAAGAAGTTGGTCGTTTCCAGATCTAAATATTGGAACAACCTTGGCTATTTTCAATTCTTCTGGACGGGTCTATTATATGCGGCCTTACCAATAATTTGGAAAATGAATAGGTCTATAATTGTCAAGAAGTTGGTCGTTTCCAGATCTAAATATTGGAACAACCTTGGCTATTTTCAATTCTTCTGGAACAATGCCAGTTTCAATGACCGATTCATAATATGTGACAATGGGTTTGCTATTTCGCATATAATACATTTGACTAGAGTAATGGAAATAGCGTCATGGCCACGGCTTTGTTTGTTTTTTTTTGTGCAAGTTACATAAGGAGATCATTTCATCAGGAAATGTTGGAAACATAAGTATGTCTGTGTTGATTTTTTTCTCATCTGGAATCCTAGAGCATATGCGATTCCCGGTGCCTGTGAACAATTTTGGAGTTTTATTTTCATATAACACAGTTTGTCCTCCAAAAAAGATAATGCCAGGCATTGATTGTTAGCGTCCACGATTCAAAACAGAGTTTAAAATTTCCCAAGATTTATTAGTGTTATATTTCTTTTCGTTCAAGATATGTTTATAATATATTGCTTTGAATCTCAAGTTCTTTTTATAATATTTAATGTTTACAATAATATTTGTAGTTTGCTTTGCTGGTCACGATAGGTGACTAAGCATTTTTTGTAAAGGCGATGCTTTGTATTGGACGGAATGAGGAGACCTTCTGTCATCCATTCATGTGTTTTGATAAATTTGTTTTGTGGGCGTTATATATATCTTTAATACCTCCTCTATGGAGAGTCAGAATTATATACACTATACATGTATAGAAAATATAATATATATACACATAAATACACAACAATGACAAGTGAATCGCATGCAAATGAACGCATTTCTTTAGGCACGAGTGCCCCGCATAAGGTTACACGCATGTAGAAGGAACACAGCGGCGTCAACAATCAGTTCCCCAGAATTAGAGCAAACATCCATCCTTTCTCGAAGGGCAGTATTTCCTAGAAGTAGCGCCGTTACGTTCACATCTGAGAGGGATTGCGGCTATCGAAAACTCGGATCCCAAATATGTCAATGATTCTCTCCAAGAAGATACTGCGTAGCTGTATTAGAATGCCAGCATTGCGGGAGAATAACGCGTGAGTAATCTCATTGTCGTAGAATGAACCACATTGAGCACAACATAATCTATTCGGATACGTGGTTTTATTCAGCAGAAGCGCCAAATGACGTAGCTCTCTTGATCGGTGTCGGTTACGCGAAAGCAGAGACCACATTTGCCAAGAAGACAGAGGATCGGCGTGACATTTCAGAAAGAAAGAGAGATCAGTGTCAGATGAAATAGAATTTAACCACTCCTGTCTGTAGTGAGCTACGACTGAAGCTTTCACGACTTTCTTCCATTCCATTTTACCAGGAAAGAATCCAGTATCCATATATTCTAGGAGAACATTGAGAACGTCATATTGGCGGAGTAAAGGTATGATATCTGCGACGAACCCAGAAGACTGGCGATTGAAAAACACAAATTGGTGCAATTTCACCAAGAATAGATGCAATGGAATCTGATGCCCCTGTGGAAGATGAATGAGCTTCTCAACAAATAGAAGTTTTTTTTACATGTAGTTCTCTTGACACAGGCATGACACCGAGAAGACTTAGAGCCACATTCGATCTGGTTCGCATTGATAGAGATTGACAGTTCTTTATGCAAGATCGGAAAGACTTCTGCATAGTTTGTATGGCGGACTGATTGTCAAGTGGGAAAAGCTCTTGGTAGCACAATTAGTTTGAAGAGCTTAATCATCGTTGTCGGTGTACAAGACTGCAGTTTCTGCTCCCCGGATAGGGAAAAATATGTCCGTCGCATTTTTTGTGACATGAGTTCTGCTCGTTAAGTCGCCGTTTTGAATTTGGTCTGTAGGATACCAAGGTGGGTGCACTCCGTTCCCTCGTGGATAGGCGTTCCACACGGAGACCACGACCTGCTAGAAATGTTGTGTTTCTGAGTGGACTCGTTAAACACTACTGTTTGACTCTCTGTAGAAGAGAACATGAATCTCCATTTAACGCTGTACTCAAAGCACTTAGACAGCATCGAGTCCAACCCGCTCTTTGTTAAGGATAGTAGCGCAATATCATCAGCAGTTGTGGGAGCAACACAGGAAATTCCATACACTTTCAAGACATATGTTGTCAATGAGAGGTCTTTAAGAAGGTTATTTATATACACTAGATAAAAACAATGGCGAACACACTTCTCCTCGTCGTGTTCCTTGACATATCTCCGGTGGTTCCGAAATAAATCCGTTACATATAACACGGCTGTTGCAATCGGTATGCATGCTGTGAATTCTCTGAAGCATTTTGTCGTCGATCCCAAGGTTATGTAATTTTAATAAAAGGGCAGAGTTACACACCTTGTCAAAGGCTTTCTTGGAGTCTAAGAAGCATACGTAGGCACGAGAACCATTGTCTTTAGTGTATGCAACAGATTCCTGCAGAATGAAGGAAGTCATCTCACAACTGATTCCTTTCTGGAACCCATTCTGCAGCGAATGTGGGAATCCAGAAAAACTCGGTGATTTGATTATTCTGTTTAGGAGGACGCTCTCATAAACTTTATAAATCACGGGTAACAATGTTATTGCACGGTAGCTAACAGGCTGTTCTTTAGGTTTGGGTTCTCCTTTGTAGAGTGGAATGGTGAGACCAAGTTTGAGTTTATGTGGAATATATGACATATCAAGCATACTATTGTAGAACAAGCAGATAATTCGCAGAAAAGATTTGTTGCAGACAATGAGGCGCTCGTTCACTATACCGACTGCTCCGCCCGCTTTACCTCTTTTAAGTGAGCTAACCACTGCTTGTACCTGTCATAGAAATAGGATCAGTTGATACGTGTTGAATAACCCTGGGGTTCGCAAGCAGTTCTTCGACCGTTCTCTCGACTTCTATTTCAAATTGAGTGTCGTCGTGCTCACTGCTGGAATAGAGGTTTACAAAATAGTCTCTCCATCCAGCTACTATATCACAAGGATCGCGCACAATAGTGTCACATAATTTCATTGCTGAACTTAAGAGTGACGATTTCCTGTTGGATTGATTCAACGGTTTCCAGAAGGAAGCTTGATTGCATGTGGCGAAACGCTCAAGTTCATCAAATATATGGTTTTGGTGTTGTTCGGCTGCTAACCGTATTTCTCTTCGCAGCAGACGTTTTGATTGCTTGTAGTCCATATACGTATGTGATAGTGCTGAGTGATGTTTACCGGACTTAATCCATGCGGTTCTCTTTGACTTCACATCGTTGTGTAGATCTGTGAGGGAAGGGTTCCAATAGGGCTTCCATTTAGAATGAAATTTGCGAAATCCAGCGGCGAATTCAGATGACTTTAATAATGTTAACACAATACGATCATATGTGAAATCGATCAACGTTTTGCACACGCGTGTGGTCTTGATACATTCAAAGTCATCACAAAAGGCGTCTAAGTGAGAATTATACATGGATTCATCAAGTTTTTTTCCAATTGAATAATGGCTTATTCAGTGGTATTGGGTATTCGAATGAATCGCTTGATTTAGGAAATATGCAGGAACAAGCGACTGGCTCATGACATGATGTGTTTGAAGCGTCATCGTCGAAAACTGTGCACGATTCAATTACATCAGTAGAAATCGAGGGCACAAGTATGTGGTCAATGACTGTTGGATTGGCCACAGTAGCGAATGGAATGAACGTTGGTTTGTCTCTGGTCAATATGGATGATGCACAAAGTGAAATGTAGTTCAAGTCGTTTAGGAATTGGGAGAATAACACAACACGGTCAGCATGTCTCTGAGAAAATTTTGCGATACAACTGTCCAGTGAAGTTAGACATTCCGCAAATAGTCATCACCGTGGTTTGTACTGGGCAAATATGCCTGAATTATAATTATATACATGTCTTCAATTTTGAGCTGCACAGTGACAGTTCTGGAATTATCTGTTTCCAACACGGTGCATGAACCTGCTAGTTCTCGCATGATTAGGAAGGCCACCCCGTCGCGGGTAAACGACACTCCCGAGGAAGTTGTTATTTTTCTCCCTGGTTTCGCAAATGACACGTAATTGTTTGCAAATGAGTCTAAGAAAGGCAGAGCTTGTTCGTCCAACCAATGTTCCGATAAGCCGAGCACATCATAACGGTTAGATATTAGCAGCTCTCTCATATATAAGGATGACGACTTTGCCCCAGTGGCGTTCCATGTAAGAAGTTGTAAGTTCATAATTGGAAGATAGTTGTTGCACACATCACACTATGGAAGACTGCGTAAGCGTTAGTAGTTAAATTCTTAGTCAGAATTTGCACCACAGCCTGTCATCTGGTGGCGAGGGAGGTCAGATTGCCACGGGCGACATACTACTCCGCGTGGCAGGAACAACCGTTCGCTAAGAAGCACACTTTCATCAGCTGGGATGATTAGTTGTGCAGACTGAGTTCCTTTGATGCTGCTTTTCATCATTTTGATGAAAATGGGATTAAGCCCTCTATTTATGAGGAAATCGGCGATGTTGTGAGCATTAGTATGCGGTCCAATGCGACCAAGAAAATAGTTCTTTGTTCTCCTTCTAAGAGGCACCCCTATGAAACCACCGTCATCACAGCCAGGGTCTGAACGCTCGTTGTCGCTTTTTTCGATAACAGGACCAGAATGAGCGCTTGTCTCTATGCTGCCGGATGGGCTCGTGCCAGGCGAAAGAACAACAGTTACACTATTAATGCTATCCTGTGCAGTGTTACGAGAGACATTTCTTAGTAGATTTCCGGTTGGTACTTGTTGGTGCCGTTGTGTCTGCAGGAGAACAAGTTGCATTTTGAATGTCGCCGGTTATATCGACGTCATCTTCGGTTAGCTGATCATCTGGAGAATTTACATGAATTTGTCTCGATTGCGATCCTCCTGCATTATTGATAGGAGTTGACGTTAGGTGTTTTCTCTCACTGTTTTGGGACCCCCGAGATGACTCAGAGTTACGCGCAGCAGTACCGACCGATGTACGAGAACCATCCAGGGAATTTTCGAATTGTTATTTTATGAATAAACACATTTCGTCGTATTTTATTGTCATGTTGGTGGCAAACAGTTCAAACATTGTACTGAGATGTCTCTCTATGTTGTCGGCATGATCTTTCGATGATTCATTTAACTCAGCGCATTTCTTAGTGAATTTTCGACATGAAAGCGTCTGATTTCCCTGACGTTTTGGTTGCAGCTTTCAACTTTTTGGGAAAATCCTTGATGAATATTTCATGAGATTCCTTGTTGCTAACGATATCACCTTTCATGAGCTTCAGTTTACTTTTTAGAGAATCAATACCGAGGCACTTTTCATCGCGTAGTCGGTCAAAAGCCAGACTCAAATCGGTATGCTGATCGATGAGTTCACTCAGCGACACTGAGGTTGACAAACAGGCAGCAGAAATGTTATTGAAAGGTTCCCTCACATTAGAAATAATCTGTGAGATCTCTTCCTGCTTTCTCTCAATGACCTTAACCTCAGATTCTAAGGAGAACACACGTTTCTCGAATGAATCTTTGTCTGTCAAGATGTTAGTCTTCATCAGCGTGAGCTCGACAAGCACGCTTGTAAGCTGGTCCTGGATGCAAGAAACGTTACAAGGACAAGAACATGTACCAACACTTGCATTGTTAGATGTAGAGTTTATATCGGATGATTGCGTTTGTTTGACAATGTAATCACGAACATCGTCAACTGACCCTCCATGGATTATTTAAACGGACATGGCTCATTCGAACCTCCAATTTTTTTTAATTTGGAGCGACGGGTACGATATGTCGATAATTAAACGAACTATTGATATACCGTCTTCATTTGCTCTAAAAAACACTTGCCAAAGTCATTTTTCAGCAGTGTTCAACTTTTCGCCGGAAGGCATTCAAACGCTCTTTATTGCTACCGTATCAGGAATAGACTATCACGGAATGCTCTTTTCTGTTCCATGTCGTGCAAATGGCTGTTTTGTGTGGAGCCCAAACACCGTGTTCACAGATGTATTTTTAATTACTTCACTGCGTCTTTTTGGATTAAATAATGTTCGTAGAAAGGTAATTCGGTTATGTGTGGACCTATTTCAAAAGCGAATACTATTATGTGTATTGTGGAGCTCAAAACAGTCATTTCATTATATCCTCGCGGAAATACGCACATAATCGACATATAATGTGAAATAGGTGCATAACGTGATTATTTGATTCTGAAATAAGCATATAATGGACTTTACCCGTTATTTCGTTTTATGGCGCGGACGACACGCATGAAAAGTCTTGAGTTGGCTTATTGGTGTGATTGTCCGCACACAATTTGCTTAGAACCGCCTCATTATGAGTCGATAATGTGACTAATACGGTTACATTTTCAGTACATTATCGACTCAAAATGAATCAATTCTCAGCAGATTATCTACCTAAAATATGTTCTATTAAAAGCAGATAATGTGCGAGTTTTCGGGAGAAGTTTGGTCATTTAGTTGTGGAATTAGAAAAGTTCAATGTGTTAACATTATCTTTAATATGAAATATTCCTAGACGGCCAAAGACGTCAGTGAGAATAATTCTTCTATGAATTTATCGTAGTTATTAGTATACTTGTTGTCGATGATCGTTGCAGAATGTCCTGTTACTTTTGATGGTTTGAGGATGACTGGTTGAATAATCCAGCTATAATGTGCAAATATGTCCACATTGGATTATTTGAATCTGAAATAAGCAGATAATGGACTCCGTTGTTCCGTTTTATGGCGCTAACCACAGTGAAAGCACATTTTAAATAACATATAGCACTGTTATACACTATTTTACTTCTCATGTCGTTAGTTTGGTAAATATTCATATGATATGCACGTTGCCGCTCATATGCTAGCACCATATGTTTTTCTACGACAAAATGGCTGCACAAAAATGACGTGCAAACGTGACAAGTGCATGAACGTACCCTCACAATAGAATTACTTGTCGCCCATTGTATTCGCCACTACACACGCTAGCCTCCGTTACTTTATGTGCTATTCCGATCAATAGGCAATCTCTGTAATCCATAGTATCGCCGTAGCCGTAGCTCGCACATATATTTGTCATTTTTATGTCAAATACAGAAAGGTATATTATTACAGAACACGAATGCAAAAAATCTTATAAATGCATATGTACCACCGCTAACTATATGGGAAGTAAAACCTCTGTAGGTCAACCTTTAGCGATCTTATCGGTCGACAATTTGTCTGTAAATAGCATGCAATTACCTTGCATTAATCAATCGTACATGTATTTGAAGGCAAATTTTACCACCACCTTTACATGTTAACTACAAATTATTTTCTTCTCGTGTCTATAGTTTGGTAAGTATTCATTTTATACGCATATGTACGTACATGCATATTCTGACAGCATACGGTTTTCTATGGCGAACTGTCGGGGGAAAAACACCAGTCAAACTTACCTGTGTGTGTACGTACACTAAATGCCACACAGTACATTTAATGTCAAATTCTGAATTGTGTTGCTTAATGTAATTCGCACCAATGTCTAACCATTTTTTATGCAAACTTTATGCATGAGTGATTGACTAGCAGGAACGGAACCAGGAAGAGGAACAGCTTCCGAGTAACAAGTGACTTTTCCGAGTAACAGGAAGAGATATATCAACTTAATTTTCTCGCGTTTTACGCAATAAAACAATACCATTATACATCATTCGAAAGTACAACATCTCCCTTCATGACCAATGCAACATTTTTGAGAATTGTATAATTGGCAAGGAACGTCAAGCGGTAAATCGGCAATTAGCACTCCAAATAACGTAACAGATTCTTTGTAGAAAATCGCCGATTTCAAGCAAATTACGCAATCTCACTGACAAATAGTTATATGAATGGGAAGAGTATCAATCACTATCCATTTCTGGCACGTAGGATTTATTTTGTTCAACAAATTTCTGAAAAATTATTGAAATCTGTGAGGAACAGAAACAGATTCTTCGCCGCAAATCGCATATCTTTCACAACTACACAATGATACCGAATTTGTTCTTGAAATTAGGAAGACTATAACACATTCAGTCTAAATCTGACACATTTTGATTATTCACATATAAAACCGAAATAGTCCAACCCATGCATGCATTATCCCATGGTTGTGTTTTTTTTTATAAGTTTTGTTTCATTGGGACATAATACCGCTGTTATGTTAAATTATATTATATAAAAGCTGATTGATTGTTTATTTGTAAAGCCAAAATTTGAGCTGGAACAAAGCTAAACATAGACATATATACAAACAATTTATACAAGCAATTTATACGTTAATAATTATTTAATATTTCAATAACAAATTCACCATAATATTATAAATAGACACATCACGTACAAACCATTAGCAAGTACCTTGCAATGTTATGCAATTTCCTATTTAGGGATGTGTCGCATTAGATAGCTATAAATATACGTTTCATCTATATCTAATAGTACCTTAAAGATACGGGCGGGGTTGGCGGTGGGTATGCTGTTAAAATATTCACCTCCGTCAAAAACCGCCATAAACAGAAGGGAGAGTAAGATATAGACAGACTTTGTTCTTATGCCAATCAGAAATATGCACAAACAGTATATTATTGTCAATTATTCCCCCTTTGTTATGTAAACAAAAGCAAAAAACGTTACGTTTCCTGGCTTTTGTTTAGATCCGGATATGGTAAACATAAAGAGCGTTATTTGTTACTGTTTTCCTCATATGGAAATAATAAAGAGCGTTTATATCATTTTTGTGTGATTAACCAATAGAAATGCGCTGTGTTATGTATACAGAAGCACAACAGAAGCTCTTGTTTAAGTACACCATCGTACGTCTTGACGACAATATACTATTTGCGCGCTGATTATGTTTGGCATATGAGCGGAACTGTATATATTTTGGTGTTCCTTCTGTTGATGGCGATTTGAACAAATATAAATATTTCTGCAACGAACGCCACCCGTGCCTTTAATGATACGGTCGGTGTTGGCGGTGGGAATGCTGTTGAAATATTCACCTCCGTCAAAAACCGCTATAAACAGAAAGAATAGTAAAATATAGATAGACTTTGTTCTTATACCAATCAGAAATATGGCATAAACAGTATGTTATTGTCAAATGTTTTTCCTTTGTTATGTAAACAAACGCAAAAAACGTTACATAACCTGGCTTTTGTTTAGATCCGGATATGGTAAACATAAAGAGCGTTTTTTGTTACTGTTTTCCTGATATTGAAATAATAAAGAGCGTTTATATAATGTGTGTGTGTGTGTGATTAACCAATAGAATTGCGTTGTGGTATGTAAACAGAAGCAAAACTTCTGTAACACGAGCAGGCTCTTGTTTACGTACACCATCGTACGCCTTGACGACAATATACTATTTACGCGCTGATTATGTTTGGCATATTAACAAAACTATATATATTTTAATATTCCTTCTGTTGATGGCGATTTGAACAAATATGAACATTTCTGCAACGAACGCCGCCCATGCCTTTAAATAATCTTGTTCAATGCAATTTAATAAATATGCTTAGTTTTTTCAGAACGCTCATATTTTCAAGAGAAAGTAGTCCATGGAATGATTGCGTTCGGATTATCCCAATAACAGAAGGGCCCTGTGCCAATGCATTCTCTTATATATGCGAGTCGACCATAGGTCGCCTCGCATATATAAGAGAATGCATTGGCTTAACACATTAAAAATTATAAAATTGTTAAAGATTGTAAGAAAAAATGGTAAAAAAAGTTTTTTTTTAGGCCAATGCATTCTCTTATATATGCGAGGCGACCTATGGTCGACTCGCATATATAAGAGAATGCATTGGCACAGGGTATATAACTGTAACTATCACAATGTGGCAAAGGAGCCGGTTCCAATGATACAAATCGCGTAAATGTTTCAGCTCTAAATTTGCATATGAACACAAAATGCTATTGCTGGAACTGGGGGGCTCCCGTGTATGGTGCATTATACACTTGCATAATATAATACAATTTATTAGCAAGAACATCCATATATAAGGACAGGTTGCTTAGAATACAAAAACAAATAACAAACATGGCGAAGATTATAACTAATCCTATCAAATAATAAAAATGGAGATGACAATTCATACATGGCAATCGACCACGGAATGGTTGTTTAATTGCTTTCAGTTGTATTAAGACTATAGATAACAATATAAGTCATTGAGTATACAGAGAAAACGAAGGAGTAGAAACCATTAAACATTATGTGGTATAGTCTTTCCAACACCACAAAACGTGCATATATAGGCGCGCATGATTGTTTATACCTTAGGCGCTGGTGAATGACGTCATATATTTTCTTTCTATATCCATCAGTGACTTTTCACAGATTGCGGGTATGAATTTTGGAGAAATTGTCACGTGACTTCCAGTTAGCAACTGTGATGAGATTGCTAAAGTGCGGAATCGGCAATGGACCAACAAGATGAAATTACTTCACACCTTCCAAAGAATTCACATGCTATTTAGGCCTATTAGTTTAATTTAGACCAATTTCGTTGGTTAGCTTTAATAATGAAAACAAGCGAAGACGTCATAGTATATTATAGATATTCCGATTGAGGCTAAATTTTAGTAATATACGTAGTTAACTATTTCTTCGCTTCACTCATATGCAGACTGATGTGTGACCGCATGAGTTCAGGATATGACTTAACCATTTTACCAAATAGGGGCATACTCCGCGAGAAGTTCACTTGTGAAATGTTCAGACAAGTTCAATGGCTATACATACCATTTGTTGAACATATTTTTGAATATTTCCACATAATGAGAAGAATTCTTCTGCACTTGTATTATCTGTTCTTCGGCCTGTGGTCTGCGTGTTTCCTGGACATTCCTCCAGATGAATAGTATACCATTCCAAAGTATACTGTTATTAGCGATGGCAGAACCCATTAAGCGAAGAAAGGCTTAAGTTTCTAGCAGAAGAGGACCATTTTGCGGGGAAAACTTATCCGAAAATTTGAAGGCAGCAGTCAAAGATAGTCTTTTCACCATCCTGCCAAACTTCGTAGGTGGTGTTTCTGATGAGTCCTGCTTCACATTTGGCGCAGAGTGTTGGTGTAAAGCGTTCTTGATGAGGCTTCGTAGGTTAGCCATATTACTTTTAGCGTCTGCGCCCTTTGGCTTTCGTAACCGACCGATATTCTTTGTGTATCCTTTTCGCATCTCCCTAATAAAGAGAAAGAACTCTAACTTTTGACAGCTATTTGAGTTACGAGAAGTATGTGAGTCCTCGCTTCATGGACCTTGTGGCGGGGGGGGGGGCAACTTAGGTATATATTTTCAAAATTTGGAAATGTTATGCCTGTTCAAAAACTCGCATTGATAGTGGGCTGTTATAGAGATATAGTTTCCAAAATTTGAAGCATGGCAGCGGTTTAAGAGGTAAAATAGACAATTTGTCAAACATTAATTTCATGATGTCGGTTTTCGGGCGATCAGATGAACCATTTATTACCACGGCATTATATATGGGCACCACCTCAGACAGATAGGCAGATTTAATATGTTCGGTATTGGTGCGTTTCTGTAAGAATTGTAATGGATATCGATGTGAGTGGGTAGATTGATCTTTAGCAACGGTAAAAGTGAACTCAGATAAGTTGGTGCTTTACCAAGAATTATTTTCTACCAAGTATTAAATTTATGGTGTTTGCGTCTGATGTCAAGTGTCGGCCATCCTACTTCGGTGGGTGTTTTATATTCGGAACAGATTTATTTAACCCAATAAAATTTCGCGCGGTGTATCAAATCAAGCCGTTCATGAAGAGTACTCGGTGCCTGGACCAATATTACATCTCCGTAATCCATAAGCGGCAAAATAAAGGTTTAATGCATACATTTCAAATTTCGCCGATTAACTGTGGAATTCAAACATCTCAGTTGCGATAGGCGAGATCTTAAACGTTCGCAAAAATTAGTTACTCGCTTGCTTGTCACCTCGACATTTAAAGTGTGGTAATTAGATGAAAAGGAAAAATCCATTATTTTTTTTAATTAGAAGAGTTGAATTATACCAGCCATTGCTTGGACCACATTATATACTTTCTACGTCTGTTTGCAAGTTCTGTTCACATGAAGAACTAGCGTCTTCTGAGGATGTAAAACACACGGGGCGTCGGCGTGAAAGATACTAAATTTTCATGTATATAATTTATAAAAACTAAGAAGAAGAAAGGGCCAATAATCAAGCCTGGGGGCACTCCTGCATTCAATTTCAGGGGACTCGAAAAGGTTTGTCCAACTTGTACCCGTTGTGTCCTGTTAGATAAATAAGTTTGAATCCAGGCCAGAAGTAGCCCGTTGACTCCGCACTGCTCAAGATTAAATAACAGCCCCTCATGCCAGACTCGTTCAAAAGCTTTGGAAATATCGCAAAAAATAGCACATGCGCACAATTTCTTATCTAGAGCCTGGCACATGGAGTGTTGTATTTCTAGCAGTGGTATAGTGTGCTGTGGCCAGGAATGAAATCGGGCTGATAGCCATATATCAATCCATTGTTCAAGAAATGTTTGGAAAGGTATTTCAATGTCACTTTTTCAATTGTCAATAACGGAACGGTCATTTTGTTTATGAATTGGATTAACATTCGCCTGTTTCCAAGAATAAGCTTGTATTACATCAAGGCTCCTCTACATGACTAATTGACAATGCCAATGTATAAGTTTACAACTGGGTGGAAAATCCATTAATATATAAAGGGCTAAGATTTGGAACATAAATTTATCTAATAATTGTAGAAATCGGAAATATTCTGAAGCAAACAGAATGATGATACCTATATATATATAATTAAATTGCGCGATTACGACCGGGTGAGCGGTCAAATGTGTCAGTCTTGTTTACGATATGAGAGTTGCAGTTTGCCTCTCAATATTGAGAACGACCTACAGTACTGGCCTAAGTAATTGACTCCTTAACCGCAGCATAATTATGGGTAACTTTTCAGGATTTAGTCGGAAATATGGCTTGTTGCCATAATTCTGCTGTGGTTAAGGAGTCAACTAATTAGGCCAGTACTTGTACGTTATCTATATAAACACGTATAAAGACACGTTTTGAATGTGGAACTCACTCGAGATCGATTGAGTCGTCCTCATCGGCGTCTAGTTGATATATCAGACGGTTAAGGTCATCTTCTGACATCGGTATATTCAGTTTCTAAAAAAAAAAAAAACAACATTCAAGGACAGAGTACATTATACAGGCAATACACACGTGTTCGCTCACTGACATAGAGTAACCGAATCCGTGTATGGTACATGTATATTTATTCCACACCCATTGACGTGCCAGCCATTGAATACATATTAGTGTATACCTCTAGTGGAATACAAGCCGGAACTATTCGTGTTGACGTTGTCGCCAAGAAAGATGACGTACATTACGTCGATCATCCGCTTCCGGTGACCCCCCCCCCCCCATAAAATTACTGGTTATTTGTCATACTTAAATCACAATAAACGTAGCTATAGTAACAATGAAGGTGAAATTTATGGATTGAACTTATCTGACTGAACGGAGTAGAATAAATACAGAACACAACTTGCATCATAATCTCGAACTTTTTATCGAACTCGTTGTGGACGGCGCATAGTTACATTTCGCTCGAGCTACGCTTGCGCCATCCGCAACTCATTCGATAAAAGAGTCTCGATTAAGATGCGCGTTGTGTTCTGTCTATGTATTATACGCTAAAAATCGATTTAAAAAGTCCAAATAGTTACATTGTTTCAACATGTCTGTCTACTTGCATGTTAAGGCCAGAAAACACTTCCTTGATTGTTTCTATGACAACACCCATCAATAAGTCTGTCTCTTCGTTTTTTATTTTATGTTTTGGAAATATTACTCCGTCATTCTCATAACTTATTGTTTTATAACCACCGCTCCCTATCTCCATTGCTTACACAAAACATGTTCGATAAACGTTAGGTTTAATGCGTCAACGTAGCTGTATTTACCATTTCATTCGTGGCGGAAACTGCACTGGTGCAGCATTAAGACCATGTGCCAGTAATGGGGAGCCTCACATGTATAAGATAATGCACTGTTTCCAAGGACAAGGTAAATATTGTTAGGCAATAATGTTTTCGGAACATTTCAGGAAGCTCCATGGAAGGGTTAGGTCAATGTTGCTCTATTGGATTAGTATTACATCCGTGACGTCATTACGCCATTGTATACATACTGTTGTATATCACAAGGGGAATACAAGCCGGAAATACTTCGCGGTGACGTTGTTGTCAAAAAGCTATGACGTAAATGACGTCAACGATCTGCTCCGAGTTTCTGTCCGATTTTAATTAATATTAACCGTTTCATGACGGGAGCTTCCTGATTTCTCTGCGAAAATCCTGCGCCAATGTATTCTCTTATATATGCAAGTATAAGAGAATGCATTGGCCTAACACATTGTCTATTTTATAATTGTTTAAAAATATAAGAAAAAATGATGAACAATTGTTAAAGAATGTAAGAAATAATGATAAAAAAATGGTAAACATTTTTCAAGAATGTAAGAAAAATGATAAACACTTTTCAAGAATGTAAGAAAAAATGACAAATGATAAAAAAGAGTATAAGAAAAAAAAAAAAAAATGTTAAATGTAAGAAAAATTGATAAAAAATGATAAAATATTGTTAGGCCAATCCATTCTCTTATATATGCGAGGCGACTAATTCAATAAAATATTCTCGATTAAAATGAGCACCCTCCCTCATGGACATACACAGTCTAAGCGACGGCACAAGCTACACGTACTCATTTTATATGTATCATACACAACATCTTAGTTCTTAGTCGTGATATGGCCTAGCGGGTAAAACTACGATAACCCGAATGAACCAGTCAATCATGACACACGCCTTTGAAACTACTGCAGTGATTTGAACTCACATAAATTCCAAAATTATATTTCTACCACAGACCGATGTATATGCGGGCAAATAGAAGATAACTACAACTATCAGCGTTTCGCACTTCACAGAAAAACATTCATTGATAATCTTCCAGCTACCGTTATCCCCTCTGTGAGTATCTTTCTTAATGGTGAAGACACGAATCGATAAAGAAAACGAATCAATTTTCGAAGAATTCCAAATATACATAATTCATACAAATCGATTTCAATAGTTATATAGATTTCTAAAATAAAACTAAAAAAAATGTGCATGAAAAAAATAAAACGAAGAATCCGTTCCGCATAAATCAATCACATGAAACATCATAAGCTGGCACATTTCACTCATTACTCTCTCTCTCTCTCTCTCTCTCTCTCTCTCTCTCTCTCTCTCTCTCTCTCTCTCTCTCTCTCTCTCTCTCTCTCTCCATCTCTCTCTCTTCTCTTCTCTTATCTCTCTCTCTATTCCCCCATCAGATACACATAATATACATAAAAATCATCCACTGTCATTCGATTAGTTTGTCAACTCATGTATAAACTGTTCATGTAATTATAAATCTGATGGGAAATAAATCATGTTTAAACTAATCAATCAAGACATAGTTCAAACATTTATAGAAACAATACTGGTCCAGATGGATTATGTTTATGGACGAATTTGATTTTACGAGCGGCACTTTTTAGAGCGATCAAGTGGAGTTTTCCTGGTCACATTTGCAGCTTAATTTACGAACACGATCTTAGTACTTACCATGAACCCACTCTTGAATTCATCTCGACTCAGTGTCATGTTGTTGTCACTGTCCAGATTCCTGAAGAGGTCAATGACCCGGAAGTTCTCCTGGCGCATGTACTCGAACAGGATCAGCACAGGGTCGTTGGTGGGTTTCTTGTCCTCTCCGGTTGCGATGGACAACCACCCGACATTGTTCGGGTGGATCACGGTGATGTCCCTGCTGCATTTGAGAATGTTCAATTCTTCGATAAATTCTTCGTTGATGGGGATATTCTGTGGCGGAGATCAGTGAGTGGATATTATATGTCGGATGATTTGTGAAGACATAATGACTATATTGACATTTCAATGTTGTATGGTAATTCTAGATGTATGGTAGAAGAAAAAGTGAAGGTGAACTAATCTACACGTTTAATTAATAGTCGTGTCTGTCTTTTCATACATGAAACATGTGCTGACAAATAAAATGTAATATTTCCTCAGAACGTTACAAAGATCATACATATTTAAGGCATATTAATATGCTAATTGGTGTTATGTCATGGGAACATCTTAGATTGTGTAATTTTCAGGTGCTATCATACCCGAAATTGCCATATGTGACCAAACTACCCGACTTAGTGAACGTTCGACCACGATTCAATCGTAAGTGGAGGAATCGGGCCCGAAAATCGTGAATAATCTGTTCACACGATTGGGATGTCGTCACATATGAGCCATTGTGAGGATATCGTAATCTACTGTTAACCACGTGATTGACTACCCAACGATCCTTCCATCTACGATTTTTACGTACACACGACTTTGATTCCATGCAAGTGGAGGAAATCATAGATAAACCACGATTTCGCAGCTGAAATCAAACAGTGCTTGATATTCTATTTATAATCACGATCTTGTCGTGAGCATGCGCAGTCCAACTGCCCACGGTGGAAAACTTCACATTTACGATTGAATAGTGGTCGTCTGAACGTTCACTAAGAGATTATTTGCTACACAAGCTCTTGACCGAAAACTTTCACTCTGAAAAAGTCACTCCCATATGATTGAACGCGCGAATGAAGGTTGTACATTGATAGTTACTCACTGCGAGACACAGATGTGAGATGGCTGACTCCGGGCTGGCTTGCAAGGTCTTGATGACAGAAAGTGCGGCGAATGTGGGTAATGGGTTGTAACCGAGCTGCAAAAGAAAACAGTTGAAATGATGTAAGTATTCGCTCCTATGGGTCAGGTCAATAATTATTTTAAGCTGATCGAACCAAGTGGAATAACCCAATATGAATTCAATTCAACCTAAGGAAAAACTATAGCGGCGATATTTTTCTGGTCTAAAAGTGGCCGAAATCTTATAGAATGATTGCTATCTTCAACGAACAACCACAACGCACCAGTTTGGAGACAATTCAATAACACCTATTTGAGAAACAGCAAATATGGGAATCTTTCGTGTCATGTTCATAATAGACGAATTTCTTACTTCCGACTCGACTTGCATATACTTCTTACATAGTATAAAATACAAGAGATGCCCTTGAACAGTTTGCATGCATTCCGCGAAACATAGTATTCAAATTAAAGTACGGGAATTCGTAGCATATGGTATAATTTTTTCACTAATTCTTTTCTGTACTCAGCGTGGTCGACCTTAGCGCCAAGTAATAAGTTACCATGTCAACGTGGCTACAACTATCTTATGAAGCTGAAAGGCAGAGTTTAGTCCCCTCGTTACGCTGATTACTGCATCATGTATATGTTCGTAATTAAATCTAACATTGTTTTTGTCAGTTATAATTCATTATGGATTGATCTAGCCACTTTTCAAATGAATATGAACAGTTCAGTTTCTCAGAATAATGCAGAATGAATTGTAACCAACAAAAGTCAACTAATAAAATAGTGATTCCCTCGCATTCTGTGTACGCGGTGGCAGCGACAAGGCCCGTGTAGCAGGGGACTTAACCCTTTACCCAACAAACCGGCCAAAACCGGCCAAATAAAGCTTCAACAGCCTAAAATATCTTCGGTCTGTCTCAATAGAACCATACAAATATGGGTATCATTGGAACCGGCTCCTTGACCACATTGTGATAGTTACAGTTATGCCCTGTGCCAATGCATTCTCTTATATATGCGAGTCGACCATAGGTCGCCTCGCATATATAAGAGAATGCATTGGCCTAAAAAAAATCTTTTTTTAACACTTTTTACCATTTTTTCTTACATTCTTTAACAATTTTATAATTTTTAATGTGTTAAGCCAATGCAATCTCTTATATATGCGAGGCGACCTATGGTCGACTCGCATATATAAGAGAATGCATTGGCACAGGGCCCTTCTGTTGGGTAAAGGGTTAACACTGCCTTGCGTTTTGATATCGTAAGTGGTACCTTGAGAGTTGTGAGGGTCGTGTTTTGCTTGATAGCCTGGAGGATATATCGGAGCCCCGCCTCACATATTCTGGTTGACGTCAGGTCTAGGTATTTCAACCGACTGTTCGCTTTCAATGTCTCAGCAATGGCTATACATCCATCGACACCGAATCCATTCCACGAGAAATCTAGCCAGTCTATGGAATCATTCGCCTGCGGAAAGGTTAAAGGTGGATTATCTCTTTGTAAACATGTATTATATAGTTACCGGGGCATAAAATATTAGATCTGAATCGAAGACTCCTGTCCGGAAATGCTTCTATCGAATAATATTAATTTTATTTCGAATATTTTCTTGTCTAAAAAGGTGTGGTTGTTTAGCTAACGAACAATAGTGGTTACTATTAACAGAGACCGAAATTTTATTGTGTAATTTTGTCACAAATAAATATTAATTATACTCATTATCGCTTATACTCTATATCGCTATATGGTATCACCCGAATGTATGTTCTAAAAATAGACAGATAAACGATCCCAATAAAATATTCGAAATAAAATCAATATTAATTGATAGAAGCCTTTCCGGACAGGGGTCTTCAGTTCAGTTTTATACCCACGCAACTATTTCAAAATTGGCTTGTTAAATAATGTCATGTCTTGTCCTGTGACTGCCAATTATACAAGTGTACGTGTAGCCTAATATATAATACTAGCCGATGAGCCCGACGTTGTCCGGGCTATTCAAAAACCAAATTTCAAGTCGATAGCTCCACCCGTTTCCGAGATCTCGTCTGCGCATGCGCGAAGCTGGCGTCGCACGGGCTCGTCGACCCGATAAAATTCGTATCCGGGGCAAGATACATTCACATAGCAAATTTCAAGTCGATAGCTCCACCCGTTTTCGAGATCTCGTCTGCGCATTCGCGAAGCTGGTGTCGCACGGGCTCGGCGACCCGATAAAATTCGTACTCGGGGCAAGATACATTCACATAGAAACTTTCAAGTCGATAGCTCCACCCGTTTCCGAGATCTCGTCTGCGCATGCGCTGCACGGGCGTCGCACGGGCTCGCCAATACGACAACGACCACCGCCTGGTCAAACTGCACACACGTACCAAGTTTCGTCCCGATCGGTCCAGAATCGTAGATTTGTATTAATGACAAACAGACAGACAAACAGACAGACAGACAGACAGACAGAGGTCTTCAAAATATATATGAGATATTCAATAGTGAGAACTTTAAAGTTACTGTTCACTAAATCCGGTCATTTATGGGACCATTCTCATTTTATACTCAACAGAATATATGCAACAAATGAATTAATTTGAGCCATGGATAATTGCCTGATTTTGTCAGAAGTAAAAGGTCAACCGGGCGGTCTTGCAGATAAAGATGGATAACTGTAAAATCGTGGTAATAATAACCACTTGATTTTAGAGTTGTCCATCTTTTCTGGTTAAATAAGCCCATAATAGCAAACCTTCTGTATAAAGAACCTTTGTGATAGCGACCCTTCGGAATATGGAACCTTCGGAATACTGAACCCGATCCTATATGAAGAGCCCGCGACACGTCCATCAATAAATGTATACATGTTTCATGGGACTGTTTATATATACCATTTTATTTTAATCGTTCACACGGGTGTATTTTGCAGTAATCCATGGCTCAAATTCATTCATTTGTTGCATATATTATGTTGAATATAAAAGGAAATGGTCTCATAAATGGTCAGATTTAGAGTACAGTACCCCTTTAGGCATCTCAGTTTAGTCATAAACACACTCAATGCAAGGCTATGCTAGGAGCCAATGCCTACTAAAAATATAAGTAAGTAATAACTGAATGTTCATCAAATATGGTGCATTTCGTCCTACATCTTTGTGTACCGATTCAGGGGTATGAAGAGATTATGATTCCTCCAAATCATTAAAGATCCATAATTCAAAATACTATATGGACAACTTTAGAACAGTAGCCTCTTCATATGGGTTTTGTTTACGTTTTCCGATTAAAACAGCTTAAGCAGGCTACGTGTAAAGTCAGAATGAAGTTGATTTATTGTTTTTTTTTACGTTTGGGGGAGAGGAATTATAGTCGTCCAAAACAAGGTTTGTACCTTGAAACTATTATCTATTGCATATTGGTTATCACCACCATGTGCGTTTCCGAGATCAGTATTCAAGTCGAGCTACCTATGTGGCTCGTGTGCGGTATATCGGGGAGTCGATAGGCTGACCAGATAAGGTAGCAAGACTCGAATATCAATCTCGGGAACTCACATGTGGTGATAACCAATATATCTTGCAATTCGTTCAACATAATATCAAATAAAAGATACTTTGGAAGAGTAGTTATGTCGTTTCGTATTTGAGATAGCACACCGCACAGTTGACGTCGCTGTGGCCACTGCGAAGTTTAACCCTTTCATGACGGGAGCTGCGCTGGCGCAACATTATCGACCCTGTGGGAATGCATTATCTCATATATGCGAGTCGACCCTAGGTCACCTCTCATATATAAGAGAATGCATTGACCTAACATTCTTTTTATAATTTGGTCTTACATTATTTTTATCATTTTCTCTTATACTCTTTAACAATGTTATACTTTTTTCTTACATTCTTTAACCATTTTATAATTTTTTATAATTTTTTCTTACATTCTTTACAAATTTTTATAATTTTGTTTTATCATTATTTCTAATATTCTTTAACAATAATAAAAAATAATACAAAATTTGTTAGGCTAATGCTTTCTCTTATATATGCGAGGCGACCTATGGTCGACTCGCATATATAAGATAATGCATTGGCACAGGGTTTTCGCACAAATTCAGGAAGCTCCAATCATGAAAGGGTTAACGTTATCAACGATTCGGTGTATCAATTACAATAGGACCGTTTATGCATACACGTTAAATCAAAACATTACTGTTTTCGATGAATACAACATAATGTTTGAAATGTTTTTCGCCATTTCAAACATATATGATTTAAAATGACATATGTATATGCCAGATGTTGTAAAGGGGAATACAACTAATTGATGCAAATTCCCCGTGTAAATAAATGCTTTCAAACGAAGCCAGTTTACACACAGCCCACGAGCACCAACCGTGCTGTTGGCATCGGTGATACGGCTTGTTTCCATCCAGGATACGGAATCGAAAACCGCCTAGTCTTAATAGCATGTTTTGGGGAAATTTAAATAATCTAATTGTAAGATAACTGTATATTCATTATCACTATATACTCACGTCAAGCCCCTTGCATAGTTTCTTTAATCCTCTCTGTCTGAAATGGTTCCATTTGAGATTGAGCTTATTTAACTTCGTGTTTGATCCTGTAATTGGATTAATTCGTTGATGATCATTGCTGATATATACTATTGAAGAAATAACCCCGTATTTGGATTAGGGCTATCAAGGTGAAAGCCGTAAAGTTCGAAAACATATCCTATAATAAAGTTGTGTTCAAACTGTACAGTCATAAACAAACAAACAAACACGAGTTATTTCTTTTATTTTGATCTCAGTATTGGTCAAACAGGTCTAGCGTCTCCAGTATATTTCCATACCATTGGATAAGTTATTTGCGAGCAACAATTATGTCTGGAGTATTCAAAAATGTCAATCACGCCTCCATGTGCAGACAAACTTCATTTCCAAATTTTTTCAAATTCAAATCAACAAAGTTGGCACCGTTTCAGATACGGTTATACTGCTGTCCGGAAATAAGTTGGCGCACATGTTATGTGAATTATTGAAGAATGACCTACGCCCATTAAGGTCATCGACAAATATCGTTAATGGCTGATTAAGCGATAACGAATTGCTGTACGGTATTCCGTGAATAAACAGCTAACGATTGATTTATTTTCAAATAATAGTCATGTACCAAGCAATCTGGGTTTTACGGGGATACACTATGTCCGTTTTCGAGTCACTTGGTAGGAATACAATTATTTAGGTGTACCATTGACAAAACTTTGTGTTTTGTGGTACTCTCCCTGTATCGACCCGGACTCCAATCGAGGCTGTTTATATCCATCTTGATTGTTATCTCCTCACTCGTCTCATTTCCCCAAGTGTTCTGCCGCAGAGAAGTGAATCTCTATAAATATATCCCAACTGAACTCTGCCATGCTGTTTGGAAAGCAATGAGTAGATATCCATCGTCAAGTTATGCCCCATCAAAATATTCCCAAATATGTACACACACCCAATCACCATTCGTGGATTCTTTAACCAATTATATTTAACCAAGTACGAACTATCATACACATTTGAATCCTCAAATGATGCCCGTCATACCAAATTCTGTTATCTCAATTAAAAAAATAGATGTTTGATTACATGTGTGTTGTATAGGGAGCGCAGGTCAACCTAAGTTTTTTTCCAAACTAGTCTTCCAATCCTTTCATCCATACATTATTTGACATTAAATATGTTAAAACAAACCTTTCTGACACATACAAATATAGATCTGTACCTATATTGCACACATGCATGTAAACTAACCTAACGCTTGACCAATAGCCTCACAAGAAGCCTCGTCCAGTTTGTTGTAGCTCAGATCCAGTTCTCTGATAGAGACTGCATCCTGTGGAAATTGATGCAATGGTCAGTGAATGGTAAGCAATAAGCTGCAATGCATTATGGATCAAATGATTGCATCGCGAACTGACACGAGACACAGTCTTGCGGTCAGGAATTAATTAACCCAGGGTAATTTAATCACAGGCTGTCAATTCACGGAATAGCGTGAAACTATTGGTCGTCACTAATTGGCAATTACGGTGATTTCTCGATAATAACCTAAATCGGCGTCGGTCACGTTTACAGACGCGTTCGGACGACAGTTCTATGCGTATTTGGAACAATGCCAGAAAGTGATTGGCCAAGTAAGGGTTAGAGCACAAGATTTGTTCTTTACCAGAATCAATCGAGTCGAAAACGAGATTTATTCTGGTAGAGAACTATTCGCGTGCTCTGACCGACTTAGAGGACAATTGATCCCACATAATGCATAGAACTGGAAATGTGCCGTGCGCTGGCCGCGATTGGACACAATAGCCGGTTAGCCACGCCCAAAAACCTGATTAACATGAACTGATCGCCGTTGAATGTGAATAGATATATGTCCGAAACAACACGGACTGGTCCTACTTTGAAGCGCCCGTGCGATTTGTCTGTAATGCGTTGCGTGTGCCTAACAATGGGATAATCATTGAACTATTCCTTCAAGAGCCTTGGGAATTGGTGTGCTTTACCAAAAATCAGGGAACGATTGTAACAAAGGGATTGTGCTCTAATGAATATTATGATAAAGAAGTTTCTCTTCAACCTATGCGCGATTGAAATTTGTTTGTTCACAATACATTATTTGTTATCGTAAGGAATCACTTTTATGGAAATATGTTGGAGGAAATGAGACATTTTAGAACAACGCTGAGAATATGTCTCAAATGTTTCGGTTATAACTGAATAACCTTAATAGAAACATAAGTTATTTCTTAAATATCTGGGATTCCCAAAGATACCTGCTATATGCTTGTTTGAACCCAACGTTTTTCATTTTTGTCGAAATAATTTGTGTTATTTCCCATAAGTATGGATGTGGTAGCTTATTTCAGGCTATGTATTTATTCACAATGTCTATATAATGTCATTTAAACCAAAATAAACTTCGAAATGGAAAACGCTAATTTGTGGGAATCAAGTGCGAAGAAATATAATAGTCCATCACGATGAGCCGTCAAAACTGCACCCCAACCCCAGAGACATAACTTTCAACCCAAGAAAGCAGACAAGCTTTAGTTCATAGGGGCCGCTCGATTCACCAGAGAAACTGAAGATGCATTCATAGACATCGAACCCGATTGGTACTACTACCCGGACGAACACCGACAGCCAATCCGGACTCGCCAGCGAACATACGCTAGAGCACGACAGCAGCCGTACCAACGACACCAACGGACATACGAACAAGGGCGGCCTCTCATTCATCGATGCCGCTGTTTCGAACTACTTCGGCAAATCATCGACCTGCTACGCAGCGACGGATTGGACTTGCGATTTCAAGAACAACTTTAAATCGGAAAAGTGAAGGAGTAATGTACCAAGACAACCCCAGAGACATAACTTTCAACCCAAGAAAGCAGACAAGCTTTAGTTCATAGGGGCCGCTCGATTCACCATATATATCGGCGCGCACCTGTTAACCATACGAAGGCACGATGTTCGACACGCAAACAACAGTTTGGACCACCTGAAGTAGAAAGCTAATGCAGCATGAAGATTCAGAAGTACACAGCACAATTTGCGGATAAGCTATCCTAGGTATATCCAGAAGAAGACTATTGAAACCCAATGCAGCGCGATGGACGAAAGGAGCAGTCTAAAGGACGCATAGGAAAATGACGATCGCCCGATTACCCTAGGTACGCCTAGAATTGATGCGCCGTGAATATGCACTGGGCTGTCGTTAATACCCTCTGTGTATTTAGTAAGAAGGAAACCGACACCCATTACTCAGTTCTAACCAACTTCCCAGCACGAGCAGCCATGGATAGGAATGCAAGGTAAACATTACAGTCTTGTATTTCTAACAACACCGCACTGATGCGCCGATGGAGAAGAAGAGCAGACGACTGGACGACGAATACCACCGATAGTAACCACGCAGACGGCAGGCCGACGAACTCAACTGGAACTCAACCACGCAGATAACAAGCAGACACGCCTAACTTACGAGGACGCAAGAAGACCCTAACCCGAGCAGACGACAGGAATGCGAACACGACTAGGAAGAAGCCAGATGCCGACGATTGAACATTATTGACTTAATTAAATAATCAAACCGTTTCGATCGTCTTAAGAGTTACATGTACCCTTTATTGACACAATATATACGATGCAGTCACTGACTTTTGACCGCAATATTTTTCGGTCCAGCGCGAACACTGTCAGTCAGATATTTTTGCTAGCGTTGTTGCAAACTCCAGGCAGAGTTATCTCCCATCGCTCCGCTGAGATACCACTGCCATAATGACATTAATTGGTAAGGAATTCTTACGTGTTTTTAGTTCTTATGTTTTAGGATTAAAATTGTCTATGTCTGGCTCAGTTCATATTGTTCTTATCAATACCGAAAGAATTACCATTATTGCAAACTTTAAAAAAAATTTGGTGGTCAAAACAAGATAATAGGTGACTATATAGTAGTAAATACAGTTCCGCGACGATGTGTAAAAATAGATTTATCGTCTGCAAAGTACACTCATTGTGGCAGTGATATATCGCAGCGATAGCGTAGAGGGCGCTGTATGGAGTTTGGCGTTGTTGGTCCATTGCGGGCCTTCGCCCCAAATAAATATACGCTTACCGTGATCAGAGTTGATACATGGTCCGCCGATGCAGATCCGAAGTCATTGCCTGTGAATAAGATCAGATTCATATACGGTGGGGGCTTACAGAGAACTTATAAATCCGTTTAAAAAAGCGTAGATGTTAACATTCCATCGGCATATAAATCGACCATTTGCGACAATTATCGGTGAATAATGACGTTGCCCTGTTTTATTCCAGACCGGCTCACAACCCTCGCTTAAAGACTTAACAACGTCTACATGTACTTGCAGACACTTTGAAGTCATACAGTTCGTGTTTATCGCATGGTTCATTCTACTTTCAATTCTCAGAAACTCCTGCTCGCAGTACTAAAATCTTGAAATTTTTAAAGCCAAGTCCATGGCAACATTCAAGCCTCTAATTATTAATAATACTCCATCCGTGTATATATCGCATTCCACAATTAATTTAGTTCATTGCGCTTTGCACTGACTATTAACCCTTTACCCAACAAACCGGCCAAAACCGGCCAAATAAAGCTTCAAGAGCCTAAAATATCTTCGGTCTGTCTCAATAGAACCATACAAATATGGATATCATTGGAACCGGCTCCTTGACCACATTGTGATAGTTACAGTTATGCCCTGTGCCAATGCATTCTCTTATATATGCGAGTCGACCATAGGTCGCCTCGCATATATAAGAGAATGCATTGGCCTAAAAAAAATCCTTTTTTAACACTTTTTACCATTTTTTCTTACATTCTTTAACAATTTTATAATTTGTAATGTGTTAAGCCAATGCATTCTCTTATATATGCGAGGCGACCTATGGTCGACTCGCATATATAAGAGAATGCATTGGCACAGGGCCCTTCTGTTGGGTAAAGAGTTAACCCGGTTATAGATGTCTGTAGACCCAGTCGTCTCGGTCCACAACATCTTGGGATATCGGTTGATATGATGTTGTTTTGGCCCGAGTCCCGTCTCGTTACTCTTGTATAACGGAATTTACGCACATGGGAGTTATCTTGCTTGCATGACTGTGAATATGTCAAATGGAAGCTTTGTGTATATGAACCTAGAGGGCAGCCTTTCCGAAGCATGGTGATATCAAACATGCATTTATCAGAGGTTCGATAAATGTCAGAGCAACGAGATGTATAAGTACACAAAGTCTTGTCTTCCAGAGAATTTCGATTTGTCGCGCTATCAGAAAATGCATGTCTCATTGCCAAAACACTAAAAAAAACAAGCAGGAATTTTTTTTTAGTTGCGGAAAAAGTTGCTTGTTGGTGACTTTGACCACCCACCCACAGCTAACTATATGAGAAGTAAAATATCTGTAGTCAGTTCCACCTGTATCGATGCTACCGGATTTTGCCTGTAAATATCATGCAATTATCTCGCAAGAATCAATCATACAGGTATTTGCAGGCAAATGTCAGTTGCGCCGTTACAAGTGGAACTACAGAAATTTGGCTTCTCATGTCGTTCGCTTTGGTAAAGATGCATACTATATGTACGTTTACTTTCATATTATGGCACCATGTGGTTTTCTATGATGAAATGCCTGCAAAACATACCGTGCAAACTTGCCAGCGTATGAACGTACCCTTAATTAGTTTTGCGATGTCATCACTCCTGCGATTCGACACCGCATTGTTGTTATTTTTTATTTTGGGAATTATTTTGGGAACATATCAACTATGACTTCCGGTGAGGCGGTGACCAATTGAAGATTCACCACGAGCAAGTGCTTTCACTTATAACAATTTACTCCCGACCAGTGCTCCCTTAACGCGACATTCTCAAGGGTCATAGCTAGGCGCGAGATTTGAACATTGTGCCACTCTAAACTCACAAAGTATTTCCTAGGCATTTTCATGAAATATTTCATAAATTAGTTGACGGATGCTGATCTCCAGAATACAAAACATTTGTAATGATTAGGAGCGACTCTATCTTTATAATTTAACTCATTCTTTATTGAAGCATAATTGACGAGTAGTTATCACATAGGAAATGTCCAGATAATAAGTTCAACAAGCGATGAACTTATTATCTAAACATTTCCCTCAATAAATACGGCTCCTTCTGCACTTTTATTTATCTGTCGTCTGTTTTTATCGCTTTATCATCCCTCTAAATCAATAATAGACTATTCAGAATTTCTTATGTACATGTTTTAACTGACTGGGAGAATCCATTTAGTACAGAAAGGGCTAAGCTTGAAATTTAAAGAATTATGATATTTGCCAATTTGCCAATATTTTATCACAATTTCCGAAAATTACTCACCCGATAAGTTAAGGATTCGTAGACAGTCACTGTGTATTACTTGATTCGTTAGATAGCCAAGTCCTTCACAGTCTATATAGGTCGAACTCAGGTTCTACAAACAAAAAAGTACGATAGTTATAAGTAATTCGAAATATCTAAGCACATATGTATGAAACTTCCACTAAATGCTGGTACTTTATATAAAAAAATTATACTAGTTCAATGAGATAGAAAACATAACATTCATAAAGATGGATTATCCCTTTAAATAACAAATTTGAATAAGTTGCGTGGGTATAAAATAATAAATATTAATCGAATACCCCTGTCCGAAAACGCTTCTATCAATTAATATTGATTTTATTCGAATATGATATTATAAAATGAGATGATTAAATGGGACACTTTATTGTTTTATTTTTTACAACAGACCATTCAGGACATACCTTAGCGATAGAGATCATTAGGCTGCTCTCATAGCTACGTTCCGAACGTCACATATTCCAGATTGAGAGTTTGTATTGTTTTATTGCATAGTTATAAGCTTTAATGAGTCTAATTAACGATTACTTGTGACAAGCGATCACAAAGAAATCCCCAAATAGGCCGAGCGAAGTCGGGCACATCAGCTAGTATATTGCAGATTTTACAATTTACGGCAATCTTTTGACGATGGCAGGGGAGAATAACTATGTTATTAGTTACATCTAACAGCATCTCTTCGTGAATCATGCATTTATTTCTATAAATACGTCATTAGCAAAGTCACTTTGGCGAAATTTTAGAAGATAACTTGCTTAACTTCGATTAAAACGGAAATAACGCACACTGGCATTACAAAATGAGGACTGGCCGCTTGCCAACTAAACGGACAAACAATTAAATACACTGTATAGCAATTATCGGACATTGTAAGATCATTACAATTCACCAATAAATCTAATGATATACCATTATTGCAACAATTGTCGTACAAGGTATAGTTTAAGATTGGCCGTATCTTCAGGCGGCAACCCGATTTTGCGAAATGAGTTTGTTACTATAAATAGAAAAATAATAGTAGTCATGTAGGAATCCTACTAGGGTAATATCGTAAAATAGTATAGCAGTGTGCAGCCAATCAGAATGCGAGAAAGTCACGTGAGATATAATATAATATTTTATACTCCGGTAACTATATAGCACATCTTTGCAAAGATATAGACCACCTTTAATTGTGATGAGATAAGCTGTGTTGTCGGTGACGGCCAATTGCCATTGGGGGGGGGGGGGGGTGGCCAAAGAATATTTCGTTTGACCAAAACGTTTCAATGCTATAGTCAACAATCAATTTTTAATTGAAAGCCTTAATTTGTTAACATTTAGTCGGCAGTTGCTCGCCTGTGTATGAATAGTAATGTATCACATATGCTGACTTAAAAAAAACAATGATGATTAGATTCTTGAACAATATGTAATATTCTTAATCAACTTTCAACCATGTGACAATACTATACTGCTTTGTTGTTTAAAATTACGACAATGTATTGGCGAATCGGTGCTTATTAATGTTAACGTCAGATAACGTCATTACATGTATGCAGAGATCCCCTCACATATCTCTAATAATTTCCGAAAACACTCATCTTATAAACCCCACTGTTTCGTAACAACAGCGAACTCTGGTGCTTGCTAATTTGCAAAAAATAATTGTTGTTTTTAATTTGCAATTAAAGCACGCCATGTATAAATGGTGTTATCACGGACATAACTCCGTTATAAGGTGTAATGTTCTTATTGGACCTTTTTATTTCAATAATAAATACAGTGGAACAAATAGATAAACGTTATTACCCAGTTGTATGTACTGCAGACAATAGATAAACCTTATTACCCAGTTGGTATGTACTGCAGGCAATTGCGCATACGTTGCAAATGCGTTTCAAATAGCCACTCTTTACTGTTTATCAGTTGACAATTTCCTTTCTGCTATACATTCCTCAGACTTCACAAGAATATCCTTATGTTGCATAACAGTCTGTAACAGTTGTTAATTTATTTTTGCACCACTACCAGTTGTTAGTTTCACATTTTAGCGTTCTAGAAATTAACACATCTACCTGCGTATCTGCGCTCATTTAAAACGAAACCGAATATTTCGCCGCATGGCCACTCTACTTCGAAATTGCTTTGCTCCATTTTCCCAAAACCGATTCCCACCATGCGACCAGCAAACTGACCGGGCAATATCTGCGCAAATGATGGGTGTGTTAATTTGTTAATTAATAACAGAACAGTTGTCACCCTTGTTATCGTGAGACACAGTGATATGTGGCCACTCTCGACCTGTCATTCCAGGTCTCGAGCGGGCGAAAAATCCCCGTGTCTCACTCAATCCATGGGGCCTATACTATAGAATACAATTTTTGTAATATCAGCGTTAATTTGTGATTTACAAATTTTGTAATACATATTTTGTGTTCTATAGTATTCGACTGTATTTCTATCAGTGTATTTCTTTCATTGTAGATTGAAACTCAACATATGCCCAAAATTCTTTATATGCAAAATACATTGACATGCAATGACTTATATGATCTTTTTTGGCGAACCATCTATATACCGGGATTCACTTGACCGGAAAATCTTTGCATTTGGTGGAGAAAAAGGGGGCCTGAAAGTTTCATCTGTTCATGTTTTCATAGTACTCGAACGCTACGGCTTTGTAATATGTAAAAATTCGCAATACGGAATGATAAAGTACGGGCTAAGCGGGTTCTATAGTACAGCGATAATACTATTTTTGTAAAAATTCCGTATTAGATTACAACGGCATAGGCTACATAATTGATTTTTCACGCCGTGACCACGACGATGATCCGTGCGGATAATTGTGAGTGCGATTAGCTGGGTACATGTTCTTTGTAATGCAGTCACGGAATCTCAATTGTTAACCCATTGCGGTGGTTTACGCTCAATGGATTTGAAAGGAGATTTTAATTATGAACGGAATTAAAGAGTTAAAGTTGTGGGGCTTGAGCTCAAAACGTATAAACGATCTTTGTGCGAAGGTACACGGATACGCGGTGAATCGGGGGTGGTGGCATTTCGTGTTGAAACAGTTACTGATAATTTCAGGCTAAGTTGCGTTAAGAATCAGTGGACCCCAAATATTTACCATGACATTATGAAACATATTTGAACCGCATGGCATTTGTGTGCTCAAGAAGTCTGCATTCACCTTGTGGTCTAAACAATTTAATTTGGCCAATAGTGCCGCACAGAATGTTCCATGAGTGAATTCTTAGAACAAATCGGGGTCTCATGATCCTTAACTTACCATTGTAGTAGTGCGTGTTGGTTATAAACCAAATGTCATATGTTGACCTAAATTCAGCCGCTTAGTTGGGTATAAATGGAATGTACCATTAATTAGGTATAGTTTAAGTAGATGGTGCTATATATATGTTTTAAAATCGAGGTTGGATGTCCCCGGAGACCCTGGACGAGGGAGTGTTCGTCCACATTGGAATTTCCAAATGAACACCCATCCTTGACACAGGTCGAAAAAACCAAGTCAGAGAACAGCCATCGCACCCCATCATGGGTTTGAATTTTCCCAGATGCATTGTACCTCAACCTTTTCAACTATTAAGGTCTAGATGTTCCCACTTCTAATATTTCAGCCGCTGTCCCAGCCCTAAGCTAGCTAGACAAATCAGGTTCCATCCTTGGTAATATTGCTATAGAAAGTTGATGTGGCCATTTGAAGGGCAACCGATATGTGTGCTTGCCGACCCTTTTCGAAAAACCGTTAATTTCAAATGTTTCATGTTACATGTTTATGTAACATAAACCATCTGAAAATGGTAAATATTCCATACGATACCGAAGGAATTACTTTTCATCGTGCGCAATTGTGGTCAAAATAACCCAAGTATCGGAAACTAGTCACACATTATGTACCTTTATTCATCAACTAAATCACTCACCAACTGACACAAATAGGCATTGCCATATCATTCGCATATATCATTAGAGTAATTTCCCTTGATAAAATCACAAATGTTTAGATGCGCGTTTGACGAACGGTGGTCGATAGTACTCGATTTGCCGTCTTTTTGTGATTTACAAGAAATCGCGTTAGCTGCTAGATTACAGTGGTCCATAGTACTCGACACCTTCTGTACGGCTCAAATAAGCCTGCTATTACAAAAAATGTATTCTATAGTATAGGCCCCTGGGCGACAACTGTATAACGTCACAATTTAAAGGTGGAACACACAATACACACATATATATATACATGTATATACTATGTGCATGAGATACTCCAATAAAAACTTTGGTATTATATTAGATATACATTATATAAGTAATATATTGTACATAGTATATGGCCACGAATATAATCCCTAGCTTCTATGACAACCGTACTCATTAAGATTATGCATGCAAAGTGGGTAGCATGTGCAACATAGTTCTGTATGGATATATATAGACCTTTTAAAAGGAATGTTCGAATGTTTGTTATACTATCCGCCTTTAGACGTACCACCCGTCACGTCTCATTTCAAACATCGACAGATTATATTTATTATTTATAAAAAGGGTACATATATTTTGCTTTACTTTGTTCCAAACTATAGCTTGAATAAAACGATTACATGTCACCCATAACACTTGCTATTATACCAATGTAAGGGTCATATGAAATGTGATTATACCATAATTGCTTGTGTTATTGTGATTCATTGTGTGTATAACACCTACTTTGTAAATTTCATCTTTGCACCCTACTGTGCATATACAGCTTCCTACTGTGGGTACATATTTCTACTGCGGGTGTAAATATTCAAACGTAATTTCATGTGTTAAACGTTTATACCCATAGTAGAACTATATCGTAGTTGAGACAATAGTTCTTATGTTGCATTCATATAAAATTGGGAGTTGTCATAATTTCAATTAGATTTTTATGAGGAACATTGCCTACATTTCAATCAAATGTGGCTTGTTAGTGGTATCTGAACTAGGACACGTATGAATGGTTGTATCAAGTGAATAGTGGTTCAGAAACAGAGTGACATCATGCCGTAAATGTTTGCAGCGTAGTGACGCACAATCCGTATAGCGCCATGTCTGTGTCTCTCGGTGAGGATATATATTAAAAGTAAACAACGGAGTAGTTGAATTCGCGGAACAAATCAAAAATAATAATTAAAATAAATAAAATACATGCGTATAAGCCGCGAGAAACAACATTTTCACCACTCGTGGTATTGTGGTTTTAGTCACTCGCCAAAAGACTCGTGGTTTAAAGGCACAAGAGGCCTTAATTGTCGAAAATATTCATATTTGTTCCAAACACCGTAAACATAAAAACAGCATGTTATCATAAATACCTACTATATTTTACCTAAGCACGAGCCTGATTGGGTTACATAGGACAGCACAATGCTACTGGCTAATCACACACATATGGCATACACGCTCTTTATTAGTTCCATATCAGGAATTCACCAACAAAGAACGCTCTTTATGTTTACCATCATAATATAAACAAACACCAGAAAAGTAACTTTTTATGCTTTTGTTTACATAACAATGGTTAAACATATGAGAATAGCATACTCTTTATGCGATATTTCTTATTTATATATGGACAAAGTCTGTCTACATTTTGATGTTCTTTCTATTTTTGGCGGTTTTTGACGGGTGGAAATATTTTCACAGGATACCAACCGCCAAGGCCAACCGTACCTTTAAACCCCAATCCATGCACTCATGGTGAACATTTTGTATTTTCGGCTACCATGGGTGTATTCTATATCTTACCAACTTACCAAGTCTTGAATTGTAAAATTTTCATTTAGACACTCTGCCAGATAGAAAGCACCATCTAGTCCTAACTCGTTCCCAGATAGGTCCAATTGTTGTATCGTTACATCATTCTGTGAAATATATACACATACTAGATCAAACAGGCAGACGTTGATAAGATTTAAACAACTCTGCTGGAGATTGTCTGTATCATTGTGTAAGATAACGATCAAATACCCACATACTGTTTGATCATCCGATAAAATTCTTTTCGTTGCCATTAATATATAGAGGATCTACAACGAGTCCTCAGTTTATAGCGGAATTTACAAAACTCTTCCAGTAAATTAGGTCTGGATCGAGCCTTTTGCGAGTTCCAGACCTAATTTACTGGACGAGTTTTGTAAATTAGGCTATAAACTGGGGACGAGTTGTAGATTCTATTTATTACATGATCCATAACTTCGACAAAACATACTTAAATTATCAAATTGGACGCAAAACTAACATCGGGTAATATAAGGCATGCGATGACGTTTCGTGTAACTATGCGTTGTTTGCCCCCGTAAAGAAATAGTCGCAGATAAATAAAGACTCTTTGCCGTATTTAATGGAGTATATTTAATGACATAACTTTTCAAACTCTTCATTCATTAGTGTTTGTTGGGAAAATATTGGAAGACATAGTATTTGGAGACGTAGCGTACGGAATGTAAACATACGGCAAACCGGAAGTCAAAAGTCACCTGGCATTATTTCCTGTTATTAAACGAACGTTTGATATCACAATTTATAGAATGGGTTTATGGAACGGAATAAGGGTAGTATCATGTAATAAACCATTATATTCATTGACATATTAATGTATCAACATATATATATGACATATTAATGTATCAACATATATATATCGCTAAATTATGGGACAAGTGCTTGTATTGTGGCAGTGTCCTAGAAGTGTGTCCTACGTGACATAAAATCGCTCACTTAAGATTTCTACACATACACCCTCATTCTGTTTAGCCCAGAATCGCATTCATATTGAAAACATTACACCGTTACACCACGGTACATCATATTCTAACCACTTACGTGTGACATAACCTTCTCACACATCACTTGTATGATCGATATATGGGCAAGGAGGATGTCAAAGCCTATACGTGTACATAATTCTCTAGTTGATCACATGACTTGTCTTATGCACCGAAATGTCACACGTATCGTATACAACGCATATTCTATTACAATCGTCCTTCCTTCAGAAATAAGACAAGGGCACATATTAGTGCTGAAGGGGTCACTCTCACCAAAAAAAGTGCTGAAGGGTACACAAGATTTGAAAATGTGCTGAAGGGTACACAGGGTTTGAAATGTAATTCTAAATGACGTTTAGTTTTCGTATCTGCCATGATTTCTCTTAGAGAATAATTAAAATGAACTGAAAACAAACTGCTAATGGGCGCCAGTCTTTCAGAAACACAGTTTAAAGTAACGGTGTTAGTTGCGATCACAACCCCTGTGTACCCTTCAGCACATTTTCAAATCCTGTGTACCCTTCAGCACTTTTTTTGGTGAGAGTGACCCCTTCAGCCATACGTGTGGTATAATTTCAGTCTACCGTTGTACCAAGGTAACGTATAATGTAATAACTTACGTGTGATACAGCATCAATCCACCGCAAAATCATTGTGTTGAGTTTCAGTTTCGCAGCCACTATTCGAATTATGTTTCATTTTTCATGTTTATGCACATGCATCACATACCTTATACATAATTATATTATGCACAGGCTAGTATTTGTGTCTGGTTTTGTATTTGTTTTCTCTTTTTTTTTCTTCTATATATTTAAATATGTTTTACCATGAACCATGTAAACACCAGAACAACTGTGTATATACTCTCCTATAATGGAGGCCAATAAAACATCATCAATTGAACAAGTGTTTTATATAGTTCTCTTTATATGGTAACAATAAAGAGCACTTTTCTCACTTCTTTTGGAAACAACTGATAAAGTTCTTTAACTTATTTATGTAAGTATTTCTTGGCAAATAAATGGGTTTTTTATGTTTTACTTCTATTGTGATTGTCGGAATGCCTAATAATTTATCAGCGTTATATTGATGTTTGATAATGTGGAGGACCTTTAACCCGTTCTATACCAACTTGATTCTCCCACCAAGTTAAACAAACATCGGAATGGTCTATATATATGTATTACATGATCCTACCCTTATTCCATTCAATAAACCCATTCTATAAATTGTGATAGTAAACGTTCGTTTAATAACAGGAAATAGTGCCAGGTGACACTTGACTTCCGGTTTGTCGTATGTTTACATTCCGTACGCTGCAACTCAAAATACCATGGCTTCCATTATGTTTCCAACCAACTACAATGAATGAAGAGTTTGAAAAGTAATGTCATTAAATATACGCCATTAATTACGCCAAAGAGTCTTGATTATCTGTGACTATTTCTTTACGCGGGTAAACACCGTATAGTTACGTGAAACGTCATCGCATGCCTTATAGAAGCCGATGTTAGTTTCGCGTCCAATTTGTTGATTTATGTATGTTTTTTCGAGGTTTTTGATCATGTAATAAATAGTATATACAACTCGTCCCCAGTTTACAGCGGAATCACAAAACTCGTCCAGTAAATTAGGTCTGGACTCGTTTTGTAAATTCCGATGTAAACTGGGGACGAGTTGTAGATCGTCTATATACATTTTATAAGCAGACGACAGCTAAGTAAGTGTAGAAAGAGTCCAATTTGTTGTAGGGAAATTTTCAGAAAAGTTAAACAATTGTCGTTTGTTAACCTTATTATATGCGTATTTAGTGTTAAAGGGTTAACTTAACCCTTTCATGACCAGAGCTGTGCTGGTGCATCATTAAAATCATAATACGACTCTCTTGTTGGGAGTTTCGGATATATAAGAGAATGCACTGGCCTACAAGGTTAAATGCACGGGCGGCGTTCGTTGCAGAAATATTCATATTTGTTCAAATCACCACCAACAAAAGGAATATATGTAGTTTTGTTCATATGCCAAACATAATCAGCGCATAAATTGTTTATTGTCGTCAAGACATACGATGATGTACGTAAACAAGAGCCTGCTCGTGTTACAGAAGTCTTGCTTCTGTTTATATAACACAGCTCAATTATATTGGTTAATCACACACAACTGATACAAGCGCTCTTTATTATTTCCATAGCAGGACAACAGTAACAAATAACGCTCTTTATGTTTACCATATCCAGATCTAAACAAAAGCCAGGTTCTGTAACGTGTTTTGCTTTTGATTACATAACAAAGGAAAACATTTTGACAATAACATAATGTTTATGCCATGTTTATGCCGTATGTCATGTGGGGACTGACCATAATGTTGGCAGCGGAGTAGGAAATTTCCTATCTTATATTGAATCTGTACTTCCTATAGGAATTGCCTTTTGTATCGCGCTTCTTTTGAAGAGGCGATCCTCAGCTGTTTGGATTTGTGGAACGTCATCGCATGGCATCAACATTGCAATATATTTGTTGCGTCACCACAATGAAATACTATACCTATGCAGGTTGGAAACGCGATCCCTATTGTGTGCGATGGGAATCACGTGCTTGTGTCCTGAGTCTAATTGACACACGAACAATCTAAGAGGTTTAGGAGGAACTATATTGAGTTAACCATTCCTGTTGTATCTAATTGTTGGATGCAGACATAAGTAGGATACGTATCAACAATTAGATACTTCCACTAGATGAAGGCAGATGGATGGATGGGTGCACATTTGTGTGCTGATTACACTTAGTTGTACATGTGGCACCACGAGTATACACTCGGGTCACTAATTAACAATACTACATAATTCTTGTAGCTGAGGTGACACAGTACATATACAGCTATATTATCACTATAGCTATACTCACTAATATCCCAAATAAATTGGGGCACCTTGACGTGCAGATGATGGGTGTATACCAAATCTCGACTTTCAACATACCCGAACATTGGGTGAAATATTGATGTAAACGGTGAAATATTGTCGAACTAACGCTCTTTATTCAATCTAAACACTGACCATAATGTTGACAGCGGAGTAGGAAATTTCCTATCTTATATTGAAATTGCAATAATGAATCGGACTTCATTGCCAGGAGGGATATATTTGTGGTAAAACTACGGAAACGAGGATACTCTGGCTCAGAATTTCAACAATACATGGCTGATATTAAATTCACAGATCGAAATTCCTACCTGACGAGGAGCGAAATGGGTACGAAACAGGACATACACATCAAGAAATTTCCTATCTTATATTAAATCATATTAAGCAAACGGAAGCTTTCCAATATCTACACAGATCGTCTAACCACCCTACCAACAATTTTAGGTCGTTTGTACGAGGGGAATGCATACGATATCTGAGAAATTGCAATAATGAATAGTACTTTCTTGCCAGGAGGGATATATTTGTGGTAAAACTACAAAAACGAGGATATTCTGGCTCTGATATTCAACAATACATGGGTGATATTAAATTCACAGATCGAAATTCCTACCCGACGAGAAGCGGGATGGACACGAAACAGGGCATACACAATGTATTACCCACCACTACATATCATAAAGGTTCCAATAATTTATCAAGAACATTGGGGAAATATTGGAACATGATTTCCGATTCTATCCGATTGAATGCGGTTTTTGTTGACTCTAAACCTAGCATTATTTATAAAAGGGGCCGAAATCTGGGAGAAATCATCTCTATCAAACGAGTCTAACATGCATGCACATTATACCAAGGTGGAACATGGACGGAAAATGCAAAATGGGATAGCAGCACAAACTAGGAAAATCTATATCATACATCTATATAGTGGAACTTTTAAGAGTCGAACCAAATTTCACACATGGGTTGGAATCTGAGATTACTTATCAGTAGTCAATTTATCCCCGGCAGGAAGGCACGGATCGTGACAGGGGTTATCGATGCCATTTTAATGACTTGAAACTTAAAAGCAGACTGCACCTCGTAAAACACCCCCACAGGGCGTGAACGAGTGGCTTGATCCAGTGAAATACCTGCTGACGAGCAGAACAAAGAAAGCTCCCTTGATGTTAATGTGAACAATTCTATTAGTGAGAGGCGTGAACTCAACCCAGCTGGTTTGTAGGGACCAAGCGTGAGATTGAGTTCCATTCAGACAGCAGATCTACTCTAGGAAGTTGATGTCCTATGAAATACAAACAATTCACTGGATTGGTGTGAAAATTCTCACAAAACCAGACTGGGCTATACACCTGGATTTACTAAATCCTGCTATACACAGGTTTCGGCGACATTCTCGCAAATATCACAGAATTATATTGAATTGAAGCAAAGATCACAGAATTATATTGGGCTATACACCCTTGAGTAACTAAATCCTGCTATATACAGGTTATAACGACATACTCGCAAATATTGGATGACAGACACCCCAGAAAGGTGTAGTTTGGCCAAAGTTTTTTGGCATAATTTGAGTATGCATCATAACTGCATACCGACTTGTTTTTCGCTAACACATATAATATGGTATACTTACACATGGATGGGCTACATACCTGATGAGACAGACCCTCATTTAACCATAATTCTGGTTAAATGTAAATGTAGTCGAAACATTGCTACCACCAAGAATTCCCATTCTGTGACTGCACACCACATGAATTGGGTAAAATGTATAATTGTGGTATTATGTAGTGGTGACGCACTCATGTTGCAATGTAGTATGTCATGTGGGGACTGACCATAATGTTGGCAGCGGAGTAGGAAATTTCCTATCTTATATTGATTATGCACCGAAATGTCACACGTATCGTATACAACGCATATTCTATTACAGTCGTCCTTCCTTCAGAAATAAGGCAAGGGCACATATTAGTGCTGAAGGGGTCACTCTCACCAAAAAAAGTGCTGAATGGTACACAAGATTTGAAAATGTGCTGAAGGGTACACAGGGTTTGAAATGTAATTCTAAATGACGTTTAGTTTTCGTATCTGCCATGATTTCTCTTAGAGAATAATTAAAATGAACTGAAAACAAACTGCTAATGGGCGCCAGTCTTTCAGAAACATAGTTTAAAGTAACGGTGTTAGTTGCGATCACAACCCCTGTGTACCCTTCAGCACATTTTCAAATCCTGTGTACCCTTCATCACTTTTTTTGGTGAGAGTGACCCCTTCAGCCATACGTGTGGTATAATTTCAGTCTACCGTTGTACCAAGGTAACGTATAATGTAATCACTTACGTGTGCCACCGTAAAATCATTGTGTTGAGTTTCAGTTTCGCAGCCACTATTCGAATTATGTTTCATTTTTCATGTTTATGCACATGCATCACATACCTTATACATAATTATATTATGCACAGGCTAGTATTTGTGTCTGGTTTTGTATTTGTTTTCTCTTTTTTTTTCTTCTATATATTTAAATATGTTTTATCATGAACCATGTAAACACCAGAACAACTGTGTATATACTCTCCTATAATGGAGGCCAATAAAACATCATCAATTGAACAAGTTTTTTATATAGTTCTCTTTATATGGTAACAATAAAGAGCACTTTTCTCACTTCTTTTGGAAACAACTGATAAAGTTCTTTAACTTATTTATGTAAGTCTTTCTTGGCAAATAAATGGTTTTTTTATGTTTTACTTCTATTGTGATTGTCGGAATGCCTAATAATTTATCAGCGTTATATTGATGTTTGATAATGTGGAGGACCTTATCCCGTTCTATACCAACTTGATTCTCCCACCAAGTTAAACAAACATCGGAATGGTCTATATATATTTATTACATGATCCTACCCTTATTCCATTCAATAAACCCATTCTATAAATTGTGATAGTAAACGTTCGTTTAATAACAGGAAATAGTGCCAGGTGACACTTGACTTCCGGTTTGTCGTATGTTTACATTCCGTACGCTGCAACTCAAAATACCATGGCTTCCATTATATTTCCAACCAACTACAATGAATGAAGAGTTTGAAAAGTAATGTCATTAAATATACGCCATTAATTACGCCAAAGAGTCTTGATTATCTGGGACTATTTCTTTACGCGGGTAAACACCGTATAGTTACGTGCAACGTCATCGCATGCCTTATAGAAGCCGATGTTAGTTTCGCGTCCAATTTGTTGATTTATGTATGTTTTTTCGAGGTTTTTGATCATGTAATAAATAGTATCTACAACTCGTCCCCAGTTTACAGCGGAATCACAAAACTCGTCCAGTAAATTAGGTCTGGACTCGTTTTGTAAATTCCGCTGTAAACTGGGGACGAGTTGTAGATCGTCTATATACATTTTATAAGAAGACGACAGATAAGTGTAGAAAGAGTCCAATTTGTTGTAGGGAAATTTTCAGAAAAGTTAAACAATTGTCGTTTGTTAACCTTATTATATGAACATTTCATAAGGGATAACTACTCGTATATGCGTATTTAGTGTTAAAGGGTTAACTTAACCCTTTCATGACCAGAGCTGTGCTGCTGCATCATTAAAATCATAATACGACTCTCTTGTTGGGAGTTTCGGATATATAAGAGAATGCACTGGCCTACAAGGTTAAATGCACGGGCGGCGTTCGTTGCAGAAATATTCATATTTGTTCAAATCACCACCAACAAAAGGAATATATGTAGTTTTGTTCATATGCCAAACATAATCAGCGCATGAATTGTTTATTGTCGTCAAGACATACGATGATGTACGTAAACAAGAGCCTGCTCGTGTTACAGAAGTCTTGCTTCTGTTTATATAACACAGCTCAATTATATTGGTTAATCACACACAACTGATACAAGCGCTCTTTATTATTTCCATAGCAGGACAACAGTAACAAATAACGCTCTTTATGTTTACCATATCCAGATCTAAACAAAAGCCAGGTTCTGTAACGTGTTTTGCTTTTGATTACATAACAAAGGAAAACATTTTGACAATAACATACTGTTTATGCCATATTTCTGATTGGTATAAGAACAAAGTCTGTCTGTATTTTACTATTCTTTCTGTTTCTGGCGGTTTTTGATGGAGGTTAATATTTTAACAGCATAACCACCACCAACGCCGCCCGTATCTTTAAAGTAAATAGTGTTAGGCCAATGTATTCTCTTATATATGCAAGGCTCCATATGTAAGATCGCATAGAGAAGAGAATTCATTGGCGCATGGTTTTCTTAAATTTCAGGAAGCTCCAGTCATGGAAGGGGTAAAATGTGTATAACTTACATAGAGGTAGACAGAGATTGCCTTCACATCCAGTGGTCCAAGTAAGGCGTTACTCAGATCAACTCGTTCACATTTGCACATCCTGCTGAATTTCTTGACTGGAGTAACGCTTAGTAATTTGCATATTCTCTCGTAGTATGCAATCCCTGCAATGTTATGTCCAATTTGTTCGTCCCCGTCCATGTCATCTGTGAACATCACGCATATAGATATGAAAAACCATCACACACATGAAATGTTGTAAACGGACAAAACATTCACTGCTAAAAGTTTGTAGCATGGCAAACCGATCAGAGCTATAATATACAGACTCCATATTACGGTACATGCATGTCGACGAAATTTGGGAGGTGGAATAAAGTATAAGTATGACATGATAATATTAACCCTTTACCCAACAAAACGGCCAAATAAAGCTGCAACAGCCTAAATTATCTTGGGTCTGTCTCAATAAAACCATACAAATATGGATATCATTGGAACCGGCTCATTGACCACATTGTGATGGTTACAGTTATGCCCTGTGCCAATGCATTCTCTTATATATGCGAGTCGACCATAGGTCGCCTCGTATATATAAGAGAATGCATTCTTTAACAATTTTATAATTTGTAATCTGTTAAGCCAATGCATTCTCTTATATATGCGAGGCGACCTATGGTCGACTCGCATATATAAGAGAATGCATTGGCACAGGGCCGTTCTGTTGGGTAAAGGGTTAATTTCAAAATAATCTCAACAAATCATACTGCGAGTCGCAAGAAGTTTGAACGGCACGATTTTCTCAGAAACGGACTCGAAACAGTTAGTTATGCGAAAAGGGTTTTGGATCGTCCGAAAAAAATTACGACTACTGTTAGGTATTCGTAGTGCAAACGAGCTAACCTGATAGCAACATAATTAATTGCAAATAATCGCGCCAAACAGAATCATATCGTATTACCCGAGAGGCAAGAAGTTTAAACGATTTTCCCACAAACGGAATTGTTTCCGTCAATTATATATGCGAAAAGATTTTGGACCGTCCGAAACATGTACATGTACGACTGTACTATTAGCTAGTCGTAATTCTTATCAGTTGGCCTAATAGTTTATTATGTGTCTATTCTTGCGCTAAGCGACGGATATGCACTCTATTCTTTACGCGCGCCGCGTGTACCGTATACTAATGTACAAATTCTTGTTTCGCCTGGGCGCTGCCATAGCGCATGGGGGTTCTATTTATAGAATGTTAATTATTGGGACACATTAAAAGTTGTAGTGCGACCCCGAGGCCGAGCTGTAGTGCGACCCCGAGGCCGAGCCCGGTAAAATGTGTAGTTGAGAATTTCAATTTCATTTATTGGCGTTTACGTTATGTCAATAATGTTGATTTTTGGTTTGTGATAAACTATGCCAATTACAAATAACAGAAATGAATAAGATTCTATAATTACAATCATGGGTATATAATATATTATCTTGAGTGCGTTACCATTTCTGACTATGGTTTTCTTGTAGAAAGTATGTCGCCAGCAATGACTACAACGACAGGTCAAAGTCTTGCTTTATCTCACACAAACGAGATCTCCATACAATCATCAAGGCGAGGACTGCCCATGACCTGATAACAACATAAGTACAGAATAATCACGGTAAACAGATCCATATCACCTTACTGCGAGTCACAAAAAGGTTGAATGGCACGATTTTGAAAGGGACTGGTAGTCGTCTATTCTGCGAAAAAGGCTTTGGAGCGTCCAAAAATAGTACGACTACTGTTAATTATTCTTATCAGCAGTTTAGTTCATTCAGTTTAGACGAAAGGTGTTTAATCTTGCGAAAAGTCATGACGGATGTCACTATTTTCACAGTAAGTCATGAGCTCTAGTCAGCAATGAAGCCAACAGTGTGTCAATGTCTGATTTTTTCTCGCTTAAGTGAGCTTTGCGTGCAATCATCGATTATGGTTACGAACAGTGTGGTTACGAACAGTATGGTTACGGACGTGATCGCGTGCGAAAAGCTGGCTACATGCACCTGTGTGACACACACAAACAGCTGGCTACATGCACCTGTGTGACACACATAACAACTGGCTACATGCACCTATGTGACACACACAAACAGCTGGCTACATGTACCTGTGTGACACACATAACAACTGGCTACATGCACCTATGTGACACACATAAACAGCTGGCTACATGCACCTGTGTGACAATCATAAAAAGCTGGCTACATGCACCTGTGTGACACACATAAACAGCTGGCTACATGCACCTGTGTGACAATCATAAAAAGCTGGCTACATGCACCTGTGTGACATTCATAAAAAAGCTGGCTACATGCACCTGTGTGATATTCATAAAAAAGCTGGCTACATGCACCTGTGTGACATTCATAAAAAGCTGGCTACATGCACTTGTGTGACATTCATAAAAAGCTGGCTACATGCACCTGTGTGACATTCATAAAAAGCTGGTCACAAATGTGATCGATGCCTTGTGACAATGACCACATCGGTAGTATACATACCCTGAAGATATCCGTCTGAGAGTGATTCGGATGTCAGTTCTTCTATCCATTTTGCAGATGACTTCCGACGGTATGCGTTATAGTCACCCGGAAGTGGACTGAACAACAGTAATGCGTCAGTTCGTTCCAGTTCCGAACCCGCTGATGTCTGACTCCCGACAGACAGTTTCGGTTTTCTGTGAACTAAGTTTCTGTCCTCCGGATGAGCTCTGGTCATCGAACTCCGTACATCTTGAGAACCACTTCTTACTTTTAAAATTGTCTTGTTGCCTTGCCTGTGTAGCTTGTCTGATCTGCTGTCTGGTTTAGAGAGTTTGCCAGACATAGTGGTTTATACATGGAATAACTAACCTTCCAGAAAATAAGGAAACTGAATTCTAAATTATATTATCTGCTGCCCGTATCCTTAAACAATCAGATTCTAGACTATTTATGTCCGATAATGTTGACTTCCAATCCAATTGACTGAATGTCCAGTAACGAAGGATGTTATTGACTGACCAACGGATCTGCGAGTGAGTGATATAGGGCCCTATGTTCCTCTGTGACCATATTGTTCAACACATGCATACCTGATTTAGACAACCATAACGCATACATATTATGACGTAATCCGACCAAATTAGCACAGCTAATACCTTAAACGTTTTATTTCTGATATGGTAGTTGTAATGGTGATAATCCTCTTAAGAGACCTTTGTCTGTAACTTTCGTTCGTTTTATTTTCATTGTGAGGGTATTACTGTGCATAAAGGAAGGTGTTCGTCCACACAACTTTTACGGGAACTAACATGGATTAGCTTTATGATTGAAGGAAAAAAAAATTAAAGGCACGGGCGGCGTTCGTTGCAGAAATATTCATATTTGTTCAAATCGCCATCAACAGAAGGAATATTAAAATATATATAGTTTTGTTCATATGCCAAACCGAATCAGCGCGTAAATAGTATATTGTCGTCAAGACGTACGACGATGTACGTAAACAAGAGCCTGCTCGTGTTGCAGAAGTTTTGCTTCTGTTTACATAACACAGCGCAATTTTTAGTGGTTAATCACACACAAATGATATAAATGCTCTTTATTATTTCCATATCAGGAAAATTTAACAAATAACGATCTTTGTGTTTACCATATCCGGACCTAAACAAAAGCCAGGTTCTGTAACGTTTTTTTGCTATGCTATATTTCTGATTGGTATAAGAACAAAGTCTGTCTATATTTTACTATTATTTCTGTTGATGGCGGTTTTTGACGGAGGTTAATATTTTAACAGCATACCCACCGCCAACGCCGCCCGTATCTTTAAGTGGTGACTAACGACCTTCTTATCAAAGCATCTCATACACTCTAAATCGCATAGGGTAAAATGTTACCCAACACCATGGTGCATATAGCACACTGTTAAAAAATATCCGTAATTTTACGGCACAATGTGCTGGTAACTTTGCTGCCATCACATTTGCTGTAAACATACGGAACTTCCTTCAAAATGATAAACTTCCCATTCCGTAAAATCACAGGATGTTAACCTAAATTAACGGAACTTCCGCAAAATTTTAATTGACACCTTCTGTAAAATTACGGAACTTGCTTCAAAATGATAAACTACCCACTCCGTAAAATCATAGGATGTTGACCTGAATTACGCAACATCGCTGCCAACATTTGACCGTTAAACATACGGTCAGACCGTAGCATGTTCCACTGTATAAAACCATTAAAGTAACTGGCAGACCGTAACCAGTAACTGTCAGACCGTTGTATTTTTTATGGTTCAGCACCCTTTAATTAATATCAAGACCGTAACTAATAAAGGTCAGACCAATGGTATTTTGCATGGGTCAGCACCAGTGTTTTGCTCTTTATTTGCTAATTTACTATATAATTAGCCAGGTTGCCATGGTGAAAATATGATTTCCCGATAGGCATTACGATTCATATGTTTTTGAATGGTCGAAACTAGTATTATTCATAACTAAAAAATACATCTTACAGGTAGTTCTTATGTTATGATCATAGTTTACGATACTTATGAAACTTTGCAGTTTGCAGAGGATCAAGCTTGTTATCTGCCTCATGGAATTTAATCTGGAAAAGGCTGCGCACGCGTAATGTGTTGAAACCCTTTCACTAACTACTGTATAGATATGGCTGTAAATAATAATAAGCCAACCCATCACTATTCAGTTATGAGTAATACTAATTTCGACCATTCTAAAACATGAATCGGCATGAGCTTTTAAGCCATAAAAAAGAAAGCTACACAGTTATAACTCAAATTTATGTACATGTAAAAGTATCTTAATGGCATACGTTTTGGCAACATGTATACATTTATAAGGCATGACATTGTCCAGTCACTTGTAAACACAGTTTTTGTTTTAACAGGTGAATCCGTACATCATGACAATACTGTACCAGTCAGAAGAAGTGGTATTTTTAGGCGCGCCTTTATTGTTATATTGAGGGAGCGCTCAATTTAGAAAAACGTGTGATTATAGCACAATACCAGTCCCGCTTATTGCAATATTCAATGCAAAATATTGCGATACTAAGCGCGTTAACTTTCATACAGACCCGATAATGTTATATTTATATAATATTAGATAAATACTGTGCATATAGTGTACATATAGCATATACAACTATAATTATAAACATATCTAAAACATTGTCTCTATTTATACAATAAACAATATAGAAGAAGCAAAAATGTTATTTAAAATATCACAATTTTGAGCGCAAGATGTTGCAATATTACGCGCAAAATATTGAGATATTTAGTGCAAAATATTGCAATAATATCACAGGCGACATGCTTATAAGCGTGTCCACTTGCAATATTATTGCGATATTGCATCATATTATATGCTGAATCTGAGATACCCAGAGTCATTGGAAGCCATTCTTGAATTCCTGCAAAAGTGAGTATTTTTGACTGTATAGGCATTCTGAGTTGAATACGGGTAAAATGAACAAATTCAAAAGGACTTCATGTTTTCTGAACTGTAACCTCTCGACGCAACCTAATCGCATGATTTCAAAGCATTTGCACCAAAATAGTCATATTCATTTAAAATAGACTTGTTGTAATGCAGTATACAAGACTAAGCAACAATTGATATGACATTATTTTCGACGCGCAACAAAGAATTTGTTGGATGAATCTTAGATATTTTATCGCTATTTAAAAATGTTCTATGTACTTTATAACCATTTCATGGCGGGAGCAGCGCTCATACCACATCAAAGTCCCTGTCCTAGTGCATTCTCTTATGTATGCGAGTCTCCCATGGGAGCCTTGCATATATCAGATAATACACTGGGTTTCAAGGTCAAGGTAAATTCTGATAAGCCAATGTATTCTCATATATATGGTAGACTCGCATATATAAGAGAATGCATTGTCACAGGGTTTTATCAAAATTTCAGGAAGCTCTAGCCATGGAAGAGCTAATGTTTGATTGAACATTACTTAACAATCTGGACCAAAGCTGTCCATATAACATATTCTAAACCAAATGATAGGGCCGGTCTTAGGTCGGTTTATAGAGGTAATACTGAATGTGTTATAAATTTATGAGCGTTAACAATGTTGATTGTTTTTTGTTTGATTTGTAGTGAAAAACAGATGTATTGCATATGAATGAGCTAAATGGGAATTCGCTCTGTCTTAATCTTTTCACGAAGACTGCTGCTGCAACCATATGTTTCATTTGTTCAATATAAAATTCCAGGGTTGTGTTCAATATTCAAACATCAAAGGGAACAAACGGTTTGGCAAAAAGAACAAGACGGAAACGCATAAGAAGTTGTTGAAGCTATCATCGGAATTGATGCAGTCAAGCCTTGGTCTGGAGTTATGACAACGCTGGCTCATACCCTGTACATGTATGACATTCTAAAAACTGTTATTATCCAGGATTTGAAAATGTCCATGTGTTGTTTAGCAGACAGCTTTTGTCAAATCATACCGTGTAATGAATGAGAGCTTTCCCGAAAGAAAATTAAAACGGAACGCCCCTTCTAGAAAGTATTTACAGGTTGGGAGATAAAACAAAAACGATTCCGCAGAAATGAGTGGATAAGTTTTCATATATCTATATGCACAAAGTAGACTTCTGGTTCCATTCGTGCACAGTGCAACATTACGCTAATTCAGCGCGGCATGCAGAAGAGCTAGGTTTTCGGTCAATATTAATATGCTAATGCTGGTTGGTGCTGAAATGATAACTTTTAAAATGTTGTTTTTTCGATCACAAAGATACTTTCTTCAATATAGCCTTGTTTTTTGTTTGTTTAAACATGCCATATTTTACTTATATCAAGACATACAATATTGGGGGTGTGTTTGATTTAGACACTAATGTAATGTACACCTAGATTGGTGGCGGGAATTGTGCACATAACTATAAGAAAACAGTTTATAACTCACAACCTGTATATACTTCCGAGGATGGGGTGTTGTTTCATTTTCTTACATTGTGTGAAAGGCTTCTTTATGAATTATTGGAAATATATGTCAACATGTTGAACTTACACCTATATATACAAAACAGTATTTCAATTACTTTGGGTTTCGTCTTTTACTTTTTACCAGAGTTACGGACCGCGTTTGACTTGGAAATTTATGAATTTTGTGTTTGTACAAACATTTCAGCTTGTTTGGAATGCTAATAGATCAGGATTGATGGAAGGGTACTGACATGTTTTGTCCATGTCTTTTTGTAAAGAGCTATTTCCCTTTCTCCATCTTTGCTTCATAGTTAGCATTGTTACTAAAGTATGAACAGTGTTGGAAATCTTTGGAACAGTTATAGGTCAATAATAGAAAATGAATACCATGGGTTTTTTTATCCATTGATTTCCTTAGTGATGGACCATGGATTTATAAAATAAAGTATCTTCCATCCATAGAAATATTTAAACTGAGCGTCGGGGGGGGGGGTGGAATTGCATTGCTTAATATGGTTTTCTTTTTCGTTTGTTCATATATTATCAAATTTTGTGTGTACTATTAATTTGAATTTTTATTTGAATAAAATCTTGAAATTTGATGTCAGTATGGTGAGAGTTCTCTTGTGGGCTGCCATTAGAAAACATGATTTACACAAGATTTAAAAAAAATCTCCTGTATGCAGTTGCAATCAAATTTTCACACGGTTCATGGAGTTCAGTGCGAAACATACTTTCCTGTCGATTGGATCAAGGATGGCGGTTGAGTTGGCGAGATGATCATTATTATCTATGGGTTACCCAATATGGATTTTACCATGAAAGCATACATTGAAATGGTCTATTCTTCATGTGTAGGAATGGTCTGATGCATTCATTATCGGTAAGTTCAGATTATACGTTCAACAAACAGCTTAAGACTGTTGAACTCATGATGATTAGGAACCAAGTGACTACTCGTCTGCGAGTTCAGTTATGGGGTTATAATTATACGGTGAATCCATAATTTTACGGTGAATCCATAATTTTACGGTGAATCCATAATTTTACGAAAGGCCAGTATAATTTCTGTTGCGGTGTTCCGTAATTTTACGGTAGAACTGTATAACTGTTTTTACGGTATTCCGTCATTTTACAGTAAAACTGTAAAATAAAATAAAATTACGGTATTCCATAAATTTACGGGAGATCTGTAAAAAAAAAAATTACGGTGTTCCGTAATTTTACGGAAACTAGTTCTGGCAGATGATTACCAGAACCTGTTTCCGTAAAATTACTGAAACTTTTTTAGCAGTGTATAGAATCAGGGAGCTAAATGTGTGCCAGAGTCGGGAAGCTAAAGGTGAAGCTAACTGAAGAATGACCTTCACCTGATACATGGGACTCGTTATTAAAGGATGATATCGCGTTTATTTGATTTGTACATCATATCTAAATAATTTAAACTGGTGAATTAATGGGGGAATGGATTTTTGTGAGTGGGGAAATTTATTTAACTAGCTGCTCTAGTTCTGGGTTTTTCCAGATCAAATTTGGCTGTATGATAGCCCTGTCATACACATATGACCTATGATTTTTCTTGCATTTGGTGTCAATATAGCTGGGTAAAGATCACTGGTATGGCATGTAGGCTTCAATTAAGTGAATATAACCGAAACGTTAACACTATCGCCTATGGGAAACAATTTAGTTCAGTGATTCCATATAGGAACATAATCGTTCACTTTATGATGCAAACCTGACAATAGGCTGAGATGTGTTTGATTGGCCAGTGTACGTCAACTATGAAAACTGATATTTTCCGACAAACCAATCACAATGATCGACATATCCAAAATGGCTGCCACTATTGCAAAATGGCCGCCGTTTTCAGCTCTTACTCAAAGTTTACGACGAATGTGACTTCCATTCCTTATTTGAATTTTTTTTATATTTCACTTAAATAAAGGGTGTTGTAGGGTGGCCGCAAGACTCTCTTTCCACACCCCCCCCCCCAGATCCATCATGACCGGCAATATTACAAACAATACCAAGATGACAACAGACTGATGATTATAGTAAAATTGAACACACCTTCCACTCAGAATGCTTTCGGATTTGTCATTGTAAAAAGCACTGGAAATGATTAGGTTGGGAAAAATAGAAAGAAATGCATGTTTATTGAATCGTGCGGACCAAGAGCTGCTTTACAAATACAGAATGGCCTTTTCATGAGGGGAAAACGTAATTTCCTTATATAAAATACTCACATTCGTGCTTCCTGAGCTCAATTTCTGGGCATGGTAGACTTTCTCTCGCCGGAACGCACATGAGCCTCGCGATTGCGCAATGGACGATTATGCTATTTCGGACGGATTTAGCAGGAGCGGTGCCCCCTAGTAAGTGTCATTTGAATGGGTTAAGATGTAACGCAATCCGTGCAGCCAATGGCCCGGTTGATAGGGCCGACCACATGGTACAACTCGTGCATCTTGACCCAATTGCAGGTTAATCCATTCTAATCAGAGGTGGCGCTTTGGACTCGGCCATGTTTTAGGTTGGATAATAGCTTCAAATTATAAATTAGTTCAGTCATGATCATCTATTATATATTTTGAAAGATCTGTGTGTGTGTGTGTGTGTATCTCTCTGTGTGTGTGTAATCGATGGACTCGAAAATGGCCCAGCCGATTTCGATGAAACTTGGTACGTGGGGGTATTTTCGGGTCAGGAGTAACATAGGCCTATTGATTTTCAGATCCGATGTCAACTTTTCACGTGCCGAGGTCAAATCTGTTTTTACGCCGTTTTGCGCTAATATATTTCAGTTCGGTGCTCACAAATCGATTCGATATAGCGCGAATAATACCGGCCGAGGTATCCGCAAATGACATTGGGCTATATATCTCGGAAACGGGTGGAGCTATCGACTTGAAATTTGGTATGTGAATGTATCTTGCCCCGGATACGAATTTTATCGGGTGGCCGAGCCCGTGCGACGCCGGCTTCGCGCATGCGCAGACCAGATCTCGGAAACGGGTGGAGCAATTGACTTGAAATTTGGTTTTTGAATAGTTCGGACGAAGTCGGGTCACCTTCTAGTATACATATATTTACATACACCTGATATCTCCTCCGATTTCCCCATAGCGTTACGGTAGACACGCCTCCTTATTCAATGCGTTCATAAACCTATGAACGTAACGTGACGTCACTTCCAATGTCGTTCATAGGTTTATGAACACATTGGTCCCGGAAATCACCGGGGATTGTCGGACATTACCGACTGCTTGAGTATCTAGTCAGCCAATACGCCAAGGATTTGATAGAAAACAATATGTAATCGAGTTTCACGATTTGATGGCTTGTGGCATGTAATCGCGAGCACGGGTGGCACGAGATGTTCGCCATTGACTATCAGAATGTTGATCATCATATAATCCCATATCCCATAATATGTCAAATATAGCGAATTATCGAAATATGAAATACAACGAAAAAGCGAAATATGAAAATACAGCGAAATAGCACGAAAAATCGAAATAGGAAAATACAGCGAAATAGCGAAATAGGGCGAAATATAGAGCGAAATATAGAAATAGGAAATTATTTTTATAAACGAAATAACGGAGATATTTGAAAAAGTGTTTTTGACGAAATAACGGACATATTTGGAGAAGTGTTTTAAAAGAGCGTAAGTATATAAATATAAATAATAAACAGCGGATTCAACGTGGTCATGTGTTTTGACCGCGATAAAAAATCAGCAAACTCCGCATGAACCCCTTCGGGTTCATACAGTTTGCTGAATTTTTCTCGCGATCAAAATCCCATGACCACATTGAAACCGCCATTCATTTCTTATATAACATGTAACAATTGCCTTTATCGATTTTACCCAGATCTCATCTGAGCCCATATTTTGATTGATAAACAGGCATGGTATGCCCATTCTCAAATGTAGAAATTTATTTATGGGTAGTTGATATTCTAAATTAAAAATAATCATAAAATTCACGAATAAAGTATATTTAAGTCTCCTCTTATGATCTTCAGATATGATATTATGGATATATGAACTGCGCTTTTGAAAAGTAATCTATATTACAGAAGTTCTTGTAGCTGAGGACAGTGAACTTTTAAATATCATTCATGCCATAAAAGCAAAGTAAATGAGGTTATATTATCAATGGGTCGGTGGTTCTTAAATATTGTGTCACAATAATATTCCTGACAGTTTGAGAAAATCCACTTTGAAATACTGGCAAATAGTGGCAAAACGTGCATCTTACCCACTACAAAGAAGAACTATTGTATAGTTAATTATATTTATTTGCCAAAATTGTGGGGAGCTTCGCTCCCCAATGAAATACAATTTTCATAAATTAGTGACATTGACAATTCATAATTATAATTATCAGTAGTTATATAATTGAAGGTTACACACATGTACAATGGAATGTATTATGTAGAACCCATTAGTTCAACTTACTAAAGTAGGTATATAGGAATGAATAACATACCGGTAGGTAATATTACCAGCAATACCCTGCGTATAGCACTATAATATTAATAGTACAATTAATTAATTGTTTTGGCAAATCAGCATTTGAAATTTTACTAACTAGATAAATGGAATAGATAAATTCTGGGAATTTGGCGGGTGGGTCAAAATGCGAGCTAAGTCATGCTCAAAAGTCAAATTTAAAATGTTATCAGGAAAACAAACCCGGAAGGAACCTATTTTTAAAACTGTCAAACGTTTAACCAATGGGCAGCGTCCTACCAATGACTTGCGTAATACATGTCAAACAGCGATTGGATAATACAGTTGTCGAAACCCAATCGAATTGGATGCTCTACAAGACATAAGATATCAGTTTCAAAATGTCGGAAAAACAACAATTAGTTCCTAAATTCCAGTATGATTAATTATTTTGAGATTGTAATTCCCAAAGTAACCAAATCCCACTAGAATGAAGAACTGTACAGTTAAATTATATTTCTTCGCTCCATAAATTAGTGACATTGACAATTCATAGTAGTTATATAATTGAAGGTTAAACACATGTAATATGAAATGTATTATGGAGAATCCAATAATTCAACTTACTAAAGTAGGTACTTAGGAATGAGTAACATACCGACAGGTAATATTACCAGCAATACCCTGCGTATGGTACTATAATATTAATAGTACAATCAATGATTTTTTTGGAAAATCGTCCAAAACTGAAGGTCTATCCAACATCTGGGTTGCACATCATAACCTGACGTACCATGGAGAGAACATCTCTTCTGCTTCAAGAAAACAATAATTTCAGCAAAATACATCTACATACATAATATAAATATTCAATATATAAATACACCATATATATATCGCCACAATTGATTGAGGAAGGAAATACTATTAATTGCACAAGTTAGACCTTCGAGTCTCAAAAGGAATTTCCGGCTCGACGTATCTAAATCCAGACCTCACAGGCCGGATTCGTCATCTCAGGTTTAAACCTGGTTTACGTAAACCTCTAGGTTTAAACCGCCGTGAGTCAGCATAATCCGTGGTTTAAACCCGAGACCGCATGTCTAAGTGACGCATTCGTCATCTCTGGTTTAAACCTGGTCTAGCCAGACCAGTGGGTTAGCAGTAGTGTCTCTGTATCGTCGAGGTAATTAAACGTGCTTTCCTTATGTGGACCGCCTCGTTTTATTCAGTGCGAAAATCAATAATTACGACAGCGGTCATATTGTGATTGGAAATTTATAAGCGAGAAGCAGTCACACATATAAAGCGTATCGGGATAAGTTTTTGTCAATTTCAATATTGTTTTTTGCGTTTTATAAGCTTAAACCGGCAACTAAACCATCTAATTCGGCGGTCCAGCTAAACCAACTTTATCGAGGCTAAACTTGAGATGACGAATCCGTCTTATCTTCATCGCGGTTTAGAATTGTCAAACAATCAGTCAAAGAGTGGAGCTGTAAATAATCTCGAGTGAGGGCGTGTCTAAGTGGCGACTGCCGACTGGTGTTATATTGTCACAGTTGATTCATTCGCACGCGAGCTTTGCTCGGATATGGACATGTTCTTAAATATATGATTTTTACAACTGTCTTGTGTTTTTTGTTTGGCTTGTGGCAATCATAAATACTGGTGTTTTCTACGAATTCATTTGATGGGTTCAACGTTTTAATTTTGACACCAAAACGATGCTACTGCATGACCAAATATGCTATACACAGAGTTTGCAATCCTACACTTATATTGCTATATGAGTCAAATTTGATAACTTATTTTGATGTAGATCATGCCACAAAGCTCTACTCTGGCTACGCTCATAAATTCCCATAATATTCTACCAGTTCGAAACCTGGGAACCTTTTTGATTTTCTGCATGACGGGAAAGTTTCGACATTGAGAAGAAAAATCAACGTATGTAATGTATTTCTTCATTAAAAGCTGTCCCTCTGCATGGTTGCATACCCACTTCCAACAGTTCAGATGCCGCTTATGGTGTGCACTCATAAGCAAATTGCCTCTACTTGACTGGCCTCTTGGTCCAGGATTGACTGGATTATGGAGACTTTTTTCAGCGTCAGAGGTGCTTTGCGCACATTTTGATCATTTGAACATTTTAATTTAAAAACAAATGTAATTAAATGTAAAACAAACAAATGTTAATTTAAATTTAAAATTTTGTTTCTTTTTAGATTCAACTGCTTACTCAATTTATTTTTAAATCAAAAGTTTGAAAACCTAACGCCGTTATACCACACGAATCACCACACCTAATTTAATTGAAATCGGTCCAGGGGTATTGAAGAACAGTTGCGAACAGGCAAACGAACATACAGATAGAACGCTCATATACCCTTTAATATATACAGATGTACATGTTAATAATAAATTTTTTGTCTTGCGGTGAAGCATCTTGCAGACATTTATCACAAACAAAGTGATGAACAGAGCGTGAAACTCGTGTTGAGAGACATGCCGTTTGACAAATTAATTTAAACACAGAATGAGATCGGATTAATAGTCAATGAGCGATACGTGTTTCTCAATGAATAAATCCATTGAGCGTGCACGCGGTCACGATTATTTATGACTTGTCAATAACCATTATATCGGCCTATCTTTTGGTCCAATTGGTAAGAGGGTAGTTTGATTGCATAATCATATCACCGAATCCAGTTGTCAATTAGCTGGCAACTGAACGACAAAAACGCCCCCTTAGACCCGGTTTGGCTGGACCGCCAATGTAGGTTTAAACCAGGTTTAAACTCGCAGGTTTAAACCGGAGATGACGAATCCGGCCACAGTGTTTGAGTCAACCCCAGTAATGATGTACCACCCCAGCGCAAAAGTAAGGCAAACGTTAATGAATTCATGCTAGTATATATGTAAGAATGTATAAGATTATAAGGAGTGCTCGGTTGATTTTCAAACAGTCGTATTTCAATTTTATTCTAATATTACAAATATGACTGCTTTATTAATTTATGAAGAAATTTCTCAGAATGGATTTGCTTAAGAAATTTAAATGGAGTCAACCGTCCTTTCTTGCCAACACTGACCGATCGAGAATCCCAAACTTAAAAAAAAGGTCTATATGTGTGTCAAAAACTAACATGTCTTTCTTAGCAAATTTCTCGTGTTCTTATTAACTCAGATTATGGAAGACATGATTATGTCGTCGCTCAATCCTTTCAGAACTCCGATGAGGTTGCCAAAGTCTGACTCAAAATCTTCAATGTTCATGTCTGTCGGAAAATCAATGGTGGCTACGTGAATTAGCACACACTCAAAGACTCGAATGCATGCCCTGTTTTTCTGGACACATGCCGTTAAAAGTATATTCTGGCTACTATAAGACTGTCACAATAGGTCCCATCAATATCAGATATATACTGAACGATAGAATCCCCCACTAATTAAATTGACCTTCAATTAATTCAAAACTTATCTAAGGCAGAAGCCATCACTTTGAAAACTGAAAGTTCAACAGATTGGGAAAATACCAAACATAGGCTTTATATAGGCGTCTCTAAGCCAGTCACCATGCAGTTGAATTAATCCAGAGGGAACCTGCCTCTGAAGTGCGGAGGTAGCACCACATCTCCTGAGTGAATGTGATGAATAAAGCTATGGGTCTGGATCGGTCAGAGAAAGTTCAAAGTTTATCAGTTAGGTCGCTGTAAGTGATCGGAACTAACATACCCTTTATATATTTAACAAATACTGCAGAGCAATCTGGTGCAGGTATCGATTATAGCATTTTATTATATGATACCACTGGACAACATATAGAGCCTGGTATTATATTAATGGGTATCTCTAATATTCTTTGCCCGAATTGATTTGTTATTGAACAGCGAATGGTCATCACAAGTCTATCTGTGAAACATTGAATGTCGCATTTATGCAATATTTTTTCACAAACTTTCACTGACCTTGTGGTTGGAACTAGGTTAGAACTTTTAGCACTTGGTAAATAGGCTAAAGGAAACAAGCACCAGAAAGAAGTATGTAATTTTCAGGAGAAATCCATAAAATATAAAAATGTACACAACATATCAAGTGTTTTAGGTAAAGCTTGTTTTGGACAGTGCTGTTTCAAATGAGAAATCCCCTTAATCACTATGTCAATCTCGTAACAGATGGCAAACATCTTACTAATGACTTGATGATTTGATAATCCAGCTATCAAAACCCAATCGAATTGGAGGTTCTACAAGGCCTAAGGTAACAGTTTCCAAATATCGTCATTCCTAAATTCCAGTCAGATTAATTTCTCAATGTTGCGAATTTCCTGCTCGGTTTTAGCGGACATTGACTCCCTGACTGGTGTTCACCGAGTATATCTACGTTTTCAACATTCCTTGTTCCGCAAGTGATTAGGATACATGCATACACTCTAATGGTGTATAATATAGCCTGTAGCCAGTCAACTCGCCTCAATCAATTGGCATTTGGATATCATTAAGGGTGGATACACACATGCATGTAATGTCTGTATGTAAAATACATGTATTTTACATGGCCACACCAATACTTGACAAAATTAATCACCTGCGCGCGAGAGGTCAATTTCACCAGTGAGTAGTTATAAGCCATTATCAAACAAACTGCCATCAAGAAATTTCAGGCCAGTCATAAACATGTCTTCTTTCATGGATGCCGAAATGAGTAATTCTTGTCTGATATATGTTGCTGTTTTTCACGAGTTATAATTCATTTCGAAAAGTGGATTAGAGCCGGTCGATTTTATACTTGATTTGTTTCTGTCATTTCTTGGAAACAGGGTCATCCAAAACAAAAATAAAATATGCAGAATTCTTTTATAGGATGATACCGGCTTGTTGAGATTTCTCTGTTAATTTGAGAGCAATTGGGATTGTAAGTATTCATTATAGCGCCAAAAATTAATGCAGGTACAGCGTTGAAATTAAAATGAGTGACCCCCCCCCATGTATATATATGTTTCTCAAGCCAAAGGTTGAACAAGCTCCTAACCGTCACAAGCTTGAATTAAAACATTTTCGACCATAACCCATGATTGGGGGAGGGGCTGATTCTCGAAAGCTTCCAATAACTAAGGGAGTTAATTGAATGTATCAGTCGGGATTATCTGGGCAAGAATTACAATATTATGTTTTACTTAAATATTCCATAGTTGTAAATTTTGCGTATACATGTATAACTGTATAACACAAGAGAGGAAAGGTGATATAGTTGGGAACTCGTAGCTAGGCAACCCTTTCGCCGAATGAAGACAAACAGCAACACCATGCATTCAAATTGAAAGCTGTATAATATGTTCATAATTATATGAATAGCATAAATAGCTGCATATTATATTAATCACTCGTAGAAAACAGACACGACAGACATGACTACGATATTTATAAAGCAGGGTGTCAGGACTCAGGGTGCTGCATGCATACCCCCGTCGAGGAAATATGCAATGGTGAATTCGGTAACTTCTGAGATAATATAGCTCCCCGTGCATGTTGGGGGTCATAGCCCCCTGCTTTGGGGAAGAGACCATCACTGGTATTAACATCAATAGAAGACTGACAATGATTTAAACAGAACGTCGACCATTTGAGTTATCGCGCGAATAATTATTTTAAGCGGCCTGACGACTTCGTCCCAGTCAACGGCTCTTCAGCGGTTCAGAGTTTAACTCACTGTGGTCAAACACAGTCGCAATGATTGGGCTGTCAGCGGACACATATTACACGGTGTGTATGATCCATGTAAAACGCAAAATACACGATATTTACAGAGATTACATGCATGTGTGTATCCACCCTAAACCGGTATGTTCTCTACATACATATATAGGACGAAAGCACATCACATAATCACATCAAAGTATATTGATTACAGGCACAACCACATCCAACACTGCGTTAGGATACATCTACATTGACCATGCAACCAATGAATTGTATTACGACGTACAACTTATATTGCATACGTGTATGATCGATGCAAAACAGTGTCAATGTGCCCTTGATATACAAATATTATCTGTAGATATGACTCACTCTCGTCATTCAAACATGGATGCTGCAATCGTGGCATACATTATATAAATTGTCATGTGAAGCGATTGGGCGCATACATACTGCAGAAACAGTTTGAATTATACGCATATAGCTCATAATTAAACTCTGTTATGTTCATATTATGCAATTCAAAGTCAATATTAACAACATGATGGCGCATATATAGCAGGTTCCGCGCTGGACCGAAATTTTCTTTTGCCAAATGAAAATATTTTTTTGCCAAATTATTTTAGAATTTGCCAAATATTATTCCTGATAGTATCGGTTTCTGCAACCTTGATTGAGTCTTATGTTTCGACACTCGCGGTTTGATATCGGTAAAAAGGCAATAAACCAATCACCGAACAATGCAATGGTAGAAGCGTTGCTTCATCAGAAGGGAACATCACAAGAGGATTAGCTATGTAAACACCACCATCACACTAAATACAGGTAATCCCTCCACCCATCGATACTGATGGTATCAGATTAACTGCATCTTAATGGAGGTGTTAACTTTTGCGAAACCATATAAAACACAAATAATATAATTCCATTGTAATAATTTCCTAAAAATGAATGGTATTGATTGACCGATAGTTTTCAACTTTATTGAGGAATTAAAAAGTGACTTGCCAAAACTTTTGCCAAATGAAAATATTTTTTGCCAAATGTGAATTATTTTTGCCATTGGTAAATTTGGCAAGTGGCAGCGCGAACCCTGATATATAGAGAGTAATCACTTGACAGAACAGGTGAAGTGAAATAATTCATGAGAGGCAGGGACTTCGTAAAACACGAGAGTGCATTACAGTCGATTGTTTTACAAAATACTCCTTGCCTCGAATGAATTATTTGGGACGTCAACAGTTCAATGAAGTGACTATCGTGTTTATTATATTCCACTAGAAACATCTGATTTACCAGAAATCTGAATAATATCACCATTATACACATGACGCATACATTTAAAAAGATAGTATGAATACATAACGCGCTAGTTTAAGTGACATAATTCACCAGAGAAATCAATGTAAATCACATATGGGGTTGTAATAAATGGTACAAATCTTATTCTGTGATGGCACCATTTATCTCTTATCTCTCATATATAATTATATGTGAGTCTCCCATAGGGAGCATTGCATATATAACATAATACATTGGCCTAACAATTTAATGCACTTGCATTCTTAGAGTATGTTGTTGATGAGCGAAGTGGCCTGTAGATGCAAGTTGAACTAAAAAAAGGGGATGGTGGGGATTAAGCAGGAAGGTATGCCAGGGTTGTTGGGGTGTCAAAACAGCCAAATCCATATTTTACACCCGCTTGTATTTCTATTTAAAATTTTAAAATCTTAAATATGATCTCTACCAGGAACAGGTAAAAGTTCTGGAGTAGCATTCCACATATGTAGTTTTGAATATTCATGAATTCCATATATGGAATTCATAAATATTAAAAAGCTCTATATATGAAATGCTACTCCAGAACTTTGACGTGTAGCACTGAATGTGCGGAATGGGGCTGGATGGATCCAATGTGGTAGCAACTCAGTGATCTCGCTTATTATGGGGATTGTTTTAAGGACTAACGCACTAGGTTTGGCGGAATATGAGACAATTAATTTAAAATAGACTAATATATAAATTTTTGAATTGTGGAAGATCCAAAAAACAAATGGTAAGTAGTTTCGTTGGGTGCAGGACACCAGCACAGCCTTGAATTTGACATATAATTATCGTATTTATCATAGTTTAATTTTCTATAGTTGTTTCGCAATATAGCCATAAAAATGTTAGTCTCGCGTTTTTTGGACATTAAAATATTATGTTGCACCCATCTCAGTGGATTAGTCGTAAAATATAATGAAACAATAGTAAGTGCTAATTAGCATTGCTATACTAATTTGAATGTCCCACTCAGTTATAAAACTGTTCGTCTGAACAGTCCATTATATATCTGGAGGGAATTTAAGGTAAAATGAGCAGACAACAGCATGACGAAATTAAAAGTGCAGAAGGATTCCGATTCATATTCGTCATAGGGAAATGATCAGATTATACGTTCTTATGGTCGTTTGCTAAACTTATTTTCTGAACATTTCCAAGGGAACTACTCGGTAATGAGTATTTATTATAGGGTTAATATAGATCTAGCAATAAAATGTAATTTGCAAAACTAACTGTAGTGAATGAGACAATTGAGCAATTGTAATGTAATTAAATGTCGGGACATCCTCTTAAATCGATACTGTTATCAAATACATAAGGTTTCCCGGTGTGTGGGGAAAGTTCACAGACACATAGCGATATAATTATTCCACCGTGTAGGCGTCAGAATACATAACTAGTGTACATTATATTACCAAGCGATATATATAATTATAAGTGCATGCATTTGATTTGAACATTAATATCCCTTACTCTGCGAGGGGAGGTTGTTGCGGCAGTACGATATTTAGCAATGCTTCGGGTTGGTATTATTTATGTCTGCGTTTGGTGTTCGATGATATTGACTCTATGGGCAGTACAGCCGGACGAACGTGGTAAGTTTTATTGCCAATATATTTATCATAAACCTTAATTTGACGTTGGTTTTGTCCCCTCCACACTCAATTTTAAGTCCGAATTATGTTAAAATGGCGATGATGTGACCGCTTGTCCCACCTTCGCCATCTGCAATTTTCTTTCTGAACACTAAGCGGTGTGGGGGCGGTGGTCCAGCAGCCCGGATCTCACAATTTTCCTTGACGTGTAATTGTTTTCTTGTTGTCATTTGTCGTTAAAATAATCGGTTTATTTTATCTATTATATATTTTGGAAGATCTGTGTGTCTGTCTGTGTGTCTGTGTGTGTGTTCGCGATGAACTCGAAAACGGCCCACCCGATTTCGATGAAACTTGGTATGTGAGGGTATTTTCGGCCGGGGACGAATATAGGCATATTAATTTGTCCGTGCGACATGACCTTGACCTTGAAATCGGGTCATTTCAAGGTCAAACGCCCGAATATCACGGGATTTCGATGAAACTTGGTATGTCGTGGTACTTTCTTATGGCGAGTCTCATAAGCATATTCATTTGCCCGTGCAACGTGACCTTGACCCTGAAATCGGGTAACTTCAAGGTCAAATCGCCAATTTTGATGGGATTTCGACGAAATTTGATACGTGGGGTTAGTTTTGTCCACTGATTGTTTTGGACGGGTCCAATCGTGACCCCGACCAGACCTTGGCCTTCAAAATGATCAATTCAAGGTCAAATCGGGTAAAACCGGATGAATTTCGACGGGCACGTTTGTCGGGTACTTTTGTCCGGGCAGTGTTTTTGGACTGGTCAAATCGTGACCCCACTTGACCTTGACCTTCAAAATGGACAATTCAAGGTCAAAGCCCGGACGAAGTCGGGTCACCTTCTAGTCTTATATATTTTGGAACTTCTGACTGTATGTATGTATCTATGTATGTATGTATGTATGTATGTATGTGCGTATGTGTGTATGTGTGTTATAGACTCGAAAACTGCTAGATCGATCCGGCTCAAAAAAACTTGACATTGACCTCGCTCATATACGCTCATATAGGCAAGTTTCTGGACCGACGCTGTATATTCTGCACAGACAGAGCCGATAACAAAGAAATCCCTGAATAGCCCGGACGAAGTCGGGCACATCAGCTAGTTATACATATAGAATATGTAGCTAGTGTCGTCGCTTAAATTGTTTATGTCCGTGAGGGGGATTTGAACATCTATTGGGCGAGGCTCTGCTAAGTCCAATAGATGCCAAATCCCCCGAGCGGACATAAACAGTTTAAGCGACGACATTAGCTACATATTTTATTTATCCATCTCACAAAACTTGCCTTTTGTGAGGTAAATCTGTCATTTTCCTCAGTTTTGCATTCGTTACTTCGATGACGCCATTACATTTATTAGGTCAAGCAATTAGCATTCATGACGTGGGAAAACCGGAGTGCAGCTTAGAGCGAAATAGTTCGTTGGCATTTTTACATTTATTATAAGCAGACCTTGTTCTGAGAATTTATAGATGTTTTAGAGCTAAAACATATATCATTTTACGAATTATTTTAGTGAATTATACACGATAAAAACGTTCTGAAATCACATTGCCATATCAGAATGCATTCAGAACTTACATACAACCCAAATGGACAAGGTCGGGCCACGTCAGACTTAGATTACGTTCGCACACCGGGGGGAACATGCCCGACAAATTCGCATGAACTGCCTCAAAGTTCACTGTGTGCTGAATATAGATGTTTAAAACTGACGTTTACAATATGTTACAACGCAACAAAATTGTTCAGGGATGTTTACATGAAGTTTTATAGAAAAATTGAACTATTCTGAATGAACTTGAAGGCAGTTGAGAACATCATTAGTTTCGAATGGCGATTGGAAGAGCGGTGTCGAGATCTGAACGAAATGTGGGTCCCACAATTTAAAAAAATAAAAAAAGTTCAACCTAATATCCTGGATCCCCCCCCCCGGGTGAAACTATCCCTGTGCATCCCCACTAGTACATCCGAGAACGTCGTGATATGGCATAGCTGGTGAAAAGCTGATAAACCATAGTTGCATTGCCACCACCTACTCTGCGTCCACACCGGTGGTAGCGTATGACCCATATTGATAAATTGTACATAAGAAACTAGGGATAATAAACGTGGTCAATCAATGTGTACAATAACGATACACTGCATGTATTAGCTCAATACACTGCATGTCTTATCTCAGAGTTAGTTATTGTATTTGTTTACTAAAATTAGGGGATTTCTAACAACATTCTGAAAAAATATGGGGATCACCCGCGTAAATTATTGACCTTGATAATCATACTTTACTGCCGAAGTGCGTAGCCAATCAAGGACATATCGCGTGACCACGTGTTAAGTATTTCTCACGTTACGTGTGATGATCAACTTATGTCAACAAACTGACCGAACAGAGTTGAATATTTAACTACGAGAAACCCAAATAAACAAACCATCATAACTTACGGGAATCACTATGTTAGTAGCACACTTCGTGATGAATTATTAACCCTTTCATGGCTGGAGCTTCGTGAAATTTTGAGAAAACTCTGTGCCAATGCATTCCCTTATATATGAAAGTTTCCCAAAGGGAGCCTCCCTTATATATGGGAATACATTGACCTAACACAATTTACATTGACCTTGTAAGCCAGTGCATTCTCTTATATACGTGAGGCTCCCTATGGGGGACTCGCACATATAAGAGAATGCACTGGCACATGGTCTTTAATGCTGAACCAGCGGAGCTCCCGTCATGAAAGGGCTAATATTTTAGTCGTTAGCCGTACAAGCATGTTCTGATAGATGACTGACTACTAGTGAAGATACACATTTATACTTGTTATAATAAATTGATACTCATTGCGAAGTTTTATAATAATGTAATACAAATTGCGAAGTTTTATAATAATGCAATACACATTCAGACGTTTTATAATAATGTGATACACATTTAGACGTTTTATAATAATGTGATACACATTGAGACGTTTTATTGATTATTTAATACACATTTAGAGGTTTTATAATAATTTGACACACATTGAAACATGTTGTAATAATTTGATACACACTGTGACGTGTTGTAAAAATATATTAGTGCGATTAAACCAGCATAACAATTACAATGTGTATCCTCAATATTGTGTCTTCACACCCCCTCTCTCTCTCACCCCCTCTCTCTCTCCCTATCTCTATCTCTATCTCTCTCGCCATATATCTATCTGTCTACTGCATGATCTAAACACTCGTGAACTCATTTCATTTTGCTATCATCAAAGTGGTCAATTTTTTCTCAAAATTATTATGTTCCTTGTCATTTTTAATGTTAACCGAAGAAATCCTTAGCGCAAAACCAGATGTCTAATGCGGCGTTATATTGGAGGTGCTCATTCGTTGTGATAATGTAATTAAATTGTTACAAAGATTGTGACTATGTTATGTAGAACGCTATGAGTGTGTGTTTGTTTAATTACTTATTGACATTTCATGACTTCATCTGTTCCCCTCCAATCTTCTAGGTTCTCACCCCTCCCCGCTCTCTCTCTCCCTCTCTCTCCCCTCTCTCTCTCTCTCTCGCGCTCTCTCTCTCTCTGCCTGGCTGATTGAATAAGGATAGAAAATAATCGTGCTCAAAGTAGTCATTCTCATAACGTTTATATCAAGTGTCTGCAGATAGTGTAATTATTTTAATCCTTCCATGACTGGAGCTTCCTGATATTTTACAAAATCCCTGTGCCAATGCATTCTCTTATATATGCGAGTCTCCCATATGGCGTCTCACATACATGTATGTAAGAGAATGCATTGGCCTAACAATATTTACCGTGATCTTGTAAGCCAGTGCATTCTCTAATATATTCGAGCATAGTGTTATTTTAATGACTAATTGGGGTGGGGAATAAGACAGCCAATTCATGGCTATGGCCTCTCCAAGCAAGGAGCACTCCGCCCATCTGGTGGACAGTTATCCCATATTAAATCTAGGAATTGGGGGAAACATCTATATGTGCTTGAAAGAAATAATAACCAGTTATTCTTCAAGGTTAAAAATCAATGGAAATTCTCTTACTGCACCCATAAACAGCCAAATCGGCTTAATGCAAGGAAATAACCTTAGCCCTTTATTATTCAATATTTTCGTAGATGGTCTAGCAGAAGAACTAATGGCCGACGACATGCATGCACCTTGCATAGATAATTTTAAAGTACCGTGTTTAATGTACGCTGACGATCTCGTATTAACTTCGGAGTCACAAGACGGCTTGCAAAAAATGTTGACTCAACTGAACATTTTTTGTACGCGGTGGAAACTAACTGTGAACAAAAATAAGACCAAAATATTGATTTTTAACAAAAGTGGAAAAAAACTAAAACACAATCCTTTTCAAATTGGTACTCATACGTTGGAAACGACACAACAATACACATATCTTGGGTTGAAACTAGCGGCGTCTGGCACTTTCTCACATGCATTAAACGATTTAAAGATTAGAGCATCGAGAGCTCATTTTTCACTACAAAGAACATGTGACGACTCGGCACCCATTGATGTCACGTGCAAACTTTTTGATTCTTGTGTAAAACCGATATTGACTTATGGATCTGAAATATGGGGTGACTATTCAGAAAGCCGCAAGGAAAATCCCATCGAAAAATTCCACACACAATTTTGTAAACGAATTTTGGGATTATTTAGAAACACATCTAATATGGCTGTACTAGCCGAAATGGGTAGATTTCCGATCTATATCAATGTATTAAGGAACATGATAGTCTATTGGCTTCGAGCTAACACTTTGTGTGATAAACGATTGGTGTATAAATGTTTAAAATTGATTTCTTGTGATGCAGATAATGAGTGGTTACAGTGTATTAAAAATAACTTATATAAATATGGATTTGGGTACGTGTGGGTATCACCAAAATCAGTCAACATAGATACTTTTGGGGAGAAATTTCAATCCCGATTAAAAGACCATTTCCGACAAGCATGGAGGCACCTTGATTTAAAAGGTGCATGTGCAGAAAATAGTAAATTAGAATTTATGGAAAAAATCAAAACAGATTTTGAAACAAGGGCTTCTTAATTAACAACGTTATCTCGAAATGAAAGACGTCCAATATCGAAACTTGTTACAAGCTCGCACAAGCTAGAAATAGAAATAGGCAGACATGTGAAACATAATCCAATCCCCGTAGAGGAACGAACTTGCAAACAATGTAGTCATAATATGCCCGCTAAAGATAAACCTATCGAAGATGAGTCTCACTTTTTATTACACTGCCCGAAGTACCACAATCCTAGGCAAGTCTTTAGCAGTTACGCGAAGAATGTGATATCAAATTACGATGTGTTAGACGAGCGCGAAAAGCTTCAAGAAATATTCAAATCTAATGATAAACAACTGAGCAGAGCTCTGAGTAAATATTTAATTGAAGCCGAAATATTACGACAATAACACTGTAATCACTCAGCACAAATATTCTAGTCATATATTTTATTTGCATGTTTATGTATATATTTTTTTGTTTTTTTTCTTTCTTTGCCATATCCTGTATCCGTATAGCGATTGCGCAATAAAGTATCTATCTATCTATCTATACTGGAATAAGCTTGTCCGTCCGTCCGTCCGTTGTCAGTCGTCCGTCCGTGGACACAAATTTGTCCGGAGTCTCAGTCATTTTTAAATTTCCGTGAAACTTGGCACAGACATCAACCACCATGGGAACCTGTGCACCTGCGATTATGACGTCTGTCCGACATTTTTTTGGTGGAGTTATCCCCCCTTTTCGACTTAGAATTTTTTTTGCAACATGCATAATTTTGTCCCAGCTTTTATTCCTACATTTTTAGGTCAATGATTTTTAATCTTGGCACAGATATTTAGTACCATGGGAAGCTGTGCACCTGCGATTATGATGCCTGTCCGACTTTTGTTGTGGAGTTATTCCACTTTTTCGACTTAGAACATTTTCGCAACATGCATAATTTTGTCCGAGCTTTTATTGCTACATTTTTCGGTCAATATGTTTAAGATTAGGGTTAGGGTTGTGCACCTGCAATGGGAACTGTTATTTTATTATTTTAACTAAATGTTTACTGACATGTGAAACATCTTAGTATTTTAAAAACACGGGGGTATCCTTAAGGCTTAGTCCCATTGGGACAGTCACACCTCTAGTTCTATTTTAATATGTATGAACCTCATTATCTTCACTATTATTTGTGCATATTTTGTTGGAGTTGCTCTGTCTTCAATATATATATACAAAAATTATACCCTACACTTACTTTCTGCATTCCAGCCTGCCATCCTGGGTGGAGCCTATACAGAGATAACTGCTATATGAGATTGGAATCAAAGGAGACGTTTGATGAAGCCAGCGCATCATGCGCAAAACTGGACGCAATAGTGGCCTCGCCAAAGACACAAGAAGAAAACTATTTTTTGGTGGTTAATGGGTTCGTGTTTCTGACTGTCGATTATTGGCCACGAAACTAGATCGTGCCACGAATCTATTCTCTGACTACGCCCATAGTTACCAAATTCTACCAGTTCAAATCCATTGGCCTGTAAACTCACCGTCATGCTAAAGAAGATTCAGAATTTCTAGTTGGTTCTAGATAATATTATGAAAAAGTATTTGAAATTAAAAGCCGGATTCGTTAAATATAGACCCAACTACATGTATGCCACTGTATTAGGTAGCAGTATACGATTTCACGGGTTGTAGGGGGTCTGAAAAATAGAAAAATAAGTATCTGGGGGCATAACATCCAGTTTGAAGGTTTAATTATTTTTCAAAAAAGTGGAAAATTTGGATACGCAACAGTATTTTCGTATTCAGTGAAGGCCAACTCTGTGTTATTGGTTACAGGAAAATAGCCCGATTTCTCTCCCCCTGAATTTTGTGATCTGCGCTTGCAAGACATTTTTTTTCAAATTGATACGATATTTTCTATTTCAAATATTTCTCAGCTCTAACATAGCTCTATCACGTGGAAGAAGCTTATTTACTGACATTCGCTATGTCATGGTCTGTTTTCGTGTTGAAAATGGTCAATTTGAGTCAAAAAATGAGTAAAATTGAGAGTTGTGTGCGTGCAAACCAAGGGGCATAACTCAATGACAAATTTTACAAAGAAGCTAAACTACAGACATATGAGTACAACTAAAATATCTATCGAAATTAAAACATGCTTGATGGGACCTATGCCAAAGATAATGGCTCAGCATTGATTTGAAGTACAGTACCCCCTCCATGTTGGTTAAAATTGCTGGAAATCGTGTATAGCTACCTTAGAGTGAACTCAAGATACCATCGTAGTAAACTTTGCATTATGTAGGGTGTTTGCCATATAAAATTATTCCTCAGTTGAAAAAGAATTATATCGCCAATAAATAACCCCAATTAATCTTCCTAAGGCATATACATTTCGTATAAAAGTTCACCACATACTATAGTAGTTGACCCGTTTCGATCCACCAGAACGGCAATAATTTTATTTGTGACCGAAGCGAAATTCGCCGATACAATTGTAGGCTGCAAACAAACCACCACTCCTGTGTGTATACGTGCATGTTCACACTCGGTATAGGTTGTCCCTTAAAGTCACGGGGGGGGGGGGGGGGGGGGGGGGTTCGTTGCAGAAATATCATATTTGTTCAAATCGCCATCAACAGAAGGAATATTACAATATATATTATTTTGTGCATATGCCAAACATAATCAGCGCGTAAATAGTATATTGTCGTCAAGACGTACGTAAACAAGAGTCTGATCGTGTTACAGAGTTGTGCTTCTGTTTACATAACTCAGCGCAATTCTATTGGTTAATCAAACAAAAATGATATAAACGCTCTTTATTATTTCCATATCAGGAAACAGTAACAAATAACGCTCTTTATGTTTACCATATCCGGATCTAAACAAACCCAGGAAATGTAACGTTTTTTGCTTTTGTTCACATAACTAAGGGCGAAATGGACAATAACATAAAGATAAAGGTATGTCTATATTTTACTATTCATTCTGTTTATGGCGGTATTTTACGGAAGAGAATATTTTAACATCATACCCACCACCAACAGCGCCCGTATCTTTAACTTCCTCGCATTTCCATCCACCCAGGAACTCTTGATCCATTTTAGGGGTACAATTTGGATCGACCTGAGGGAGAAAGAGGTTGGCGGGAAATGGGTGTGGCGAGACGGGAATGTACCGACGTGGGATAATTGGGGGGAAGACGAACCGGATGTGAAACCCAACGTGCAGTCGGAATGTGCAATCCTAACGACGAGATACAACGAGTGGTGGGCGACCCAATGCATCGGGAAATTTACCGTAATTTGTCAAATGGCTCTTCCCGGAGGTAAGATATTTGTTTACCGATTCTGTATTTTAATCCTTCACCTGTATTTAGAACATATGTGCCGTGAAGTGGTAACGAAGTTGGTTCTAATCATACAGGTGCCGATATCTACGCACAGCCAATGTATGTGTAACATGTTTCGTACATTTAGAGTAACAGTCTGGTCGTTGAAGCATTGGACCTAGAACAAATTGACAAGCTGTTTTTTTTAGTTTAAATTGGTTCCAAATAATGTGTGTCAACATATGCCATTTGAAATCAATGACTGATAATTTTTAGCCATATCACGAGGATTGGAAATTTGGGCCCTTCAGTGTCCATCAAATTCGAAAAAGATGTAATAAATTTCGAAGAAAAATCATATTATTATTTTAATGCCCAGAATAACCTCAAATTGAACACACCAGTGTACTGAATACTCATTAGATGTCAGATATGAAGCACTAGTGCCCATTTTAGCAGAAATGAGGCCATCACTTCCAAAAATAGTTACAAATTTGCGACCGAAAGTAGTAAAATTTGGTATTGTTTCCATTTCGACGAAAACATATTATGTAATGGCTATCACCATAGTAAATGATATCAGATCCTAATCCTAAAATAATTAGCTATATGTTGAGAATTTGTCCCTAAAGTGTCCCAAAATGGCGGCGAAAAAAAATTCGACCGAAAGTCAAATTTTTTTATTTTATAATTGATTCTTAACTAAATCTTGTCATATCAAATATAATTTGATGAGCGTCCAAAGCAACCAAACTAGTATCGAAATACATCCAATGAGTGTCCCAAACCATCTAAGGAGCATAAAACCACGCAACGGGTGTCTCAACCACCTTCTTAATAATATACCAACTTAATCGGTGAGTATCCCAGTCCATAGAACAGGGGTCCCATATCAGGCAACTAGTGTCCCAAAACCACATAATGCGCAACACAGTCCACCCAGATAGTGTCACAAACCATCCAAATAGAGCCAAAACCAGTTCAGTGTGTGTTTCATACCATCCAACTATTGTCATATGTCACAAATCGAGTGTCCCAGTTCACGCACGTGGTATCCCAAACCACCCAAATGGTTGTTTCAAACCATCAAGTGTGTACCATGCACAAATCATTCAATTGGTTTCCCAAACAGATGAGTGTCCATAATCATCCAATGAATGGTCCAGTTCCAAGCCGCACGAGGATCGTCTCAAACCACCAGGAGTGTCTAAAAACGCCCAACTAGTGCCTCATGCCATCCACGTTATGTCCAACATCATCCAATGAGTGTCCCGAACTAGTTTACAAAACCATCCATCAAATATATCAAACCATGATTTGGAAAACTCATTGGATGGTTTGATAAACTCACTTGGTCGTCTGATATACTCGATGGAGGGTTTTGTACACTATTGTAGATGTATTGAGATGACAGTTGGTAGTTGGTTTGAAACACCTATCCAATTGAATTGATAGGGAACTAGCTGGATGGTTTGGGTCACCCGCTGGGTAATTTATGACTTCAGTTGTGTGGTTTTTGATGGTTTGTTCACATTGAGTTGTTTAAGACACTTGCTACAGTTTTTAAACACTGGTTATGGGCATTGGGACACGGCGTGGCCGATTGTGCCACTGATTGGGCCATTTGGGACACTAGAGTTGAATGGAATGAGACGACAATTGTATGTTGTATGACATATGACACTCCGGATGTCTCAGGATACTAGTTGTGTGTCGTTGATAGCAATTAGGTTCACGGCTCGGTGTTTCTTTCCATCAGTTTGACCGGACATAGAGAATTTTATATATATTGTTCCCCAGATTCTGCCGGACAAAATAACACCAAACAGATGGTTGCCAATTTAATATACGTCCACCTTAAAGTCCGAGTCTCAATCAGAAAATATTCACCATTTTTTGGTTTAAATATTCCTGACTTTTGACAAACATTTACGACTTTCCCACCCTGTGATTCATGGGGATGTTATTATATGGGTATAGTCACATTCAAACACACCAAAATACATTGCATAGCAATTTGTTCATGGTTGGGTTTTTCTTTCCGTCAGATTGACTGGACTAATAAGGAACAGCAAAATTGACACAAAAAGCCATAAATACGATCCTATTTTTCAAAGAGCAGTAGAAAATTTTCCCCAAAGCGGATTTCAGCGGATTTTGGATACATTGTTCCCCAGATTCTGCCCGACAAAATGACACAAAAAACAGCTTGTCAACAATTTGTTCTAGGTTCACCTCAAAATCGAGTCTCAACGACCATACTATTCGTACAATAGCCTCCCCACGTCCGTTTAAATTATAGCTGAAGTTAATCTACAGTATGTATATGCCACTTGGCTGTACCTCAACCAAGTGGCATATACATTATCATGATAAATGGTATATACAATGTATGGAATTGAGCACAGCCAGTTGGAGACACAAGTGCTGGCCACTCAGGATCGTCCCGTTCTTCATTTCCCGTTGATTTCGACACACTTCAATATTCTAGGTTCATCTCAAAATCGAGTCTCAACGACCAGACTATAAAGCAACTCTGTCATTTTTTGTCTGAGTTTGGTGGTTTCTATTCGCAGTGAAGTTGATAGCGAGTTTGCGATTTCAAACCGGTACGGGTACCGGTACGCGTACGGGTAGCTACCCGTACCGGTACACGTTTTGAAATCGCAAACTGTTTTACCGGTAGAATTCATCACATCGACTGGTAATGTATGGTGAGCCAACTGCAACAAAAAAGATATTATGATATAGATTGTTATTCGCGTTATTGGCCTATGTTATAATTAGCGTTATGGGTTGTTGGAAATATGTATTTAGATTAGATGAGCCCCATGATAATCAGTTGCTTTCACCAAGGACGAGCTAGGTGGCAGTTGGAAGAGGACGTTGCTTTTCTTTCACTCATATTGGTAACATTTTCAACAATTGGATTCTACAAGTCATAGACCGATCGAGTGTTGACAATAAATCGGTTGGAATTTTTAAACTTAGAAAATAGATTATGATAGCTCAAATATACAATTACGTTATATATAGTTAAAATGTCCAACCAATATTCGGTGTAAAATGTATTGTGTTAGACTAAGGGTCTAATATTGTCCTACATGTACTTTCAGTTCGATATAATACCGCATTTGTCCCTTATTTTAGTTGGGGAATATTTAGTCATGTTCACTTCAGACTGCCATGTTCGCTGTCAATTTGAAAGCTTGTTAGACACCGAATTGTCAAATCCTCGGGATATAACTTATATAACTGGTTAGGATTCGCAATTTTATAGTTTTAGAGTCAAATTATGCACGAAATGGCAGGCATATGCTATGGCAAAAAGAATAATGTGATTTTTTTGTTGCATGTTTCTGTCATATTAATACATCTAGAGGACATTGAGGTTATTGGTAGTATACTCCAGGAAATGGCCGCCATATTGCCTGGTACATATATGGCCACATGTTAGCGTCAAAATAGTTTGAGCAGACAGCTTTAGGAACAAACAAATGGACCAAGTTTAGCACTGGGACCTCAGTCTGGGGGATGCACGTTGGCCGACCTTGTTCCCGGACAAAAATTCCAATTTTCACCATTTTCTTACATATTTCCTTCATTTTTATACACATTTAACGACTTTCCCTTCATGAACCACATGGAAGTTTTGGATATGTTATTCTTTGGTCACAAATTGGCAGTCAGGGTACTCGACTGAGCATTTATGGTTGGCAGATTTGTTTATTAACAAAATTTCAATTTTCACCATTTTGTTTTACATATTGCAGTATATTAACGCAAAAATCACGACTTTTCCATTATGTATTTCATAGGGATTTTGGATATGTTATTATTTGAGTATGGTCACACTCAAAAACACCAAAAGTCGTTGATAGCAATTAGGTTCACGGCTCGGTGTTTCTTTCCATCAGTTTGACCGGACATAGAGAATTTTATATATATTGTTCCCCAGATTCTGCCGGACAAAATAACACCAAACAGATGGTTGCCAATTTAATATACGTCCACCTTAAAGTCCGAGTCTCAATCAGAAAATATTCACCATTTTTTGGTTTAAATATTCCTGACTTTTGACAAACATTTACGACTTTCCCACCCTGTGATTCATGGGGATGTTATTATATGGGTATAGTCACATTCAAACACACCAAAATACATTGCATAGCAATTTGTTCATGGTTGGGTTTTTCTTTCCGTCAGATTGACTGGACTAATAAGGAACAGCAAAATTGACACAAAAAGCCATAAATACGATCCTATTTTTCAAAGAGCAGTAGAAAATTTTCCCCAAAGCGGATTTCAGCGGATTTTGGATACATTGTTCCCCAGATTCTGCCCGACAAAATGACACAAAAAACAGCTTGTCAACAATTTGTTCTAGGTTCACCTCAAAATCGAGTCTCAACGACCATACTATTCGTACAATAGCCTCCCCACGTCCGTTTAAATTATAGCTGAAGTTAATCTACAGTATGTATATGCCACTTGGCTGTACCTCAACCAAGTGGCATATACATTATCATGATAAATGGTATATACAATGTATGGAATTGAGCACAGCCAGTTGGAGACACAAGTGCTGGCCACTCAGGATCGTCCCATTCTTCATTTCCCGTTGATTTCGACACACTTCAATATTCTAGGTTCATCTCAAAATCGAGTCTCAACGACCAGACTATAAAGCAACTCTGTCATTTTTTGTCTGAGTTTGGTGGTTTCTATTCGCAGTGAAGTTGATAGCGAGTTTGCGATTTCAAACCGGTACGGGTACCGGTACGCGTACGGGTAGCTACCCGTACCGGTACACGTTTTGAAATCGCAAACTGTTTTACCGGTAGAATTCATCACATCGACTGGTAATGTATGGTGAGCCAACTGCAACAAAAAAGATATTATGATATAGATTGTTATTCGCGTTATTGGCCTATGTTATAATTAGCGTTATGGGTTGTTGGAAATATGTATTTAGATTAGATGAGCCCCATGATAATCAGTTGCTTTCACCAAGGACGAGCTAGGTGGCAGTTGGAAGAGGACGTTGCTTTTCTTTCACTCATATTGGTAACATTTTCAACAATTGGATTCTACAAGTCATAGACCGATCGAGTGTTGACAATAAATCGGTTGGAATTTTTAAACGTAGAAAATAGATTATGATAGCTCAAATATACAATTACGTTATATATAGTTAAAATGTCCAACCAATATTCGGTGTAAAATGTATTGTGTTAGACTAAGGGTCTAATATTGTCCTACATGTACTTTCAGTTCGATATAATACCGCATTTGTCCCTTATTTTAGTTGGGGAATATTTAGTCATATTAAAGATGCATAATCCGAATTAACGCTCCCAAGTTACTATTTTTTTTGGCTTCGAGGGTAAAACTAAATATTTGATTCGAATCGAGGAACCCATCATCAAAGCGCAGAGTGATCAGATATCGATTTTTGAAGTTTGTTATTTCTTGAATTGTGTAATTATTTGTGGCCCAGAAAAGAGCCATCAAACCGGGGTCGTCCTGTTCACCCGGCGGCTATTGTTTCGGGTAGGTGTTGGGGCAGGTGTGATAATCCTCAACATCACAGAGCTGCCGACTCTAGTTTTTATCATAATTGTTACTGTTTATGTCAGACCAGGGAATCTAACAGTATATATATTCAGTAGTGAACTCTACTTAAAACACTGATAATAATTCATAATACATCTTTACAAACAAATAATAAAACGTGTAAAATAAATAAACTGAATGTGGCTCACGCTATTAAACGTTATTCACCACCAACAGTTATGGACTGTGACAACACTGGACCGCAGGTGTTTTGATATGGACTATAATCTCCGCCGGCCAAGTCGTTAATTTCTGCCTGCCGGGTAGACAGGATATACCCATCAAACCGACGGTCTCGGACAAAATTGCGGACGAAGATACTTAGCTCTAAAATCAAGTGCTAATGCGGCCAACATTTTATACTACAGTTGACAGCAGTTAGCATTATTTTGTTGTAATTAATCGATTCTGATAACAAAAGCGTATTTTGAAGAAATGTTCTTGTTGTAACTTTATGATATTGGGACCGTCTGATCGGTTTGAGTAGCTTTAAGTAAACCCTTGTTTGGAATCTTTCAACAGATCGAAGGGTCGGCCCGTCGGGGCAAGGGAATATTTATCCCAATAATTGGGATTGTTGTCGGGATCTAAACCCGGAGGTAGGTTGAAATGTTTAACTTGGTAACAAAAAAGGTGTCAAAATGTAGTCTGTTTATTATACGGATTGAATAAAGAGCGTTTGCTTCACTTCTGTGCGAAACACAGAAAACAGCTGAAACTCGCTCTGCTTATATGCTTAGATTTTGTAGAGTATGTATAGGTATTTCGTGTATTTGGCGACCTATGTTATCCCCACTACAGTATACACAAGAATTGTGGTTCAAATGCGCCATGTCCGTTCAGATAGTAAATATATATTATAATGAGAAATCAGTCCCCACCTACATACGATAAGGTAACTAAACGGTAATTGTATTCAAATGTGCAATGCATAGATAAATCCACGATATATTTATGTCCTTGTACAATGGGTTGAGACAGGGACGTGACGACAGGGGTGTCTTAACTCCCCCTCCCCAACTTTGGTCAAATGTTCAACATTGGAAATTTGATATACCTGACACAACATTTGTTGGAAATTTCACACAAACAATAGGTTGAAATAGTTTTCGTAGTTTGATTTTCGAACAATTTATTAGTGGATAATTTGTAGTTTTTAGACCAACATTTGCATATTTCCCTATTTTTGGTAACAAAATTTGGACTGAAATGGCTGTCAGAAACAGTTGGAAATTGTTCAAGCTTGTCAGGTCTCAAAGTTTCCAACAATTGGAAAGCTTGATGCCAGCCAAGGGGAGGGGTGGATTTACGCCCAAACTTGTGAATTTGATATGGTTCGAGATGTGTAGTTAGAAATTCGAAGGTGGACACCGTTCCTAACGCACAGACCATCTATATCCATGTCCCTGCAATGTGCGTCTATAGCACCATCTACTCACTCTTTTAATCACAACCTGTCATTAATGCAGTGAACAAAGTTGTTAGTGAAAAAAATCGGCCTTCCGTATTTATCTAAGTGCTAAAAGCCGCCTCGAGAATTTGAACACAAATCCTGGGTTAAAATGTCAACTTTATCAATAATATTTGTCCATGAAATCTTTCAATAAATAGGTTAACGCATAGCTGACTGGAATTTCATGGAATTCATGGGCCTTTGAGTGAGAAAATCGTAGTGAAAGGCTACCGGTCAATGGGACAAATCTACCCGTTTCAATTCGCTATCGCTTTATGTGCTGCAATGAAAGTACCCAAGTGACCGTGACGATGTTCACAGATTTACCCGTACCCGTTCCCGTCGAACGGGTATCGCAAACTCGCTATTTCCCGGTGAAATTAACCCTACAGACATGGGAGGTCTTTCTTACACCCCTAACATGGCGACGTCTCGATATGTCCTGTGTGAAACCAAACGTATTTTTATTAACCCTTTCAGTGCCTGGTCCGATTTTTGTATCAACCCATATACCCATTGCCAATGCATTCTCTTATATATGCGAGTCGACCATAGGTCGCCTCGCATATATAAGAGAATGCATTGGCCTAACAATTTTTCATCATTTGTTATTATTTTTTACAATTATTTACAATTTTAATGATTTTTTCTTATATTCTTAACAGACTTATTTTGTAGGTTTAGTGCCAGGGAATCGTACGTTTTTCATGGGCATCAAAATTATTACTATGAATACTTGTTGATAGTTTTGAGTTATAACATGCCCCTAAGGTTTTATCCAGTTTCTTTTAAAATTCTCTATAGCATGATTAAGCATACCCAAAAAAATTCAACCCAAAAAAATCTAAGACAAATAATTTATATATATTTGTTTTTTAGGGCCGATTTTACAGACCGTAAATTAGGACCGATAAGATCGGCCCCTGGCACTGAAAGGGTTAATGCGTATATGTACATGTTTCTATTAATGATCAGACTGGATGGCGACTTGGGAGACATCTTCTCCCTAACATTTATCGCTTCTCCCTATTTTGGTCCTGGAAGAAGTGACTTCTTTCTTATATACCAGTATCCATATGTTAAAGCAGAATATTTTAAGTGTATTTACTGACTACAATGGTGTTCTTACTCATTATAGTGGTATTATTATAAATGAGCCCTTTATATTCCATAATAGTTATGGGATCTCATACAAGTGAAGGTATAGAGTATATTGAATTCAAGCCTTTATGACTTCTCCCTGATGAATTCTCTATACTGGTACCTGTAACAAATAATAGTTTTGAGTCAGAGATGTTTAGAAGGAGTTTTCGTATCTTGACAACGATATAATGCTTATATGCTATCTTCATAGAACTTTATGGCTCATTATTCATGACTAATTAATGGTTCTTCAGATCTGTCACAATTGTATTCATAATTTGTTCAACAGTGAGTATGATTTTGTGATATTACATGGTGAATTTTCAGCTAATTTTGGACAAGCCTTTGTCCAGGCCTTAAGGATGCTCTATCTCTCCATGGCACCACTTTCTAAAATAACAACATGTTCTAGGAAACTCGTTTCCAATGCACCTTAGCACATAAGAAACCGGGGTAATATAATTGAGACGTACATGCACGGCCATTATAATATTGACACTACATATTTATTCAAAAGGATTGTGCGTATAGTAAAACCGGAAGAAATCCATACAAATTACAACTCCAAAAGAATACTAATGAAAGTATCAATGACATGGTAGCTCAACTTGGGAAGTTTATTTTTGCTGAGCAATGAATAGAATGATAAAGAAGGAAAGCCAAAACGTTACAGTAAAGATCTTGTATTGTGTAGATGAAATTATTTTCATTTGAAACATTTCACCAATTAATGTGAGCTGCATGGTGTGTGGATGGATTCGAATTTGAAATCTAAGATGCTGCTGGCAGCCATGTTTTATAACGAATTTAGGAAATAATCGATGACTCCAATCTAGATGTCACCCCGAAGATCCAAATGAAGTTTGGTGACGATCGGATGAGGGATGTGGCCTGTGTCGAAGTATTTAGCCATGCAATGAGTAAAATCCAAAATGGCCATGTTTTCTACGAATTTCGAAAAAAAATAACAATCAATGACTCCCACCTAGAAGTCACCATGACGATCCATATAAAGTTTGGTGATGGTCGGATGAGGGATATGATTTTGTTGGGTGTGCCAAATGATTTAGTCCTGCAGTGAGTAAAATTCAAGATGGCTGTCGGCGGACATGTTTTTTATAGATTTTTTTCAAAATCGATTGCTTTCATCTAGAGATGATCCTAAACATGTCTGCAACTTTTCAGAACAATTTTCCAATAAATGCGGTCTGCGAGCTGAGCCGATTAATTCGAATTTGAAATCTAAGATGGCTGCTGGCGGTTATGTTTTTAAGCGAATTTCGGAGGAAAAAATCTATGGCTCCCAAATAGAGGTCACTCCGAAGATCAATATGAAGGTTGTTGATGATTGGATAAGGGATGCGGCCTGTAGGATATGCCGAAGGATTAAGTGATACAAAGAACAAATCCAAGATGGCTGCTGGCGGCCATGTTTTTACCGAATTTCGAAACAATCGATGGCTCCCATCTAGAGGTCACTCTGAAGACCAATTAGAAGTTTTGTGATGATCGGACGAGGGATGTAGGGTGAGCCAAAGGATTTAGTCGTGCAAAGAGAAAAAACCAAGATGGCTGCCGGTGGCTAAAATAGCTCCCATCTAGAGGTGATTCTAAACAAGCTTGTAAATTTTCAAAACATTTCTCCAATAAATGCGGCCTGCAGGGTGTGCCGATGGATTCAAATTTGAATCTCAAAATGGCTGCCCCGGTGGCCATGTTTTTTAACGATTTTCCGAATAAATCGATGGTTCCCATCTAGAGGTCACCCCGATGATCCATACGAAGTTTGGTGACGATCGGATGTGGGATACGGCCTGTAGGGTGAGCCAAATGCAATTGTTGACGGGCGGACAAATGGACGAACGCGTGGACGGACTACGGACGCCAACCCGCGGCAATAGTTCAAACTTTACAAAGTAAAGTTGAGCTAAAAACGTATGAAAATACTTCGTTATTCAAAGAGTGATTAAACTATGAAACAGTAATCTGCCATAATTGATCATAATTCATCGTCTGTGTTGATTCGTTGACTGAGTTCAAACGAATGATGGTTACCTTCACTCTAAAACATTATGAATTTAACCATTTCTGTACTGAATGAATTATCCTATTCAGCTATCTAAGTATACATTGGATTGGATCAGTATTCATTTGAGGTTGTTGATGTAATAAACGCAGACGATAGACAGAAAACAAAGATAATACTAGAACAGAATGATTAATAGTCTTTGGTGGGAAATTTTCAGATAAAAACCTGTCCGAACATTTCCTGAGTGTTCTACTCATCAATGGAGTATTTATAAGGGTTAAATCATTATTTGTTGTGATGTAACAGGCACAAAAACATTGCAAAATGTGAAAGACGAATGACTGTTTTTCCTCTTTATTCTAGATTCAAAAACGGCGAACGAACAAACTGAGTATATTACAATGAACTGCTCCAACAGTGATTTCGAGCATTCAAAGGTGAGTGGACGTCAAGCATGGGATACGGGCCAGACGCGCGGCTTGCATAAATCCAGGCAAATAATGCAAGGCATTTTTAACAAAACCAGTGACAATTTTTTTTCATATACCACATATAAAAGTTCACTTTATCACATATCATCATCATTCGCTGGCCAGTTATTACGAGAAGATCAAAACGTAATATATTGGAGAGGTTTTTTTTATTGCGGAAGTATATATAACCAATAACCAAAAAATGAGAAAAACAGACATACGTATAGCACAAGCACTATAGTAACAATACATTGATAAATATTATATGCTAGCACTCCCTTTTGCACGCTCCCAAGTAAATTTCACTCGGGCTACTTTCTCACTGGCGACATTGATAAAAATCATATGTGATTGTTGTTGTGGTGGTGTAGTTTTTGTAAAGAGATAAATATATTGCTATTCCGTTGGCATTGGGCGACACAACGTAAGCGCACTTAATGAAGAATGTCATTAATACTGTAAAATAAAGAGTTAGGTTTGGCGCAGATAAATTTGTGCCGGCTTTTTAATGTAAATTTGAGAGATAGCTCAGGTTCCGGGCTATATGTATATAATTGTGTTATTCGGGTTATATACATGCATAAAGTTAGTTTTGTTGGTGGATATCAGCAAGTCAATCAGTGTTGTCATTAATTATTTTTCTAAGGGTAGCCATCGCTTTTGAAACTCTTGATATCGCATGGAGATGTTGGACATAATATTTTCTGTTTTGTCCCTTTAATTACCAAGATGCTATATAATTACCAAGTAGCGCATTGGCTTGGCTCCATGAGATGAAGCTTAATTTGTTGAGCTAATATTATAATTGCATGATATGAAAGTATACCCCCATTAATTACAATTAGTACAATACAGAATAAAGCAGCCACAAAAATTCCGTTCTAATGGAAACAAATGTTGGTATGCAGACTGGTCAACCCACGCAGGGAACAATCAACTGGAAATATGCCACAGTATTAGATATCTGGTCAGCTGGGGGTTTGGCTATGGAACTATGACAAGCATGACAAGAACATTATCAAATATAGAAATTCTAATTATATGGGTGGTTGTTTTTCTATCATTATAAATGAAAATAATTGTTTCCATTTCTTGAATAAAGAACTGTTTACTCTCTACTGCACATTTGAAACATTATAATTTAACAAGTACCTGAAAACAGTGCAGTTGTCATGCCGTAAAAGTATAGTAATTGGGGTTAATATGACCATACGCTAGCGTAATTAACGAACTGTTGTTCTTTTTCTTCCCTCGGGTGGTCTTGATGGTTTCCCGTAGGAGAATTTTGTTTTAAATAGGTGGCACTAACACGTTTCCATAACAGTGTGACAAAAGTGGTCGCCAAATTTAAAAACAGCAGTGTCGTATTAGATAATAATTAGTGACGTCACAAAATCAGATATAGTCTATATACGACCCAAGGCGTCCGACTTTGGTTCGTTATAATTTCCAGCCAGTTGATTTTTCTTACGTATTATGTCACAATAATCGTTAGTACCAATGTTGAACAAGAAAAAGCCAGTTTGAAACAGCAGGACATTTTGGTGAAACGTGCGTCTGACCCTTAAATATATTCATTTTTCTGAACATACTACAGAGCATCAGTATCCAGAAAAGTTATTTATGTCAAAGAATGTAGAAAAATATTATAAAAATTGTTAAAAAATGTAACAAAAAATTATAAAATTGTTAAAGAATGTAAGAAAAAATGGTAAAAAGTGTTAAAAAAAGGATTATTTTTAGGCCAATGCATTCTCTTATATATGCGAGGCGACCTATGGTCGACTCGCATATATAAGAGAATGCATTGGCACAGGGCATAACTGTAACTATCACAAATGCTCTTAACCCTTTACCCAACAGAACGGCCCTGTGCCAATGCATTCTCTTATATATGCGAGTCGACCATAGGTCGCCTCGCATATATAAGAGAATGCATTGGCTTAACATATTAAAAATGATAAAATTGTCAAAGAATGTAGAAAAATATTATAAAAATTGTTAAAAAATGTAAGAAACAAGAAATTCAATTAATTGAGGAAAAACACCCACTGTCCCGAGTGGTATTGATAAGCTCCTCTATATACATCTCGAAGTCAAGCGCCTGGTCAATGATACGATATTGGTACCATCTCTCACAGCGTCTGTAACCTGTTATGGTAAACAACAAGGATCCAACATTTCATATTAGTATGCCCAAACTTGAAAGAGCTGAGATCAAGATATATAAAGAAATATTACTATAAAAAACCCAATACATTGAAGCTAACCGACCTATTTAATAGCGGTAACAAACGAACTCTTACTAATCTTGCTCTATTTATTAAGAAAGCCCAATCAGTAACGAGGATCTCCTGAGGCACACCAAAAACAACTACTAAAACCGACCCAAACCCACTGATTACCGACCCACTGATTACTGACCACATATCCCATATGATATTGTCGTATATCTATTCACTGCACGCATGCACAATTCATAAATATTTTGAAATTTAACACTGTATATGTTCCACTCTATATGTCAAAACGACGACGAGTATATACCAATAAATTGAATTGAATTGAACACTTGACCCGTGTGTGTCGAAACGACCGATCTCATGATATTTTATCTGATTAATGTGACGAAATACCAATCGACAACATTCTGATTGAAAGCAAAATCTACAAAATGTATTGTACTGTAATGCTATCCTGGCCTCACACAAAATTAGAAGCGGAATTCAATAATTGCCTCCGCTCAGCAGCATGGCGATCAATTATAGTTTAGAACCCTGCACCATGCATGTTTCAATCACCAATCACAATATCACAAAGTAAACTTGCATTCTCTGACTCCGGTCATCTTTTCGCAGACAATATGGGCGTATTCGAGTGCTGGCTACAGGGACGGTGTCAGGGACACAGACAAATTCGTCCTTTTTATTGATGTTGACAAAGTTATTGACGACAAACGTTTCATCCTAAAGACATCGACACCAGAACAGAGCCAGTTGATCGTACAGGGGTATGACCCGCGTATTGACGGACGCAGAACGTATGAGTGCTATGGACTGAAGGATGGATCGTCGGAACCAGCTCCGCTCGCTTCATTTAAAATGCCTCAACCAGGTGTGTGTTTTAATCCGTTCATGTCGGGAGCAGCACTAAATATACAGTGCATGTTACATTACATATGTGAGTCTCCCATATGGTATCTCGAACACATAAGAGAATGCGCTGGCCATGATTGTGATGTCATAGGACTCCCAACACACTGAACATAATGAACCCTATTGTAGGAATTATAAAGCTTAGCTAAATTCACAATCAGTTAAATAGCATTATCTTTGTATAGTAGTATGTAAGCACCTCAATCATTCTCCAGGAGTTTAAAGCTGAGGATTATAAATATGCATTAAACTTGGGCTAGGAGGTCATGAGTTTCATCTAATATATGAATGTAGTGGGTGGGTGTGTTATTGGGGGATACGGCGCTGTCTATTTGGTCAGCACAAAGTTTCCTCACCTTTCGTCGACTGGCGCGGCACATGCATTTTGTTTGTTTAGATAAGTTTATAGATGGCACGGGACGATGCTGATTCAAGCTTGTAAGGTGACTGTGGTCTTATTTTGTTATGGTTTATGCCATTATGGCAAAGGGGATGTCAAGGCCTAGTAGCTCAATTTAAATATTGTTAGGACAATGTATTATCTTATATATGGGAGACTCGCATATATAAGAGAATGCATTGGCATAGGGGTTTTCGCAAAATTTCGGGAAGCTCCAATCTTGGAACTGGAAGTGTCAAGATGGCACTGAGGTGTCGAATGTGTTCCGCTGCAACACACGGGCTATATGTGACCCGCCATATCAAATCCAGTCGTAAGTCGGGATTTTTTACCCTATGCCAATACATTCTCTTATATATGCGAGTCGACCATAGGTCGCCTCGCATATATAAGACAATGCATTGGCCTAACAATTTTTTACAATTTTAATAATTTTTTCTTGTATTCTTTAACAATTTTATAATTTCACCCATACAGAGCCCCAGACAAACATGAGCAGACGACACTCTTCTAGGTGCTTCTATATATGTGTGGGGCTGCCTGCAGGGTAATGGATGTTTTTTTTATTTTATGTCCTAAAAATTGTAAGAAACATTTATTTTAAAAACATGATAAAAAATTGTTAGGACAATGCATTCTCTTATATATGCGAGGCGACCTATGGTCGACTCGCATATATAAAAGAATGCATTGGCACAGGGTAAAAAAATCCCGACTTACGACTGGATTTTATATGGCGTGTTCACATTGGACGTAAATATTCGCATTGGTTCATATTTGACTGATTTGATTCCAGTTACTGCGGGCGCCGTGAAAACACATAAAGGTAAGTTCTGTCGATGAAAAAAGGAAGATTAAATAATGCAAATGTGGGCGCGTATTGATAATAAACGATCTTTAGTGCTATTTATTAGTGCCTCTTTAAATTATTTCAGTTTAATAACACCTAGCCTGTGACATTCCCCGCGTCATTTTACTTATGTGCACTCATATCGTCTGGGCTGATAATAAATGCTCTTCATTTGTCATATAATGTATTAGTCATTCTTTAAGTCATCTTAGGTTAAAGGCGCCTATCACATGAGAATCCCCTGGTCAGTTTACCCATATGTACCAATTTCCTTACATAGCTTCTAAGCTAATAAAAGACGCTCTTTATTGCTCACATTTGGCACTTTAAGACGTCTGAGGTCAACGGCTTCTATCTCATGACACTCTACGGATCAATTTATCTCCGTGTTTCAATTTCACCGACCAGATTGCAACCATTTTGTGAGTATACTTAATTATTTAGTTACATTAATTGTGAGTGCCCTTTTAGGACATATAAGGTCAATGGGAACTGTCTAATAACGCTCAACTGGTCAAATGACTCATATATACACACATTTTCAGCTCCGATGGTCGAGTCGTTTGGTCGCCTATAAGCGGACGAGTTTTCCATATCTAAGAGAACGCATTGTCCTAACAAACGAACACACAAACAAACCAGTTTTATTATTATGGTACTGTTGAAATTCAAAAGTCTTGATGCCACGAACTGCACTAATAGTAAACTAGACACGTTTTATGAACTATACTATACTGTTGGAATTCAAAAGGAGATAATTCACGGGTCTGAAATGTGTGACTCATGGTTTCGAGTGGAAAAATATTTAGAAGAATTAAATTAAAATGTGTTTGAGTAAAGCCCTAAAAAAATTCAATTGTTATCTTTTGCACTCACGGATGATTTAGTTCAATTAGATTATTTTTGGAGGGAACAATAACTTTGTCTTGGAAACCTGGAAGTGTCAAATTGGAAGAAGAGTCTTCACAAAAGAGAGAGATAACTGTTTTGTGGGTCTCAATATGACATTAAATGTAAACACGTTACCTAATGGATCGGATGACCTAACGTACAGTGAACTTGCAAACATTTTCATTTCACGACATAAGTTAATAGATAGAACCAAACGATTTAAGTAAGCACGATCACGAACTCATATACAAATCTCATCTAAAGAGTATAATGAAAACAAATAAGAGTGCTCTCCCATTCACATAACAATATTAGTGTTGTGTGGGGGGATCTCGGACCTGCGTCGATCAGCCACAAGTAATTGTTGTATCGCGAGGCTTACTTCGAGATCCCTTTATCTCTTTTGTATTATTTAGGAGATAAACGTACCCTGCTGAGTTGTACATTCTGGGTTTCGAGCATGAAAACAGTTTGTGAACGAGCCGGCTTGCCGTCGAGTTCACAAACTGTTTTCATGCTCGAATCCCAGAATGTACAACTCAACAGGGTACGTTTATCTCCATTGTAATCCAATCTAGCAAGGAATTTGTAAACAAAACTGTATAAAAGTATCATTTAGTCATTTTTTATGACACTAATCGAGACTTTCATTTTGCCTTTGTCACCGTGCACAAATCGTTGGGTTTGTTCATTGCGTTACTCGGAAGACTACTTCGTAACAATTTCCTGTTGGGCGGGTTGGCTCGTTTCGCTACTCCGTTCTGCGCAGATGAAATTTTACCGTGCTACATTCAGATTTGATGCACGCTGAAGCGGCCGATGACGGTATCTATAGACAACACCGCGCGGGTGTGCTCGTTTCGCCACTCCGTTCTGCGCCGATGAAATTTTACCGTGCTACATTCAGATTTGATACACGCTGAAGCGGCCGATGTCGGTGAATCGAAAACTAAAGTTAGCCGCTCTCGGCCAATCAGAATGCTTGTTTTTAGTCACAAATACTCAATTGAATTGCAATGTGTTATAAATGTATGTATGTGCTTATTTGAGAATTTAAAGGTACTCAATCCGATTACGCCCCCCCCCCTCAGTTACTATTTATTTGGCTTCGGGGGGGGGGGTAAAAATATTTGATTCGAGTCGATGAACCCACCCATCAAAGCTCAGTGTGATCAGATATCGATTTTTAATATATATTATTTTTCACCACCTGGAATATTTAGTGGCCCAGTAAAAGTCGACGAGAAGAATGTCTCGGACAAATTGCGGATGAAGATGGATAACAAAATGTTGATAAATAACAGGTTTTGAGCAATTTTATACTATAGTTGACTGTGGTTAGCATTATTTTTGGGCAATTAATCGATTCTGATAACTGAAGCGGCATTTAAAAAAAAATGTTGTTGTTGGAATCTGATGATATGGGGACCATCAAATCGGATTGAGTACCTTTAAATATTGTTTACATTAAGAAGTACATGTATCCACATGATACAGACGGTATCTTGTCTGACAAAATACTATTTAATTGCCCTAGCTTTTCAGTGATACATCTTGTTTGAAGATAAAGGTTTGTCTCTGGAATATTTAGATTTTGAAACAAATAGCATGCTGCCATGCATTGCTTAGCGGAGTCACCTTTGTGCCACCGTGAGAGTGTGTCGGCAACACACGTGTAGCAGGTTCTTTGCGTTTCGGAAAAGTCCATGGACTGCTAATACCCTGGTAACGGGTGTGGCCATAAAACGTATTTTACCATGCACAGCAATGAAACTATGGATACAGTGACACCCATGAGGGATGCGGGACATCCTCGTCTCAAAATGCAGGCCAAATTGAACAGAATTACATAAAGCACGTCATCAGATAGTGGATCGATCGTGGAAACCCTACTCTGTATAGGTGGCAAAACTATGTATAAAAAGGCTCAACAGCTTATAGAAAGATATGTTTAACAAGCTGAAACAGGCTACGCGCATATTTATTTAAAATTTACCTCCCCCAAATATATTAATTTTTTTTAGATTGAATTCCTAACTCAATTTAACAAAACACTTTTTTTTAAATTGAAATAATTTTATTGTTATAACGCCGTTATAACATCCGCCGGGATACCCCGAGTCACCACACCAACGTTGGTTGAAATCGGTCCAGGGGTCTGGGAGAATAGACACATATATATGTATATATATTAATTCAATACAACTCGAATGTAGTGTAGAACTCTTGGTAACTACATTTAACCGGCGTTTAATAATAGAAGCTATCAATCTAAACCACTCTATTGTAGACTCCGTCATATATACGCCAGTTCTCGGTTCGTTGCGGCTTATGCATGGTAGAAGATCATACGGTAGTCTCCAGATATTCGCCGGTGAGTTGATGTCCTGGCTTCCTATATGTGGTGACAATTTCAATGAATATATGGCAACCGTCGCATGTCGAAGACTAGGATTCAACCCGTAAGTATGGATAAATTGATCAATCTCCACATCTCCTGTCAGATAATTTCGCATATCTTTGGCAACTTATTCTTGCTTGTGTAATGTCAATTATGACAAGTGACTCAGCATCTTTTTGTCAGTTCCTGTACATTCTACGTATCCAAGAGCGCCACCTGGTATATATCAGCCGATTGCAGTGGTAAAAGCCTCGTATTCTCTTTTATCACATAATTAGCCCCTAAACCCGGCCTCATATTTTTGGTAAGACACACGTGTAATATCGTCACGCACAGTGACGTAAGAGCTTAGCCTAATTATGATGATGTCAATGTCGGAACTTTATTTTTATGTTAATTAGATAGTAGCGAGTTTGCGATACCAGTCCGACGGGAACGGGTACGGGTAAATCTGTGAACATCGGCACGGTCACTTGGGTACTTTCAAGCACATAAAGCGATAGCGAATTTAAACGGGTATATTTGTCCCTTTGACCGGTAGCCTTTCACTACGATTTTCTCACTCAAAGGTCCATGAATTCCATGAAATTCCAGCCAGCTATGCGTTAACCTATTTATTGAAAGATTTCATGGGCAAATATTATTGATAAAGTTGTCATTTTAACCCAGGATTTGTGTTCAAATTCTCGAGGCGGCTTCTAGCACTTAGATAAATACGGAAGGGCGATTTTTTTTCACTGCATTAATGACAGGTTGTGATTAATAGAGTGAGTAGATGGTGCAAAAGACGCAGTATCGGCCCATTGCATGGACACATATAGCTATAGAAGGAAGGACATAGCGTTAGGAAGGGGGTCCACCTTCGAATTTCTAACTACACACATCGAACCATATCAAATTCACAAGTTTGCGCGTAATTCCATGTGCACCCTTTCCCCTTGGCTGGCATCAAGCTTTCCAATTGTTGGAAATGTTTAGACCTGACCCCCCCCCCAAAGCTTGAACAATTTCCAACTGTTTCTGACAGCCATTTCAGTCCAAATTGTGTTACCAAAAATAGGGAAAATGCAAATGTTGGTCTAAAAACTACAAATTCTCCACTAATAAATTGTTCGAAAATCAAACTACGAGAACAATTTCAACCTATTGTTTGTGTGAAATTTCCAACAAATGTTGTGTCAGGTATATCAAATTTCCAAATGTTGAACATTTGACCAAAGTTGGGGGGGGGGGTGAGACAACCCTGTCGCCACGTCCCTGTCTCAACCCATTGTACAAGGACATAAATATATCGTGGATTTATCTATGCATTGCACATTTGACTACAATTATCGTTTAGTTACCTTATCGTGTGTAGGTGGGGACTGATTTCTCATTTTAATATATATTTACTATCTGAACGGGCATGGCGCATTTGAACCACAATACTGGTGTATACTATAATGGGGATAGTATAGGTCGCCGAAGATGCGAAATACCTATATACATACTCTACAAAATCTAAGCATAAGCAGAGCGAGATTCAGCTGTTTTCTGTGTTTCGCACAGAAGTGAAGCAAACGCTCTTTATTCAATCCGTATAATAAACAGACTACATTTTGACACCTTTTTTGTTACTAAGTTAAACATTTCAACCTACCTCCGGGTTTAGATCCCGACAACAATCCCAATTCTTGGGATAAATATTCCCTTGCCCCGACGGGCCGACCCTTCGATCTGTTGAAAGATTCCAGAGAAAGGTTTACTTAAAGCTACTCAAACCGATCAGACGGTCCCCATATCATAAAGTTACAACAAGAACATTTCTTCAAAATACGCTTTTGTTATCAGAATCGATTAATTACAACAAAATAATGCTAACTGCTGTCAACTACAGTATAACATTTTGGCCGCATTACCACTTGATTTTAGAGTTAAGCATCTTCATCCGCAATTTTGTCCGAGACCGTCGGTTTGATGACTCTTTTCTGGGCCGCAAATAATTACACAATTCAAGAAATAACAAACTTCAAAAATCGATATCTGATCACTCTGCGCTTTGATGGTGGGTTCCTCGATTCGAATCAAATATTTTGTTTTGCCCCCGAAGCCAATAAAAATAGTAACTTGGGAGCGTTAATTCGGATTATGCATCTTTAATATGACTAAATATTCCCCAACTAAAATAAGGGACAAATGCGGTATTATATCGAACTGAAAGTACCTGTAGGACAATATTAGACCCTTGGTCTAAAACAATACATTTTACACCGAATATTGGTTGGACATTTTAATTATATATAACGTAATTGTATATTTGAGCTATCATAATCTATTTTCTAAGTTTAAAAATTCCAACCAATATGAGTGAAAGAAAAGCAACATCCTCTTCCAACTGGCATCTAGCTCGTCCTTGGTGAAAGCAACTGATTATCCTGGGGCTCATCTAATCTAAATACAAATTTCCAACAACCCATAACGCTGAGTATAACATCGGCCAATAACGCGAATAACAATCTATATCATAATATCTTTTTTGTTGCAGTTGGCTCACCATACATTACCAGTCGATGTGATGAATTCTACCGGTAAAACAGTTTGCGATTTCAAAACGTGTACCGGTACGGGTAGCTACCCGTAGGCGTACCCGTACCCGTACCGGTTTGAAATCGCAAACTCGCTAATAACAAATTAACAATGATATTCAATTTGTGTTGGGTTATTTAGTGTTGACTGTGAGATAAATATGGGTGAAAAGGGCGTTTGAAACATTTTGTTAACATGAAAAGACACATTTAAAATGGAACTGTATTTTTGCTTGAAGATGTCTTTACTTCCTCTTTGAAAGTGATAAGGAAATCACTATTAATTTGTTTTAACCCCAGGCGTTTCGAGACCGTTTTACTTGCTAAAATGTGATTATGTTATAAAAAGGATCTCAAATTCGTCGCAATTCTATACCAAATTTATTAACCTCGTCCACCAAATTCGATTCGAGCCTATCAATGCTCCTATGTCTGTTCTAAATGATAACAATGTTAACTCACTGTCGCATAATTTATATCCACAGCTTAAAGGTACGGGTGGTCTTCGCGGTAGGTATGATGTTAAATAGTCACACCCATGAAAACTGCCATAAACAGAAAGACTATTAAAATATAGACACATTTTGTTGTTAAACTAATCATAAATATCGCGTAAATATTGTGCTATTGTCAAGTTCATATGCTGTGTTATGAAAACAAAAGCCAGATTTTGTAAAGTTTTTTGGCTTCTGTTTACATAACAAAGCGTACGAACTTGACAATAACTTACTATTTACGCGATATTTATGATTGGTATAAGAAAAAAATATATTTTAACGGATGTGACTGTTTTAATAGCAATACCCATCGCGAAGACCATCCGTGCCTTTAAAGCCACGTGGCGGTTTGAGCTAATTATATTCGCGTTTGAATTCTTAATTCCCGGAGTAGGTCGATACATACTTCGACTACCTTTCTACGGGCATTATATGTCCCAGAAATACGCATTGAAGCCATTATACCAATATGTCGTGATTTATCAACCTTTATTGCACACTTAGCCGGGATTTGCAAGGATTTCTTGGTGAATTAAAAGTGACGATGTCACTTTTGTGAATTACGTCACCGGTGAGAGCACGCGATTTTTGACAGTTCTGCTCTAAGTCGGAACTATTCTTCACTTTCTACGGCTCAAACATGGTTGAAGTTGAACAGAAACGAACTGCCATCGATGACGCAGAAGCAGTTAATAAACCGGTAAAATGAAGAGGAATCTTACCTATTATCGACTGCGATGATCCGGACGATGTCATATTCCAGTCAAATGAACTATGAATAATTCGATGTGAACAATACATTTATCCAGTTCCGAGCTGAATTTCTACGTGTTGCTCTTCGATGATTTTCTACTTATAGCACGATTTCCTTTTTGTACCAACATTATTTACACACACCATCAGAATCTTCACAATATCCCGTTCCAAGTGCCATGCTTGTTCGGTCAAAATAAACACAATTTTGACGGAAAATATGCTGTAATTTCCGAAACTTTAAAAAGATGAATTGTACCAAAGTGAATCAAAATAATGAGGTCAATCACGTCACAATTATTTAAATTATGTGTCCATCCGCGTAACTGCACACGCAACTGTACGGTGGGTTTCAAAATGTGAGAATCAGCTGATCTGGGCTATTTTGTCACATCTTCTCTTTAGAATTAGCAAATTTTAGTGGTTGAAAGTGTGTTATAAACAGAATAATCAATTGATTACGTGACATAATTCAGTCGGGGAGCCGGTCATATTGGGAAAACCTTAGTTCGCTCCGCTCACTCGGGTTTTATCAGGCCCCGCTCGCCTCATGAATTATGTCCCGTAACTGAATCATCTATACCAATTGATTACTCTCTATATCTTACACCTCCTTCCAAATTACGTAGACAACACAATTTGAAAGCTGGAATGAGCCATTTCGGTTTAATCATTTCAAGTCGGGAAGGTGTTCACTCTTGTTCTGTTTTCTCACATTTTCTATCTACTTCTATGATTACTGTGGTTGTGGGTGCCATTTCGCTTGTGCTTATTCCAAATTATTCCAGACCATGACTGGTTATTGGTTCATAAGCAAGTTAAAGCGGACCACACACTATATCATCATTTATTTTCATTGGGATGGACTATATGTGACTGATTTATTCTTCATTTTAATATATGGGATATGATGCTTCTTATACAATTACAAATCTAGCACAATATTGTGATACAAATGAAGTCTCCTCTCAAAGGGCCAATACAATAAGCTATTTGGTGATTGGAGGTTTTATGAAATTATTCTTGCAGTTCTTGGTACCGAAAGGGACAAAAATAAAATAATATCGTCAAGATCTTAAATGTATTAAAGTCCATTGTTTTCGTTTTCTCTCAGTAATTGCTCAGATTATATATACAATGAAGATGATGACGGGGTTGGTGGGTGGTCGATGGGACAAACAAACATTTTTTTCCGCAACTCAAAACATTTTTTCCTGCAAGTTTTTTTTACTCTTTTTGCAATGAGTTTACCTTAGAATACGAAAAATAATGTAAATATAACTGCTAAACTGACTGCATGCAGTTATCGTGATGTATTTTGTTGCAAATTTTGAAATCCAAGATGGCCGCTGGCAGTCATGTTTTTTTGGCCGAATGACCCCAAAATGACTTGTTCCTATTTACATGTCAATGTTAACATCCATGACAAATAGTATGCACAGAAATTCATATACAGCTGTCTACATTGAATCCCCCCCCGCAAATCTCTATTTTAGTGTTAAAAGTGGGGTGGGTGTCCAAAAATGGTCGGAAAAAATTGCCGAAAACGGAATAAAATTTGGACGCGGGGGTGGGCGGGTCCCAACAAGGGTCGAAAGTCAAAAATCAGCACCCCCCCTGGATAGATCCAGAGAAATTCTTTGTTGACAATCTCTTCTCATTTTTGGATTTATACAAAACGTGCGCCTCCTCCTTCACCATTTCTATACTAAATACTCATTGGCGAGTAATCCCCATAGGACATGCTCAGATAATATGTTCCACATATAATTCAGTGTCACATGGATTATGCCAACTTAGCATGGTATTTTGGTCTTGGTGCCACCGATAAAAACAAACTACAAGTTTTACAAAACAATATGATTAGATTTATTTTAGATTTGAAAGCTCGTCACGGTATTACAGTTAAAGAGTTTAGAGAAGTAATTGGTAACCGGTAAAATATAGAGTTGAAAATAGAATTCTGCTACTTCTGCATAAAGCTAGAACAAGCGCCAATCCATCTTACTTGCTACAAGATTCAATTCAGTTAACCAGATACATACACATGATACAATATTTAGTAGCGGAAATTACTTCGTGTCAGAGGCTAACCATAAAATTAAGAAAACGTTCATGGACAATGCAATCAAAGAATGGAATAATCTAGATACTCACAAGTTTTTTGATGATTATTCCACATTTAAGACACTGATTAGCCTGCATCTATTTCAAAGAATAGTAGATGAGTGAGACTGTGAATTTATATACTACTGAAATTGTTCTTAGTCTTATATATTGTTTTTAGGTTGAGGTGTGACCTCTGTGTGGAAATCAAATGCTGTATTGCAGGGGTGTTTTAACTATATCTAATTTTTACTAGTTGTTTAACAAATTTCTGTGTTATCCCTAGGGAGGCATGTGGTTTCTGTGATGGAGTAAGTGATCACTAATGTAGCAATATTCTTGATACACAGCGATAAGTTGGCGCTCGCCATACCACACCTAAGATTGGTTTCTGATCTATCTCCAACTGACCGTATCCTTTTAAGACTGGACAGTCTTTGTAATTAAACCCATGATAAGTATTAGGGACCACTATGGAAATAAGAGGGATTTTGTTTGTCCTTCTTTCAGTGTTATCCCTGGTAATGATATATTTAATTATAGAGGCTGACCAGTATTAATAATAAAATTTATTAATATTAAAAACACCGACTAACCATCTTTAAACTTTATTGGTTAATTCTCTTTTTGATTATATACATCGAAATAGTTAACTCTTTTTATCACTCGATTATATATATACATGTATGTTAATGTCGACCGCAGTTCCATCCATAATCATATACTATTGGTCATTCAATTTGTATACATGTGTCAACTTTTGTATAAAATTTGTATAGATATATGTATCATTACCATAAATAATTCAATCTAATAATATAATCTAACAAACGAATATGAATTATTATGCTATGTATTTATCTGTGTCTCTGTCTGTATTCTGCTTTTATTACTACCTCCAATTGAATAATAGACCGTTCCAATGTATACATGTATACATGAGTGGGAAACTCTTTTTAGTATATACGCAAGGGTTAATATGACATATGACATTCCAGTTCGCCTCGTGATAACATATTTCGAAGACCATACATCCATGGTGGACCCCCACGGTTAACGTATGATGGATGTCACGATACTGTGAATGACACAGTCGATACAGAATACCGGTATTGCCAAGACGGGGTTATTCCGGAAACCGAGTGTCGTGACAAAGAAGAAATCCGTATCGGGTGTTGTAAGTAATATCCCACTTGTTAAGTGGTAAAGCTATAACCAATCCCGGACAATTGGTCCTGCTAATTTTCTATGATGTTGGGCCGACTTATCTGGTGTCGACTTTTCATTGGTCCGACTTCTTAATTGGCTTTAATTAGCGCCTTGCTATGTTTGAATTTCGATTAAATTTAGAATCGTTATTTAATGGAAATATGTTTTAATCTAATTTTCAAATTCAATAGGATTGTATGGGGAGAATTACAGAAAATAAAGAATAAATTGGTTTTCAGACTTAGCCAAGTCATGTTCCAGTTTGGAATGAGACTATTTCCACATGTCTTCGAACCGCCCGGAAGTTGGAACCAAAATTTTCGACTGAGGGGTATTGCGAATTGGTGACGCACTGCGAAACATAAAGCAACCCGCGTCGTGAGATTCTTTAAAAGTATAACACGTATTTAGCGTATTTTTCGACATATTTTTAATACCCGGAATCGAACCGTGATATGATGTAAGTGAGCATGAGTAACCGCCAATATCAGTTTAAAATTCCACCATTGCTAACTTCTTCAGATACTGATGTATATGATGGACCGGAGTCTGTTTATATGGATTCACAAGGAAGAAACTTCACAGGTAAGTTGTGTATGAGATGTGATAAATAGAGAGGTTTCACAAAAATCACGGACAGCAGTTACGATCATATACGATTAGGGTACTGTGTCATCATATCTGAAATTATATATTACATTCTTAATATCACATGTATATTACACTGCTTATTACACAATGTACATTTATATGTAATATGTACGCATACTGTTCGTATCAGGATGTTTTGCCAATTAAACTTATCATATCAAATATGTGCATGTTCTAACTGTATAGCCGTGATTTCTTAACCGTCACAATGGAAAAGGGTTCTCAATTTCTTTGTTTTTTTTTGTCAAAAACTTAAAGACATATTATGGACTTGTTCGGGTGCATGAAACTGATCAGTTAGTATTCAGGCACTGTGCCAACTGGTGGAATGTGGCATTCTATTAACATTGCCGAAAATTTCAAGCAAATCGACCATACCACTCAATAGAAAACATCGTCTGAAATACGCCCATTTGTAAATATTTACTTCTCAATTCGGGACGCAACTATCGGCGACAAACAAGCGAAAACAATTTCACAATCGAGAGTCACTGCATTTAATTGATATATAAGAATGACGGTGTGCGTTGTCGATTTGGATATAATATTTCTAAAAATAACATTTCAGAGCAAGATTATTCTCCATTTCAATTTGATCACCCTACCGTAGTGTTTCACATCATTTTAAATTCACGATACAGAAACTTGGTCACTGAGTTTTGTTGTATCATACGTCCAACACTTATCAAGCATATATACAACTATCGTTAGTTGGCCGACTGAATAGAAGAGTGTTCTATACGTTGTGCTTAAGCTGGTAGATCGTGCAAACCGAAAATATCACTGCACACAATTACCGATGCATTGACGTGTTCAATAATCCTAATAAGCATTACAAAGTGTTCAGGTTCTGGTGGAATGTGATCAATACCGGTTTGCCATAGTAAATATTCACACCCCTGGTCAAGTGGTCTGCTAATGATGCGTTGGGTCCTGCTGAAATGCTATGATGATGTTAGGGCAAACTGATGCTGTTAACAAAAAGTACCGTTATATATTTTTAATTTGTCTTTTTCACGGTGTTCCGATAATCTGAACATATCCAGGAAAATTCTGACGGTTATTCACGTCGTTTTAGAAACACCAGCGCAGGAATTATAATATATTTTTAAAATAAATTTGTTCTTGAATGGTTCATACACACACTGTTTTTTTCTCAAATCGCTCGGGTTAGCAAAACACTGCGAAAATGACAACTTTAGAAAACATAACGGTACTTTTTCGTAACGGCATCATTTTGCCCTACCCGCATCATAGCAATTCTGGGACAAACTGATGCTGTTATGAAAAGGTACCATTATTTTTTCTAACGTTGTCATTTTTGTGGTTTTCGAATAATCTGAGCATATCAAGGAAACGCCATTAATTGTATCAAATATTCGAGAGACATATATTTTGCGAAATAGTTGTAATACTAATTGTATTAGTTGTTGAAAATCGACTCTAATCAATTTGGCTATTCATGTCGTTTTACAAACACCAGCGCAGACACTGGCTTTTTCTCAAATCCCTCCGATTAGCCGAACACCACAAGAATGACAACTTTAGAAAATATAACGGTACTTTTTCTTAACAGCATCAGTTTGCCCTAACAGCATCATAGCAATTCAGCAGGACCCATCAGCATCATAGCACATTTGCAGGACCACTTGTCCAGGGGTGGTTGATGCTTATGTGAATAGTGCAGCATGTTTTATATTGGTAAAAACCAGTGTTGTGCTCACGTCATTGGTTGCGGACACACGTACCACAGTAGCGATGGCATAGTAGGTGTGACAATTTATTATGGTGGAGTTTGGTGACAATTGGCCGTCATAATGATATGCCATAGCTAGCCATGTCGCCCGCTGCATATTCGCACAATGAGTCTTCCAAAGTTCGTTATAATTAGCCTTATTATTATTTTGGTCCTTGTATATATATAGTTCGCTTTGTTTATTCCAGATACTTTCTCTCAGCTGCATTTCCTCCAACAGTTCCGATACAGCTTCATCGGCCCACATGATAATGTTAGCGGAATTATGCGTAGAACTAAACGTTACAAAATAAAAAAAACGCAATTGGGGAACTGTCTTAATACGCATGAAATTAATATAAGTAAATAAACATGTGCGTGATATGTGAGTGAATGAGGGATTGCCACATTGCAATTATAGAATACAATGTAGCAAAAATGTAATGAATAGAGGTCAACGTTGGCTTGTTTTTTGTAATATACGAATAATATGGAATAAATACTGTTTACACCAACGTTGGTGAAAACATTGTGCGGAAACTCAGCGGGCAACATAATTAGCTATGGCACAGAATTATGACGACCAATTGTCACCAAACTCCACCATAATAAATTGTCACACCTACTATGCTATCGCTACTGTGGTACGTGTATCCGCAGCCATTAAGGCTTTCTGGATCATGTCATGGATCTACGCCCGCAGAGATCGTATTCCACCCGTTCAAAACCGGGGACTTTTTTCATATTCCGACCTGATCCGATGGGGAACTTTCTAACATCGAAGTTGTCGAACAAATAACGAAGGGAATATTAAGCAATTATTTCATGTGTCTTTTGGGAAATGTCAAAATTGTTGTCCCTCGGTATCAGGAATGACTATCGAACTGTTCGCCTTGGGCAACAGTTCGATAGTCATTCCTGATACCGAGGGACAACAATTTTGACTGTTCCCAAAATACACATGAAATAATTGCTTTGTTACCCAATACATTTACTTGTATCACGGAAATTGCAAACCATGTAACAGTTCGTTCGGGTCAGTCAACTGTTCGCTCGGAGCAAGTCAACAGTTCGCTCGGGTCGGGCAACAGTTCACTCGTGACGTCACGAAAGCTGACCGTGATTGCAAAACCGGGCAACAGTTAATACAGGGCGGGCAACAGTTCGTTGTGCCGTTACGAACGCGAATTTGGGGTTAACCAGTTAATTATAAATCCCAATGATTTACGAAGTAAAACTCTACTATTGGGTAACAAATTTTATTGTTTATACTTGTTCCTTATACTATTACTTTCCACAGTATGAGGTACATGGTCCCAGCTCTACATTGTATGCTTTTTGTTAATTTTGTGAGCCGATATCGCAATAAACTTTTAATTGATTAGCCGGGAGAAAGTCCATTATTGTAAGCGACAAACCAAATTAGCTCATGCAATCTCGAGCTGGGACCATCACTTGCAGTGGACTACATTATTATGAAACAGGTATTAACTAAGAATTATTTCACCTGCATTTTTTATTTCAATGTTGTAAACTTCCCTGTCACAACATCAGATTTATGGCGTGATCTATATATGACATTCATGTCTCGAGTGGACGAAAAATCAACCTTTTACAGAAGCAAGTACGACAAAACTAATGTATGATTTTCGCCGTCAAATATTCGGCTTGGTCACAAGTTTTATATCTGCTAGTGTTAGAACGAGTAGAAGATCCGTATGAACAATCTTACTTTCCGAGAATATCAGCTCTATACATGTATATTTGTCATATTCTAGTAGTAGACTATTTATACTAATTCTAGCATGTACAATACCAGACAGAAGAAGTGGTATATTGAGGCGCGCCTTTATTGCGACATTGAGTGCGCTTAATTTCGAAAAAGGCACGATTATAGCTATCGCGGGTATTATTGCGATATTTCGATATTAAGCATGCAAAATTTCATATTATATATACAGAACCGATTGTGTTATATTTATATTAAATAAAAACTGTGCATATAGTGTATATATATTGTACCTATACCATTTACAACTATAATTATATACAAATCTAAAACATTGTCTCTATTTTTGCAATAAACAGTATAGAAGAAGTAATAATCTTGCTTTAAATGTCACAATTATGAGCGCAATATATCGCAACTATTAAGCGCGAAATATTGCGATATTAAGCGCAAAATATTGCAATAATATCGCAAGCGGCGGGCTTATAAGCGTTTCCACTTGCAATATTCTTGTGATATTGGGCGCGAAAATAGCGCGCTTAATATACCACTTCGTTTGACTGGTACTGTAGGTACATATAATTAGCGAATAGGCAACACAGCGAAATCACGTTGGAATCTCAGTTCGTTTGGGCTGATTTAGATTTAGATCCATGCACATACAATGTACTACATTCGTCCAATCATATTAGATCGCTCTTACAGCTCCAAACATCACGTACCCCGCAAGCGACCAAATAAAGATTGTGTATCCCGAAGATAACTACACGAATCTGAGATGTGAGGCGGATGGTAACCCCACACCTAATATCACGTGGTACCGCCAAACCGACTATGGATTCTGTGAGTATATTCACGGTTTATAGAAAATCTCATAATGAAAACAAAAATGTAGTAGCGCTGGATGTCGAAGCAAATTTATTGCCGATGAGCACTATTAAAAGCAGGTTGGGTCGTGGCAGCAGGGGTGGAAAATTCATGCTTGAAACAACGACACTTTCAACAGGAATTTCAGGTCGCGAATAGGCTGAGAATATTCTGATTATTAATTTTCCAACAATATCCAGTGAAAACTATGTCGCTTTCAGACCGAAATTGTAAAATGTTGCGCCATTCTGTCAGGGTTAATGGACGAGCTACTGGACTTTCGTAAACTAGATGGTCGAGGCCGTATTTTTAACACACAAAGAGAAATTATATTTATACAGATGACTGTATCCGATAAATATCGATAACTGAGACGTTTACGAACACATAAAAAACCACGCCCCTTAACACGGCCCGTATGAGTGGCAGATTCACGTGTGAGTTGTATTGCATGTGGAGTTTGCCGTGAACACATCGGGCAAAATACTATGCGGTTCACCTTTGTCAGAAAATTAACGAACATGTACGCAAACATAATACAATATTTGTTTTGGGCATAGCGTAGTATATATACATAACATCTATACTGTCGACGCGGGTCTGTATTTTGGTCACGTATTATGTTTGACTCGAACAATGCATTGATATTAGTAGTATATTGTTGTGTACAGAAGAACAGTAACTCCATTACTACTGACGTTAGGTTTCAATGTACCTGATATTCATATGAACAGTAAACCTCTTGCGACATGTGATTGAATTACGTGGGGTTCATAAGCACTGTGCATATATGTTTAATCTAGTAGCAGAGAACATTCCCACTCAGGCCACCCGAAGAAATAGAAGGTTAAGGTAAAACAAACGATCTAGGTTTTAAACATTGTTAATTTAGTAATACTAAAATGCTGAATGGGCTGCTGATAGTGCAAATGACTTGTAATCGATCGGTTATATCCAACTGCAGACATGAGACACCGCCGTGCACGTTGAGCAGTTCAAACACCCGTTGAGCACTTCATTGGCTTCAATTAAGCAGATGCACAAAACCGGCTTGTTAACGAAGATATTAGGTTATATTTTGTGCAAATGACTTGTAATCAATGGATTACATGAAAATACAGGGATGGGTCACCATTTGACTGCCCGATATGCCCGTTCAACAGTTCAAATTCCAGTTCAGTGGTTCATTGTGGGTGCCATTCATCAGATTCGCCCGAACGCAGTTTGAGCTGTTTAACTCAGTTAAAAAGATATTCGGTTACATGTTGTGTGAAAATGACTTGTAATCGATGTGTTATATCAAAGTACAGGGAGGGGGCACCATTTAACCGCCCGGCATTCCAATTCAGCAGCTCAAAATCCCGTTCAGCAGTTCGTTTTGTTGCCAATTGGGAGATTCGCCCGAACTCAGTTTAACTCAGTTATAAAAAAGATATATGGTTGCAGGTTGTGCGAATGATTTGTAATCAAATGGCCCCGTATTTTAGTATCACCTCCCCCGCCATCGATACAAGTCAAAGTTACTTCCTTCCCACAACCCCTGGCCCCTACGGCGCCGCCTTTAATCCCACACATTCAGATTCCTTGTACCATAGAGATGATATGTACGTTTGGTGATAACCAGCGACCAATTTTGTTCACTTTTGTTATCCCTTATCTCCTCGTCCCCGACCCGAATAGGGACAATCTGATCTTTTTAGACCATACAATTATGTTACTCGTATCATGAAGATGATTACATATAACTATCATGAAAATCGGCTACTAAAAACATTCTTATCAAATTTAATGCCCCTCCGCTCCCCGTCTCTGATCCGAATGGCGCCAATTTGGCATCTTGAACCAGGCCTTTAAAAATGCATCGTCTCATGGTGAAGATATATTAATTTTGGTGGAAATATTTGTATCAATTTTGGAGCTCGTCCCTTCCCCCATTTCTGATCCGAACGACACAAAACTTGCGTTTTTAAACCACTTGATTAGATTCCTCAAGCTACAATGATCAGATATCGTTAGCTCTGTCACGGCCTAACTTTTTAACAGATTTTCCGCGGTAGGGCATAACATTGTAACGACAGGGTGCATTGCCCAATGCTACGAATACGAATATCAAATTGGCTAATGTTGTATTTCAGATTTGAAGGTCAGCGAAGGAGATGAGTTTTTGGTTAAACTTAGTGATAGATATCAATCTTCCGGCTTGCATTTCTATAGGTGCGTCGCTGAAAATGGAATATTCCGGTCTTCGGAAGCGACCGTTAATTGGAGGCTCCTGCGAGGAGGTACGAAGCAAACTTCAAGCTGCAAAATAGAGTTCAGTCCCCTCGCTACGCGTTGAACGCTGCCGGCATGTGTATTTTCTTAATTAAATGTTTTATTGAAGTGGTGGTCAGTTACAATTCATTCTGGCTTGACCTAGTTAATTTTCAAATGAATATGGACAGTTCAGTTTCTCAGAATAATGCAGAGTGAATTGTAACCTACATAAGTCTCAAAAAAATAAATGTGACATTTCTTCACATTACGTGTAGGTGCGGGCAGCGGTAAGTCCTGCGTAGGGGACTGAACTCTACACAGAGCTTGAGCAAACTTAATTAAACATACACTAACAAGACACCCCTGAGACTTAACTTTACCCCACTCATTTTGTTCCTTACTGGGTACACACAACCATACACCATACCCTGTGACTTAACTTTACCCCACTCATTTTGTTCCTTACTGGGAACACACAACCATACAGCCACTCCATATATACCGATTCCCCTCACACATGGCCATACAGCCACTCCTCGTATACCTATACATGTCTAATCATGGACACCCACCCATAACCATATAGTCACTCCTTGTATACCTATTCACATCACACATTACCATACAATAACTCCCTGTATACCTAGTCACCTCACCTGTTACCATACAGTAACCCCCTGGCTGCCACCCAGTTGACCAATGGGTCAGAATAGCCACATATTATGGTTCATTTGTTCCGTATCAACGTTCTACCCATTTCATTTCAATAATATGGCCTCAACCACAAGAGGTTCTCGGCAAAATCCCATACTGCAACTTTGAAATGCATTTATCATGCCTCATACGGAACTGGGCCAACCAACATAGAAAATGTAGTTGTCAGTTGATTAACTAATTTTACCAAATTTGTTTCCATTTTGGAAGCCGTCTTTAGCAATTTTAAACACCGTAGTTTGACACATATAAGATATACCAAAACATTGAAAACCTTTCATTCCAAAGATAGTTTCATTTTACTTGAAAACAAAATGGTCCAAACCTGAAAAGTTAACTTTTGCCGATATTTATGTAAAGTTTTTGAGAGAAAATTCCAATATTTCTGGTAATGTCAGTGCTGACAATAGTAACAATTAACTATGGTGCATCAGAAATGTTGGTATTCAATGTATAGAAGGCAGAATAGCCAATTGTATACATCAATCACAACTTGTAAGTTATTGCAGGAAACGCTGGGGCAATATCAACCATTTTCCATATTTGTTGGCCATTTTGGCAGCCATTTTGAGCCCAAAGTAACAAGTTTGGTTCCAATGAGTTGGAATATTCACAGGCAATACTATGCCTCGCTTACATTACAAAGTTCTGTTCGTTTCTTGTTGACATATCACTAGAATCACAATTGTGCTTTTTTGTGAAATTTTATACCGCGTTCTGTAAAATTTAATTGTTGAGTGATCGGAAGGGCTAGGACCCCAATACCTGCACATTTCATTGCTCACATGATCAGTTAATATAAAAATACCAAATAAAGCCACATTTCTCCACCAATTCCAAACAGCATAAACTGATCTAGAAGATATTAATGGACAAATGAATTAGTTTGACCATAAAATCTGAGATTCTGGGCCCAGTTTCATGAAGCAAGGACTTAAGATGGACTTAATCTAAGATGTAAGGTGAATCTTATGAGATATCTTTTCCGTTTCACGAACGCGTTTCATAAAACAGTCTTAACTCCATCTTAAGTAGGAGGTTAAGTTCCCGCGCTTTTAGACTGGTCCGCGTCCATTTATTACAGCTATGCTCTGAAAATATTGGATAATGAGATATGCCTAGGTACGTTGTCTGATGGTAGATATTAGGGCGTGTCTTAGCATAATTGGGATATTGCAATGAAAGGGCGATAATCAGTATAGTGGCTGGTACATATATACGTACTGTGTGCGCTTTTTAACTGCATGTGTTTTCGCGTCAGTTTCCATTCGCATGCACATAACTAAATACTTATGCCTATCATATAAAAAGAGAACGAGGTCCAATGTGTTAAAGGGACCTATATACATCATAAAGTTAGAGATGAACCTTCATATGTATAGCATATTCAACTGAGTCAAGGGCCTATATATGTTCGCTCCTTTTTGGGTTGCTAGCATTGGGTTCGAATACATTATACGTCCCCGCTTTGAAACATAGATCTAGTTCTGGGAAACGAATATTTCCTCATATGGATTCAAGCATGGAATGACATTCACGGCGCAAGTGTCGAGCGAAACGCTCTTTATTAATAGCGAAGTCATGGAATACTATAAAAAAAGCTCTTTATTTATATTACTCTAATATGAATATTACTTCACATCATGTTCCAAATAGGCTGTATTTTAGTCCGACAGATTACGTAGACATAATTTGGAAGCTCGAATCATTCATGTCTCCATTTAAAACAAATTACACATGTATGTCCAAGTCTGTGGAAATATAGTCTTTTTTAACAACAGTTAGAAACGTATAGTCGGGTCTTGGTGGTTCACAGTTAGAATTTGACACCCGCCAATCGCGTAACCACTGTCACGTCCCTGTCAGCCTGTCAGTTGGTTATTAATTACTACCATTTCTGAAACATCCCTCCGTGTTCGCAAGATGATATTCAGTTAAATTTGTTTCTAATAATAACGACCCCGCTCGGCGCGCTTGCGCGCCCGAGCTCGGTTCGTGTATAGGTAACAGTTGGGCGCGCGTACTTATGACGTCACACCTAAATTACAGTATACCGTGAAGGAGAAATTTTTATTCACACAACATTTTCGTGGAAAAATCACGTGACTTCCGGCAGTGGTTTCACAAAATCGCGGAATCAGCAATGAAACGAATTTACTACTTCACAACTTCCGATATGTGGCAATGGACAACTGAAGTATTTATTTATAAACAGTAAGTTGTTATGAATATGTCATGCAAAGGTTAATAATATGATAAGAACGTACTACGTTATTCGAAAACTTACTCCATCCAAGGCCATGATATGTAAATATATAATTAGATTGGATGAATAATAATTGTACCCGCACAGGTTGATACTTTGAAGTATATTCTCAAGTCGCATGTGCCGGTTTAAATCCGGTTTCAATGGTGCCGTGTATTTATATTTCACTGACATGTACCGGTATATAACAATTGAATGTATGTTCCACGCACTGTTACTGAAAGCATACATATCATTTGGACCTTATTGGTTAAGGACATGGATGGCCTTCGTTATAGGTTATAATTTAGGAATACCAGTTACTAAATTATAATACCCTGACCCTGTATGTTGTAAAGAATATACTAATATTATACTATAATAGTATAATACTATGATAGTATGAATGCCATATTATCCTCAAAACACACATTGTGTGAGTTGAGCGTTTGTTTATATACAGCACATAGAGAGTGAGCAATAAGAACAACACTCAACACCGAGGAAATGTGTTTAGGAGACTTATTCGCAGTGACTCATTCAACACCGAAATATTGAAAGGTGAGGGTTAGCTAGCGCTATACTGATACGTTATAAACAATTTGGTGGAATTTCTAACCAAAGTTCACTTAATGCATGGGGTATATCTGGCGATTAGTGTTTGGGTTATCTCATACTATTTACATACTCTTTGTTTACATACCATGGGGTTCATATACATGATTTAGAAATAGCATTTAATACAACTATTAGTTATTTAAGTCAGGCATTTATGTCCATTGTACCTGTGTACATCTGGTGGGCTAAGTCTTCATTTTGGAAGATTCGTCAGGACTCTATATATCAGCCATTTATTAACTCTGATATATGTTTGTAAAAGTAAAAATTAAAGTGATCCAGACAGACTGATGGACAAAACAAACCAAAGCACTGCCACTGATGGTTATTTAAACCAAATATCCGGCTACCACCTTTGACCAAAAAATCTTAACAAAATATGTACCATGCAAATTTTCATTGCGAGCTATTTCTGAATACTGAATAGAACCTGGTATAAAATTGTCTACTGTGAGGGTTTACGAGCAGATAATTTAACCCATTCACAATACAAACCGTTCATAACACCACTCATACATTGCCTCAATAGCCCGAAGACGAGTGTGACTCGCCACACAGTAGTATTTCAACCAGGCTATACTCATGATTCATTCAATGAACTGGATATTGCAAGTACACTTCTGCTACAGTGATTGGTACTTGATAGCACTATTGGTGCTAATGCTATGATATTATATGCATATCGCGATTCAATTTAGTCTTTTAGACTTGGAAAAATTATTGAAATTTCAGCACGCAGTGACGAATGGTGACCTCGTATAATGATAATTTTGTTTCTCATTTATAATAGCATCCTATTCCATGCCTAAGCTAAAATAAACACTCTGTAACAAATTAATTTGGTACCCGGAGAAATACCAAAAAAAAAGGGCACACTATCAGTTCAGAATATGCATTGCATGTATGCAGCAAAACACATTTCAAATAACTTGAATTATAGGTATAAACGGACTTAAATGTAGAAATTACAGTAAGTTTGCACAACCTTCCCCGAAGCAGCATGCAATTTGCCCAAAGTTCCACAAATAGAGAGCGCCACTATGTGGTAGGATTTACATGTCATCATGACATAAACTAGATCATGCCATGAATCTCTACTAAAGCTGACGCCCGTAGAGATCATATTCCACCTGTACAAAAACAAGGGAACTTTTTTTAAGTTTTGACAGGGAACCTTATAAAGTAAAAAAAAATAACATGGGGAATGTACTTCTTTGTTCATATATGTACCTGTGGCTTAATGATTTATTCATCGGTACGTGAAGTTCCCAGCTCGATATTACAGAATTGCTTTCGCGTTATGTCGCTTAGGCCAAAGAAAAAAGATTGTATGTTTCCGGTAACGGAGCGAACAAATTAGGGTAGGTAGGTAGGGAAATTTTTGTTTTTAATTTATTTCGATATTTTTTATTCAGCTGCAGACATATTGAACTACATCGACCGAAGTGACATAATATGCCAACCCGTGTTGTGGGGAAAGTGTTACTTGATCAACACAGTGGAAACTGGAAATATACATTAAGGTTGATAAAAAAAATCAAATTTCATGCTTAGGTATGTTTTTTATTATTCACATACATGACATGTAGCACATTTTCATAAATTTGGCTATAAACTTGGTAGGAAATTGATGTCACTTAACTTTTTATAAGAATTTTACCAATAATATCACCATTATATATACTGTACTGTACTGTACTTGTATTGTGACGACTACATCTCATTGTATGGGGGTAGCCAGTACGTCCACCGAGCATGAATGGTTTTTGGAGACAGTAGCTCAGTATACCCCTAACATATGTGGTGATAACCTCTATACATGTATATATACACCAACCATGTCTGTTGATAGTGTTCCATAACACATAAAGCACTGTAAAAGCAGGCAGGAGATAGTCTGAGATACACTCTCAGGAAATTAAAATTGCAAAATGTATGCTCTGACATCAATCCACAACCCATCACACACCTGTGGCCTTTGAGACAGCCGTCAATTCATGGTCACTTTTCACAGGGATATGTTAGAAACCATGTGTTTTGCACACTAAAGGTCATCAATATTTATGAGCATTAGTGGTAAAAAAAACAGTAAATATTTGAAAATTTTGACTTTTTCTCAAAATATCAATAAAAAGTTTAGGGTCGGCAGGTTATTTTTAGGGTCGGTCGATGTACGGAAACATAGTATCTTTTTACTTTGGCCTTACGACAATAATTTTCGTGACAGGGAATAAAATAAATATTTATCGCGGAATCGGGTCTCAAAAGTCATGTAAATAATATAATCTCGAGCTGGGAACTTCACTTACCGATGAATAAATCATTAAGCAACAGGTATGAACAAAGAAGTACATAACCCGCGTTACTTTATAAGGTTCCCTGTCAAAACTTAAAAAAACTTCCTGGGAATTGTAAAGGTGGAATATGATCTCTAACGACCAATTGATTTTCTACATGGTACGAAACGACCAAACAATGCGGTACGAAACGACCAAGAAATATGGTACGAAACGACCAGATGGTACGAAACGACCAAGTACGAAACGACCATGGTACGAAACGTCCTGTACCCTCTAGCTTTAGTAGAGATTCATGAATCATGGCATGATCTAGACATAAACAATCAGCATCCATCTTACTTCTTCTTACTTGTGTTGATAATGATATGTCGTTCCGTGTATTTATGTATCCTATTTATGTTACTTTCACAAAACTAGCACTAGTAGTATTCACATTCAAATTAAACAAAGCGGAATGTATATACAAATACTCAAATAGTACAATCCTTGAATTCACGTTGTGACAAGTGAGTAGTGTAAACTGGTAAATGTGATCACGATTCACGGGAAATCTGGCCATTAATTAGAATCAGATAATTTTGAACTAACGCCCGCTAAATCCACGTTGAAAAGACGAAGTCAGAATAATTCCTCACGTCCAAGATGAAGCCTAATTTCATTTCAATTTCAAGGATTTTAATTTTTGTTTTGAGAATTGTCCCGACCTTGTCCTTCACCTTGTTGGAATAACCGGAAATGTGTTTTGATTATTTTTTCCGGTCTTCGCTAATGACAACTGTTGTTAAGCTTTGGAGTTGGAACATAGACTGCTGAGAATTGATAAATTAGACGCATTTTTGCAATTAAATTCATTCCGTTGATGGCACCTATGATCTAGTTATCTTGCCAAGTTAACTTTCAGTTAATCATTCATTGAAACATGAACGGCAATAACAAAGACTCAGAGTTTGAAACTGTCAGTTTCAAACACAAACTTGACCAACTTCCAAGTCAGACTCAAACAACGGAAGTCTCAAATCACAGTAAAAGAAGTGTTTTGATGACATTTTTCGGTCCGAAACAATATATGAAATACAATTTTTTTATTTAGATCACTCACCTTCTATGTATATAGTTTTCATCTCATCCTTTTGTTGTGTGATAATAGGTAATTTGTGGAAATACTAACGTCGAGGTGGTGAGTTCTGTATTTGAACTACAAGGCTTAGCAACTGTAATGTCTATGCAACGTCAAATCTGATTGGTTAAGATAGACAATCTGACCAATAGGAAAATCGTTTTTATTGCGCATTTCATTTAAGAGAGCGCCACTTTACGTTACGTTAAGCGCGTGCTCTGATACTATTCTCAGGTAACGTGAACTATATATAGAACACAATAATACAGCTTCATAGGTATACGGATCTCATGCGCGTTACCGTCATGAAAACTTTCAGATTTCGCTCTGATTAAGTTTTCTATTAGATCAGTTTCATTTGTTAGCTAAATGAAGGCAGTTACGGCGTCGTGACGTCAAAACGTCATTTGTCTCTGCGGGCCAGAATCCAGACATGACTGGACGCATTGTGTCGTCTTCGCTTAATCGCATCGACGTACATTGTAGTCTATAGCATTCACTATAATTATACATTACAATATAGGATATAGAGGCGTTTATTATCAAAGGCCGATAGGCTATATTAAGGCATCATTTACTCATCGAAGTCCACTGGCATCCAAAACTATCTGCACTAACAATCAAGCATTCGCGTCGCTGACATGCGTATATGCCTAATATATAGGCCTATGCATATAGTTCCACGACTATTTGCACGATCCTTTGCGTTGTCCGTCTTCTTACTATTATGTCGGGTCGTTCTTTATATGCCTTGCATATTAACATATTATGCATGCACTAGATTCCATCCATCTTTCCGAATAACTAGGCGGATAATAAGTTGGGTCTTAACTTTAGGATTATCTTAAGACACCTCACCCCAGACTTAAAGTTAAGACCAAAGTTAAGACCATCTTAAGTTAGGACATTGTTCGTGAAACGCACTTATGACTAAAGTTTGAACTTATGACCATCTTAAGTCCCAACTATATAATAAGTTGCTTTCATGAAACTAGGCCCTGATCATTAATTAACTGAGTTTCCAAAAAATAAGTCAAATCAATAGATTCATTTCGGACATTAACGTCTGAATAGAGGAGAGATGTTGAATTAAACCAGACTTCGAACCCTATATGTAATATGAAAGTCCGAAATGAAGTGTAACATGCAATGACTTCCTTTTAGTGATTACATCATAATTCCTTCAGGTAGGACTGTTCTGACAATAACAGTGCTGCTAACCCTTAGTGAATAAGTGCCTAGATAAATCAACAAGACCCCTGCTAACATTTGCAAAGAGAATGAAATTGACAATATACTGGGACACGATCAGCGCACTCGTCGTTGTGTGATCAGTTGCCACTAGCCAATCAAAACGGTGAATTAATGACGTCACGTGATCGATCGATAATTAGAGGTCTGAATGACAGCGTGGCTGTTTCAATTTTATGTCTCAGAGTGTTTCGCTTGTTTTACTTATACGTTCTACTTAATATGGTGGTTCTGCTGTGAAATGACGCATTAAAGGCCCACATAATTTTCGAATACCAGGCCACATGATATACAAAAAACTCCACATTATATACAACAAACTCCATATGATATACAACAAACTCCATATTATATACCATTTGAAAGAGGAAGCTCCAAAACGTCCTATTATCAACTTATCCCGTCGAATAAACTGTGAACATGTTTTTGTTAAGGTACCGACGTGTGTTCTGTACTTAATTTCGATCTTGTCTGTACTGCCATTTTAGTATTATCAATGGATGGAAACGGGAATAACTCTATCTTATAGTTGTCTCGTCATTATGAGCATATTATAAGAAATAACTGCTTTTCTTTCGATTAAGATTAAGAGTTAAAACCCAAAAGTTTGAGCACAAATTTACAATAACGCGCTTATTAGCTGAAAATTTCCTAAGTGAACTACTCGTCAATGAGTATTTAGTACATATATATACTTAACAAACTCGTTTGATGTCTTTTCCTATTTGACACCATACCACCAGCTATTTAAGAAATAACTCGTGTTGCGATTAAAGTTATGCAGTAAAACCGAAAAGTTTGAAGACAAAGTATATAACGTATATAAGAGTAATTCCTTATAATCTAAAGGTACTGGACCGATATATTTTATCAATAGTTTTCTGCAAAATTGAAACTCGCATCGCTATTAACAATGTCTTGGGAACAAACATCAGTGAATTGCGCATCCAGTTGAAGAGAAAATTCTTTTTGAAAATTAGTATTGGTCGCCCAATTGCAATCAACACTTCTGGCATCGTGCCAAGCACGTTCGCGGACACCTGTGCTTTCCAGAATAGTGACAGACACCGATTAAGGTTACGATTAATCCAGTTAATCCAGTTAGCCTTAATGGATAATTAAGTGACAGTTATTACGCCCTATGGATGTTTACTGCTACGCTGATCTGGCCGTGTCAATGGAGCTCTGGAGATTTCTCGCAGAACAACACATTCGGGTTTCACACGATGCGAATTATTTTAGGAAATGTTATTTAAAATGTACTAGCTATATTGAGTACCTGTTATACTGTTTGCAGGATGTATGTATTCACGGATGTATCTTCATTGATGTCTCATTGTTGCAGTATGTAACTTTTATGACCGCATTAATTGCTTTCGCTATATGGGTGTAAACAATGACTGGGCCACAAGATTGTATTGCGAGAACACAATTCATAATATAACAGCTAACATTGCATGCTGATGAAGAAAGTCTCATTTGGAATATAGACGAAAGATCGTATCACGAAGTATCGGTGTGTCTTTAATCCGATTAGTATATATTTAAAGGTGTTCTGGTGTGTTCTGGTGTGGTGAATGAGAAACCTGCAGTGATAATATTTTGCCGTATAGTTGTAATAATTTAGATGATTAGTTGTTTTAACGGAATTCTGAGGTGGTGCATTCGTGAAACCAACATATGTTATATTATAATTTAGATATATGCCTAAAAATATTATATTGATGGCGTTACCATTTCTGACTATGGTTTTCTTGTACCAATTGTGTTACAGTCACTAAATCCGGTCATTAAAGGGGTACTATACACTAAGTCCGGTCATTAAAGGGGGACTGTACACTAAATCCGGTCATTAAAGGGGTACTGTAAACTAAATCCGGCCATTTGTGGGACCATCTCCTTTTATACTCAACAGAATATATGCAACATATGAATGAATTTGAGCGATAGATTAGTGCAAAATACACTCATGTGCTCTATGAACGATGCAAGCAACATGGTAATTATAATGAAAATGAATAAATGGCTGGAGTCATAAATTCATTTTCATTATAATTACCATGTTGTTTGCATAGTTCCTAGAGCACAGGAGTGTCTTTGCACTAATCCATGGCTCAAATTCATTCTTTTGTTGCGTATATTATATTGAGTATAAAAGTAGATAAATGGCTGGAATGAGTGGACAGTACCCCTTTAAATTATACGCATATAAACGTACGTATTCGATACCAGAAAGTATCTAGATCGGACCATTGCATCCTTTAATATGAGATTTTTTTCTAATTGCCAGATATCGGCTTTCAAAAGAGGAAGTTTTAACGCGTTATTAACTTTTATCGGCTGGCAAACATTCCAATGATCGTTTACCATAAAACGCGGCCTTTCTTCAATGGCGGCCATTCTTCAATGGCCAAAACGCGGTATGTAATAAAAACCGGACTCAGTTGTGATCTGTTGTACTCGTTTTCAAATAAATCGGATAAGTAATTACGGTGTGTTTTCCCGTAGCCTGTGTCATGCGGACAAGGTGATTGCAAGTGTTTTCTTTAACATGGTATAGCATATATTAACTTTATTTTTGATAACGTGATGTCGAATCACACCTTGTATCTTTAATGAAGATGGGCACGACGCGAGAGGGGCACACTTAATACTTCCATGACTGGAGATTCCGGCAATTTTTCGAAAACCCTGTGCCAATGCATTCTCTTATATTTGCGAGTCTCTCATAGGGAGCCTCGCATATAAAAGAGAATGCATTGGCCTAGCAATATTTACCTTGATCTTGTATTATATTGTATTTACAATTATATTATCGTAATTTTGTCGTTCGCTAAAGATTGTTCTTGCACACTGAACAGTGACGTTTCGACATTCGGTTTGGGGTGTCCCCCGATCTTTGGTTCACAGTTGGAAATGGGATGCCAAACTCAACATTACCGCTTCGTGGCCCCCAAGGATTTAAAGCCATGCCTGACTCAACATTAGTTGGAAATGTTACACCACATAGAAAAATAGGTTTATATTGTTGTCACTATATTAAATATTCCAACCAGTAGTAAGTGGGGAATTTTTATCTTTTTAGACCAACAGTCTGCATAATTTTCTACTTTTTTTTATCAAAATGTTGGTCTGAAATGCCCATCATTTGGAAATTTATCACCTTTAGCGGAGTGCAAATGTTATTTCGCAAATATGGGTGTTTCTGGTTCAAGAGGGTACATTTAGAAATTGTCCACCTCCCCTTCCCCAGACGGAGAATATCTAGCGGGGCCGTCCCGTTTCGCAGACACCTATTGTTTTCGGTAGGTTAGGGTAGAGGTGTGAATAATCCTCTTAATGACTACTTGGGCCCTTCCTAGTTGGTTTTATTGGATTCGGTTTTTTTCTGCCCTTTTTATTATGAGAAAGAACTGAGGTTTTGGGTTGCATTTATGACTGCTTATTTGTTATGGATAATATAAAATGCATGCAAATAGATCGCACAAAAACATGAGGTACAAACAGTAACGAATTCGAAACTTATAAATGACAACAACACGCTCAATGATCGCATAACTTGGCCATTTCATCCAGGAAGTCTACTTCATCTATCTCGCCTGCCAAGTACACTCTCTTGAAATGACGTCTGGAATTTTCTAAGGCATGATACTTGTAACAACAGCGTTATAACAACATAACGCAACAACACAGCCGGTCGCACCTTGAGTTAATCCCCTGCCGCATGTCTGCCAAGTGAGACCAACCCTATCTAGCCACGTCCCTGTGGTGGTATTTTGTCCATGAAATTTGCCGGAATACTGACACGCCCCGTTCAAGTTTTTAAAGCCAGATTGATGAAAACATATTTGATTCAAACCCTAATACATAACTTTTAACAGAAGTTTGGACAATATAGTATAGATAGGCGAATTGGAAAGGGGGTTGAACAACAAGCCCAGGGTTTTTATTAAGTTTGCTCCCATTCCGAATCAGTCGAGTTATCTGCGTCGGCATTGCACATTCTCGACGAGACCAAGTGGATAGCCAAATAGCTTCCCACTATATTGGTAAAAGGTTCAGTTTATCTAACATTCTAACTAATTCGTTCATTAGTTTATCAATGAGACACGAAACGTGTCATACTCAAGTCAACAATAGAGAGATTCCGATTGTAGGTTATGGAGTGTAACGAGTATAGGCATTAAACCGCAATTTTAGAAAAATGTCCAATCATATTCATGGTTTATTGTCCCCCGAAAAATTTATTTTTGGGGGGACTATTGTAATCAGCCCGTCCGTCCTTCCGTCCCGTCCTTCCGTCCGTGCGTCCGTCCGCCCAGTAATGATCATCCGATTTGATTGAAACTTGGTTTGTAGGTGTCTCGACCAAGAACACAGGTGCTCTGTAATTCTGGGTTTGATCCGATGTTCTTTTATGGAGTTATTTCCCTTTTACAACTTTTTTTTTACTTAGAAAATTTCTCACTTTTTTGGTTTCCGGATGATATCTCAAGTTTGGATCATTTAATTACAAATACCGTTTTTGTGTGGATCAGTCATATCACGATACAGGTTGAATTAGAATTTGAGTTTGATCCGATGATTTTTCCTAGAGTTATGGACTTTTTTCGACTTAGAAAATTCAATTTTTATTCTTTTTTCTTTGGTTTCCGGATGATAACTCAAGTTTGGACTGTTCAATTGAAAATTCCGTTTTTTTGTGAGTCATTGATATCAAAATACTGGTCAAGTTCGAATTTGAGTTTGATCCGATGATTTTTCTCAGAGTTATGGGCTTTTCGACTTAGAAAATTCAATAGTTCTTGTTTTTTCTTTGGTTTCCGGATGATAACTCAAGTTTGGATTGTTTAATTGGAAATTCTGTTTTTTGTGCGTCGTTCATATCAAAATACAGGTCAAGTTCGATATTTTAGGCTGTTGAAGCTTTATTTGGCCGGTTTTGGCCATTTTGTTGGGTAAAGGGTTAACATACTGCCAAACTGGCCATCATTTGGAAATTTTGTAACCTTAGGGGCGTGTCAGTTTGGAAAGCTTGGGGTACCAGTTGGAAAGTTTCAACATGAAAATTTGTTGCTGCAAATGTGGGAGTTTGGTCTGGTTCAAGTGGTATGTGTGCAGTCAATTGATGTATACATGTACTATCAGACATCGAATGGTATGTGTGCACTCAATTGATGTATACATGTACTATCATACATCAAGTGGTGTGTGCAGTCAATTGATGTATACATGTAATATCAGACATCAAGTGGTGTGTGCAGTCAATTTATGTATACATGTAATATCAGACATCAAGTGGTGTGTGCAGTCAATTGATGTATACATGTACTATCAGACATCAAGTGGTATGTGTGCAGTCAATTGATGTATACATGTACTATCAGACATCAATTGGTATGTGTGCAGTAAATTGATGTATACATGTACTATCAGACATCAAGTGGTGTGTGTAGTCAATTGATGTATACATGTACTATCAGACATCAAATGGTATGTGTGCAGTCAATTGATGTAAACATGTACTATCATACATCAAGTGGTATGTGTGCAGTCAATTGATGTATACATGTACTATCAGACATCAAGTGGTATGTGTGCAGTCAATTGATGTATACATGCACTATCAGACATCAGTATATTCCTAAGATTCCAAAACTCTTTTTTCCCGGAATAGGGACTCCTGTGGTCCGAATGGTCCACGGGGAAATCGGAATACCATCGGAGCCACATCTGACAGTCATTACATGCTACGTTTATGGAGTTCCTAAATCTGACGTGACAATGACGGTGAACGGACATGCTGCACATGTGAGCGAGAAGTTGAAAAAGAGGATCAACTCTGGTACTACCACGAACGAGGAAGCCATTAGCCTGTCATCAATGGTTATGGAGACCGGTGTTTATAGGTGTCATGCCAACAACTCGCTCGGCTCTGATTATGCAGAAACAGTCGTTTACAGTGGTAGGTCTCATATTAAAGACATAAATGTATTATCATTGAGTTCCCAGTCAAATTTGAAACGATGTAGCATTTAACTATTATTGCTGAAAATGCAACCAACACCGATCGTACGGGGTGTCAAAATGGCACTTTTTGTTGCCAAATCGGTTCCGGGGTCAGAATCATGGCGGATAGCTGGGAATAATTCCACTATCGCGTGGTGCCATCACGTGGGCTTATATAGAGCAGGGACGCTGCAAATCAATCTTTTGACACAGAACGGCCCTGTGCCAATGCATTCTCTTATATATGCGAGTCGACCATAGGTCGCCTCGCATATATAAGAGAATGCATTGGCTTAACACATTAAAAATTATAAAATTGTTAAAGAATGTAAGAAAAAATGGTAAAAAGTGTTAAAAAAAGATTTTTTTTAGGCCAATGCATTCTATTATATATGCGGGGCGACCTATGGTCGACTCGCATATATAAGAGAATGCATTGGCACAGGGCATAACTGTAACTATCACAATGTGGTCAAGGAGCCGGTTCCAATTATATCCATATTTGTATGGTTCTATTGAGACAGACCGAAGATATTTTAGGCTGTTGAAGCTTTATTTGGCCGGTTTTGGCCGGTTTGTTGGGTAAAGGGTTATCCCTATCACGTGGTGCCATCACATGGGCTTATATAGAGCAGGGACGCGGCAAATCAATCTTTCGAAGACTGCCCTGATTTTTTTTACCCTGTGCCAATGCATTCTCTTATATATGCGAGTCGACCATAGGTCGCCTCGCATATATAAGAGAATGCATTGGCCTAACATTTTTTTACAATTTTAATATTTGTTTCTTGTATTCTTTAACAATTTTATAATTTCACCCATACAGAGCCCCAGACAAACATGAGCAGACGACACTCTTCTATATGCTTCTATATATGTGTGGGGCTCCCTGCAGGGTAATGGATGTTTTTTATTTTAAAAAAAATGATAAAAAATTGTTAGGCCAATGCATTCTCGTATATATGCGAGGCGACCTATGGTCGACTCGCATATATAAGAGAATGCATTGGCACAGGGTAAAAAAAATAAACAGAATATTCGACATTCCTCTTATGTTCGTGGTAGTGAAACCATATTAAATATTCAGAGCGCAACTTTGCTAAATCGCCACCGTAGTCAGAACCATGGCGACCACCCGGCCATCCATGGAGTTCCATACGGTGCCAACCCATGTACGCCTATAGACCAGGACCGGGACGCGACCATATAGCCCCTTCAAATTTTCGAACTTTTGGCTGAAGTGGTGCAAGGGGCTCAAAATAGCACTATTTGTTGCTAAATCGGCTGTGTGACAAAAACCAAGGCGGCCAACTGGAAATCCTTGCATATGGTGTGGAGCCACACCATAGACGTATATATAGCAAAACAAGTGCTATTTTGAGCCCCACGCACGACTTCAATTTCAATTCTTAGTAACGTGTAGATGTAGTCCAATTAGTTGTCAACTTCAATTAGCACACTATATAATGTTGTTCCAGGGGCCAAGAAATAGTTATTCGCCAAATTGAGGTGTAAAGAATAGACAACAAGAAAGCTTCGGCTCTTACTCCAAAGACATCATTCTACTACATTAGATTTCTGAGTACAGTGGTGTGATTATTCAGTAACATTCACCTCAAGATTCACGCTTTTGTTACAGTACTATAACAGTGCCATGATATGATATTCCGGTTGAATTAGTAATACACACAACACAACGAGCATGTCAATCAAGAATCTTTTACCGAATGAGTTGCGGATGGCGCAAGGATATATATTGCGAGAGCGTAACTCAATCGAAATGTATCTATGGGCCATCCGCAACGAGTTCGATAAAAAAATCGAGATTTTGATTCAAGATGTGTTCCGTATTTATTCTACACCGTTGTGTAAATTAAATTCAACCCACGATTGCCACCTTCATTGATACTACAGCTACCTTTATTGTGATTATAAGTCTGATAAATAGCTACCAGTATTGATCGTGCATCATCCGAAGCCGATCGTTGGCGTAATATACGTCATCTTTCTTGGCGACAACAACAGCAAGATAGTTCGTGCCTGTATTCCACTAGAGGTATAAAATAATATGTATTCAATGGTTGGAAGACTGAAATACATGTGCATCGCGTCAATGTGTGTGGAATTAAAAAAGGATAAACAACCATGCAACCAACTGTCACTGTAAACAATGAATATGTCCCGGAGTTTCCCCTGCTATGTCCGGTTGGTGTCAGACGGCTAGAGATTTCAGACTACATGCATAATTATTTCAGCACGATTACTTAAACATTTCTCGACGGCATAATAACTTATCGACATTTTTGCAGTTTGTCGCAGAGAGGCGGACCAATGCGTTCAGCCATTACTTACCGCAAACAACGACAACCAAATTTGTGCGTAAGTTTTATTGATGTTCTTCCATGGATCCAATCCATTCAGACTGCACGGAATAACGTTGGGAAACATGGATATCAGTACCCTATATTGGAATACACAGTAGAACCGCGATCACCACATTTCCAAAATTATATTTCTTCTCCCGATAACAGTTCAGCGCCAAAAACGACAATATTGGTGACATCTTAAAGGGACACACGGTCTTTGCAGTGGGCAAATGTGCAAAATTATAAAAGTATGTAAACACATCACCACCTAGAAGAACAGATAAACGTTGCTCTAAAATTAATTGTTGAAAGTTCATCAATTATGAAATTTCACATGTTGAAACCATTGCTATGTAACCAAAACTGTTACAGTAATTTGTCAATAAACATCGCTAATGGCGTAGTATGCTCAAATATTTTACTCTAAATACTATTTTTGTATACTTTTCGATGCTTTCACCCTTTCCAGTTTTACCGTCAAGTTTGGTATTAAACTTTGTTGGTATCTTAATTATTGGACTGAGGGTGCGTTCACACACTGGTAAGTTTTCAAGGCATTGTTTGCAGGCATTTTCTCACAGTAAACCCTGTAGTGCCATAATATAAACGGAAACATGCATATCAAATGCATCTCTATACCACAGCTAATTATACATGCGAAGTAAAACATGTGTAGTTCCACTAGTAGTCATGCTATCGATATTTGCCTTTAAATATCATGCAATTATCTCGCAAGAATCAATCATACAGGTATTTTAATGCGATGTGTTGGTAGTACCGTTACATGTGGAACTTCCGAAGTTTTACTATCGTGTCGTTGGCTTTGGTATATATGACCCGCCATATCAAATCCAGTCGGAAGTCGGGATTTGTTTACCCTGTGCCAATGCATTGTCTTATATATGCGAGTCGACCATAGGTCGCCTCGCATATATAAGAGAATGCATTGGCCTAACAATTTTTTACAATTTTAATAATTTGTTCTTGTATTCTTTAACAATTTTATAATTTCACCCATACAGAGCCCCAGACAAACATGAGCAGACGACACTCTTCTATGTGCTTCTATATATATGTGGGGTTCCCTGCAGGGTAATGGATGTTTTTTTATTTTATGTCCTAAAAATTGTAAGAAACATTTATTTAAAAAACATGATAAAAAATTGTTAGGCCGTTGCATACTCTTATATATGCGAGGCGACCTATGGCCGAGTCTCATATATAAGAGAATGCATTGGCACAGGGTAAACAAAATCCCGACTTCCGACTGGATTTGATATGGCGGGTCACATATATGCATGTTATATGCATGTGTCCGTTCATATTCTGGTACCAAAGAGTTTTCTATGAGAAAATTCCTGCAAAAAATGCCGTGCAAATTTGCCAGTGTATGAACGTGCCCTAGTTCGACATTGATCGAAGGCCGAGGGCAACAGTTCGATAGTAATTCCTGATACCGTGGGACAACAATTGTGCCTGTTCCCAAAAGACACATGAAATAATTGCTTTGTTACCCAATACATTTACTTGTATATAATCAGGTCATTGCTAATTAATCACACTCTTTAATAGTGTTATTTCGAATTATGAGAACTAACTGGAATATACCGCCATGTATCTGAATGCAAAAAGTTCGTTCGGGCCAGTCAACAGTTCGCTTGGAGCCAGTCAACAGTTCGATCGGGTCGGGCAACAGTTCACTCGTGACGTCACGAAAGCTGACCGTGATTGCAAACCGGGCAACAGTTAATACAGGGCGGGCAACAGTTCGTTGTGGCGTTACGAACGCGAATTTGGGGTTAACCAGTTAATTATAAATCCCAATGATTTACGAAGTAAAACTTTACTATTGGGTAACAATAATGTTTACGTAGCGATGGTCTCGATGTGCAAATCTCGTTATTGGAACGTTATTAATGCAAATTAAAAACAATATTTTGATGCTAGTTTTTTTTTTTACATACGTGTATACAATTTATCACACGAGCCCACCTCGCAGACTGTGTATCCCTTTAAGTAATAGGTACCCTGAGTCGTATTAACAGACTACACCTTAATTTGCAAATTAAAGTCGTAAGAACGAGATGTTGATGGATAATATTTTTAATTGTTTCGTGTGTATAATGTTCAGCGCATATGGTTGATTACTATTTGTCGATCTCGAGTTCATAGAGGGTGATACTGTCGTTTGATTGGACGAAGCGCCATCACTTGCCATATAGTAGTTGACCATTGTATAGCGAGTGAACGATATCCCGGATTATAACTATTCCCACCAGTCCTGCTGACGTCACCATCTGGCTAGAGGTCATAATTTGGCGCGAGGCTAGAATTTTGCGAACTATCTCCCCCGGACTATAGTATTCTGATAATCTGTTCCATGGTGTAATCACCCTTTACATTCTGCTACCGTCACACTTTCGCGCTAGAATTAGCACCACTGCCACCCAAAATGTTACTCACTCAAGCAAAATTCTAGCCTCGCGCCAAATTATGACCTCTAGCCAGATGGTGACGTCAGCAGGACTGGTGGGAATAGTTATAATCCGGGATATAGTTCACTCGCTAGACAATGGTCAACTACTATATGACAAGTGATGGCGCTTCGTCCAATCAAACAACAGTATCACCCTCTATGAACTCGAGATCGACAAATAGTAATCAACCTTATGCGCTGAACATTATACACACGAAACAATTAAAAAAAATTATCCATCAACGTCTAGTTCTTAACACTTTAAGATGCAAATTAAGGTGTAGTCTGTTAATACGACTCAGTGTACCTATTTATTAAAGGCTCGTGTGATAAATTGTATACACGTATGTAAAACAAAAACTAGCATCAAAATATTGTTTTTAATTTGCATTAATAACGTTCCAATAACGAGATTTGCACATCGAGACCATCGCTATGTAAACATTACTGTAACAGTGGTGGCAAAAGAGAGCGTTCATTATCAACTTAAAAGATAGAGGTAACTTTATCCGGATGGTGTCTTAGCAAGTTATTGTTTTAATTGATCAGTCGTATGCCACACATAAATGTAATCTTTCTGGGGGAAATCGTCGTTATGAGTTACAGTGCAAACGTATTATTATTTTTAGCAGTTTTCAGCAACATAATTGATTTCCATTCCCAGAATCGTGATAGGAATACACGTAGACTGTTGGTCATATGCGTGCGAGGGTGTCGACAAAGAGAAGCTTACAAAGATTAAAGAAGAGTTTGGTAAGGCAAAGGTTCTCATGGGATGCAACCGAGATGGAACTTACTCTAAATCTGAAGGTTTGTGGATCTGTTGATCTATGTTGCATATGTATGGTCCGATTTGACGCCAAATTAGTCAACATTTTCTAAGTTTATTTTCAACTTGCCAGTTTAATTACAATACTATTGTAATTGCTATGATTTGTATGGCATGGGTATCACGACAATCCACAAAATCATCAATCAGATTTACACTGAAAACGAGTACAAATTGTACTAATCGAAAGCGCTCTTTGTTTCATCCCACCATACACCCTATCTCGCACCCCCCCCCCCAAGTGGCTGCTGTCTCATCCAATCCACTTGGCACTATGCTTCATTAACAGTCGGAACTATTTTAACATGCCATCTTTAAATGGATGTGATAACTAAAACAATGGCGACCAAAAGTAACACTTCACATTTCAACACACAACATACCGATTAATTCGGGGACACCTATAACAAAAATGGAGATATGCCCACAACTGTGGTCACTTTGTGAAAGTGGGAAACCTTTAGCGGGAGTCATTTTCCAACGCAGAATTGCATAACTGCGCCATATATACACGATATGGAGGTGACACATTATATCAAACGGAAGGCCAATTATCGATATCGAATCGACAAATTGACGTAACGACAATACTGGTATATTTCGTAAATAATTGCTATAACCCTTTCGTGACTGAAGCTGCGCTGGTCCAACATTGAAGATCATGTACCAGTACATTACATTTTACATGCGAGTCTCACATATAGGGTGGTATGCATTCATGTCGTTTAAATTAAGTATTAGTCGCCTGATACACATCAACTATTTCATGACACCCTCCGGATAAAGTTACCTCTATCTTTTAAGTTGATAATGAACGCTCCCTTTTGCCACTTGTCATCTGAGGTCAACGGCACATTTCCCATGACAATCCCCGTGTCCAATTACCTATATATGTCAATTTTCCCCACAGATATTCTGAGCTGATAATGAACGCTTTTCGGTGTATATGTTAATATAATTTATTAGTCCCACTACAAGTCTATATTATATTCCCCTGGTCGGGTGACCCATGTGTTAAACAAATTCCTGCATATCATCTAAGCTGACAATTCCATTCGCTGTATTACTTATATATTAGTCCCCTTTTAAGTCAGCTGAGGTCAGAGGCGGCTATTCCATGATATTCCCATGGTCAAGTGACCCCTTGTGTACCAATGTGTCACATATCGTCTAAGCCGATAAGGAACGCTTTTTATTGCTTATATATGATCATATATATTTTTAGTTCCCCTTTATGGTATTTATCCAATGAAACTCCCCGGATAAATTTACCCCTACATACCAATTTCCAGCGACCAGGGTACAACCATTATGGGTATATAATTAATTATTTAATGAATTAAACTTGTTAATAAGTGCCCCCTTAACTCGTGTGAGATCAACGGCACATTTTCCCATGACATTCCTCGGGTCAATTTACACATGCGAATAAATTTTCAATGACCATATTCAAACCACTGTGTGTATATATTAATTATTTAGTTCCATGTGTAAACGTTTTCGGCTCTGATGGACCAGAAATTGTTTAGTCGCCTTTTGTGTATACAATTAATTATTTATTTAAATTAATTAGTAGTGCTCTTCTAAGACATCTAACGTAAACGGCTCCTATCCCATGACACTTCCCCGGTCCAGCCGTTTGGTCGCCCATAGCCCGAAAGACCAACAAACAAACCCAATTTCGTTGTATCAGTATAGAGGAGTATCTGAACCTGGAGAATATTAAGGTTTTCCAGACTCATCTACATGTATCTGTTATTGACATTTACCACGCTTACTAAAATAATGATTCTAAAATAATCATGATAATCATGTAACGAACATGATTGCACTTAATACACCGAATTCTTTCTTTACCAATTTCAATTCTTCACAGCTATATGAAGTTTTGATTATTGTAAATTAAGCTATTTCATGGTTTCCACTGGGGTTAAAATATAGGGTCCTTAGAAATTATAGGATAGTTCAACTCATCGTACGCAAATTTTAAAATTCCAACCCAAAACCAACTGTTTCATAATTATGGTACCAGCGAATAGTACTGTATTGGGCTACAAAATACCGCCGTAATTCGAAAATCACACCGCATGACATCCGATTGCATGCTATTTCCATAAATATTAAGAAATTTCACTGAATTCATCATCTGTGAACAAAATTTAAACAACCCTGGTCACCAATACAGATGTCGCGATGATATCATATTACTACTAATTTATGACATTATCAACGGCCACCGGCGACTATTTATCGATTGATTTTGCGGTGCAAACATTTTTTCACAATGGCCGCTTCACAAATGACGAAAGAAATAGTTCCACTTTCGAAACGAAATATAATATTTTAAAGGTACACAATCCGATTCGACGGTCCCCGTATGATCCAGTCACAACAACTACGGAATTTCACCAAAAGCCGATTTAGTTATCCATATTAGAGTGTTACCAACAAATACTCAGATCGATACCAAACACGATATCATATTTGCACACAAAAAAGTCCAACAATAACGTTTTTCTTGACGGTTTGTACGACGAGCGAGTGTGGTTTGCAACGTGATGCCCATACGTTTAGTGGAATTCTCCACACATGTCATCACAAACGTAAACAAACATATTCTCACGTATAATCGGCATGCTGTTATATGACATGTATATGTGACCCGCCATATCAAATCCAGTCGTAAGTCGGGATTTGTTTACCCTGTGCCAATGCATTCTCTTATATATGCGAGTCGACCATAGGTCGCCTCGCATATATAAGAGAATGCATTGGCCTAACAATTTTTTATCATTTTTTTTTACATAAATGTTTCTTACAATTTTTAGGATATAAATAAAAAAAACAACATTACCCTGCAGGGAGCCCCACACATATATAGAAGCATATAGAAGAGTGTCGTCTGCTCGTGTTTGTCTGGGGCTCTGTATGGGTGAAATTATAAAATTGTTGAAGAATACAAAAACAAATTATTAAAATTGTAAAAAATTGTTAGGCCAATGCATTCTCTTATATATGCGAGGCGACAAAAAAAAAATTCCGACTTACGACTGGATTTGATATGGCGGGTCACATATTTGCATGACTAAATATGATTAGGGTACGGTCACACGCTGGCAAGTTTGCAGGGTATATTTTGGAGGCATTTCGTCACAGAAACACACATGGTGCCAGAATATGAACGGAAACGTGCCAATAACATGCAACTTTACCAAAGGGAAAGACACAAGAAGTAAATTTCTTTAATTCCACTTGTAACGGTGCTACTGGAATTTGTCTTCAAATATATCTACGATTTATTCTCGCGAGATAATTGCATGCTATTTACAGGCAAATTCCGGTAGCATCGCTACATGTGTAACTACAGAGATTTTACTTCGCAAGTAGTTAGTTGTGCACAGATGCACTTTATGTTCTTGTTTCCGTTCATATTCTGGCACCATATCGTTTGCTTCCACAAAATGCCGCAAACCATACCGTGCAAACTTGCCAGTGCATGAACGTACCTTGACCGATTCGCATATAAGAATAATTAGAATCTGTAATGTATCCGGGGTCAACTATCACTAGTTGCCTTGTCTGTACAGTTGTTGGTGTTACTTTTCGTCGTGTTATATTCCGAAGTTAATTTGCGATAACATTGGTCGTCCTGCAAAGTCACAGCGAACTGTGACCTTTCGAACTCTCGCGACGGCGTCTGCGCATGTTCATATATTTCTGGAAGATCATTCGACTATTTGCCAGGCCACCAAATAGTCGAGGTGATGGAATATAACAGATTTTTTTAATCTATATATAATAACGCTGAGCTTTGATGGGTGAATTCCTTGACTCAAATCAAATTTAGGGGCGTTTAATCGGATTATGCATCTGTATATATGGAATGAACTGTTTGAATCGTAAAGGAACATATAATTAAGAACAGAGCAGAAGATACATTCAGGTTCACGCGAATTCTATCAATGGTGAAAGCTACATGAAGACGTTATTCGTCGATATCGTTGAAATGAACATGGTGAGATTTTATGGATTAAATGAACACGATGCAAGTCACTTGCAAGTTTCTTCATCAAGTATCTCAAGCGGAAAGCTCTCACAGTATCAAGAAATACAATGGTTAATTTCCGTAAATATAATCTCCGCCCTCTCTCGACCCGCACATGCGTATAACCGATAAATGTATTTTTCATGGGAGTGCCTACATATACTAATAGAGGAAATATGTGATAAAAAAAGTCTTTATTAATGTTAATGCCCCACTCCAATCCGATCCTTGGTCTGACGGTGCCACTTTAAACTACATACTTATATTCCTCATATATCAGATACCGCAGATACCCGTTATATAAAAAATTCTTTTCATCGACGTTGGTACCTATCCCCCCTCACCCCACCCTAACTTGCTCCTCCATCCCGAACTTCTATCTCTGACTGACTCCAACGCCATAAAAATAATTGTTTGCATCGTTCATCGTTCGTGTATTTTGCACCAGCCCATGGCTCAAATTCTTTCATTTGTTGCATATATTCTGTTGAGTACAAAAGGAGATGGTCCCATGAATGGCCATAGTTAGTGTACAGTACCCATTTAAAGGCACGGACATATAAGCTTTATGTCCAAAGCCATTTGATCATACCGGCGATCATTAAGGTCGCTAGAGGTTTCCAAACTTCTATTCACAAGAATAAATTGTTTAATAGAATTAGTTACAATACAATTACAAAATAATAAACAAGTGTAGAAATTAATTCCGACACATCGTCAATCTCCGTAAGAAAAACATAAATTTAAATGTTTTACCGAAACTGGTGTTCGGTAAAACTCGTAAAAGGTTGGATCAGATATATAGACTTACTCCGCTTCTTCTGCATCTCCAACGAGTTGACTGACTTGTTTTTCACCGGTAAGTTATATATCCGGATTTTTCTACCAGACCGCTGGTCCTATTTCACCCAAATGTGGGGTGGTGACTCGGGGTACCATGGTGGAGGTTATAACGGCGTTAGTTTTTCAATATTTTGATTTAATAAAGTTTAATTTAAAAAAAAATAGAAAAAAAAAATGTCAGTTTATAATTTGAGCAAGGTACGGTCGCTGGTTAACGCCAAGCAATTTATTTATTAACTTGCAGCTGCAAGTTATTATTATTCAGCTGCAAGTTAGTTATCTTGCACCTGCAAGTTAGCAATCTTCAAGCTGCAAGTTACTCCAAATTGCTTAAATACCCAATCCCGAGAGTCAGCCGGGGAGAATTTCACACACGTGCATATAGTGGTATAAACGATCTGACGTCACGAGATCGGGAAGAGAAGTTCCAGATCCCAAAATCCTGCACCCAGCTGTCAAAATACTGGCAGGTACTATACGAACAGACCAGCGAAACCCATTTGAAATCCTAAACGCTCTTTATATTACACTGAATCCCACACCAATTGGCGTGGGCTATAGCTTTTAGTATGAAGCGGTATGTATGGCGTTTTAAGGGCAGGTCCAAATTATGAACACGTCTTATCACAACCTGACAATATAACTGTTCTATTCGAAAACGGTGAATTGGAAGTTTCCGTCATTAGCCCAGAATAATGCTATTTGGATAGTTATCAAATAGCTATCTATCTCGCACGTGCAAGTTATTATCTTGCAGATGCAAGTTAGTTATCTTGCACGTGCAGGTCACTATCTTGCACTTGCAAGTTAGCTTTCTTTCAGCTGCAAGTTACTATCTTGCAGCTGCAAGTTAGTTATCTTGCACCTGCAAGTTAGCTATCTTGCAGCTGCAAGTTACTGTAAACTGCTTAAATACCATTTCGGAGGGGCAGATGGGGGAGAACTTCAGACACGTGTATATAGTGGTGTAAATTATCTGACTTCACGAGATCGGGAAGCGAATTTCCAGAACCAAGGTCCTGCCCTCATCTGTCAAAATACTGACACTACGAAAAGACCAGCGAAACCCACTTGGAATCCTAAACGCTCATTACAGTCACACTGAAATACCACCCCAATTGGCCCTAACCTGTGATTATAGCTTATATTATTAAGTAGTGCGGCTTTTTAGGGGCATGTCCAGATTGTGTCATGCATTAGTATTTTAAAAGGGCGAATAGGAAGTTAGTGGCGATCGTGTGGGTTTGTAGGTATCTAACAATCCCCCAACATTGGGGACAAAATTCAATAGTTGGAAATTTCATACCTGACGCCGACCTAGATGGAAATTGGAGACTAAATATAGATTGAACTGGTTCTTCGAGTTTGAGTTTGCAGCCATTATGTAGTGTGAACTCTGCAGCCATTATGTAGTGTGAACTCTGCAGCCAGTATGTAGTGTGAACTCTGCAGCCAGTATGTAGTGTGAACTCTGCAGCCAGTGTGTATTGTGAACTCTCTTGTTTGAGACCAACAGTCGCATATTTTACTACTTTCAGTTAAAGATTTGTAACATGGCTATTATTTGGAATATTTCCAACAATTGAAATGTCTGCACCACCAGTTGAAAAGTTTTAACCCAAGGGGGGGGTTGTTATGTTTGGAATTTCCAATAATTGAAATGGTTGAACCAGCAACACCTGTTGAAAAGTTTTAACCCCAAGGGGGTGTTACGTTGGAAATTTCCAATTGTTGAAATGGTTGCTCCACCAGTTGAAAAGTTTGCTCATGGCATGACTGTATACGTCTACTAAGTTTGATTTATGGTTTAAGGTATACCAGATGTCTGGATAAGCAGATTGAACGCAACTGTGGAATCGATCTGGAAAACAGGTGAGTGGGACATATTGATATCTTTGATAGAACATAATAATAGTATATAGCATTTATATAGCGCTTCATCCCTGGTGTAGCTTGAAGCCTTGGGATGCAAGTTATAGAAGATAGCAATCACACACAAGTAAATATATGAGTACGGAGACTGATGCATGTCATTATCTACGGTTAGCTGTGTACGGGTAAATCTCGAAGAGGTGCGTTTACAGTCGTTGTTTGAAGATGTCAAGAGCATATAAAATCCAGTCGTAAGTCTGGATTTGTTTACCCTGTGCCAATGCATTCTCTTATATATGCGAGTCGACCATAGGTCGCCTCGCATATATAAGAGAATGCGTTGGCCTAACATTTTTTTACAATTTTAATATTTTTTTCTTGTATTCTTTAACAATTTTATAATTTCACCCATACAGAGCCCTAGACAAACATGAGCAGACGACACTCTTCTATATGCTTCTATATATGTGTGGGGCTCCTTGCAGGGTAATGGATGTTTTTTATTTTATGTTCTAAAAATTGTAAGAAACATTTATTAAAAACAAATGATAAAAAATTGTTAGGCCAATGCATTCTCTTATATATGCGAGGCGACCTATGGTCGACTCGCATATATAAGAGAATGCATTGGCACAGGGTAAAAAAAATCCCGACTTACGACTGGATTTGATATGGCGGGTCACATATATATAGCTTTCGCTTGGCGCGGCATGTGTGAACATACGACGTTCAATTTTCTTATATTTACTCTTGTGGACATGCAGCAAGAAGCTGCTTTCCTTGCAACGTAAGATTTCACGCCCTGGTGTATAAAAAGAAAGAAGGTCCGAGATGTATGCTGAAGCAGAGGGTTACCAATGCGCGTTTTCATTTTAGCTATCCATAGCATAGCAACAAGAGTAATTGTTCATAATACTATATCGATCAGGCGACTGAAACCGTGAATGCATTTTGATTTATTCTAGATTGTCTACGATCATAATTCCATAATCGGCTTCCTTTGTATACAAAGTCGAAATCAAAACGGTGTACGCGTTTCTTAACATCCAACGCATATATAACTTTCAAAAACAACAATGGTTAGTAGCATCCAACGTACAATGTCATAATCCTTTTTCCATATATAGATTATAGAGACTCTGTTCGTAGGTTATGGTGCGTAACGTGTAGGCATTAAACCGCCATTTTAGGAAAATGTCAAATGGTATATTTTGTTTGGAAGATAGCTCAGGGTAAGATATAATAGAATACACTATGGTGAATTATCCTTCGAATTTATAACCCGATAAAACTCAGCCGATTGCCGTCCACAAGCTCTTTTGACTTCAACTGCTACAGAGTTATGCCTTTTGAAACGACATTTATTAATATACTGCCAAAGTCTTATTAACACATTTTGTAATGAGATGTTCCCTAATTGCAGGCATTTGTTTGAGTCGTCTCGTATTTATTGTCGCTATCACATGCTATAAAGTTATTATACAATGTTGTGTTTTTTCTTGTACGAGTCCAGGTTGTCGTGAAAAGTCATATTGGACGAGACACGCAGTGTCGAGTCCAATATGACGTTTCACCGCAACCTGGACGAGTACAAGAAAAACTCACACAGTACACAACATTGTATAATGACATTTTTATTATCCATCTGTATGTTTATCAAAATTTTGGGAATAAAACTTTTGTGGTTATTTTTGGTATTTGTCGGCACCTAATTCTCTAAAAGCCTGTATTTTGATCATCAGAAAGCATGATTTGGAAAAGTAAACACGGAAGGAAAAATAAAACTCAATGCGGAAGTGAAACGTCTGCTAAAATCCACCAGTGTTGCGCGCGCACTACAATTTCACTGATTCATTTCGCAATAGATTTAATTCGTGACGTCAGGGAGTCCCGATAAAAAAGTGATATTGCACACTCGGGAGTACAATATGAATTTTTCGCGGACTATCACGTGGCGGCTTTTGCCCAATCGGAAATGGTGTTAGTTAAGGGATGGATAATAATGTCATTTACATTACAAGAGTCAGGTCAGAAGTTGAACATATTTTATTGTAACCCACAATATACAGTATAAATTACATTTATTATTAAAATACAAAGAAGTGTGGACACAGAAGATCGGATCAGAAGTTGCGGAACTTATCAGAGCTCATCTCCTACGGCAATCCGCTGCTAATAGATATTGGTTCAAACATTAATTTTGCTGTTTAATGCATGTGGATGCTGTTGTGGCTGTTGGTGAAGTTAGAAGCGGAATCTCTCTATATGTGACCCGCCATATCAAATCCAGTCGTAAGTCGGGATTTTTTTACCCTGTGCCAATGCATTCTCTTATATATGCGAGGTCGCCTCGCATATATAAGAGAATGCATTGGCATAACAATTTTTTATCATTTTTTAAAAATAAATATTTCTTCAATTTTTAGGACATAAAATAAAAAACATCCCTTAGCCCCACACATATATAGAAGCATATAGAAGAGTGTCGTCTGCTCATGTTTGTCTGGGGCTCTGTGTGGGTGAAATTATAAAATTGTTAAAGAATACAAGAAAAAATTATTAAAATTGTAAAAAATTGTTAGGCCAATGCATTCTCTTATATATGCGAGGCGACCTATGATCAACTCGCATATATAAGAGAATGCATTGGCACAGGGTACAAAAATCCCGACTTACGACTGGATTTGATATGGCGGGTCACATATTGTCGATAAACGGGTTTGATTCTCAGTTTAATGACCTTTCAAGGAAAATGAGAGTATTGTGCAGATTTCTAGTATCTGGGTACGTTGTGCATTAGCGGCTCTGTGATTTCTGTTGGCTTTACGTGATGTAACTATCCATGCAATCCTCACACATATATATAGCTTGCACAGCGCGGCACATGAATGCATCATTTTATATTACGTAATACTATGCCTACTCTTAGACAGACGCAGAACTCCCGGATAACGCACCAGCGTCTGCTTGGGCATTAAACAAGTTGATATTCGTTCTGCTGTTTTTTTTATTTTCAGGCAAGCCCTTGTTCGCGCCCATGTGACGGGACAGAGATCCTGGACATAAGGAGTGAGCGGACTGTCCTGCCATCAATAAATACACATGATATTGTAAATAAAATACTCTTGAGCTACAGCAACTTATCCCTTCCATGGCTGGTTATTCCTGAAATGTTTCGAAAAACTCTGTATCAATGCATAGTCTGCCACAGGGAGCCTCGCATATATAAGAGAATACACTGGCCTGACAATATTTACTTAACCTTGTAAGCCAGTGCATTCTCATATATATATACGAGGCTGCCTGTGAATTAATGTAGAATAATCACTAGAGAGATTTCGTGACTCACGGATAGAGCGACGGTTACGTTTAGAAATTCGTATCCGTAAACTTTTCGCAAAACTCACGATTACGATTACGGATATAGTACTACGTCACCAACATGTGTGTACTTTCTAATCGTTGACATAGTTTAGAATATATTATATTATATTATATTATATTATATCCGTAAGAGAGGATACGATTTCATGAATTCTTATAAATTCACTTAACTTAACATCTGATTTCATTTCTAAAATACACAATATCGCTCTACTATACACTGTCAAATACATCTTATGCAGCAGTCCCATTTCTATTGCCATTTAACCTGGATTTGTGATTTAGGTTTTCTTTCAAGATACTCGTCGTCGTGAATCTCGAGAAACATGCGAAATAAACGCGCTATCCGCCACGAACAGCGACCACTCTCAGTGCATGCATTTATATGTCCGCTTATAGTCTGGTCGATAAACTAAAAAATTTGGGTCAACCTAGAAAAAATTTGGACTAAGTTGGTTTCTATTCCATTTTGAAGAAGAATATATCCTCTATAACATATCCAAAATCCGCTAAAATCCGCTTTGAGCATTTTCTGTAATACAAGATGGCGTCCATGATGGCAGTTGGTATAGAAAAATCCTGAATTTCGGTGGTAGGTGCGCCAACAAATACCAAATTAATAATAAAATAAAATTCACACAAACAATGCTTAGTCGTAAACCATGTCGGTAGAATGTCTGTCAAATATGGCCGCCAAAATGGACAAAATCGAATGAAATTTACAATTTGCTGAAAATTGAATAGCTGGTCATACAAGAACGAACAGGCCCTCAAATTATACGAGGAAGAATGATTTCAGAGTACATGTATAAGGGGAGCTATTAATAATAGTATGTAAGAATTCTCTCTAATGTATCTCGCGAGAGAGCAACCAAAAGCCAGGTCTCATACAACGATTAAATGTGGACTTGTTGGGCGCCAAGAAATAGAAGAATAACACAGTTTTATCTGTACTGTTTATCTTGAATCGTGTAATATATATGTGTATTAAAACAGTTAAATCTGATCTAATAGGGATGTATTCATTGTGTGACCTTTTTAGAAGCAGAAATATATGTAATGAAAACATTCTCACGAATGTGACCGATAATCATTTATTTTTGAATCTACAATACACAATCTGTCAAAATTCACTACTATAGAACAGTATGAGAGCTATTCATATGGTACTAGGTAAAACGTGTAGATCATATTGTCCGTGTCTTAAAATAGTAGTCATATTTGCCTCCAGCCAAGTGATTAAACACGAATATTTCACGTTTATCACACAAATACATGGTGGTATACCATGAACGCAATTTATCAAAATACAAAGGATTACAATAGACTATCTTCAATAAATTTGCCTACATTCTCTGTGGCAGAGACTGTATTTATATCTGGAAATTATGTGCACATAAATGCACTAAGGCCACATATACGCGAAACGTGCGATCTTTTCTGCAACAGCATCGTCGCGTTTACCCATTCTCCCTAATGTTACACATATCTGCTGCATACAAAACCATAAATAGCAACATTGGGTGAATGGTAAACGCAGAACTAATAATTGTAAACGCTGATGACCTGATATTTAGCGCAAATATGTGGGTGGCTATGGTAACATAATTTCAAACAACAAGATACTGACAACTAATAGTGTGCATTGCGTGGTACATATTCCTGTTGTAAAGTGCCGATTGAAGTAATTTGAACAGAATTGTCTACTAAGAAACCGGTTTGGGAGCACCATGAAAATTAGTACTAAATAAAATGTACCATGTACAGTCTCTTCGATCTAGTGAGATAGGGTACTGTTCTGTTGAAGAGATAAGTGTTTCTTTACAGTATAATCAGCATTACGACATACGTGTATGGTTTATTGTCACGGAGAGTGTTGAAAATTCCGGAAATATAACTAGTATTTACACAGATAGGGTGGGCACTTCAGTTTCTGCGTTATATTCAATAATTAATCACCATTCCAAAACGAAACTACCAAGCACTGTGTGACGAAATATTACTTCGTGTGTTGCATGCCCGAAATAACTGTTTTTGGTCCGACTGTTGGATGTATTCAAATAAGAAAATCCGAACGTAAATCATTGGGTTAACGTGCGTAGCAGTGATCGATAACTCATTAAGATAGATCTGTTTTAATTATATGTGTACCTTTAAAGATATATAACAACATTCTTGTAAATTAACCATGTGTATTTTCGCTTATAGGGGGTTTTCCCAATATGTTGCTTTCGTCGTAGCATGGATTGTAGCTGCGGCCATTTTGACAGCCATTTCATCGCCGCGATTGCATTGTTTTCTGTCCTTGTCACTCTATTCGCCCCCCCCCTATACTCTTTTACACAAACTGGTATATATCGGATGGAGGATTAATGCGTTCTGGTGTCGCCGATGAGGGATATTGTAGAAAAACCTACTTCACAAGGTCGAAAAATTATCATTTTTTTAAATCTCTGTAAAAAAGTTTGCTCAAAGCGGATTTTAGCGGATTTTGGATATGTTGTAGAGGATATATTCCTCTTCAAAATGGAATAAAAACCAACTTAGTCCAAATTTTTTCTAGGTCAAACCTTTTATCGACCAGACTATTAGCATCAAGCGCATATAAATTTAGGACGAAAACATAGTCCAAAATATATGGAGATCTTTTTATATACTATTGAACGAGTATCTGCATGGTACATCCAATATTTACAGTGTGCAGGGATGTGGCAATAGGCTATAGTGAGCTTGGCTACCTTAAATTGGGGATGGGTCCATACATGTACCCGCACTAGGTTAGTTGGAAATGCATTTCTCGCGACTGTTCTTTCCTAGTCATATACAACCAGCAATAATGACCGAACGGAAAATTCGGTTTGTACATCACCGCTCTTGCTGAACATTTTGCGTATATACCTGTATATGCGCCGTTATTTACACTGGTAAAATCCAACTGCATGCGATTTATGGCCTACAATTTTAGCAAGCAAATTGTAGATTTAAATTGCAGCTGTGTGGGAACTATTTGAGATTGCAAAAGAAGCCAATATAACAAATTACAAGAGAATAACGGTCTGTTTAAAATCATATCAAGTAAACAATTATAAACAGTAGCAGTCCCCGGGAGCTGAATTGTCAAAACTGTTCATAACCACAGTCTTATGGGTCTCAAATGTATAGCGAAAACATGTAAGGTTGGTGCAGAATTTCGGGCGGGGTGCATGGATAAATGACAGCCTCTGTCGCAACATCCATATCATCATGGTTGTTGTAATAACATGCATGGGGATAGCTGACGCGGTGAACGAACCGTGGACATTCATACAGCTTGGAATAGAGTGTACACCATCACAACACTTGATGAATCCAAAAGATGTCAGGAGATCCCATACCGTATTCATATAAACTGTGCATGGACAAGGAAAGGCCGTGGTGCACAGCAATGGGGGGGGGGGGGTCTGCTGAAGAAATCCAGACACAGGGCCGTGGAGTGTCACCGGAGCCCCGAAAAACTCATTTTGTCCAGTGATTACAAATGTTGTGGTGAAGGATTTTTGGCAAACTATTTACAAACAATAACATTGTTCTGTTTTTCAGAAGCACGTTAGCACGATATGGGTTTATGGGGGGGGGGGGGCTATACAGGTGCTTTAATTTGCCTCATGTTGCAACAAGTTAGGTTCTATACAGTTGTCGTATTGGGATTATAGAATCGGCAAATGTTTTATTCTAAATATTTAATACATATATAGAGGATCTCCAATGAGTTATGTGGGATATAAGATTTTATGAAACGAGTTTCATAAAATCTTATAACCTAACAAAACGAGTTGAAGATCTTTTATATAACATGAACAAACTGAAGCTTTATGCCTTTTCAACAAAAATCTGAAATCTGAAATGGTGGGTTCACCTGGATTTGACAGGGGGGGGGGGGGTCCGTTCCTTTTTAGCCAAAACTATGTCAGTCCTGTGTCTGCACATTTAGTAAACAATAACAATAACATTGTTCTTGTGGCGCGATATTTTTTTTATCGAAATAAACTCGCAGAACGTCCCCATAAACACCCTATCCATAAACAATACGGCTGCATAAGAGCGAGTGCACCAATGGTTAAAAAAACGCATGCCAATCCCATATACTTGTCTGTTTTGTTAAAGTGCTATGAAACACTCCGGTAGGGTGATCAAATATAAATGGAGAATAATCTTGTTCAAAGTAGTAATTTTTACAAATATTATATCCAAATTGACAACAAACACCGTCATTCTTATATTTTAATTAAATGTAGTGACTCTCGATGGCGAAATCGCTTTCGTTAGTTTATCGCCGATAGATGCGTCCCGAATCGAGTAGTAAATATTTACAATTGAGCGTAGTTCAGACGATGTTTTCTATGGAGCGGTACGGTCGATTTGCTTCAGATTTTCGGCAGTGTTAGTAGAATGGCACGTTCCTCCAATTGACATAGCGCATGGATACTAACTCATCAGTTTTACGCACCAGAACAAGTACATAATATGTCTTTAATTAATTTGCCACAAGAACTTGGAGGCTGTATGATACAACAAAACTAATTGACAGAGCGTTTGTATCTTTAGATGGATATTTGGTACAAACTAAAGAAAATGATTTTCTATCCATAGGCCAGTTATGACACCACGACTACGATTATAAAGTACGCATACTATGATGACGTAGAACCCTAAATGTCGCCGTACTTCTATCCGTTGCTTTTGTGAAACCTCACTACTGTTAGGAGGAACCGAAGGCGACAAGCTGTACAATGTACTTCAGTCTGATGTGTCATCGGCGAGGACCACTAAACACCCATTCAGGGTAGACTTAGCACGTTAGCCAATTTCAACCATTGTTTTTGTTTACACCAATACGTTCAACACCTTGCGAATATGTCTATGACCAAACAAGAACACACATAATATGGTCGCACATCCGCTATCTGACTTCAATTTGGCGCGAAGGCAAAGATGTCGGAAAGTGAATCAGTGATACGATGAGTCGAATTTTCATGATGTGCAGATAGTCGAACAAACGGATGGTCGGGTCGTTCGAAGCAGATATTCCGGCGGATACATATATATAGCTTAATTCCTCATACAGTGTATTGATACTATTTCCATTCGAAAATCTCGTCATCTGTTTTTTTAACTGAATTGTGACATTCTTCTTCTTTTTTTAAATTTAGTTAATTAATTTGTTTTTAAATCAAAATTTTGAAACACTAACGCCGTCATAACCTCTGCCAGGGAACCCCTAGTTACCACACCAAATTTGGTTGAAATAGGACCAGCATGCAGTCTGGGAGAATAATCAGGACAGAAAGACAGACGTCGGACAGAGTGATCCTGCTCTTTTAGATATATAGATTATGGGGATGTAAACTGAAATTTTGAAAAAGTTTCACAGACGTTCTTGGTACGCGAAAACAGCGAAATTTAAAATAATTTTCATGCCATTAAATATAGTCAATTGGGTTTAATTTTCAACGGGTTGATGGTTCTTAAATATTGTCACAATAATCGCTTGTACCAAATTTCATAAAGAAAGAGCAGACAGAATTTTAAAAATATCAAGAATTTTTTGGAAAAAACTTGCGTCTGGTCCGTAAATGGTGTCACACTTACCTCGGGCCAATATAGTAAGGGAATAAGGGAATACATACACGCATTGACGGAGATGTAACAACTAGTTTAATATTAATTAACAACATTTCACCAATATCAGAATAAAAACAGCAGTATAGTGGTATAAATATGTAACATTGATAAATTAGTTTGTGAGCGTAGCTCAGAGATGTCTCGTTTCAGCATTGATAGCCATGGTAATTTTTCAAAGACTAAATCTTCAAACTAGTTTATTCATTAAAAGCACTTAAATATGCACAATCCGATTAAGCGCTCCTCAATTAATATTTATTTGGTTTCGGGGGTAAAAAATATTTGATTCGAGTCGAGGAACCCACCTATCAAAGCTCAGAGTTATTATATATCGATTTCTGACATCTATTATTTTTCACCATCGAGACTTTTAGTGGCCCAGTAAAAAGCCGACGAGCCGACGGTCTCGGACCAAATTACGGTGAAGATGGATAACTCTAAATTCAAGAGGCTTTGTGCTGATAATAAGGCAAAATTTCGTCGAACAACATGTTGATAAATAACACTTTTCGGGCAATTTGATATTATAGTTGGCAGTGGTTAGCATTATTTTTGGGAAATGAATCGATTCTGATAACCGAAGAGGCAGTTCGAAAAATGTTGTTATTGTTGTTGTTGGAATCTGATTATATGGGGACCATCGAATCGGATTGAGTACATTTAACTAGTGCCAGAATTGGTTTATTTTCTCTGACATGATAACGTTTGTGTAATTTAACACACTTCCCGCAACACGACATTCATAGAAGAAAGGGGATCATTAATAGGAGTTTATTTTAGGGGCGTTTATTTGCGCGTCGTCACACATATTTGACATTAATAGACAATAGAAGAGTAGATCAAGTAATGTGTGTCATAAATAGGTGACGACGCGCAAATAAACGTCCCTAAAATAAACGCATCTAAAGGACCACCTTCTTTTCTTCTCTTCTTGGTGTCCAAGACAAAAACATTTAAATACAGGGAATGCAAGTTGTGGATAAAATGGCATTTCTGGAGATTCCAGTGTGTTTTTGTTTTTGCCATCAGATTTGTCCCAACATTCCGAGTTGTTTTCGACTAGATGCTGTCAATATAAACGTCCGAACATTAAAATTTTAAATAATTTTTTTTCACGAGACGCGCGCATGTATGTAGTTGTCCGACAATACTTTAAACAATTTTCATTATCATTTCAGTAACAGAAATGGTACACAACTTAAGTTATATGTGTTCGACATCATATTTATAATAGCCACCCGACTATGCACCAACTAAGTTATTGTATGGTTGATGTTATACACCCTAGTAAACTACATGAATGACATAATATATGACAAGCACAAGCTGTCTATTATGGATTTTCCAGTATTTAGTCTGTTGTCCCTAAAATCCCAAATTTCTATTCTGTTTTCGAGCTAGATACTGTTCTCATCAACTACGTTACTGCTTGGTTAGTGTTGCACAGACCAGGGAATTTGCAGAAAACTTGATGCAAAGTTATTATAATTCATGAAGCAGATGTCGTGTTAAAGAAATAAGAAAGATATAATTTATAAACAATTAAATCACAATATATACACACACACTTATGATGGTATACAAGTAAATATGAATATCAATATACTTAGGCCATAAAATAAACAGATAGATTATTTTCGAATTTTCTTGGAATTTTTGGGCGGGGGGGGGGGGGGGGGGGTATTTCTTATTATTTATTTTCTCTACACCATTCAGCGAACTCCCTCTCTACCAGGTGGGGAGGGGTCAGGATAAAAAATCCAGACACTAGACGCTTTTTTATTTTTTCCGCCCTTTTTTTTACTCAGTTTTCCTGATCTTATCCGATCAGTGTTCCATATCATGGTTATAGAAGCATTCCTACTTTTTATTTACCAACAAGACTGTAAAGTTTCAAAACAATTCTCCAATAAATGTGGGCTGTATGTATGCTCGTCGGCTCGTCGAATGTCTACTGGGCCACTAATTAATTATCGATGGTGAAAAATAATAAATTTCACAAATCGATATCTAATAACTCTGAGCTTTGATATGTGGGTTCCTCGGCCCGAATCCAAATAAATAGTAATTGAGGGGCACTTAATCGGATTATGCATCTTTAATAAATCCGAGGTGGGCCGATATATCTAGGAGGAGACGATGATAATCTTGGCATTTATTTTGTATGGCTTAATTTATAATTATATGCACGTGATGGCACACCATCATAGAGAGGCCAGAGAAAGAGAAAATCGGAAGCATGTTTATAAAGATGCTCTATCTTCTCGTGTCTGCTCCAACAGCAACCACAAACTTAATTTGAAACATGCTGTAAATGCATGTTGGTTCCTTAATAACAAACACACCTACATACATAAAACGGCTGGATAGTCCCCATATCATCAGATTCCACAGTCAACTATAGTATAAAATTGCCCAAAACCTATTATTTGTCAACATTTTGTTCAACGAAATTTTGCCGGTTTGCCAAATATCTACTCTTCGACTGTTTATCGGGCCACATAAAATTAAAATAATAGATTTCAAACATCGATATCTGATCACTCTGAGCTTTGATTGGTGGGTTCCTCGATTCGAGTCAAATATTTTTTACCACCGAAGCCAAGGAAATGGTAATTTGCGAGCGTTAATTCGGATTGAGTACCTTTAATAATTCGCCTCTATTTGATGATGTGCCATCTTGTTGCTATTTATAACAATATAGCTCAACCCCTTACCTTTTGTCATAGCAGGCAAAACGCTCGAATTTTTAACGTAAATACAGTGCAATATGAAAAATCAACTGATATAATTATACGACAGGCACAGACTATAATTACATTATTGCTGTTCAGCAAATCGTCATATTTGATATAAGGGCCAGGAACCTACGTCAGTGATCAATCTCTTTGAAAACCTGACGAAACTCCTATCGGATGTACGTACTAGAATGATGTGTCCAATATATTTCATTTCTACGACGACGCGGCATTCCCAACATGACGTAATACACCGTTTCCAAATATGGAGTGAATTCCTGGCGCAGTAAATGTTTGTGAGAATTATAGTATTTAGAAATAGTCATAAATACAAATAAGATGCGAAAGAATAATCAAGTTATGAATATTGTTGACTGATATGAACTCGAAGATGATGTCTCCTGTGTTGCGACGAGTAAAATGAATGTTGGATGTATTGCCTGCATTCTGTTTCCCAACAATAGTTGAATTTAACATTGCGTGGGAAAATTGTCATCACGTCATTGACCTCTGATCTCTGAAGTGATCTGTCATGCCATAAACCAATGAAATCGCGCATAGAAATTAATTTTAATAGATACATCTAGAGACGTACATTCTATAGGAGTTTCGTCGGCTTTTCAAAGAGACTGGTCAGTGGTGTAATATAGCTAAATCGTCGCTTCAGACGTTCGGATAGCTGCTATCTGGAACTCGTGCAGTGGATGAGCTAGATATTTGAAGCAGTGTACAGTAATGCTCTAATTAATCGACTTCTTAACCACAGCAGAATTATGGGTAACTTTTCAGGATTTAGTCGGAAATATGGCTTGTTGTCATTCATCGTAAAGCTCTCGGGGAGAGCTTTCCGATGAATGGCAACAAGCCATATTTCCGACTAAATCCTGAAAAGTTACCCATAATTCTGCTGTGGTTAAGAAGTCGATTAATTAGAGCATTACTATACTTAAGAGTGAAGGGATTGTGTGGGTTTTTCGAACATCGATTAAATGGTTGAGGTGCTCTTGATGATAACAATCGGGCCATAATCGATACCTATTTTTCTTGTAAATTTCAGTTACAAATATGAGTTTTTAACGATTACTGAACTTTGAATGTGCGTTGTTCCACACCTCATATAATCGTTTTTTCCTGTCAGACAAACGTGTATATATGTTTTAAACAAATTTAAAAACAGAACCGCTTTGGGCTAGAGGCTTCATTTGTGACGTAGGTTCCTGGTCCTGGGTAAACAATCAGGGAATTCACATTATGTAACGTCATGGTATTCGTCAGTAAAAGATCAAATGTTGTTTTTGAACTTGCTGTAACCACCCCTGGCCAAGTGGTCCTGCTAATGTGTTATGCTGCGTTGTGGCCTGCTGAATTGCTATGATGATGTTAAGGCAAACCAATGCTGTTAACAAAAAGTACCGTTACATGTTTTTTAATTTGTCTTTTTTCGCGGTGTTCCGATAATCTGAACATATCCAGGAAAAGCCTTTATGCATATCAAACATTGAAAAACATATATATTGCGATGATATTTTTAATACTGGTTGTATTCGTTGTTGGAAATCGACTACAATCAAGATGGTTATTCACGTCTTTTTAGAAACACCAGCGCAGGCATTATTATGTTTTTTCAAATATATATATGTTCTTCAATGTTTCATACACACACTGTTTTTTTCCCTCAAATTTCTCGGATTAGCCAAACACCGCAAAAATGTTTGCCCTACCCTCATCATAGCAGTTCAGTAGAACTACCATGTAGCATCATGGCATATTAGCAGGGCCACTTCACCAGGGGTGACACTATCAATAGCAACACCAGAACAATGGACACATTTCGTACAATGATCTACTACAGTACTGATAACAATTACAAATATGGTATGACATCACTAGAATTTGTGTTTGTTCCATCAGTTGTCGTTTTGCCCAAACCCGTTGTTACGATTACAGTTTCGAGAAGCCAAACATGCATGTAATGGGTATGCGAACTTTGCATGCTATCGTCGAGCCAACTACTGATCATGGGCTGGTAACAGAAAGGTTTCGCAACTCACGGATAGAGCAACGGATACGTTATAACATATTCACGATTAGATAACGATTGATATTGAAACGCAGTAACAGGTGAGGTTAGTATTATATTTCGAAATTAGTATCCTGGGTTAATCGGAATGATGATAACTCTATATAGAACATACTTTGACGAAATAACGGTGAATTATGTGAAAATTTTTACAACGCCACAATTGATCAACTTTGGTCAAATCTAATTCAAATTCTCCTAAATATTGGGTGGGGGATTGGGTGGGGTTGGAGAGGTTATGGTAACGCTCTTTAAAAGCAATTATTCAAACATCTCCGTTATTTCGCTCTTTAAAAGCATTCAAACATCTACGTTATTCGTCAATAATCCTATAGCCTCATTCATAACCTCGTATACCAAGTGTTATTGCGATTTAATATAAATCGCTAATCGTGTGCGCATTGGCTGATGGACGTACATGTATCTTAATTCTGATAAATAGTAGTTCATTATGCGACATGTATCCAGTAACATATCATGTTATCACGTAATAAGTTGTCAAACATTTGTTCCGAGTCGAATGATACATAATATGAAAAGCACACACTATATATTATTGGTATTCAGCATATCTGATCTACAATCAGGGAATTTACATTTTGTATGAAATGGTACTCTTGGGGTAATTGTTCCCTATTTTTCGTAAAATACAGAATTTCCATGTTGTTCTCGAACTAGAAGGTGTCATAAACAACATTCTGGAACAACAATGCAACATATGTTTCACACGGGACGTGAGCCTATATGTATGCATGAAGCTGTCGGACAATTTATCTACACAAAAAAATGCCATTACCAATTTCAGGATAGCAATGGCACCAAACTTCAGTCGTATAATTATGTCCGATACCTCCCGACAGTTATTTATTTAGTATTGTGCATTGTTTGTGTTTTGCACGTTGGGTGGATGGGGGGACACATGTATGTGAATTCGGAGATAAATTTATGTCAATTGATTAGCATTGCGGAGCCGAAACTATGTTCTTAAAATGTCCGATATATACACGAATAAGTCGGACACCGTGGAACTGCCCGTGCATGCAAGATATATCAATAAACAAGTAGATAACAGTATTTATAACATGATCCTACCCTTATTCCATTCAATAAACCATTCTATAAATTGTGATATTAAACGTTCGTTTAATAACAGGAAATAGTGCCAGATGACCGTTGACTTCCGGTTTGTCGTTTGTTTACATTGCGTACGCTACGTCTCAAAATACTGTGGCTTCAAATATTTTTCCAACAAACTATAATGAATTGAAAAGTTGTGTCATTAAATATACGCTATTAAATACGCCAAAGAGTCTTTATTTATCTGGGACTATTTCTTTCCGCGGGCGAACAACGCATAGTTACGTGAAACGTCATCGCATGCCTTATATAAACCGCTGTTAGTTTCACGCCTCATTTGTTGATTTAAATATATTTTGTCGAGGTTTTGGATCATGTAATAAATAGAATCTACAACTCGTCCGCATTTTATAGCGGAATTTACAAAACTCGTCCAGTAAGTTAGGTCTGGTCCTCGCCAAAGGCTCGGTCTACCTAATTTACTGGACTTGTTCTGTAATTTCCGCTATAAACTGGGGACTCGTTGTAGATTCTCTATTTATACCATGATCACGTTCCTACTATAATATTAACGGTCATTGTAAAAGGAAAGTTGTTGAAGGTACTCCATCCGATGATCCCCATATAATAGACTAATTATAATTGCTCAAATTATTGCTAGCCACTGACAACTATAGCACAAAGTTGCCAAAACGTGTTATTTATCAACATGTTGTTCGACGAAATTTGGCCTTATTATCAACACTATATATAAGCCTCTTGATTGTAGATTTATGCATCTTTGTCCGCAATTTGGTCCGAGAGAGTGGGCTCGTCGACTTTTTACTGGGCCACTAATAAGTCTAGAATAATAGATTTCAAAAATCCATATCTAATAACTCTGAGCTTTGATAGGTAGGTTACTTGACTCGAATCCAATATTGTTTACCCCCGAATCCAAATAAATAGTTATTGAGGGGCGCTTAATCAGATTATGCATTTTAATCGCCACTGTAAGTATAAAGGCAAGTTGTAGGTATAAACGTTCCCCATGCATGCGCTCTGATAGTCAAAGTGGTGTACCTATATTAGGGACTACAATGCTCGTTATAGCGATTACGGCATCGATTGATATTACTTTCAAACCGTCGCGTTACAATAACACCGTGGAGAAATATAGTTTCAAGTTGATACGTTAATAAACAAAACATTAGTTATACATTTGTAAATCTGTGATATTATGTGACCCCAAAAATGTTATAAATTTCAATATCTTTTTTATACACTTTCACAATGCCCTCAGGTTCCATATCCCTTCGCCAGATAACAATTTTAATGTACTGAGTTACTGGGTCCACGGAGGGTTGAAGTGTTGACAAATGTAATTGATGTTTTAAGTTCTAACTTTCTAATATTATTTTTTTTCTCGGTAGGATCATGGTATAAAACAAAATACACACGTTGTGTTTATGAATACCAAATTTTCACCACTCGTGGGATTGTGAAATCATCAATCACAGTCGTGGTATTCAAAAACACTACGTTTTTATATTCTATATATATTCACACAATCATGACGATATACAAGAAAACATAAATAAACATCAATACAGTTGAATACAGTTTATATTGCAAACGTGATGGTACACCATTATAGAAGCCAATATAATGGAAATGCCTATAACTGTCTTTATCTTCTAGAACATTACCGGACAAATGTTTGTGGAAAAGCTTTCTCGTGCAGAGTGACTTAATTTGGAAACTACTTTTATCTCTGTGGACTATGTCATTAGAAGAAAAATTGTTAATATTTCTTGGAGAGACAGATGCTCTGTCAGATGAAAGTGAATAATTAGCCTATTTGATGCATGGTGCACCAACTCGTTGATAATAACGATTATAACATAGTAATAATAATAAGTGCATCCACCGCCTCGTAGTATCCCCTGACAAGGAGGTTTATTAATTTTTTGGCGTGGCTTAATTCGAAATATGTCTTGTGTCATAACTGAATAAAATCTGCAAAAATAATTGAAACTGGTCCATATTTGTTTGAGTTATCGCCAGACAGACAAAACTCGCGAAAAATTTACAAACTAACCACATTTTGTCGATAACTCAAGACAAAATGAAAATTCAAACAACGTCATTTGGGCACTCTTTTTAAATCATTCGTGGTGGCAAATCTCCATACGAAATTTCATTCAGATCCGATAACCCATGGCTGAGATAGCTGTGCTAACGGACAAAACAAATTATTCCAGATAACAAAAATAGAATGACTCTAAAATGGACAAAGTGAAGAACGTCATTTGCCCATTTTTAAAAATCAGTCATGATCGTGAACTTCCATACCAAATTTAATTTAGTTCCTACAACCATTGGTTGAGACGGACGGACAAAATTCCATATTTCCAAATAAAAAATATCTGTGCAGGCGGCCATGCTTTATAACAAAATTGGAAAAGTAACAACATTGAAATGCCCCCATCCTGAAGCCACCCCAAAGATCCATATGAAGTTTGGCGACTATCGGATAAACATATATAATATATAGAGAGTAATCAATTGGTTTCGATGATTACGTGACATAATTCACGAGGGGAGCCGGGCCTGGTAAAACCCGAGTGAGCGGAGCGAACGAGGGTTTTACCAATAGGACCGGCTACCCGAGTGAATTATGTAACGTAATCATCGAAACCAATTGATTATTCTGTTTATTACACACTTTCAACCACTAAAAGTTGCTAATTCTAAAGAGAAGATGTGACAAAATAAGCCCAGATCAGCTGATTCTCCCATTTTGAACCCCAACGTACAGTTGCGAGTTCATTTGACTGGAATATATATGACATCGTCCGAATCATCGGAGTCGATAATAGGTAAGATTCTTCTTCATTTTACCAGTTTATTAACTGCTTCTGCATCATCGTTAGCAGCTCGTTTCTGTTCAACTTTAACCATGTTTGAGCCGCGGAAAGTAAAAATAGTTCCGGCTTAGAGCGGAACTGTCCAAAATGGCGTGCTCTCACCGGTGACGTAATTCACAGGTGAGTCATTATCACTTTTAACTCACCAAGAAATCCTTATAAATCACGTCTAAGTGTGTAATAAAACAGTATTTGATATATAGCACGATATCAGATTATTGACATGGTAGCATGCTAGATCTACCCCCAATATTGTAGAAATTGGTTCCACCTTAGTTGTATGTTGGGGGGGGGGGGGGCGTATACAATAGTATTTATCCGACGAGAACATTTTGATCCCCGTTTTGGCAATTTCAGATTTAGACCACAAATTTGGTCTAATTCTTAGAGAAATGTTGGAAAACTAACTCAGCGCCGAATAACGAATAAGTGATGAATGTCACCTTAGTCTTTGGTATATAATTCTTTTCTACGTGCTACTCGATTATCATGGTTACAGGGATGTGGCGACAAGGGGTTGGATTTGGGAGGGTGAGTGTCTCACTCCCCACAACTTAGGTCAACATTTGAAAAATGTCATACATGACACAATATAATTGAAAATTTCACACCAAAAATGGATTGAAATTGTTCTCCTAGCTTGAATTTTCAACAATTTATTAGCTGGCAACTTGTTTTCAGACCAAAATTTGCATATCTTCCTACTTTAGGTCAAACCTGTTGACTGAAATGGCCATCAATTGGAAATTTTCCAACCTGAGGGAGGCGTCAGGTTGGACAATACCAACACTTGGAAAGCTTGAGGCCAATCTAGGTACTAGGATTTTGCAAATTTCAGGTTCAGATTTAAAAATATCTCACACCGACCCAGTGTGTCCTGGTTCCTCCCCGTGCATTGCCAATCAAAAACTGCTAATACATTTAAGAAAGATAAATCCGGGTGTGATTTTGCCTGCAGTTAGACCGCTACCAGTATATGCTAGGATTTTGCAATTTTGAGGTACAGCAATCCAAATTTTCTCCGACTGGGCAAAATCATGATCGCCATAGCGGATCTTGTTCTTCCCCGGGCAAGTCAAAGACTACTGGTCAATTAAGCAGAATAGCCTACCATCCAGGCATGTGATGTACCAGTTGGCAAAAGTCAGAGCCCAATTAAGGGGGTGCAAATGTAATTATGCAAACTTGTGAATTTGGTTTGGTTTAACCCTTTCCAAGCCTGAGTTTAGTGTGCCTGTCATTTCCAGCATGAGGTCCCCAGAAGGTGAATTTAGTGACGCTATCCCGCATAGCGGGCCAGCATCATTAAATTCACCCTCTGGGGACCTCATTCTGCTTAGGCATCAGCTTCTCTGAGAATTTTCTTTATTATCAAATTTCTATAGAAACTTCTTCACATAGATTCTATTTCTTTCTTAGTTTCTCTATATCCCCAAATTGACAGACGACACATTGCATAATCGAGGTTCCGAATGGGTGTACATTACAATATTCACCATTTGAAAACTTCAATCTGAGTCTATGTCTCCCATAGCAGATGAATTCTAAACAGAATGAGGTCCTCAGAGGGTGAATTTGTTGAGGCTAGCCCGCTATGCGGGATAGCGTCACTTAATTCACCCTATGTGGACCTCATTCTGCAAATGACAGGCACACTAAACTCAGACTTGACCCTTTCTATGCTAAAGCATCATTGATGAGTACTTATTCCATAGAAAATGTTCAGATAATAAGTTCATCCAAACGACTAACATCCCTCCAACTCAATAATTGACCACTTCCAATGTGCACTTTTTAACTGACTGGGATAATCCAGTTAGTATAAAAAGGTTAAGGGGGTGCGATTGGAAAACCCAAGGTGGACACCCCCATAACGGTGACCCTCTAGTAGCCTCGTCCCTGCATCAACAGTATCTCACTGGGGTTCAATGATTCCTGCAATTGTGGATCTAACCGATTGTAACTCCGGCTCTTTTTTGATCAGGCTCCGACTCTATTTCGATTTTTAAAACGTTTGCGCAACTTTTTAGAGGAAAAAATCGAATTTTATTGACAGAAAGGTGGGTGTAGTAGATGCGCAATGAATTAATTGTTTCTCGCATGCCACAATAATTGACATATTTTGGTTACTGGGTCAGAAACTCCGTAGTTAAGAAATTAGTCAGTCTCTTTTCCGATTTCATGGTTCAAATCAGTATCAAACCAGCTATATATGTTCCGACTCTAACTTAATTTGGTCAATACATTTTATTCGCTGTGTTTCGCTCCCAATTCGATTGGCTACGATTACATCAGCCGGAATGTGCATGGAGAAATAATTAAAGGAGTGACCATTTAAAATATATATTGTCAAATTCGATGTATTTATTTTTGTGAAGATCTATGGTCTATTTTCAACATACTTATATAATTATGTCTGTTTGTCCCCTATCGAAATTGGGGGCAGCTATTTAGATGGTTCCAATGGGGGGGGGGGCGGGGTACGATCACGCAGTTTGTTTGGGCTGGATACTGTTAGAGCTAGCCTAACCCCCGATAGGCGAAAAGCGGGACCGATTGCCAGGCCTGGTCTGAGCTGAGGGACATATGGATGTGGCATTCCGGTCGTAAAATAACCGTTAGATGAAAATATCAGCATAAAACAATGGAAATATACGACCGAGTCTCCGCACATGCATTCTGATACGTTATAATTGTATATAGACATCACCATAATTTTTAAACAGTCGGAGTCGGGGGTGGGGAGTTGACATCGGGAAGAAATATAACAGTTTATAAATATTTGTTTTATAAAATAATGCGGAGAAACTCCATTATATATTCCGTCCATATATCCAATGAAACAGCTATGTTAATCCTATGCCACGTGCATATTCTAATGAATTACCTTTATGCCTACATCATTCTGTAGAACAAGCATATAATATGTTACACTCATCGTGGGAACTTTCCACATACATTATATACTTTCAGATTATATCCAGGTATCGCTGGGCTGATATATTCAGCTTGGTTGATTCGATGTTGCTATTTGATATATCCGTGAATACGATGCGTGGGGTATTAATGGTGATATACTCTAAAGGGAAAGACGAAGCGACATCACCGTGTTAAAGGCACGGGCGGCGTTCGTTGCAGAAATATTCATATTTTTCAATATTTATAGTTTTGCTCATATGCCAAACATAATCAGCGCGTAGATAGTATATTGTCGTCAAGACGTACGATGGTGTACGTAAACAAGAGCCTGCTCGTGTTACATAAGTTTGATTCTGTTTACATAACACAGCGCAATTCTATTGGTTTATCACACACAATTGATAAAAACGCTCTTTATTATTTCCATATCAGGAAAACAGTAGCAAATAACGATCTTTATGTTTACCATATCCGGATCTAAACAAAAGCCAGGTTCTGTAACGTTTTTTGCTTTTGTTTACATAACAACGGAAAAAACATTTGACAATAACATACTGTTTATGCCATATTTCTGATTGGTATAAGAACAAGGTGTGTGTATATTTTACTATTCTTTCTGTTTATGGCGGTTTTTGACGGAGCTGAATATTTTAACACCATACTCACCGCCAACACCGCCCATATCTTTAATTTACTGTTAAAGTCAAACCGATCAATTCGCACAGGATAAGGATCGAAGCCATCGATAATTACCGATCAATTCGCCCAGGATAAGGATCGAAGCCATTGTAAATTAGAGTCGGAGCCAATTAAACTTTTAATTTGGCGTTTTTTTTGTCATAAAACGTCAATACCAGCAGATGATAGTTTTCTCATCGTGGGTCCGAACAGGCATATAGTTCATTGTTGGCTGATTTTGTGCCTTAATGATTTTATTTTCACTCAAAAGTATTTGCTGGAGTTGTAAGTTTGACCTTTTTCACGAATTCTTTACTGATCACTTGAGCACAGTAATAGCGTCAATCTTCGTTTGGTGCCAAATGAAAGACCTCGTGCTTGCTACACACTGATTCCACAAGACATTTAAAGAGCCAATTAAGAAGATCACACTTATTAGCATTGTTCATGATGTTCCATTTGTTTTCTTAAAAAAATCGTCGGAACCGAAATCGTGTTAGATCCAAAACAGCAGGAATCGTTAAACCCCAGTGGTATTTGTAATACTGTTACAATTATCCTCAATTATAGATATAGAATCGACAAAATCCTATGGCCGATGAGCTGGAACCACGAAACACGGCAACCTGGCATTCAGTCAAGCCTTCTCGACAACACGACGCAATGCAATCTTCTGGCAACATCTCTGGATATACGCTTTTCTTGAATATCGGGGTGGCCATGCCATCTGTTACGCTTCGGTAGAAATTCCCCACCGCGTTGCCTGAAATGTAGTCGCTATAGTGTACGCGTAAAGGGGGGGGGGGGGACTATATAATTGACGCAAGGACCACCCAACCTAGAAAACATATTAATATCCATTTAGAAAACATATTAATATCCATTTAGAAAACATATTAATATCCATTTAGAAAACATATTAATATCCATTAAGAAAACATATTAATATCTATTTAGAAAACATATTAATATCCATTTAGAAAACATTAATATCCTTTTAGAAAACATATTAATATCCATTTAGAAAACACTGACACAGAAAAGTAGATTGAAATCTTCACAGGACACACATAGCGCTGTCAAGTACGCAGAATTAGTATTGACAACAAGTCAAACATTTATTAGCTAGAATGTTAAGACCAACTGTAAATGGGTACTGTACACTAAATCTGGCCATTTATGGGACCATCATCATGGAATGATATCCAATGGCGTGGCTGAAGAATACTATCATGTTTTGGCTACCTCAAGGAGGTATGTCTTCTCTTTCGGTGAGATGCTTTGTAATCAGAATACAACTTAGGCGTAAATTTCACGTATATTTGAAATTAAAGGCATTCATAAATGTGTAATTTCGAAATTAGAACATTTGCGTGACGTCACCATTGATCTGTATCAAGTGTCTATCCCGACGAATAGACACAATGGGCACGTTGTCATACTGTGTAATTGACTCAAGCGTTGGATATCTGCGTGTAACAATTGGATATCCGTCATATCCAATTGTCACACCCCGATATCCAACGCTTGGTCAATTATACCTTATGACAATCTGCTCATTCCACTCGCCGCGATTAAAACTGTGGGGCTATGGAGAGGGAGTTTCACACAAAAAACAGCAATATCCATTTTGAAAACATATTACTATCCATTTAGAAAACATATTAATATCCATTTAGAAAACATATTAATATCCATTTAGAAAACATATTAATATCCATTTAGAAAACATATTAATATCCATATAGAAAATATATTAATATCCATTTAGAAAACATATTAATATCCATTTAGAAAACATATTAATATCTATTTAGAAAACATATTAATATCCATTTAGAAAACATATTAATATCCATTTAGAAAACATATTAATATCCTTTTAGAAAACATATTAATATCCATTTAGAAAACACTGACACAGAAAAGTAGATTGAAATCTTCACAGGACACACAAAGCGCTGTCAAGTACGCAGAATTAGTATTGACAACAAGTCAAACATTTATTAGCTAGAATGTTAAGACCAACTGTAAATGGGTACCGTACACTAAATCTGGCCATTTATGGGACCATCTCCGTTTAAAATCAACAGAATATATGCACAAAATGAATGAATTTGAGCCATGGATTAAAATGGTAAAATACACTCGTATGCTCTATATATATATGAACGATGCAAACAACATGGTAATTATAATGAAAATGAATTTATGACTGATATAATCCATGGCTCAAATGTATTCATTTGTTGCATAAATCTGTTGATTATAGAAGTCGAAGGTCCAATAAATGTCCGGATTTAATGCACAGTTCTCCTTTAAGTCCCCCTTGCGAATACGGCGTGTGGTCGCGTCATCAGTCACATTTCACTCCACCAATGCCATAGTCATGTTCACATTCGTGCCGTTGTACGTCTCACTTTTGAATACGCGGCTTGTTCAATTCAATTTGGGATAAATCGCTTTTCTGTCTTGATACATCAGCATTTATTTTCCCAATGCACGATGGGTAGAATTATGTGACGGCTGTATACTGTTACTGAGTTACACTCATTCTATGCGACTGGAACAGTTCAATCTTCTCATCCGTGATATGGAAATTATTAGCTAATTGCAGACCGTCAATGGGCCAATGCTCACGACAACAACTATTAATTAGATTGAAGCCATGTGGTTATTTTGTTATCAAAATTTATAATTACTAAGCCGGAAATATTTACTCTATAGACTACACATTACTCCGGCCATATCGGTACACTTCTGTTAGACGAAACTATAGTGACCTTTGAACTTCCCATGATTCTCTTGGATATCCGATAATACTAATATCAGGTATAAAAGCTTTTCGCGCCCATTATTGCTTACTTAATTTCGAATTCTTCGAAATGTCATTTCGATTCAATTTTCCCACCCACCCTATCCATTTTTCCTAATAAATTCCTAATAAAATAAAATAAATGTTTATTATTCTTCACCCTGATTCGCTTACCGGTACAATATTTCGTGAGATTTTGTCTCTTTTCTGATTACCTAATTGTGAATATATGTGTTATATATTTATGTGGGCAGACGTTGCAGAATTCATAATCATGTCATTTGTAAAAGGTAGAGTGCAAGCATGAGGGGGCGAGAACAGTGAGAGTAAGGTTTCATTATTGTTCACATGTTTAATTTATGTTTGTTGGGAGATCAATTCTCAATAAATAATATTATGGCAATTTCGCCTTAGTTATAATTTCCATATGTAGTGGTTTTAGTTAATAGTGAAGGGCATAGTAATTTGATAAGCTATTCACCGACATGTACAATGTAATGGTGTGACTCACGAAGGGGTAATTGAATTAATGAATATTATTTTTCAAAGTTTATATACTACAAATCAAATAACCATGATTTGAGCCTTTCTGCTATCTGGATTCTGACATCTTGAATCATCAGACGGTTGGAATTGTTCTAATTAAGATAGACACCTCGTTGGTATTGGATATGCGGGAGAAACAATCCCGTTATACGTTGTCACGTATTTTCCATTATTGTCTAGATTTATGGCATAAACGGATGATACGGATCGTGTAAATTTCCCAAAAAATTACATATACGTGGGATTTCAAGACACGTAATTTCCACGTAATTTACGTGGAAGAACACGTGTCCGTAAATCCAACGTAAATTCCACGTATATTTCAAATTTATGAAAATTTAGTGATGCGTAAATCTAGACATTTAACTAGACATTTCATGTACGTATATACATATAAATGAAATTAAATTATAAATTTAGTGCAGTGCGTCCAAATGAATACAAGCTCATTCGAATGTATACTTTATACCTGATTGGAGAATCCAATTGGTAAATAAAGTGTTAAATCAGCGACTTACCGGCGTCTTTTCGTTTTGCTTCCCATGCTGTGATTTTGAGGTTGCAGGAATCAACGGTGAACATTGTTGGTCTCATTTCGGCTGCAAATAAATAACTCATATATCCACATAGCTGACTTTAGTATGCGCATTATCGTATATTATGAAATCATATGTAGCACATACATGTAGTCGATACCAATAAAGTAAATCGGATTTGTGCATATAGACCCAGATCATTCCACGGGCATTAACAATTAAAACATTCTGACCACAGCCTATTTTCACATACAGAGCAATTTTGGTTCCTGGGGAACCAAAAAACTGGTTCCGAGGGTTGTCCCAGTAGGAGATACAAACAAAGAACCCAACATACATGTTAACCAAAGAACCAACTTACACGATTTGGTTCTTCGCGAATAACCAAATAAAAAGAATCAAATTAAGAACCCAACATACATGTTAACCAAAGAACCAAATTACACCATTTGGTTATTCACGAAGAACCAAATAAAAGGAACCAAATTACATGATTTGGTTCTTCACGAAGAAACTAAACTGTACAACTGTTGCGTTTAAGATAATTCGCAGACTTACCGCCTCGTTCGCATAAATAATGTCCACCGATCATGTCATTCAGCGTGAAACATCCATTTTCAAGCCACATCGGACGGTCTGTGGAACCACTTTTCGCTGGTTGACCACTACACCAGTCGATGTTGTTCGCATTTGCTGATGTGTGATCCTCGTACCAATAGAACGTATCTGATGTTGCATTCCAGATCATTCCAGTAACCCAAGGCGTAGAACCCAAATTTCTGCAAAAGGTTAGAACAAATTGAATGCCGTTCACCGAAATATATAGCATGTGTTAGAACACTATTAATCAGGCAAAATGATATTCAGAATAAGGCCACATTGTGTTTTAAACAACCAATTTGAAGAACTATTTTTAATAACATCTCTATTCATAGCTCCGATATATTCCGCAAACAAAGAAATGAAAAAACAAGTTTAGAGACCAAGACTAAAGTTCACTGTTTACAAACAGCACGAGGGAATAACGTAGGAATTGGTTAATAATTACCATCCGAATTAATTTAGAATATAACATGCTGATATTTGTATAACATCCTATTTTGACAATTTTTTAACCAAATCATGGCTGAAAAAAACGAGTGCCCTTTTAATTTTCAATCCATTTCAATCAATATTATTCCCCTATTTTCCCAAATGGCATCCTTCAGTTACATGTATGGCATAATTATATCCAGCACTGAGTAATTTGGTCTATAAAAACCGCAGTTTGGAACACCTTTCATACCAAAGATAATTACATTTTACTTGAAAAATGGTACAAAACTGAAATGTGATATTCTTGCCGATATTTATGTCAAGTTTATAAGAGAAAAATCCAATATGTCTGGTAATGTCAGTGGTAACAATAGTAACAATTAACCACGGTGCATCAGACATGTTAGTATTCAATGAGTAGAAGGCAGAATAGCCAATTCTATACATCAACCACAACTTGTAAACGAATGCAGGACACGCTGGGGCAATATCTACTATTTTCCATATGTTGGCGGCCATTTTGCAGCCATTTTGAGTCAAAGTTACAATTTTGGTCCTGATGAGTTGGAGTATTCATAGGTAATGATATGCCTCACTTACACTACACGTTCTGCTCATTTCTTGTTGAAATCTGACTAGAATCCCAATTGTGATTTTTTTGGTGAAATTTTATACCACGTTCTGGGAAATTGAATTTTTAAGGTATCGGAAGGGGCTAGGACCCCAATAACTGCTTTGATTACTCAAATGATCAGTTAATAAACTGATCTGTAATATATTCGTGAAGAAATGTTATATTTGAAAAAAACGAGTGCTCTTTTAATTTTCAATCCATTTCAATCAAAATTATTCCCCTATTTTCCCAAATGGCTTCCTTCAGTTACATGTATGACATAATGATATCCAGCACTGAATAATTTGGTCTAAAAAAACCATAGTGTGGAACACCTTTCATACCAAAGATAGTTACATTTTACTTGAAACATGGTAAAAAACAGAAATGTGATTTTTTTTGCCGATATTTATGTCTACAATGTTTTCGTCCAAAGGTTGCCATGGAAACGGGACTTTTTTGTCACAGAGAGCGTTGTGTGGTTATGTATATATATATATATATATATATATATATATATATATATATATATATATATATATCGCGATAGGTGCAGATTGCATGGCATTATCTTTCCAAAAAAAAGATAAATATGACGTAGTATGACATTTCAATCGCTGTCACAGTCGCATGTGATATAAAACGATGTTTATATACTAAATTGTGTCAATTAATGACGTTCGTTGGAGCAGCAATGTCGAGCAGGTTTTCAAAGTTTGCCGTTTGTGTTATAGAACACCGAAAAATTGCCTCGCTTGTCTCAATGACAAAGCAGTTGAAAATAAATATGAAAACATAGTTAAGATAGATGATACCTGACAAAAGGGGGACTAAATTATATTGTGGCGAATTTATCACTAAATAACACAATAACACCGTTATCGTTGCGGGTTTCCGTACTTGCATGACCGGTAAGCGGGGAGTAACTCCAAATACAAAATCGTTGGTCACCTACTAGGTTTTACCGAGTGATAAACACAATTAAATGATTGATTTAACTCATCAAACAATATTTTTGAATAGTCACTATCTTATGGTGGTAAGTTGTTTGCAATATAAAAAATATAAACATCTGACGTGTACACAATCTCACCATGTTAAGTCAAAGACGAAATTGGCCCGCCAAAAATTGCAATGTCAATGACATGCAGTTCGGTGATAATTTCTTCTGCAATATTTATAACCACGTCGATCAACGCGAGGTTCACAGCCTATGGGCATGATCATTTTAAAATTGAAAATCCATAGCTAATATAAATCCCTTAAAATATCAGTTGTCTGATAAAACACAACCACACAAATTCAAAAAATATTTGGTAAAACTGTGAAACAGAATGCTGATGAAAATGAAAACTACAGGATTTACGTTATACAATCGGAAAGTGCTAAATGAGTACCGCATCGTTACATGCGTCTTTGTTTTTTCTATTTTTTGTCTGCAGGATTAGTATCCCTGAAATCAAAATTTATCCTAATCTCCATATCATCCATCCACCTTGGATCGTTGTATAGTGCATTGTGCTTGGCTGCGCATATTTCAGCTGTTGTTGTTGGTCCATAAAGACGTACAGTCATCGCTTTGGATTTGGACCTGTTTATACGAACGAGCAGTCAAGATACGTTCATCAAGTGATAACATGGGTAAATGGGTGCTTCGTTTTGGAGAGCTGCATGCCATTTTTGCGCTGTTGCATGCATTGGGAAAGTATGTTGAAGGTTGTGGCTTGAATTCGCCATTTGTAGAGAACATATTTTCACCCGTTTTTCTGCGACAGGTTTTTGCAGGGAAATCTCGCAAACGCGGCATTGAGTTCCATTTCACTATAACACTTGCTTTATGGGAACTATACATATACTTCAGAGCATTATGTCAGCTATACACACTCTAGATATGTGGATATCGAATCGTTCGCGAAAGACAAACTCCGGGTGTCTTCGTATTATAAGCTTCCCATGCGTTTCTATCATTTCGGTACGCGATAAGGCGTTTCAGTTTGATCTGATGTGTCCCTGCGATAATAATGGTGTCTGTTGACAATAATTTAATGATAGAACGGACCTCTTGCATTTATCAGGGACGTAGCGATGGTGCGAGGTGTTTAAGGAAGAAACATAATATTACTAATATAATAATATGTAATTACGTGGAGATGCCTTTGTATTTAAATTAAGTATGGTAGTAAATTGCATGATTTGCAGTATATGCTGAATATATTTCTCATTCTTATAGAATATAGGAATGGGTCGCCAAGTATTAAATCATGTCATGAATTTATACTCTGGCTACGTATACCATAGATGTCATATTCAATCAGTTCAAAACATGGGAACTGTTTACTATTAATATGACGGATAACTTTATATCATTGAACAAACTACGCTGTATATTTCTTTGTTAATAACAAAACTTTCCTGCTCAGTATCATAGCTTTATGAAGACTTTTGATCTCGTTATTCCAATATGGTTTGAATTTGTGTCTACATTCAGGTTACTTACCCGCTTCGTTCGCGGCAGACAACAAGGCGTTGACAATGTTTGCGTGGAACAAGTCGATAGCATATGGTGAATTGAACTGATTTCGTAGACATTGAAAGGCATTGTGCAGCAGTGCACAGTATCGCTCAATGTAAAATTTATCCCAGTTTATTTGATTACGTTTGGTATAGCTATGACTGGTAGAGTTATCGCTCATTAGTGAGGGGATGACTGCAGTGCATTTTATAGGCCGATGATTTGATGTATTAATGGCATTGTCATCACCTATTTCAGCATCGTAAACCAGATCTATTCTGGAGTTCTGTATGATAATGTGGTCCAGAAGTGAGGGAGAGTACCCCATAGAGTATGGTACGTAAGATACTGTTGGACATTTGCACGCAGTCAATGTCATCACTGATGTCATATTATATCTATCCGGAAACCATGTAAGATGCATAATAACTGTTGTATCGGCGTGGTTCAAATTCTGACTGAATGTGAATCTCACCTTGAAAGATTCGCATTGAAGTCTCCTATAAGAATAATAGAACCGTGCATGTGTTGAACAAATATTGATGAGGTCAGACAAGTCAGAGAGGCATTTCTCGTACGATTCATCCGGGAGGTTCTAATTCGGAAGATACACTTGAAAGATGAATACAAATTGATACTACCAAATTGCTTTGAACAAAATGTTGATAAATATTTTGGTAATTAATCGATTCTGATAACTAAAGCGTCTTTTGAAGAAATGTTGCTGTTGTTGGAATCTGGTGATACGGGGACCATCGAATTGGATAACGCACCTTTAAGTTTAAATATCAGAATATTTTTTATTTATTTATTAGCCTGAATTTTCAAAATATGTATTGTTAGGATAGGATAGGATAGGATAATTTTATTTACAATATACACACATGGAAAGTACAATTACAAATAAATATAATATTGATAGACTATACATGCATATTGCTAGGGGTGATATAGTCATGGCTGACTGTCTTCCTATCACACCTTGTTTTGAAGCATGGTATCACCCACCCACGAGCCTATCGCTGTATCACTGGTGGGTAGTTAAAAAGAACTACGGCATTGAACTAAGAAGTTCATTGACCAAACACATGTATAGTGCCGTGCTCAACTGTTATTGACTATACAAAATTGAGATTTGATTATACAAAATTGAGATTTGACTCAAAAGTATATTTGAGAAAAATTAATGTGTTTCATGGATCAATGTAAATGATTAAATCCATGTTGGCATTGTGTAACAAACTGGAAAACCGTTCATTAAATGCTTATCAAAAGAGCCTATTGTTCTCGCATGGAAAAATAAGATCCAACAGAAACGCTTTATCGGGCAGCGAAAATGATAGAGACGCTGGGGAACCTTGGAAATAAAAATACGTCACAATCATGGCGGTATCGAGAATGCACTTATTTCTGAAAACACACGAACGCTGCCGGCATCACTCGGAAAAAAATTTAACCGGAACAGGCGAAACGATATCAAATTTACGCAAAAATGTAACTAACAAAACGCGTTTTTATAGCGCTATATCGATGAATTCGCTCGGGAATAGTTTACATATGTGTGTTTTGAGACGCCCTGTTCCCGTATTACGTATACACACATTTTAGGGTTCGAATGAGCCATGTCAGTTTAATATAATAAAATACCCAGAATTCGTTTATGCTAATAAGAATGTCCAGGCGGTTCTAGCCGATTTAAAAAGAAATGGAAAGGGAAATAATGATCACCACCCCATGTTAACTGATTCAGATATATAGAAACTCTACTCCTCTCAGCATTGGCTATATATGAAAATACGCCAACAGGTCTGCGTAACAAGGTTCAATACGATGTGCGTTTCTACTTCTTCAGATGCGACCGTGTGAATATGCATTTGATGACTAAGTATACATGATATACCCGGCCTACTGTAACATAAAATCTCTCGTGATGCGAACTGCTGCCGCGGTCGTTTATGTACGCATTGGCTATGGCTGTTCGTTTCGGGTTAACACGACACTCAGCTGAAGGACGGTATGCAGAAGGTTGCGATGTTTAAATGAAATATGCACATACTTCTCAAGTAGTTTCTTTACTATATGCTTGACAAGTGGCCCCACTCGACAGAGTAAGTGGACATTTACGCGTCAGTTGTATACTTAGCACACGAGAGGGGTCGAAGATCTACATTTTGCCCACCATTGTGTGTGTACACAAGAACGTGGTATCCTGTATGTCATTAATCGAGAGACGCGCGTCTGAGGACATTAAAACATTTGTTTCCTGCACGTCAAATGCGCCTCTTAAAATTCGCGACTTTGCAGAACCCCGGCCATTATATAAGAAATATACACCCACTTGATTCTATGAAGACTTTGTACTTATAGTACGAAGACTACATCAACTAACACCACATAATTCATTGAGTCATCACGTAGCTTCCCAATAATTTCAGTTCACACGTCCTCGTAAATATATAGGTAAATATAAACATGTACCATATATATGGCAGTCCCCATTGTAGCAACTTGCGGTAAAGTAATTTATCTAGAATATATACTGCATCGGATTTCACTGTCACTAATTTACCCTTTTATTATTTGTGGTTGCAAGGAGAAGATGTCGCGCTATAGAAGGATATGACCCCCTGGAATCTGGAATCCGGAATCCGGCTATAAATTGGCATGGAATGCAGGATCCAGTTTAAGGGAATATTGTAAGCCAATTTCAATAAACTCCCGATACTAACAACGGCTCAAGCCATGAATTAAGGTACGACCTTCCATGTACAAGACGCAATCAAATTAATTGGCGGAAATTGGATTGCACAACACGCACATCATAGGTGTGGGTAGATACACACATGCATGAAATCTCTGTATATTTGGCGTTTTACATAGATTATACACACCTGTATATATATAATATGTGTCCCCTGACAACCCAATCATTGCAGCTATGTTTGTCCACAGTGAGCAGGTGAGTCAAGCTCTGGTATCAAGCCACTCACTGATTATATAATACAATAAATATGTATCTGGGACTATTATGCATAATTGTACTATAGCATATCATATAACATTTATTTGATACATTTGCCTGACCACTGTACACAAATACATCGATGGCAAAGCGCTCTATTTGTAATATCCCGCTTAACTGCCATCCGTGACATCAAGCTGCATATATACAGCGCCATCGACAGCCAGATATAGTGAAAATATGGTTACCCTATTCTACGAAGCAGGGAATATAGAAACCAACAACAACATTTGAGTTCAGTAGCTCTTTAAGGATAATGTTGAATATGAGAGCATTTTAAAGAAGAAGATGCAGAAGAAAAACATATTAGCCACCGTTCGCATTTTAAACGACAGATAATTATTACGAACAGCTATTTTAGACCGTGTGCTACCATACGACCACCCTCCCTCATGCCGACTATGTTTTTTTCCGATTGACGGATGTATTTCACATATTTTTCTGCTTGTTGGCCACTCGGGCGTGAGGGCTGTTTCATTTTATAGCGGTTTTCAACAAACTACTGTGATGTTTTTTGCGATAAAATCCTTATTGGGGGTAGGGGAAATATTTCTGTCAAAATCAATACAAAAACTATATGTATCTTTTCAAACTCGAACTGTATATAATACGTGGCTGCATCGATAGCGTTACACGCGTACCTGACTCGATATTTTTCTTAAAGTGACACCGTTGATATGATTTTTTTTATTTATTTTGAAGATATTTTGAAAACTACAGTGTGTGAACTTCGCATGCATAACGGAATTAAACTATGAACAATACAGATGTTTCCATGATTTTCCACGTGAGAATAGGCAAGGGTTGGTTTCTATAACATTTTACTAGCACATGGATGTATATAGGTAGTAGAGTGGGCCCACGTGTAGGTAAATTGCCAGTCGCTCGATTCCAAATCCAAAAAAAGTTGGTTGCCATGGAAACGGGCCTTCGTTTGTCATAGAGAGCGTTCTGTTGTTAGGTATATATATTTCGCGGTAGGTACAGATTGCATGGCATTATCTTTTTAAAAATCGATAAATATGACGAAGTATGATGTTCCAATCGCTACAACAGTCGCATGTGATATAAAATCAGCAATGTCGAGCAGGTTTTCAAAGTTTGCAGTTTGTGTTGTAGAACACCAAAAGTATTTCACTAAAAAGTACAATAACTCCAAATACAAAATCGTTGGTCACCTACTAGGTTTTACCGAGTGATAAACACAATTAAATGATTGATTTAACTCATCAAAATATATTTTTGAATAGTCACTATCTTATGGTGGTAAGTTGTTTGCAATATCAAAATATAAACATCCACCGTGTACACAATCTCACCATGTGAAGTCAAAGATGAAATTGGCCCGCCAAAAATGCAATATCAATGACAGATCGGTGATGATTTCTTCTACAATATTTATAACCATGTCGATCCATGCCTATGGGCATGATCAATTTAAAATTGAAAATCCAAAGCTAATATAAATCCCATAAAATATCAGTTATCTGATAAAATACCAGCCCACAAGTTCAAAACAATATTTGGTTAAACTGTGAAACAGAATGCTGATGAAAATAGAAACTACGGAATTTACGGAAAGCCGATTCGTTATGCAATCGTGGAAATGCTAAAGGAGTACCGCGGTCGTTACATGCGTGTTGTCTTTTCTATTTTATTCTGCAGGAAACGTATGCATGAAAACACAATTGGTAAGAATACATGCACCCATTTATCCTACTCTCCATTCATCCATCCACCTTGCATCGTTGTATACTGCATTTTGCTTGGCTATGCATATATCAGCTGCTGTTGGTCCAGAAAGACGCACAGTCATCACTTTGGATTTGGACCTGCACGAACGAGCAGTTAAGATACGTTCAACAAGTGATAACATGGGCAAATGGGTGCTTCGTATGGTAGAGCTGCATGCCATATTTGCGCTGTTGCATGCATTGGGAAAGTATGTTGAAGGTTGTGGCTTGTATTCGCTATGTGTAGAGAAGAGCATATTTTCACCCGTTGTTCTGCGGCAGGTTTTTGCATGGAAATCTTACAAACGCGGCATTGAGTTCCATTTCACTATAACACTTGCTTTATGGGAACTATACATGTGCATGTACTTCAGAGCATTATGTCAGATACACAATGTATATATGGGAACAGTTACGATCGAATCGAAGTGTGCCGCTCTTAGGGAGAATTTGGTTGACAAAATAATGAGTCCATCGCTCTGGCATATAGGTAACTGAAAGACTTATTTGGCCCCATAGCTTTAAGCACGTCTCTCTCAAAGGACACTGAGCTCAGCGAACCCAAGGTCAGCGAACCCGAGATAAGCCAATCCATGATCAACGAACCTGAGATCAGGGAACTAGGCAGGTTCCTTCTCAACTGTCTGAACGAATTCGGTGCATTACTTTGCTTCATACGTGGTAGCAGACAGGAGTTGTGGGAACTACATCTAAGTAGCATTAAGAAGCAAGTGAAATACACGATCTTTATAACTGCGCATGATTCACACCACTGTATGTCTTAGATATGCAAGCTTTGAGGGAAGAAGACCCATGTACATGGGAAGAATGGGGATTTTGTGGTAGCCAAAGGTGGGATTCCATTCACCAATCTATTCATGGACCAATTCCGTGAACAGAAGATCAAGGATCTTAAAGGAGTTGGTGGAATCGCAGGGTTGACCCAAAGGGAAGGAGCATTGTTTAATTATTTCATGATTGCAACAGATATTTCGAGAATCATTGAGTATTTCCAGAGCGACAGCGGCGCAGCAAAATGTCAGAGGACGAACACTATCATCTTACAGGTTCAATGGCGACTCGTGTATCATCCAATGCGTCGAAGATCACAAACGGAATTATGGAATCCTGTATTGGGAACCCATTCTCCGATGAACAGGAATTAAGAAACAAGTCAATCTATCGCGTGACAAAAAGGGTGACGAAAAATATCTAACGTTCGCGAAAACTTCTATCTGACGTGCATGGTTTCAAAGAACATTGGCTGAAATGTTAACACCGTCGTCTATTGAAAACGATTCAGTTCAGTGATTCCGTATGCGTATAATGAAGATGGCGGAGAGGATGGGTCTGTTCGGAGCATGGATGAGTGGTGTACGGAACAAATTCAGCCAATCTAAGTTGTGGTTCACCGTTCTTCAGATACAACAGTTTCTGACAATACTAATCTGTATCCGATCCATCAAAGCTGGAAACTTCGAGCTATATATTCAGACCCGTGTCAAACGGGTCAATTTACTGATGTGTTTCAATTTCCACCAACCAGATTACAACCATTTGGGTATATAATTAACTGTTTAGTTCAATTGATTATTAGTGCCCTTTTAGTAAATACTTCAAAAAAGTAAATCACCCTCATAGAATACCCTATATCTCCTGCGTTATTCATCCGATGGTGTTGAAAATTTGAATATGCTTGAACCCTTGCTTGGTCCACCGCAAGGGACATGGATCCGTTCAAATGAATGAAGTGGTCCAGCCATGGGTGTGGTTCAAACGTATGCCCATAAATTCCCACAACTGGGAAGTGACAACTGGTCAATATCAAGAAAATTGCACGCAGTATAATAAGGCCGGTGACACTTAACAGACACTGATCACCCAGTCGACCGACCATACACGCACCCAGTCGACCGACCAATACACGATTCCGTTGAGGGTCGTAGTTGAAAATGGCACATTTTCCAATCAATCAACAATATGAAGGTTATAAAACTATCGGGATAATTAACTGCCGCAATGTACTGCATTTACCATGTCCTCAATCCGTTCAAAATTTCATATGAGATATAAGGTACATTTTTGGCTGAGAAAGCTAGATGAACCACTTGATCATTTTAGTATGTATATTATGATCTATTATCATCAGTGTTCACCTCAGCATATTCATTGAAGTAAATTACAAAACCTAAGTAAAATGACAAAAATGCATGGCCAGGTATTACACGTATACGTAGACTATAATAGTTAATACATTCCCCCGATCTCCCCAGATGGGAAGTTTTGAGTGGAAAATTTTGGATCTCTGACCATTGATAACTCTGCATACACGAAGTGTGTGTTTTTTGTTGTTGCATGGTATCCTCCCAATACGATGCATTTCATCGTGAACTGTAAAACGCGATGCGCCGGAATCGCGATGAATCGTGGATGCCCTGTTTGAGGGGGGACTTACTTGTTAGGGGTTTATATCTTAGGTCAACGGGGCCTATCTATTAACGCTCCCCGGGTCAAATAACCTCTCTGTCCAAATATTCAGCTCTGATGGTCCAGCCGTTTGGTCGCATTTTAGCAGGACGAAGAAACACAGTTTGTCGTCGTCATCATCATCATCATCATCGTCATCATCAGTAACAGCATCGTCATCATCACCATCATCCTCGTCATCACCACCATCATCATTATCAACATCATCGTCGTCATTGCTATAATCATATACATTACAATCATCACTACCATTAACCGTTATCATAGTCGCCATCTTCATTATTCTCGCCATGGACAACATTCTCGTCATAATTAATCATCGCATTCGTCTTCATCGTCGTAAACTCCATTATAATGAGTTACCCATTATCACAGAGTCACTGTAAGCGCTTAGTGTGCAATTGAATGTTATTTTGGGTTCCACATATTTCGGGTAAAGTTTGGAGTGAAATATTGCCATCCACCGTGGGAATCGTCGCGTTTCTGGGCCTTTGTCTCGGGAGCTTCAAGCGATTCCCGTTCACGGTCGCGTTTCCGTGTTCGTGCTTTCGGTGTGACTACGGTTTCATCGATCCTTTGAGCTAATCTGCTGACCCATTTTGAACTGAGATGAATCCCGGTCGGGTCTGATGACGTTTCCGTCCCTAGCGAATAATTCGTCGTTATTCACGAATCTGAGGTATGAATGGTCTGCGCAGTAAGATGTCATAAATTCATTTGACCACGTCCATGCTGGGTGGGAAGCTGAGAATATCACATGATGAATGTTCGAAGGTGTCAAACACTGTTTTTACAGCCTTCATAAAAACATGCTAGAATATAATATCTTTATTTGCCAATCATGCAGGGGCGCATTCACAGGCAGTGAATTATTATTAGGGTGATATACACAGAGTACCAAATAAAAAACATTTAAATTTCGATGATTGAGAGTTAAGTACTACTTGTACAATTGGAAACAATAATAAAATGGGACATAGACATAACAATTTCAGTGAAATGCGGAACAATGTACGGTATAATAGTATAATAACATATATATTTATATGGAAACAATTTACAAAATAATAAAGGTTTGCAGCGTGTGTATGCCAAGGTAATGGTTTTTACTCAAACTTTGCTTGCTGGAGTGTCAGTTAGAATTAGGGACCTAGCAGAAAATAACGATATCAGTAAATGAACTAGACATTTCATTATGGATGTGTCATCGGATCTCATGAACCATATGAACTTATTGCTATCATCTAATACCTTGATATTGGGATATTTATTTATTATCTGCATCAATACCTAAATATATACCCTTCTCGATTTCCAAGTTGTGTGAACTAGCCAGAAAACGAGCTAGCACCTGCCTCTCCATTACATTGCCCCGGGTTATGTAGGGCTCTGGTCCAAATTGTGGCTCAAACGTCCTGTAAGTTCTTAATTTGTTTTTCTGACCTTTTTTACTTATATTGTCGTGGAACACCTCCTGATTCCATATAATATTTAGGAGATAAACGTATCCTGTTGAGTTGTACATTCTGGGATTCGAGCATGAAAACAGTAGTTCACAAACTGTTTTCATGCTGGAATCCCAGAATGAATAACGAAAAAGGGTACGTTTATCTCCATTGTAATTCAATCTAGCCTGGAATTTGCACCAAATAAAATGTATAAAAAGTATCATTTAGTCATTTTCATGACACGAATCGAGACTTTCATTTTGCCGTTGTCACCGTGCACAAATCGTTTGGTTTGTTCATTGCGTTACTCGGAACCCTGCTCCGTAACAATTTCCTGTGGGCGGGTTGGCTCTTTTCGCTACTCCGCTCTGCGCCGATGAAATTTGACCGTGCTATATTCAGATTTGATGCACGCTGAAGCTGTCGATGAACAGTATCTATTGACAACAACGCGCGGCTGTGCTCGTTTCGCTACTCCGTTCTGCGCCGATGACATTTTACCGTGCTACATTCAGATTTGATGCACGCTGAAACGGCCGATGTCGGTGAATCGAAAACTAAAGTTAGCCGCTCTCGGTCAATCAGAATGCTTGTTTTTAGTGACAAATACTCAATTGAATTACAATGTATATTTATAATATATATTAGTTTAGTCAGAGCTTTTGAACTCTCCTTTTGCTTTACTACAAATTTGTCCTTATTGTTCATCTCTAGAAATTACAGCAATGTGGTTGCAAATCCTACCCACCATTTTCTACCATTTTTGCCAGTTCTGATGATTCATTGTAAGCACATTTAAGACGATCATCAGTCTGCTTAATAGTCTGGTAGTATTTAATCATATTGCGGATTACGGTCAGCAGAAGTGGATATCTGCCGGTATCTCACATAGCTGCCAGGTGTGATAATTTTTGAGTCCAAGAAAATATTTGCACATCTTCACATGTATTCATTCTGGCTTGAATGTATCACATATTAGGAGTAAATATCGCATATTGTCCGTAATATTACATGAGTTTTTCAGGAGTAACCCCAAATCTCAGATCGGTACATAATGACTGGCTTAATCACATCACCCAGCGGCTAACATCATTGGTCCCTAAGTGAATTTTTACTGATTTTATGTCGTTATTGTTAAATGTTTTATAGCATTTGGCGTTTGAAACAAGCTTTTCAATGTATTCGAGTGAAGCACCAGAAAACTGGTTCACTTTAACATTTGGGCTGCCAATCGATACATCCAGATTCCAGCACAGAGTTTTGCACATATTTGGGCCATTATTGTGTGGTCATATAACATGAATGCGGTGTCACTGCACGATGGAGTGCTTACCTCATATGGTGTACTTATTTACTTAAATCAGTGAAAACCCCTATTTTCAAATTATCAGCAATTCTGTCCCAAAAATTGGTGTCCCATGCCTGGAGATATGTTGTCTCAGTCCTTGAACTCTAGTTTTCTTTAAATCGGCATATCTTGCATTTGAGCATAAGTGTTTGTGCTGAAGAATAATCAATTGCGCTTAAGCTTAATTATTCGCGCTTAAAATAATTATTTGCGCTTAAGTGTAATTAGTTGCACTTAAGCATAATTATTTGCGCATATGCTTAAGCGCAATTCATTATTAAATGTACATTTGGCCTCACATGCCAACATACCTTTATTCAGCAATCTGCAAATGACAAAAACATACCAAGATATTTCTGCCTATTAGTGTTTATATAGTCCTGAAACGGCGAGAAAAAATAACTTTTACTGAGAAAACTTTGGTTCTGAATCAGACTTTGGGATGGGGGTGGGAATAAAATCCATAAATGTTCAGGCCTGGATATCGACACCCCCACCCACCCAGCAACCTACTTTTGACAATAAATCATCACATGATATTTGATTATTTCTGTGGCGAAAAATTCACTCTTTCTGAGAAAACATTGTTTGAGTAGAGCCCACCTTTCCATGACTATATAAACAATAATATTTTTAATAAGCAGAAATATGTTGGTATGCATGACTATGATTAATTTTTTCATTTGCAAATTGTATGCAGTTGGTGAAGTTATGATAGGTTGACTTGGAAGTGCTACACCGGTACTGGCGGTAGGCTACTAATTCATTTAACCCTTTACCCAACAACGGCCCTGTGCCAATGCATTCTCTTATGTATGCGAGTCGACCATAGGTCGCCTCGCATATATAAGAGAATGCATTGGCTTAACATATTAAAAAAGATAAAAATGTAAGAAAAAATTATAAAATTGTTGTAAGAAAAAATGGTAAAAAGTGTTAAAAAAAGTTTTTTTTAGGCCAATGCATTCTCTTATATATGCGAGGCGACCTATGGTCAACTCGCATATATAAGAGAATGCATTGGCACAGGGCATAACTGTAACCATCACAATGTGGTCAATGAACCGGTTCCAATGATATCCATATTTGTATGGTGTTATTGAGACAGACCGAAGATATTTTAGGCTGTTGAAGCTTTATTTGGGCGTTTTTGGCCGGTTTGTTGGGTAAAGGGTTAAATGCAGATTTAACTTCTAATAAATGAGCCTGTGACATAATTTATTTCACTTAAACCTGCATTCATATTTTCTGAGCTTACAATTTATGTAATCTATTCATTATTGGTCAGAAAAACACCCAAAAGTACCTTTATTGTTTCACTAAAGTTAAACTCTCTGCAAATCGAGCTACATGTATATCGCAACTCACTTTTTCATTTCAGTCCAACCTCAACCATATTCATCCACTCTAAAATATCGTAGATCAGTTTCAACTGTCATTTATTTTCATGATTTGATTGGATCCAGACATGACTGAACGTGTCATGTTATCTGATTTCACCTCACTTTTGACTAGACATTTATTGATTTAATTATTGATTGAGAGTTTAACGTCGTTTTAGTCGCTAGGCGATATATCACGACCATACTGGACATATAAACGCAGGCATGCGCTTCAATTACTAGTTATATTATAGGCCTACCAGTTTGATTTACTACTGTGTATTAAATTTTAAATCCACAAACCACGATTGAAGCATGCTCATACACCTGTAATCAGAGTTAATTATAATATCACATCAAGGTTTAAATGTGCATGCAGCGAAGTGTTGATTTGTTCTGAAGTCAGCCGCCAATAAAATGTTTTGGTTTACTGCTTCCCACTTCATACTAGTTATGTCCACATATAACGATTTAGGTCTATAACTATATCAAGATGATTATTTAAAGTACCCATATTCAACAAAACGCAAAGAACAAATTAACTGTGTTCTGTTTAATGTACGTTTTGTCGTGATGGTCTTTAATCTATTAATCTACATGCATACATAGATTAGAGACTGAAACTGTCTTCAGATCATGTCTTTTACGCAAAACCGTGGTGCGCAAATTTAGTGTGCGTGAATTCAAAACTGAGCGTAAAATAGTACTGCGCGTATTTAACACGAGTAAGATATATATACCGGTATTTTACATAATTATGTGTATTATATTTCAAGGAAGGTTTAAACGAATACATTTATGCATATAAGTGTCATAAAATAGTACTGTAGCTACATATACAATGCAGGATGATTAAATGTCCCTAATAGAACTAAATATTAGCTTTCACCTATATTTTCTGGTCATTTTAGACACTTTCATCACAAAAAAGTTACAAAATTTACGAATATACGATGCATTGTACACTTTTCTCAGAATGTGCATGATTATTTTCAATCTATTGAATTCTGAACTATAATAGTTTAATAGATTTTGCTTTTTTTTGAGAACATCGACATTTGATTTCCACAGGTCCGAGCCTCGCGAAAGGTCACACATGTACTTCTGATTCATTGATTCGTTGAGATCTTAAGATACACTCTGCTATTATATAACGGTTCCGTGATGTTTCAATGATGATTATCATGTCATAATCTTATTTTAATGCCTTTAATCATGCACTACAATTACACAATAAACTAAATTAGCGCCTTAATTGCCAAGGTTATTATGCCAATCAATCTAATCGGATAAAACTAATATTAAGTTTCGGAGCTGAGACAATTCGCCCCGGAATATATATGACCGGGACGAGTTGTATTCGGCCCGGGACGAATTGTATTCGGCCCGGGTCGTTTCGGCCCGAGTCATCCCGTTCCCATGTATAACATGGGCTGTTCACATACTGGCTATCATATCGGTTTCCGTATGAACCGTCATGTGTGGTTATGTTTCGACTTATATATTATGTGTCTGTATCCGACAGAACTTAGTTCTAAAGGAGGCATCTGTAATTATCGGCTTAGTCGCAGAAATATACATTGTAGCCTATAACATTCAGTATATTCATTGTAGCCTATAACATTCAGTATATTCATTGTAGCCTATAACATTCAGTATATTAATTGTAGCCTATAACATTCAGTATATTCATTGTAGCCTATAACATTCACTATATACATTGTAGCCTATAACATTCAGTATATTCATTGTAGCCTATAACATTCACTATATACATTGTAGCCTATAACATTCACTATATACATTGTAGCCTATAACATTCACTATATACATTGTAGCCTATAACATTCAGTATATTCATTGTAGCCTATAACATTCAGTATATGCATTGTAGCCTATAACATTCAGTATATTCATTGTAGCCTATAACATTCACTATATACATTGTAGCCTATAACATTCAGTATATTCATTGCCAAGGTTATTATGCCAATCAATCTAATCGGATAAAACTAATATTAAGTTTCGGAGCTGAGACAATTCGCCCCGGAATATATATGACCGGGACGAGTTGTATTCGGCCCGGGACGAATTGTATTCGGCCCGGGTCGTTTCGGCCCGAGTCACCCCGTTCCCATGTATAACATGGGCTGTTCACATACTGGCTATCATATCGGTTTCCGTATGAACCGTCATGTGTGGTTATGTTTCGACTTATATATTATGTGTCTGTATCCGACAGAACTTAGTTCTAAAGGAGGCATCTGTAATTATCGGCTTAGTCGCAGAAATATACATTGTAGCCTATTACATTCAGTATATTCATTGTAGCCTATAACATTCAGTATATTCATTGTAGCCTATAACATTCAGTATATTCATTGTAGCCTATAACATTCAGTATATTCATTGTAGCCTATAACATTCACTATATACATTGTAGCCTATAACATTCACTATATTCATTGTAGCCTATAACATTCACTATATACATTGTAGCCTATAACATTCACTATATACATTGTAGCCTATAACATTCACTATATACATTGTAGCCTATAACATTCAGTATATTCATTGTAGCCTATAACATTCAGTATATTCATTGTAGCCTATAACATTCAGTATATTCATTGTAGCCTATAACATTCACTATATACATTGTAGCCTATAACATTCAGTATATTCATTGTAGCCCATAACATTCACTATATACATTGTAGCCTATAACATTCACTATATACATTGTAGCCTATAACATTCACTATATACATTGTAGCCTATAACATTGAGTATATTCATTGTAGCCTATAACATTCACTATATACATTGTAGCCTATAACATTCACTATATACAGTGTAGCCTATAACATTCACTATATACATTGTTATATAGAGGACTTTATTATCAAAGGCCGATATCTAAACCATATAGGCTATATTAAGGCATATATAATTATCGAAGTATACTGGCATCCAAAACGATCTACACTATTAATCAAGCCTTCGTAGGACATCCAGCTCGGTAGACAGGGGTTCGAATTCCACGTAGAATAACGTGAGGATGTGCTGTTGACATTGCAATCTGAAATATCTATATGTACATTATGTTCATGTACATATGTACGTCTGCATTGACATGCACCACGGATACCGACCAAACATTTGGTAAAACTTTTTGTTGCCATCAAATTGTTTCCATCAAATTGGTGCTGTTCGATTCAAGGATGTGGGGAGGGATGGGTACGCATGTTAATAAAATTACTTATAATTGATTTGCGCAGGACAATGTTCCGGTTGTAGTCTGAACATGTCATACCGTTACTTGCAGACTTTAATTTGTGAACGTATTGTCTGTATGTGTATGTAGCATTAACGATAGGAGTAGAGGCAACTTCAGCCTCACCGTCATATATTCATAATCACCTATATCGACTGACAAGTGTCGCTTTTTACCGATCCAGCAGGAAAAGAACTTATAATGTTTAATTGAAAAACTTTGAATGAATAACTCGACACGACAAACACAAAGGGCGCTTACTATCCAAGACACTCATGTTGTGTTGTGATGTTGTAGATCGCTCACATGAGGCTGGTGGCCTTTTGTTGTCGCTCGATTATCGTGAAAGATCAGATTTGGAGAGGTGTCAAAAATTAGCCTTTAGTTTATCAAACAACGTTCTAGTGAAATTAAATTTCTATGGGAAATACCATAATGTATATCGAAGCTCTCCAGGTATACCTCGATAATGGCTTTGCTTGGAATAAACTAGAACAACAAACCGTGAAATTTGCGAAACACAATGACAGTTAAATTTTCGAGAAGGATGTAGCCTTTATGTCTTTTGCAAAGAAACTGGCTAATATTGACCACTTTTACACACTAATTGGTTCATTCTTCTAACATCCGAACCAAGACTAACAATGTTACGAATATTGCACTGCATGGGCATCCATGTATGCACGTTCCAGTTGCATAACGTCCAACAGCAAGATTAATGTAAGACGGATTTGGTGGTAAGCTAAATATATATATAGATATATATAGCTATATATATATATATATATATATATATATATATATATATATATATATATGTGTATATATATATATATATATATATACTTATACCCGTTATTCTGTTGGATGGCACGGGCCACAGTGTTTTTTTAATTTATTTAATTAATTTTGTTTTTAATGAAAGTTTTGAAAAACTAACGCCGTTATAAATCTGCCAGGGAACCCCGAGTAACCACAAAAAATTTGATTGAAATCGGACCTGCATTCTGAGACGGACGGACAGACAGATCCTACTATTTTATATATTTATATATTTAGACATAGAGCCATTTAAGGGACATTCTTTTGTCTTTTTGATGACGTAATGCCCCACAAGTTTCTAAAGAATGCCCCACAACAAAAGACATTTCCCTTATAGCGACGAAATTTACATTTTTCATTATTTTTCAAGAATTTTTCGTCCGCACTTGGCGGAAATAACACTACGCATGACTGCTACTTTCATTATATCTATATATATATTTGCGAATGTCTGTCTGTCTGTCTGTCTGTCTGTCTGTCTGTGTTCTATAGAAATTCACAGGGGACCATCTAGATGATGCCAAAGGGGTCTACTAGGAGTAACTTTTTACGAGAAAGATAATGATCGGGGTTAAAATTTTATAAAGCGACGGGGAGGGGCAGATTTTTTTTCTGTCGCCGATTGCCACGAAACTTACATATAATCATCCCCATGATATGAAGAATCCAACAGTGTGGTTTAAATATGTCAAAAGTGGCGTCGTTCGAGTCATATTTGCACGAAAGGGGAGAGGGGCACCAAAATTGATCAAACTAATTTTAGCGCCGATTTCCACCAAATTGATATATATTCTTCTTCATGATACAAGGAATCTAATTGTGCGATTTAACAACACCAAATTGCTGTCGTTTGGACGAGAGATTGGGAGGGGTGGGCACTAAATTTGATAATAATTGGTTTAGTCGCCGATTGCCACCACTCTTATACAAAAGCATCCCCATGGTATGAGGAGTCTAATGGTGTGGCTTATATCTGTCAAGTGTGGCCTCATTCGAGTCAGGGGTGTATTGAAAGGGACAGGGGCACCAAAATTGATGCACAATTTTTTTGGCGCCAATTTCCACCAAATTGATACACGTTCTTATCCATGATACGAGGAATCTGATTGTTTGATTTAAAGACGCCATAGTGGTGCTGTTTAGGTGAGAGATGGGGAGGGAGGGATTGACACAAAATTTGATTAAAAAAAACATAGTTTAGTCGCCGATTATTACCAAACTTATAAACAATCATCAACATGATATCAGGAGTGTAATTGTGTGGTTTAAGGATGTCACAAGTGGGGCCATTCGAGTCAGTGGTGCATAGAGATGAGAGGGACATTATATATATATATATGTTTAGTGCCGATTTCCACCAGATTGATACATATTCTTCTCCGTGATACGAGGAATCTTATCGTGTGGTTTAGACATAACAAATTGGTGCCCTATGGGTGAGAGATATGGGGAACTTCAATTTGATACGAATTTGTATACTCGCCAATTTTCACCAATTTCATATATATGCATCTCTAATCTCCAATGAGTCTTAGTGTGTGCAGCTTGAGTCCGAAATAGGGACGGGAGGGTCACCAAAAACTGATACAAAATATTTTTAGTACCAATTACCATCAAATTCAGACACGTTCTTCTCAAATGATACAATAAATCAAATTGTGCTGTCTGTCTGTCTTTCTGTCTGTCTGTGTGTTATATATATAACTTCACGCTGTACAATCGAAGAGGCAAAAGCTGATACAACTATATTTGGCACTAATTTCCAACAAATTCATACATGTTTTTATCTAATGATATACCATGATGTAAATCACATTTGGTGTCGTTTGCGTCACGGATGGCGAGCGGATATGCACTATCATAGATAATATTGCTATTCGCCGATATCCACATGTAAGTTATATATAGTCACCCAGGCCATCTCCATATCATTTTAAGGAGATTTGGGCGTTCACATTTCACAATCCCGACAAATGGTAACCCACTTATAAATCACTTGAACAATTATATCTTCTTAATTGTCATATTTATATAGGGATGGCAATCAGGACATTCACACAATGAGCTAGCAAAAAGAGATAAATAGAAGAAGCATTAAACGTATATTTATCATTCTATTGAAGAGATACATATATTCGTGCAAACTGAGAGACCTCGAACCGTCAGAGGATTGCATATATATTATAATAAAATTGAGTCTGTTCCATTCCATACAGTTTCCACAAAAAGAAGTTACAATTTTCAGAATATATGGAAGGCCTGTTCAAAAATAGTGCACCATGAACAGAGGAGCACCTGAAATTTCTTTAAAACATCTGTATCTTCATGGAGATATGATAGCCAGGTGTCCTCGAGATCTTAGTCCAACCCACTAGATTGATTGATGCATCTCAATATGTAAAACCCAATTGTCATCTTTTATTTATTATGCGAACTATTGTCTTTATGGTGTCCATGTATCATATTATAACGTCTGACGAATACGCAGTTGTAAATAAATAAATACTTCATTATTGGTGGAACGGATTAATCGCGATAAACAGAATGACAATTGACAAGGTGGGCCACTACTTATATTCCATGCTGTAATAATCATGTTTTGTGATGCTATTTATTGAATATACAATTTATGAGAAAACGTATAACACTTTGAACAAGAGTGTTCTCTATTCCCAACAAATATCCACAGCATACAGATGGTTTCACATCGCATTAACCTGGGCAACGCCGGGTAACCCTGCTAGTATATATATATATATATCTATATTTGCGAATGTCTGTCTGTGTTCTATAGAAATTCACAGGGGACCACCTAGATGGCACAAAATGGATCTAATAGGGGTAACGTTTTACGAGAAAGATAATGGCGAGGGTTAGAATTTTCTAAAGTGACGCCATTGTTTTCAGGGGCAGAAAAGGGGAGGGGCAGAAAATAAAATTGTCGCCGATTGCAAACCCATAATATGAGGAATCTAATGGTGTGGTTTAAATATGTCAAACGTCGCACCGTTCGTGTCAGGGATGCCCGGAATGGGAGAGGGGCACCAAAATTGACCAAATAATTTTAGCGCCGAATTCCACGATACAAGGAATCTTATTGTGTGCTTTAAAGACGCCAAATTGGTGTCGTTGGGATGAGAGATTTGGGGGGCGGTGAGTGGGTACTAAATCTGATAAGAATTGGTTTAGTCGCCGATTGCCACGAAACTTATACAAATCATCCCCATGGTATGATGTGTCTAATGGCGTGGCTTAAAGCTGTCATAAGTGGCGACATTCGAGTTAGGGGTGCATTGAAAGGGAGAGGGGCACCAAAATTGATACACAATATTTTTAGCGCCAATTCCACCAAATTGATACATTCGTATCCATGAATATGAGGTATCTAATCGTGTGATTTTAAAGACGTCATATTGGTGCTGCTTTGGTGAGAAATGGGGGTGGGTGGTCACTAAAGTTTATTAAAAATTGTTTAGTCGCAGTTTAGCACCAAACTTACAAATAATAATCTCCATGATATCAGGAGTCTAATTGTGTGATTTAAAGATGTAAGAAGTGGGCATTCGAGTCAGGTCTGCACAGAGGGTGAGAGGGACACAAACATTGATACATAATATGTTTAGCGCCGATTTCCACCTGATTGATACATATCTCCGTGATACGAATAATCTAATCGTGCCTTTTGGGTGAGAGAAATGCAATGGTGGCCCTAAACTTGATACGAATTTGTATACTCGCCAATTTTCATGAATTCTATATATATTCATCTCTATAATGAGTCTAAGTGTGTGGTTCAAACGTCACCAAAAACTTATAAAAATATGTTTAGTGCCAATTACCATCAAACTCATACACGTTCTTCTCAAATGATACAATGAATCAAATATTTGCGAATATATGTCTGTGTTCTATATGTAACTTTAAGTGTACAACCGAGATGGCACAAAGGCAGTCTAACAGGGGTCACTTTTTACGAGTAAGATAGTGGTGCGGGTTAAAATTTTCTAAAGTGACGTTGTTGGTGTCAGGGGAGGGGCTATTGTTAGCACATATTTCGACCAAGTTGATATATTATTCTCCTCCGTGATACGAGGAATATAAACGTGTGATTTAAAGACGCGAAATTAGTGGCGTTTGGGTGAGAGATGGGGGGGGTAATAACTGTGATAAGAATGTGTTTAGTTGCCGATTACCGCCAAACTTATATATAATCATCTCCATTACATAGTGCATGCACGAGTCTAATAGACGTGGTTTAAATATGACAAAAGTGGCGCGGTTCATGTCATGTATGAGGGGAGTTTCACCAAAGTTGATACAAATATATTTATCACTGATTCCACCAAATTCATGGCCGTTCTTCTCTAATTATATGTAAATCACACTTGGGGTCGTTTGGGTCATGGGTGGCGAGAGGAGATACACTAGCATTTGTAAGATTGTTCAATTCGCCGATATCCAACAAAGTTATACATGTATATAGTCATCTCCCAGGCCATCTCCATGTAGTTCTAAGGAGTTTTTGGCATTCCAATTTCACAATATCGACAAATGGTGACCGAATTAAGTCACTTGAAGAATTATATCTTCTCAACTGTCATATGTATATGGGGATGGAAATCAGGACATTCATATAATGATCTAGTAACACAGATACATAGCAGAAAACATTAAAAGTATATTTATATCAATGTATTTAAGAGAGATATATATATATATATATGCATTCAAACTGAAGGACCTTGAATCGTCAGAGGATTGCATATTAGAATGGCTCATGTATATATTATAACACGATTGAGTCTGTCCCATTCAATATAGTTTCCACAAAAAAAGTTAAAATTGCCAAGAGATATGGAAATGTGGAGCAGGCTTGTTCAAAAATAGTGGCCACAGTGTGCAGTCAAATATGGTTACTTTCTGAGATAAAGGAAAACGCAGTCCGTAGGACATGACTTTTAAGGATTCTCCAATATTGACATCCAACAAGGGTATATCTACCCGATACAGAGTATTTCTTTCATTTTTAGAACAGACTCATCGCCTAACATAAACAACTCAAAATCTCGCTGTGTTGGGCAAATGTGGCTGCTATACATGCATGACATCGATTCTTTTAAAGTGAAAATGATTAGCCAGTATATAACACCAGAACAGAGCGCCTGGGCATATCTTTAAAACATCTGTATCTTCATGAAGATATGATAAACTAGTTTGATTGATTGATTGATACATTGTAAAACACAATTGGCGTCTTTTATTTTTTCGAACTAATGTGTTTATGATGTTCATGTTTCATGCTATATCGTCTGAAGTATATGCAGTTGTAAATAAATAAATACTTCTTTATTGGTGGGACGGATTAAACGTGATAAACAAAATGATAATCACTCCGACTTGACAATTGAACCAATACTTATAATCCATGTGTAAGAATCATGTTTTGTGATGCCATTTGGATATACAATTTATGAGAATACGTATAACACTTTGAGAGCAAGAGTATTCTCTATTCAAACCAAATATCCTCCGAGGGTTTCACATCACTTTAACCTGGGCAACGCCGGATAACCCTGCTAATATATATATAGATAGATAAACAATGACGGGGCAATTCTGGCTCATGGCATGTGAATTCGTTTGTGTTAGTGTCATCCAGTTAAATCGACTAACCAACCTGTACAAATTGAAACTAGAAGTATGTTTTATGGAATTATTTTGAGATGCAAACGTTGAGACGGACATGATAAATAGATCCAACAATCACTATGGTGGTCTCCTTGATTGGCTATATTGGTTTCTATTGCAATCAAGAAACTCCTTTTGTGGAAACAATGTTTATTCTCCAATTAGCATCGCACACACGACATTCGTTTTGTAAATATAATGTCCAGCATAGTCGCTGAAGAAAATGTTCTGGCACGATTTCCGAGCATGAACAGATAAATGATTATTACTTAACATCATTACGAATTAAGCACGCACAACAGTTAGAAAAATGTGCCCAGCTATAAGTGCATACTTGGTGCATATGGTGGGGTTGATGTTTCTTACAATACACTTCCGTGCTGTACATACACCGCTGCATGATGCATATACCAGAGAATCGGTCCCTAAATGTTTCTACAAATGTAACAATAACGAGCATGTCTGCTGCTGGTGTAGATGCATCCTGCTATAGTAAATGTTAAGAACGTTCTCAAATTGTGGAAAGTTGAAAACAACTATTAAAGTTCAGCCACTTTCTGTGTTTTTGTGGAGTATATATACCAGGCCATTCTTATAGGATTACATATAAATAAATACTTAATTGGAGGATTGATTAGATACAGTTTAATATCTAATCCCAACCAGAGGGGACACACGTGTAGGATCACTATATTAAATCAACATATATAATGATTGATCTTAGGATTAATTGACTATTAATATTGAATAAGAAGTTTTTTGAAAATTGATCGAGGATTAATATTTATAGACTAAATAACGGAGATATTTGAGGAAGTGTTTTAAAGATTGTTACCATAACATCGCTCAAATCCACCCACCACATAGGGAGTATTCGGGGGGTGCTAATCACGTAAGGCCCTTTACTTCACCCCTCATACTTTTGCCTTTATTCCGAAAAAAAACAAATTATGTTGATTTCTTTTTTAGTGTTCTTTTGCTTTTTGAAATAGTGGGTAAGATGAGTAGTAGATCCATCCAGAATCGATCCAGACTTTTCCGGGTGATGGTTCTTGCTCCTCTCGCCTGCATTCTGCTTGGCGATCTCTCAGAAGGAAAAATTCATAGTTGGTTGTTTGGTAGGTCCTTCCTGGTGATTACAGTTTTTTATGGTATCTTTGATGTTTTTCTCTATTCCGCTCTATCTTTTCTTCTAGGGTTTCCGACGCCGGCTTCTTAATCATTTACCCAACAAAACGGCCAAAACCGGCCAAATAAAGCTTCAACAGCCTAAAATATCTTCGGTCTGTCTCAATAGAACCATACAAATATGGATATCATTGGAACCGGCTCCTTGACCACATTGTGATAGTTACAGTTATGCCCTGTGCCAATGCATTCTCTTATATATGCGAGTCGACCCTAGGTCGCCTCGCATATATAAGAGAATGCATTGGCCTAAAAACAATCTTTTTTTAACACTTTTTACCATTTTTTCTTATATTCTTTAACAATTTTATAATTTTTAATGTGTTAAGCCAATGCATTCTCTTATATATGCGAGGCGACCTATGGTCGACTCGCATATATAAGAGAATGCATTGGCACAGGGCCGTTCTGTTGGGTAAAGGGTTAATCCGCCCACCTGGTTTGGAGTTTGGGATGATCCCCGGGAAGATACAATCCACTTTTGTATGCTATAATGCCCAGTGTCCCCAGGTGTCCGACTAGTATATTAATTAAAATTTAATCTGGTACGGATTATGTATATTTTTTATATCTAATGCGATGCGAATCAGACGATATAGACAGTACATGTAGAATCCGTATGAGTGTTTCGAGATATTGTCATGACCTCGGCAGAAATATATTCGTGACCAGAGTTGGGACCGTCCGAAATGGGACTAAGGCTACCACTCGCAGTGCAATTGGTCTATATTAAGTGTAGCCATATTAACATATATTTGATTTTCGAAACAAAAAACTCCAGGAATACATGCTCGGACAAAATTATGGATGTTGCCAAACAAGTTTGTGGAAACTGTCCAGGCTAGAAACCGCGACACAAATATAACACAGGACGCTATTATAATTAATACAGTGATGAATCAGGATAATACATCTACCACATTGTCTGACCTTTTCAGTCACTCACTAATTGTGGTTGTTTATATGATATGTGGTGGTGAAGAGGACAGGTGTCTTTATAAAATCAGACTATTGATCACATTGCCTTGCCTTTCCTACTCGGCTAATATATAAGGCAGCGGTTATTCGCCATCGGATTGCAAATAGCGATTCTACCGATATGCGCTATTTGCCATCCGATGGTATTTTAAAGAAAAAACCATATCGGTAGCACTTAGCCAGTTCAGTAAAATACATCTTTGTATATATCTTATTGACTAATGTATGTTATATTCATATTATGTACTATGTCATATACCATGTGTTATGGAGGTACAATAAATCAATCAATCAATCTTAATCAGAAATAAGAAACTCAGTTCGCAACCAGAAGCCAGAAATCGCATAGTGACACATTGTTGATAGGGCGTCAACACCTTTCTGAAATTGTGTGTTGTGTTTCATGCTTCTCGTTGACTCAGCTCTACTCGGCTGTATCAACGATGCTGATGCGGCACCAGGGACGTGGCACCCCAACTTCGGTAATTGTGTTCAACAGTTGACCATTTTTTTGGGGGAAATTTCCCACCAACACTATGTTGAAATTGTTCTTGTAGTTGTTTAAAACTCGTGGCATTGGTCTGGTTCAAGGGTTGGGTTGCAGTTTAAAATTCCATTTGGACACCCCCCCCCCAACGTGAGCCCGAAAGGAACGTCCCTGTTCGGCTAAATAGATGTGGTCTGCTGATGGTGCATGATTCATTTTTTTGTCTGGCCTAAACTGACAAGAACGTGTTGTGAATTGTCCATTACATGTGAACTGATGAGCTCGCGTTCACTACCAGTAATCATGTTGTGATCACAGTAATCCGCGACACAAGACTTCACGCAGTTCTGTACACAGATCTACACCAATGTAAACACACCCACAGGGGTGATGTAGTTTATACAAATATATTAATATGCTGAAGCTATGGCGGTCGATGGCTTTGGATTCTTTCAAATATGTTTTGATACGTATCCCTAAGTTCCATCATACAGTAATGCCCTAATTAATCGACTCCTTAAGCACAGCAGAATTATGGGTTATTTTTCAGGATTTAGTCGGAAATATGGCTTGTTGCCATTCATTGGAAATCTCGCAGTGAGTGCTTTCATTGGGAGGAAGATATTCAGTGAAACTTGAGCGCCTATTTGGTACAGACGAGTGGATCTGGCAAATACCACTGTTCCGATGCAAAATGTGATATGTGGGTTTTATTAGTAGGAATTCGAAATAAATGATGTTGTTACCCTCCTCCCTATTACCGACCCTTCTGATTGGCCCATGTCCTGTCACGTACCGGGCGACAATATACAGTTGTCGCCCGCTGTCGAGGGAGACATTGAGATTTGTCACCCGCTCGAGAACGGAATGTCTCCCGAGGAGCGTAGCTACGAGGGAGACATTCCGTTCTCGAGCGGGTGACAAATCTCGATATCTCCCGAGAAAAAGGACAACAACTGTTTTGTTATCCGATTATACCACAGGAAAAAATCCTTTCCATCCACACGCACGATGTTGCACTGAGTCGCGAGTGCTATTTTTCCCGATTATGTATATTTTCAGTAACTACTTATCGTCCTATAGGATTTCTGTTCCATAAACGATAGTCAAGTCGTTAAGCGTTTGATAATCAGCGTTTATTTACGACAAAAAGAATGTTTCCCGGCTCAGCGGGCGACAGTGTGATTTGTTACCCTCCTCCCTATTTTCGACCCTTCTGATTGGCCCATGTCCTGTCACGTGCCGGGCGACAAATCACACTGTCGCCCGCTGAGCCGGGAGACATTGTTTTTGTCGCCCGTCTGATGTTATATTGCAAGAATATCTCCAAACACACACTGCAGTAACTCATCTATTTCACATAACTACGTTGTACTAAAATCATAGATCTTATATACCCCACGGATTCGCAAAACACACCAGTTGTGGTGTTTGCTAATTTGCATATATTTAGTGAAAACTAATATTCGAACTTTTAAGTTGATACTTTTATCGGACAAGCGTTATTATGTCCTTTTTACATCGAAACATCTCGGTGATTCAATATGTTCATGTCGACATTATGGTGCAAGTTTGAAAGAGTGGATCCCTTGAGTTTGGTTGGTTATAAATGTTTGCTGGTGGACAACGTAATGCATACGTTTGTCGCGAATATTGAATATGCCACATTGCAGAAGGCGATAACATACCTTATGGCTTATTGGTTTACATTGCATGGACCGATATTGACGATTTTACCACCAAAATGATCGTAAATAAACGCTGATTATGAAACGCTTAACGACTTGACTATCGTTTATGGAACAGAAATCCTATAGGACGATAAGTAGTTACTGAAAATATACATAATCGGGAAAAATAGCACTCGCGACTCAGTGCAACATCGTGCGTGTGGATGGAAAGGATTTTTTCCTGTGGTATAATCGGATAACAAAACAGTTGTTGTCCTTTTTCTCGGGGGATATCGAGATTTGTCACCCGCTCGAGAACGGAATGTCTCCCTCGTAGCTACGCTCCTCGGGAGACATTCCGTTCTCGAGCGGGTGACAAATCTCAATGTCTCCCTCGACAGCGGGCGACAACTGTATAGTGTACATAGTCATGTGATGCTCTCAATGAAAATTAACGCTGACAATAGTCATGTTCTCATGTTCTTTGAATGTTTAGTGTATTTTTTAAATCGGGTTTTTATAAAAAAAAAAATGTTGTAGTAATTATGGTCCGGAAAACGTAGACATTATTTAACAAACAAACAAAATCCTCATTATATATCACTGAACATATATGTCTAATATGCATTTACGTTTTAATTGACACTCGCATGGTACCTAATTCTGAAAATTTAAAATCCAAGATCGAAAAGCCATTTTATAAACAATGGAGAATACTGAGTAACAAATGTGAAACTTTGAAAACACATCCAAATCCTATTTGTCTATACACCAATACCGATAATCCTATGCTGATTTACAGTTGATCGCTGCATATATCAACCCAGCTTTTATGTGCAGAACAGAAACATTACATAAACATTGCAAATCAGTGTACAAGAAAGCCAACTCCAGATAAGTAATTATGAACTTTTCTGCGGCATGTATCCATCTAGGCGAGTTGTAATATGTACTCGTAACAACTAGGAGCACAACGGTGCGTGACGGCTGATGACGTTGGGTTTTTAGAATCAGTATGATGTGAATGGCGTGTGAAACAAGAGACTGTCCTACTATATACTGGGTTGCATATATCGTAGCCCAAACAGAAGCGTTGATGACGAAGAAAAACTCGAAAAAGTAATTAGTTTGAAGAATAAGAACATTCTCATTGTTTGAGACTTTAACTATCCAAGTATTTCACGGGAAACGGGAATTGCTTCAAATACAGTGACCACATCTTTTCTGGACTGTCTCCACAGGAACCTATCAGACACAGACAAGGTCAAACAGCTAATATATTAGACCTTCTCATAACAAACAACCTACCGTACAATACAAAGAACCACTTAGTAAAAGTGACCACGAAATTCTAGATTTCAAGAAAGCGTTTGACACTGTGTCGCACACGAGACTGTTGAAGAAATTGGAATCGTATGGTAAAGCGCAAAATGTATTGTCATGGATTCATGATTTCTTTAAAGGTAGATACTCGAGGGTTCGCGTCAACTCTTCATTTTCTCCAGTTCTAAAATAATTAGTGGAGTGCCACAGGGAAGTCTCTTGGAGCCTACACTGTTTACCATCTTTAATAATTGATCTTCCAGATTGCTTAAATAGTGTATGTGACATATTTGCTGATGATACAAGTCATAAGTAACCCACTTCACCGCGACATTCAACATGATATCAACGCTGTTTGCAAATGGTCCACTGATTGTCAATTAACATTCATTTAAGAAATAATTCACGTGATTCACTTTGGACATAATTAATCCTGTAAATCATACGCCATGACAGATGTAGCAGAAAATCCACCTATTCTAACAAGCGAGTGTGATCTCGGAGTTAATGTAGATTCAAAACTCTAGTTTCACATTCACATACGCAATATATGCAATCGTTCACGGAAAGTTCTCAGAATAATAAACAGAACATATCAGCAGTTGGACGTTAACACTTTCAGGAAACTGTACGTGTGCACTGTGAGACCTATCCTGGAATACTGCGGTACAGATTTGGGATCCTCACCTACAGTACCAGTGTGTAACTTTTGAAAACGTCGAGAGTAGACCCACTGGACTGGTCCCTCAACTACGAAACCTGAGTTACAGAGATAGACTAATTCGCCTATATTTAATTTCCGTACAATTCAGAGAACTCTGTGGTGACTTGATAGAGACTTGATAGAGGTATCTAAATGGTCATTATAATATCAGCACAGAAACAAGGAGCTTTACACTCAAACACAAGAGGTCAGAGGTCACAATCAAAAGCTACGTCGCAAGCGATGTAAAAAAGATATTGGGAAATATTTCTTTAGTCAACGAACAGTGATGACCTGGAATAGCTTGCCAGATATGGTTGTCAGTGCTGGAACATTAACATAATTCAAATCTCTGATTGATTAACATTTATACCAACAGAAATGTGACTTTTGTGCCTTTAAATTGTTGTGAGTGATATTATAGCATTACCAAATGCAATACCTTATTGGGACTAAATGTTCCTCATTAAATTGATATTGATATTGATATGGGGTGGTTACGTTATTACCCTTCTCCATAATGCAACACATATATGCTGCACATAAACCATAAATAGCAACATTGAGTGAATGATCAACGCAGAAATAATAGCTTTAAACGCCGATGACCTGATATTTAATCCAAGTACGTAGGTGGCAATGGTAAGATACAAAAGATACTAAATATTGTTCATTGTGTGGTAGCATATTGCCGTTGTAAAGTGCCGACGGAAGTAATTTGCCTACTAAGAAACCGGCTAGGTAGCAGCATGAACATTAGTCTTAAATAAAATGTACGGTGTATCGTCTCTTCGATCTTGTGAGATGGGCTGCTAATCTATTGAAGTGATGAGTGTTTATTTACATTATGATCAGCATTACGATATAGGTGGGTGGTTTAGGGTACGTTCATACGCTGGCAATATTGCACTGCAAACTGCAAAAATGCCAGCTGCAAAGGTTGTTTTGTTTTGTTAGCTGGCATTTTTGCAGGCTGCCGACTAGCTCGTGCTCCGTCGTTGCTGGCTGACAACAATCAACGACGATTTATGATAACGACATCTACCTTTTTGTCGGTGCCCACAAAACAAGGCCACTAACAATAATTACAAGTATCCGTGTTTTCCTTTATTAGAATTGTGTATCGGGGAGTGTCATATTCATATACATGTATACGCAAGGAATCTCATGACGTGGTATAAAGAGTTCCGAAAGTGATACTTTTCAGAAATGTTGGAGCTAGGGGAAGGGGCTGGCAAAATTGACACAAACAGTGTCGCCAACTTCACCAAAGATATATATGATTTATGGAGGCACGGACTCAGTATGTGTATTCGTTGTTTCAAATGTGCTTAATTCAATGAACTTGTACAATTTCTCATTTATTGTCGACATTGCCACGTATCGGTCGGAATGGCACATTGAGATGTCCAGATAGCACAATTAGTTAATATATATATATGAACATTTTGAAGTTTTTCATAAACCTATTTCAATCAAGGCAACGTTTACAAACAGGGACGTGTGTCAGTGGTGGATCTCCAAAGTACAACAGTTGGACATTTCATGCATGGCATAACATTAGTTGGAAATTTCCGAGTAAATAGTGTGAATTTTGTGCTGCATGATAATTTGATATACCAAACAGTATTAAGTGTGATATTTGTTGTTTTTAGACCGAATTTTTGTACTGAAATGTAGCAATCGGTTGAGAGTTATCAACCATATAGGTGGTGTTACGATGGAAAATTTCCCATAGTTGGAAACTTTGATAATACAGATTCGGATTAAATAGCGTATGTATGTTACAAGGGTGACTTTACATGCATCCAGTGGTAATTTTTTAGAGTAAATTGCCAATGATGGACGTTAGGTTAGGAATTTCCACCGACATTTTGATAGCTTATGGTACCAGTTAAAACACACCAATACACGGCAGGTACCAATGGGATTTCTCGAAAGTCGGAAAATCGTCGGTTTTCTTCGTTGAGCTGAACGTGGACCCATCATCTCTCTAGGTGACGTTGATAGTACTCATATATCAGCAGCATCCCATCGATGGAGCTGTCCGTGGCGATCTCACATTCCAACATATCAAGTGACATTATTTTGACTGGCCTAAGAATACCAACACGCACTGTGTTCTTAATATATTGCAACAGTTCAGCCATATCAGCAATCACGCAAAAAACCGCTGTCGGACATGATCACTACTAACGCTGATTTGTTGACAACTGGCAGAAATTAATCCGTTTTGGCAATTTTGCAGCTGGCATTTTTGCAGTTTGCGATGCAATATTGCCAGCGTATGAACGTACCCTTATTATCATGGAGGGTGTTGAACAATACGAAAATGTAACTAGTATTTACACCGCATGGGTGTGCACTTCAGTTTCTGCGCTACATTCAATAAATGCTAAATGAAACTACCATGCGCTGTTTGGGAAATATTACCTCGTGAGTTTTCATGACCGAATTTATTTATTGTTTTTGGCCCGACTGTTGGATGCATTCTATACAGAAACTCCGAACTTTAAAGACATAAATCATTGGGTTCAACTTGCGTTGCAGTGGTTGATAAATCCTCCAGATAGATCTGTTTTAAAGGTACGTGTAAAGATATTTAACAACATACTTGATATTTACCAATTTTCACTTCTAGATGGATATCTAATATTTTGCTTTCCATGTAGCGTGGCTTGGAGTTGCGGCTATTTTGACAACCATTTCATGGTCGCGATTACATTATTTTCTGTCCGTATCACTCTATTCGCTCCCGTACTCTAGATTCATACAACGCGTTGTATATTGGATGGAGGAGTAAGGCGCTGTGGTGTCGTCGATGAGGGATATTGTAGAAAAACCTACTTCCCGAGGCCGGAAAATGGGAATTTTTAAATGTCTGTAAAAATTTGCCAGAATATATTAACCCCATGTAAGTTCCACAAGGATAAACGATATTTAGAGGCAAACGAAAGTTCGTACATGCCCCAATAATAGGGTATACTGAGAAAACATCGGGTCAATATGAATAACTTAGCTAGTGTTAGCCACAAGTAATTGGAGTAATTTTGAGAACCCGTACATCTCTGCAAGTCTCTATGACTAAATCTCAGGTTAGACAACTTGACTATAAATTACATTTTTCACTGGTTACACCTATTCAATTTATTATTGACCTGTTGGTAAATGTATTCTTGCCCACAAGGCATTGGTGAGGCCCATGCAGGTAGACAAACACTAACAGTAGTTGAGAATCTTATTCCTCGAGAAAGCGTATGGGTTCTTTAAGGAGTGCACATTAAATGGTTGCTACAAGTTATACGTAGATTCTAGTTGTAATATATTCTGTTCACTTGAATGTTATGGGCCACAAAATGTCAAGCAGCGTGAACCCCGTTACTTAATCCTTATTTCTTATTCGAGAAAGTTCGGGAGAAATGTTTGGTGAAAACAAATCCGGGTCAAAAGTTCAAAATAATGCCTCGAAATATAGCAAAGTCAGACAATAAAAGGAAATTGTCTCATATTCATAAATGGCCATCTGGGCCAAACATTTTTGGGTGAAAACATATCCGGATCAAATTTTACTTCGGACAATTTCAGTTTATTTTAGATGCATTTTTGAACTTTTGACTCGGATGTTTTTACCTACATGTAACATTTTGTCTCACCATACTAAAGACTTTTGCCATGTCCATTTGCCACATTTTCACAACGATGACAATGACGACGATGTTGATAATCATACTGATGATTACGACTATGCTGATGATTATGATTACGACGATGATGATGATGATAATGATTAAGACGACGATGATGATGATGATGATGGTGATGATGATGATGATGATGACGATGATGACGATGACGACGATGATGACGACGACGCTGACGGTGACGATGACGACGACGATGATGATGATGATGACGACGATGCTGCTGATGATAATAATGATGAAGACGATGATGCTGATGATGACGACGGTGCTGATGATAATGATGATGACGACGATTCTGATGATGATAATTATGATGACGACTATGGTGATGATTATAATGATGATGACGACGATGCTGATGATGATATGGTGATGATGATAATGATGATGACGACGATGCTGATGATGACAATGATGATGACGATAATGATGACGACCACGATGCCGATGATCATCATGATGATGACGATGCTGGTGGTGATCATAACGATGATGATGATAATAATGACGACCATGATGCTGATCATGATGATGACGACGATGTTGATGATGATAATGATGATGATGACAACGATGATGATGATGACGACGATGCTGCTGCTGATAATGATGATGACGACGGTGCTGATGATGATACTGACGAAGACGATGCTGATGATGACGATAATGATGATGGCTTGTTCCGGTGCCAGATCGCTCTTTATGTTAAACATATTTGTATTGCCAAATATAATTATGACAATATGGTTAGGGGAACAAGTGCTGGCCAATTAGGCTTGCCCCGGCCCGATACAAAACAACCTGTCCAATGTGCAGCAATATATATATGAACAATAAAAAAGGACAATAATATATGCATGGATATCAGACAAAAGAAAATTTGATTTGTTGTACATGTATTGTATGTAATATAATTATAGCGTGTGTGTATATTTCGGTATGGAAAGTAATAGAGGAATAAGACCAACACCGTTTATCCATCGCGGCACACCTGAAAGATAGGGGGATTTGAAAATGTCTTTAAAAAACTACTTGCCTCATGTATAGAGCATTGGACCGCATAAAAGTTGGTTCATTGTTATCAAAATAGATCGCTCTATACGCCCTGTAGCTAACTGGCGGCCATGTTTGATCTACCAGGCCCGGTTCCGTGTTATAGTGCTGCATGTCAATTTTCTGGAGTAGCACGAATTTCCATATATCGAAGTCATGAATAATAAAAAGCTCCATATATGGAAACTTTGACCTGTAACACTAGAACCACTAAACCGGAGCCGGGTGATCTGAAGCCACAGAACGGAGCTGAATGAATCCAATACGGCCGCGACTCAGTGATCTCGCTTATTGCTTTCTGTCGAAAATTACCACACTCCCAAAAGTAGTTGGCAATGCCAAATAGATGTGCATCCCACGACCAGATTGAAACCATATCGAATCGTTCATTTCTTATATATATCCCGATTATAAACTCACGAGTAGTATGTGTATTTCGCCACATTTGCTGTGTTTGTCACGTTATCCACCCTGTAAAGTGACATCCCTATTTCCAGGCAGCAGCTTGCGGCAAAATTGGACATCCTGAGATTGTCGCTTGTCCAGAAGTTGCCTGAATAGTACCTGAGAGCGTCTGTGGAGTAAAACTAAAGCATTATTATGCAGCTTAACCCATTCACGAAGGGAGCTGCGTTGGTGCAGCATTAAAGATTATGTTCCAGTGAATTATCTTAATATATGTGAGTCTCACAAAGGGAACATCGCATATATAAGAGAATGCACTGGCTTAAAATGTAAATGTAAATATAGGCCAATGTATTTGAGTTTGGATTTATTTTAATGTCTCAGGTTATGTGGGATAAGCATTAGTTGTCAGAAATTATTAAATGGCCGATAAATGTTTAACGCTTACTCTCAAATTATCTGTAGCACTTCTTGCAAAGAATCAGCCAGTGCGTGAGCCCCCCCCTGTGCTATTACACATGTAGTACTATATATAGCATATATTGGTTATAAAGGATTATTTTATCATTCAAATTGAGTTTGAATTGAGATTTTTTGAAAATTCACGAATGGGGCGCCTCATTAATATATTAACAGTCTGATAAATCAATACACTCCCAGTCGAACACTTCATTCAGGTGAATCGTCCCTTCTCTGTCCATAAGGTGCCAATCTTATGACCGTCGTCTTTCTCTGTAGCCTGTCCCGACATTTGGAACTCTCTACCAAATGAAATGCGGCAATCCTGTTTGCTTACCGATTTTCGATTTTCATTGAAAAATCCTATTATCCGACGACGCTATCCCGACACAAAGAAAACTAACAACAAAAACTGATGGTATATATATAACTAGCAGGTGACCCGACTTCGTCCGGGCTTTGACCTTGAATTGACCATTTTGAAGGTCAATGTCGGAGTCACTATTTGACCCGTCCAAAACACTCCCCGGAAAAAATGACCCGTAGGTATCAAATTTCGTCGAAATCCGTCCAGCAGTTTTCCCGGCCATAGCTAACAGACAAACAAACAGACAGAAGTCCCAAAATATATATTAGATCATTTGTGGGAACCCGTTTCGAGGTGAAGGTGACATCGGGCGGAAAAACTGACCCGATGAAAATCTCCCCCATTCCCAGGAACCCCTAAGTACGAACACAGACTTAAGAATCACACAACACGCTCATGTCTGTACACAGACACAACACGCGCATGTCTGGACACCTACACGCTCTTTATCAACGACACTGCGGATACGAACGCTCTTTAACTATCACGAGATTAACACATGAATTCCCATTGCGGTGGCAGGGGATTGGAGAATGAGTGCTCTGACGTTCTCAGAAGCGGTGCGATGACACCCCATCTGCTATTTTACCCTTAGATAGGAAGTTTGGGCTCAATCCGTCCGGCAGTTTTCCCGGCCATAGCTAACAAACAAACAACAAACAAACAGACAGAAGTCCCAAAATAGATATTAGATTCCACATATCTATTGATTATTTTGCTTGTGCATTTGTTGTATATTTATATAATGTGTAAAGTACTTAGGGCCCCTTACGGGGGATAGGTGCTATACAAATATTATTATTATTATTATTATTATATGGCAGAATAAATATATCATAAGCTGTCAATCCACCGAAAACTATGTCAAATGGTTGTCACGCATTTAGCCATACTTTGGCATCTTTTTGGAGTAATTTGTCCTTTATCGGTAATTTCACTGTACATAACAGTGAAGTTTATGTACCAATGGTTTTTGACATGCCGAATCTCATTATTGGAGAGTTATCAATAATGAAACTAAGAACAAAATCAATCCATTTTGTCATGTGTACCGGCATACTTAATTGTTGAAAGTTGTTTTCAAGACGTTTATGTTATTTCGCATCAACCCAATTCAAAAGACTTGAGTCTCTTTAATGTGTGATTCACGCTAATGTTATTTCATTATCGAATTATTATTAGTATGGCTAATGAAGTCTAGTTTCAATTTTAATCTCTTCTTTTGACTTTAATCGTAATTTAATTTTCACCATGACTTTAATCGTGATTTTATTTTTAACCTAATTAGCCAGTAATATACTGAATGTCGCCTCTCTATTGTGGACTATCCCGGATGCCAGCGTCTGTTTTAAGCTGGATTGCGGATTCCAGGGAAGGGGTCGCTACCTCCAGGAGGGTTCATATGGAGGCGCTGTACGTATATACCTGTACCCCCCCCCCATATATGAATGTCCCTTGTTTTATAGTAATTGAAGCGTGTCTATGAATATATGTCGTCTAGTGAGGCGAAATTAGTGGTCATGAGACATGACAGGTTCAGTCTTCTAAATTTAGGTAACCAACGAAAATTGATGAAAAATGAAATTATTTAGTTATAATAACTTATAAGAAATAGATATATCACATAGGGATTCTTCAGAAGCTGTGGTTAACTTGTGAAGTAGCCAATTCTATGTTCATCTCGTTGGTCGATTAATTGCTGATTATGTTCTTTTGCACAACCACTGCCGTAGGTCACGCGATTTTTTCTTTCTCGAAAAAAGTGTACACGAGGTCGGAAATTTCAAGGGCACAGTATAGTGTAAATGTTATGTGACGTCACGCGTACTACGCCCATTACGTTGCACACACACACACACGGCACCGAGCTCAATGCGTAGGTAGTTATTCGTTCGGTAAATAAACACAATACTGATGTATATAGGCTCTATATACTCTCGGAACGTTCTTTATTTGTCGCATGCCATAGACAAATCGGGTCCCAGTTTTTGTTCAAAATTTGAGGATGGGAATAAATCATTATGTGGTATATACAGTCTGTATAACAGTTTCTAACGTACGTATCGATATAGTTTGACAACAAGCACCGGACCAGTGTTCCACTGACGTTAGACAAATGAAACAATGTTTTTAAAAACTGGGTCACATTTTTACTAAATTCGAGGTCTTTAAAGATACGGGCGGTGTTGGCGGTGGGTATGCTGTTAAAATATTCACCTCCGTCAAAAACCGCCATAAACAGAAATAATAATAAAATATAGACATACCTTGTTCTTATACCAATAAGAAATATGACATAAACAGTATGTTATTGTCAAATGTTTTTCCCTTTGTTATGTAAACAAAAGCAAAAAAACGTTACAGAACCTGGCTTTTGTTTATATCCGGATATGGTAAACATAAAGAGCGTTATTTGTTTATGTTTTCCTGATATGGAAATAATAAAGAGCGTTTATATCAGTTGTGTGTGATTAACCATTAGAATTGCGCTGCGTTCTGTAAACAGAAGCAAAACTTCTGTAACACGAGCAGGCTCTTGTTTACGTACAACATCGTACGTCTTGACCAAAATATACTATTAAGGGTACGTTCATACGCTGGCAATATTGCACTGCAAACTGCAAAAATACCAGCTGCAAAGGTTGTTTTGTTAGCTGGCATTTTTGCCAGCTACCGACTAGCTCGTGCTGGGTCGTGTCTGATCGTCAACAATCAACGGTGATATATGATAACGGCGTATACCTCTCTGTTTTCCTGATATGGAAATAATAAATAGCGTTTATATCAGTTGTGTGTGATTAACCATGATAATTGCGCTGCGTTCTGTAAACAGAAGCAAAACTTCTGTAACACGAGCAGGCTCTTGTTTACGTACAACATCGTACGTATTGACCAAAATATACTATTAAGGGTACGTTCATACGCTGACAATATTGCACTGCAAACTGCAAAAATACCAGCTGCAAAGTTTGTTTTGTTAGCTGGCATTTTTGCCAGCTACCGACTAGCTCGTGTCTGATCGTCAACAATCAACAATGATATATGATAACGGCGTATACCTCTCTGTCGGTGGCCACAAAACAAGGCCACTAACAATAATTGATTGTGTCTGTACCATCCTTTTGGTACGATCGAGTGGGATCGGGTGTGTTCTCTGCTATTCCCATACACACTTAATTATACATGTGTACGGATCTACGTTATATGAGGATATGATGATATGACGTGACACAAAGAGTACCAACAGTGATGCTTCTCGAGTCATAAATGTGGGAGCTATATAGGGGAGGTGGTTGCAGGACTCACTATGAGTATCCATGCATTACTTCAAATGTGCTTACTTCAGTGAACGTGTACAAATTCTCAATTGTTATCAAAATGGTCATGTATCGATCAGAATGGCACATTGAGATATCACTCAATTCAGATCAAGCTGGGGTTCGAAAACGTGGCAACATCATCTACCCAGACTGCAATATCGATGTAATTGTAGTGGTTTAAAAGTGACTGCTTGTGTCGTGGTGGTGGGGGCGGGGTCTGACAGTATAGGGATAATGGGATGTTAGTCTTTGGCATTGATAAAGCATATATGGGCCTATATAATTATTCATGCCATTTTAATAACAATATATTGTATGCTTTTGATTAACTTGTGTAACTATTTATTTGATTTCTTTGTTTTGTTTAACATCAGAATCACGTCCCCCCCCACCCGTTTTTCTTAACTTATTGTTTTGCTTAACATGAAGATCAACGAGTTTGTGACTAAAATTATTGGAATGACAAATTTGGAGTTTGGGATGATACCCGGGAAGATTTGAATTCGTCGGTTATCTTAGTTGAGCCAAGTGAGGACCCATCATCTCCTGTCTAGGTGGCGTTTATTGTACTCACATACGAGCAGTATCCCAGCCAGAGAGCTGGCCGTGGCGATATCACATTCCAACATGTCAAGTGACATTATTTTGACTGGCCTAAGAACACCAACACGCATCGTGTTCAAATATATTGCAAACAGCTCATCAATCACGCAAAACGGCTCTCGTTCATTGATCACTACTAACGCTGATTTGTTGACAGCGGGCAGAAATTAATCCGTTTTGGCAATTTTGCAGCTGGCATTTTTGCAGTTTGCAGTGCAATATTGCCAGCGTATGGACGTACCCTAATGCGGTGATTATGTTTGGCATATGAACAAAACTATATATATTTTAATATTCCTTCTGTTGATGGCGATTTGAACAAATATGAATATTTCTGCAACGAACGCCGCCCGTGCCTTTAATATATATTTATGTGGTATTTTAGGTCTTATAAACAGCCAGAACACAACGCGGTTGTTAATCGAGAATCTTTTATCGAATGAGTTGCGGATGGCGTAAGGATATATTCCGCGAGAGCGTAGCCAATCGAAATGTAATTATATATTCGCCGTCCGCAACGAGTTCAATAAAAGATTCGAAATTATGAAGCAAGTTATGTTCTGTATTTATTCTACACCGTTGTGTCCGATAAGTTCAATTCTACCTGTACTGCGATTAAGTATGATGAATAACTATAGTAATGATCGGGGAATCACCATAAGCGGATCTTTGACGTGATCTACGTCAGTTTTCTTGGCGACAACCTCAACAAGAATATTAGTTCCTGGTTAAATAGTTTACCACTGTACCGGAATATATACAATAATAATATGTATTCAATGACTTGGATTCCGTTGAATACCTATGCCTCACGTTAACGGGTGTGGAATACAAGCATGTAACGTACGCATCGACACTATGTTGATACAAAGAACTGGACCAGCGTTGTCGATGGAGTTTTAAAATGAAACAATACTTTCATCAAACTATTGATAAAAGACGCTATTCACAAGAAACAGCTACTGATTGATCTGTTACCGCTGTTCGACGTTCAAGTACATGTATATACAGCCAGTGTTAGGGCACTTTTTTGAAGGACATACTTTGGATCAAAATGCGTACGTTGTTCATTGTGTGGATATACTAGTACCGTATGTATACACTCCCAGACTGTTTGTATCAATCGATGTCAACACAACCGACGGATTCAATAGTGCCGCAAATATTTCAAGTAACGATCAGTAACTATCAAGAAAACCATAGACAAAAGGTAAAATGCCAGTTATTTAAAATGCGTTTTGTGTAAAGATAGCCTACGTGATGAATATCATGTTCTGATCGTTCATCAAGAAAGTCCCACGCAGTGAGGATTGTGACACGTAAAGACATATTATGGACTTGTTCGGTGCGTGGAATTGATAAGTTAGTACTCGGGTGCTATGCCAACTTGGGGAATGTAGAATTCTACTAACATCACCGAAAATTTCCACAAAAAAATAGACCATACCACTCCATAGAAAACATCGTCTGAACTACGCTCAATTGTAAATATTTACATCTCGACTCGGGACGCAACTATCGGCGATAAACGAACACAAATGATTTCGCCATCGAGAGTCATTGCATTTAATTAATAAATGAGAATGTTGTCAATTTGGATTAATATTCATAAAAAATAACTATATTGAGCCAGATTATTCTCCATTTCTGTTTGATCACCCTACCGGAGTGTTTCACATCACTTTAACAAACACTGTTCACGTAGTATTCCCATCAATACGTGCTGTTGTTGAGCCTCAAAGTTGAAAGTATGATTTCTTTTTTAAATGGCAAATTGTCCAATCACGCGACAACCAGAAGAAGGTTGGAAAACCGTCTGGATAATTAACTCCCACAATAATATGTTACATTTACCATGTTCAAAATTTCAAAACGACCGGGTGATAATGACATAGGAGATACATATGGTATTATATGAGAGGGAACATTTTTAGAACTAAAATGTTAGGTTCGCAGGATCCTACAGTAATTATATATATTCACATATGTTATCGGAATAACATAATATAAAGTTATTTTGGTGGATTTAGCAGACGTTTCACTTCCGCATTGAGGTTTTTGTTCTCATTTCCGTATTTACTGTTCCAAATCATGTTTTCTGATGATCAAATACAGGCTTTTATTGAGAATTAAGTGCTGACAAATACCAAAAATAACCACTAAAGTTTTATTCCCAAAATTTGGATAAGCATATAGATTGATAATACAAATGGCATTATACAATGTTGTGCACAGTATGTGTTTTTCTTGTACGAGTCCAAGTTGTGGTGAAAAGTCATATTGGACGAGACACGCAGTATAATAAAAACTCATACTTTACACAATCAACAAGTGTTGCGCGCGCATCACAATTTCACCGATTCATTTCGCAATAGTTAATTCGTGACTTCACAGTCCCGATAAAAGTCATATTACACACTTGGGGAGTCAAATATGACATTCGGGAGTCCAATATGACTTGTAATTATCACATGGTGGCTTTTGTCCAACCAGAAAGAGTGTTTGTTAAGGAATGGATAATAATTATAAATAATTATATAATGCTATGGCGATAACATATTTATGTGAAATTAAACTGAATACTTCCATTGGGTTTCAGTAGGACAATGCCAAGAACCATGGCCTTTTTCGAAAGGGCTAAGTCGGTGCCTTTGTTAGTTCCCCGGAAGTACAAGATTAAATGCACGGGCGGCGTTCGTTGCCGAAATATTCATATTTGTCCAAATCGCCATCAACAGAAGGAATATTAAAATATAGTTTTTCTCATATGCCAAACATAATCAGCGCGTAAATAGTATATTGTCGTCAAGACGTACGATGGTGTACGTTAACAAGAGACTGTTCGTGATACAGAAGTTGTGCTTCTGTTTACATAACACAGCGCAATTCTATTGGTTAATCACACACAAATGATATAAACGCTCTTTATTATTTCCATATCAGGAAAACAGTAACAAATAACGTTGTTCATGTTTACCATATCCGGATCTAAACAAAAGCCAGGTCCTGTAACGTTTTTTTGCTTTTGTTTACATAACAAAAGAACACATTTGACAATAACATACTGTTTATGCCATATTTCTGATTGGTATAAGACAAAAGTATGTCTATATTTTACTATTATTTCTGTTTATGACGGTTTTTGATGGAAGTGAATATTTTAACAGTATATACCCACCGCCAACACCGCCCGTATCTTTAATGACTTTATGCCGTGACCTGTTCAATCATCTTGCAATACCTGTATAATTTCTAACCACAAACAAGATCATGAGATCTGTTATCAACAATAATGTGGAAATTGACTCTATTTTTAGGTGGTCAAAGAAATGTCGATTGTGAATACTGCTTGTTTTGATTGAGGAATATGTTACGGCCATACATAAGTTGTTTTATTTTGCATTGTTTTTCCGAAGAATATGTACATGAGTGACAAATAGTGACACATGGAGGAGATGTGGCATAAGTGTGTTGGCCTGTTCCTCACCCGGAGAGCTAACCAGGAGAGGGAGGATTATACTATGATAATAAAGAGTAGATTAATTGCTGCCCCCTCTTCTGGGCAGTTCCGTACGATCATTTTATTTTAATGACATATTATGTACTTGTTCGGGTGCGTGGAATTGATAGGTTAGTACTCGGGCGCTATGCCAACATGGGGAATGTAGAATTCTACTAACATCACCGAAATTTTCAAATAAATAGACAATACCACTCCATAGAAAACATCGTCTGAACTACGCTCAATTGTAAATATTTACATCTCGATTCGGGACGCAACTATCGGCGATAAACGAACACAAATGTTTCGCCATCGAGAGTCATTGCATTTAATTAATATATGAGAATGACGGTGTGTTGTCAATTTGGATTAATATTCATAAAACAAATAACTATATTGAGCCAGATTATTCTCCATTTCTGTTTGATCACCCTACCGGAGTGTTTCATATCACTTTAACGAGACGGGACATGACTGCAGCCCCGGAATATGTAAGATGGCTTTACTTTATATGTGGAATCGATCACACTTATCATTTTCTCGTAGTTAAGAATTTGTTAACCTTTCATGACGGGAGCTGCGATGGTGCACCATTAAAGACCCTGTGTCAGTGCATTATATGCGACTCTCCCACAGAGAGCCTCGCATGCATAAGATAATGCACTGGCTTACAATGTCAATGTAATTATTGTTAGGCCAATGCATTCTCTTATATATGCGTCCCATGGGCGACTCGCATATATAAGAGAATGCATTGGCACAGGTTTTGGCAAAATTTCAGTAAGTTCCAGTCATGACAGGGTTAATAATATAACTCGATTGCTCACTAGGGTTCGAGTGTTTAAAGGTACTCAACCCGTAAAGAGGGTCCCCATCTCAACAGATTCCAACAACAACAATCCGATCAGAGGGTCCTATATTACTATTGCTTTGGCTTTGGGGGTAAAAAATATTTGATTGGAGTCGAGGAACCCATCAAACAAAGCTCAGAGTTATTAGATATTGATTTTTGAAATTTGGTATTATTCTCGAGATGAGTACTTATAACTGCCGTAATCTGCTCTGGATGTGTACTCAAAATCTATTCAAACAGACAAGGATGGATAACTCTAAAATCAAGTGGTAATTTTAACGCATATTTGACTGAGTTCTGGGCCAGATAGTATTTCCGATAATGAAAAATAATAGATTTCTAAAATCGATATCTAACAAATCTGAGCTTTGATGGGTGACTTCCTCGACTCGAATCAAATATTTTTGACCCCCGAAGCCATTGAAATAGTAATTGAGAGGAGTTTTATCGGGTTGAGTACCTTTAAGTTCAGCTACTTCATGGGCCCACTTTCTGGTTTCGGGATGTAGTGGCCCTAATTTAGAATTATGTAAAATTATTATCCACCTTTCAGGTATTGAAGAATATTTATCAATTTATTTGGAAGAAATGGGTCTCAATGTTTGGTCATATATAATTGTTGATAATTTCAAAGTCCAGGCGCTTGGTGTCAGAATTGCACAAAGTATGATAAAAGCATGAAACTTGGCACATATGTTGCTTGAACCATATACTGATTATTTTCAGATATAGACCACATCGATATGGAACTCTCCTTAGCAATGGTTGCTAGGCAACTACCCGAAATATTAAAACATCTATATGACGATGTTTTACGGCATTTAATTGCACTGTAGTAGTTGTTAATTACATATTGGCGGTTTAGTTTTCACATATGATAGCATCCAATGGCTTGTGACATCATTTTATACCATGCTGTCAATTGCTATGCAGCCACCTGAACGAGAAAATGTATTTTTTGTTACTCTTCTCAGTGACATGTTGAGGCCTTCTCTGTGACGTTTCGGGGCTAAACTTCACAACAAGTTAGTCTGCAGGACATTTATCATGTGCCCACACATTAATTAGTGTATATTGTATACCCACCCTCCAATGTATTATAAATCTTCACTGGTCATAACACTTTGTAAATCACTAAACGCCTGGCGGAAATACTTAACACTATGTGTACTACCACGGAATCGATAGTTATCGGGTTTTCATCGCACATGCATTCATTGTCTCGTTAACAATGGTTGCTAGGTAACTACAGCTCAGTAAAATAATCCAATTGACAACTTGTGGTCATATTTACAAAATTACGAATATCTTAGGTAAAATACATTTTTTCAGCTGATTCCAATGGAAATGATTGGACTTAGAATTATGTATGCCTGATGAGTCACGACATGACCAAAGAATGAGCGTGTGTACATATTGGCCACACCCATGACCATATAGCCACTCAAGCTATACATATACACCCCACTCCTGACCAGGGTCATTCAGGTGCACATAGTATACACATCACCAATGGCCACAAAATCCTTCTATATTTACCAATACTCTGCATACTTGGCCATTCATACACTCCAGGCTTGAATATGCACCTCACACATGGCAAGCATATAACACATGTATGACCACGCAGTCACTCTTTGCATACCTATTCACTCCACCATTGGCCATACGGTCACTCCCTGGATACCTATTCACCACACGTCCACACCCACGCCATATAGCCACTCAAGATACACATACTAGTATACACCACACCCATAACTATATAGTCACCCCAGGTATACATATACACACAACCAATGGCCACACAGCCATTCTATATATACACCATTGCCCCAGATACTCGGTCATTCATACACTCCAGGCTTGCATATGCACCTCACCCATGACAACCATACACCACATTTATGACCACACAGTCACTCATTGCATACCTATTCACTCCACCGCTGATCACAAAGTCACTCCCTGTATACCTAGTCGCCACACCCATGGCCATATATCCACTCAAGATATACATAAACACCACAATTCATAACCACAGATTCACTCCAAGTATGCATATACACCCCACCAATGGCAACAAAGTCCTTCTATATATACCAATTGCCCACACATCGGCCATTCATACATTCCAGGCTTGAATATACACCTCACCCATGCCAACCATGCACCAAATGTATTACCATACAGTCACTCCTTGTATACCTATTCACCCCACCATTGACCAAATGTCACTCCCTGTATACACAGTCGCCACACCATGGCCATATAGCCAATCAAGATATACATATACTCCCCACCCATAACTATAAAGTCACTCCAAGTATATATATATATATATATATATATATATATATATATATATACACCACCAATGACCACACGGTTGTTCTGGATATAGAGGATCTACAACTCGTCCCCAGTTTATAGCGGAATTTACAAAACGAGTCGAGTAAATTAGGTCTGGACCGAGCCTTTGGCGAGGTCCAGACCTAATTTACTGGACGAGTTTTGTCATTTCCGCTATAAACTGGGGACGAGTTGTAGATTATATTTATTACATTATTCAAAACATACTTAAATCAACAAATGGGACGCGAACTAACATCGGCTTATGTAAGGCATGCGATGACGTTTCACATAACTATTCGTTGTTAGCCCGCGTAAAGAAATAGTCCCAGATAAATAAAGAGTCTAAGGCGCATTTAATGGCGTATATTTAATGACATAACTTTTCAAACTCATCATTTGCGTTAGTTTGTTGGAAAAATATTGGAAGCCATAGTATTTTTGAGACATAGCATACGGAATGCTAACGGCGACAAACCGGAAGTCAAATGTCACCTGGCACTATTTCCTGTTATTAAACGAACGTTACAATCACAATTTATAGAATAGGTTTAATAGAATAGAATAAGTGTAGGATCATGTAATAAATACTAATACGCCACACACTCGGCCATTCATACACTTCAGGCTTGAATATACACCTCACTCATGACAACCATACACCGATGTATTACCATGGTCCTCTCATAACTACAAATGTGGATCCCGAAACAAATCGTAAAATAAAAAAATGGGTTCCTGACAAGAGAAATGATTTCGCTGTGAATCTTGATCACAATAAAATTAATCAAGTAATTGAAAAATTAGAACAATGGCGACCTGAAACTGCGTCTGCCTGTAATCAATCCATAGTGGATGAAATATGCGAGGATGTAACATGTATTTTATTGGATTCCGCAAAAAACACATTTGGAACTTACAACCCAAATCACAGGAAAACAATACATAAACCATCAAACTTGGTTTGATGATGAATGTAAATCAAAGAGACAAGCTTTTCACAAGGCAAAACGACTATATAATAGAGAAAAATCATTATCAAATAAACAACATATGAAAAACGCTGGATCTCTTTATAGAAAAACTATGGATTCGAAAATAAAACATCAGCGAGATGCAGATATTTCTGAACTGAAGAGTTACAGCAATAGTTCCAGCAAGGCATTCTGGGATAAACTAAATAAATTATCCAATGATAATAAATTTCAAAATAACACCACGAACTTAGATCTGGAGATATTTTCTGATTATTTTCAAAGCTTAAACGACTCAGACGAATCTGATAATCTAGGTAATTATATAGATGAATTAAATGAGTCGTCGCTCCATGACAGTAATATCTAAATAACGCTATAACCAAAGAAGAAATTAAATCTGTCATTTTCAATTTGAAAAACAGTAAAGCCGCTGGTCACGACGAACTTTTGAATGAATATCTGAAGGCTTCTGTTGAGAAAATGATGCCCATTTATTCCTTTCTTTTCAATTTAATCTTGGAATATGGAAACTACGCCCATGAATGGGCCGTTGGGATGATAAAACCTATATATATAAAGTCTGGTGACCGAACTAAGCCGGACTCATATTGGGGAATTACACTTTTAAGCTGTCTTTCTAAAGTATTTACAGCCATTCTAAACAATAGAATGGTTTCTTTTTCAGATGATCATGAAATAATTTAAAAAAATAGACGGGATTTAGAAAATCCCACTCAACCGTAGACAACATATTTGTTTTACACAGTGTAATCAACCTATACCTAAAAAGTGGGAAAAAATTATATTGCACATTTATTGATTTTAGAAAAGCTTTTGATACCATATGGAGGGATGCAATATGGCTGAAATTAGCCCAATGCAATATCAACGGAAAAATTAGAAATATGTACGGTAAGATAAAAACATGTGTAAAAGACAGTCACAATATTTCAGACTTTTTTGTTAGTAATGTGGGACTTTTTCAAGGGGAAATAATGTCACCTTTTTTATTTTCCTTGTACATTAACGACATCCAAGATTTTATGAATGATTATGCAATACAAAATTTGAGTTATTTAGATGAACTATATATTGAAAATGTGGGATGTTACATACAATTGTTTTGTATTCTTTATGCAGATGACACAGTATTAATGTCTGATACAGAAGAAAATATGCACCGTTCTCTCCAAGCATTTGCAGATTATGCAGATGCTTGGAAGTTACAAGTGAATACAAAAAAAAAATCATACTATTTAGTAATAAACTACCCAAACCAATTCCAACGTTCAGATATCGAGGTCAAGAACTCGAGACAGTTAAAGAATTTGTATATTTGGGAGTAACCTTTTTGTACAATGGAAGATTTTGCCAAAATTTGAAAAAAATAGCTACTATTGGCACAAGAGCAATGTATGGATTACTAAACAAAGTGAGATCTCTCAAGCTTCCAATCGATATTATGTGGGAGTTAAATTTGGTGTCACGAAAGGACTAAACTTATTGAATCGCTTCATCTTAAATACTGCAAACTTATAGGATATTTGAAAACAAGTACACCAAATTATATGGTTTACGGTGAATTTGGCAGGCACCCTCTTTCCATTGAGATAAAGTGCAGAGCACTATCTTACTGGTCCAAACTACTATCACGCGAGGGCTCAGAACTTGCAATATATATATATATTCTTGTTAAAGAATTGGACCACAATTCTGATGGCTCCTTCAATAGCCCATGGCTATTTTTTATTTCTAAAACACTGGAAGAACTTAATATGGAAAGAGCATGGACAAATCAGTCAGGTTTAACAAAGGCTGAAATTAGAAATATAAAATCAGAGCTTATTGAGCGACACACAACAGAACTATTTGCTGAAATGCAGAATGCAAACTCATCTAGACCACGTTTTTATATGAGTATTAAAACGAGACCGGGCATGTGTCGCTATCTGAATTTCTTACCGGCTCACTTAGCAAACTTTTGCTAAAATTTATAGCCGCAAATATAAAACTGCCTGTCGAATATACAAGATGGAAATCTAAATCTGCGGATAATGGTGACAAAACCTGTGATATTTGCGGTGATGGCACGGGTGATGAATACCACTTTATTATTATTTGCAAAGAACTACAGACAATTCGATCAGACTATATCCCGAAATATTACTGGGAGAATCCAACGAAAGAAAAATTCGAAAGACTGTTATCTTTGGAAAATCAACTATTACTGAAATTTTTTAGTAATTTTATCAAATTGGCATCAAGAAAATTAAAATATGACTGAGCCGATTATTCCAAATTTAAAAACTTGTGATTAGGTGCATTATTTATATTAGTAAATAATTATTTCAGGCAAAATATTATGATAATGATATTATAAAGATTTAAATTATAATATAATATATATAAGATATTATAATACATATTACGATATATTTATACATTTATCATATTATATATTAATATATGTATGATTGTGTAACAATTGGTTTTTTTTTGTGACCTATTGTAAATATTGTATATATGTTATAGCATGTTCCGCCTTAATTGACGACTTTGCAATAAACAATCAATCATATAGTCACTCCGTGTATACCTATTCACTCCACCATTTGGTCATACGGTCACTGCCTGTATACATGATGTACTATTCGCCACACCCATGGCGATACAGCCCTTCAATATATACTTATACCCTGTACACACGGCCATTCATGCACTCCAGACTTGCATATACACCTCACCCATGATAATTCAGACACACACTGTATACTCATACACCAGAGTTGTGACCATGCAGTCACACCTTGTATACATATTCACTACACCATTAGCCATATGGTTACTACCTGTATACCTATTTGCCATACACATGACCATATAGCCACTCACGATATACATATACACCCCGCACTTGACCATAGATTCACTCCAGGTATACATGTACACCCTACCATTGAATGTATATACCAATACCTCTCACGCATGGTCATTTGTACACCCCATTTATACACATCACCTATGATAATTCAGCCACTCGCTGTCTACTCATAAACCCCAGCCATGACCATACATGTACATCTACTCACTGTATACATACACACCCACAATAACAATATATCAGCAACATAATAAATCATAGACATGCCATATACATCCATACCACAATGGCACTTCATATATACCCACACACCAGCCAATGACCAACCATTTCGACATACACCATGTATTAAGTCAATCAATTTTGATGCTAAAGTGCGACAGTAGCCAAATAATATGGTCCCACTCAGCTCTGTTTCTGTGCATTTCCGTTCAAAACATGGCCCGAGACATTTTAGGTAAAATTCCACACTGCATCCTTTAAAATGAATTTGTCATATCACATAAGGTACTGGGACAACCAGAATAGAATATTAATTTTAGTTGTAAGTTGATTAAGTAACATGGCTAATAACCAACAGTCACGATTTGCTACATTTTCGGAACAGCAGAGAATAATTTTCGGATATATGTGGAAAATCAACTCTTTTTTTTACCAAATCTGGTTTCCATTCTGTAAGCCATCTTGAGTTATGTTGTCTACAAAATACATCAGTGTGACATATTTAAGACAGAATAAAACAATTAACACCTTTGATACCAAAGATAGTTCCATTTTACTTTTAAAAATTGGTCCAAACCTGAATTTTGTTGACGATTTTGATGCCAAATCTGATAGAAAAATCAAAAAATTCTATTGTGTCAGTGGTTAAAATAGTAACAATTAATCAAGGTGCATCAGAAATGTTAGTATTCAATGTACCTAAGACAGAAGTCAATTTTTTTCATCAGCCACAACTTGCTTTATGATCATTGATGCGTTTGAAATTTAAAAATAATATGGGTTGGTCTCTTAAGAACGGTCGCAATAATAATAATAATAATTAATTTGTATAGCGCTCAATATTATGAGTACATATTCAACGGCGCTTTACATTACATCGAGCTCATTGCCTAATCAGCATAATATATGTACATGCACATATGACACAATCCAAACGTAGAAACTACCCATCCCTATATAATATACACTATGTGATGTATTAGCATATGTAAAATGTATTTCAGACTAATCTACCAACAATTTTATCTTACATTTCCATGCACCAAGCGACTGGACTGTTGTTGATGGAAAAAAACACTCTTTGCTCTCCACGCTTTGAAATTGATACATCGCCTATACAGAGTAATTCTGGTATCATTCCAAATCGTTTCGACATATTTTGTTTTGTGTTCAAAGACCAAATTCACTTTTAATAATTATTTGCGCTTAAGCGCAATTATTTGTGCTTAAGCACAATTATTTGCGCTTACGTTCAATTATTTGCGCTTAGGCTCAAATAATATAAATACGCTTAAGCACAAATAATTTATTTTTGATTAAGCACAAGTATTTACGCAAATAAGGAAATTAAAAACCATTACCTAACACATCCTGTTGATATTGGCAGAGTCCAACACATGGAACATGGAAATTCAAACATGGGGAAGCCTATTTTATTTTTGAGGGAAGATCTATAGCGATGGGAAATGAGATGTACATATAACTTAAGCACATATTTGTCTGTCATCTATAGAGTCTCATATTCATCTTATGATTTTCTCTTAATTACGCAGTTGGTGTTACCCTCCTAGGGTTTGCAGGGTTATCTCGTATGTCGACGCTTAAACGATAAATAACTCCGCAAAAAAAACAAAAACAAAAAAAATAGTTAAAGAATGTAAGAAATAATGATTAAAAATTAAAAAAATTGTTAAAGAATGTAAGAAAAAATGATAAAAATTGATAAAGAATGTAAGAAAAAATTATACAAATTGTTATAGAATGTAAGAAAATATTATAAAAAATGATAAAAATTGTTATAAAATGTAAGAAAATAGAAACAAATGATATAAAGAAATGGTTGGGCCAATGCATTATCTGTTATATGCGATGCGACCAATGGTCGACTCGCATATATAAGACAATGCATTGGCACATGGTCTTTAATGTTGAAAGGGTTAATGAGACATTTATAACACACTGACTTACCTCCACATGTCACGAATAAAAGGGAGACCAGAAAGCGGAGAAACAGAACGATCACTGTGGGTGCCATCTCGGAAGTTTCGAAGTCTCAAATGATGATTACCAGACGTCCGGGAAGTGGTCGATGGTTGTCTAAATCAATGCGAGTGATATGGCGCGGCGATATATTTTCTACAGACAATCTCATGCCGATCGACCAATCACTCTACCACCGTGAACAGAATAGAGCAACACGACCAATGTTTTCTTGGTTTCCGGTGAGAGATGAGCTGCAACATCGCAGTTACAGTTACAGTTAAAGTGATGGGAAACACTACATTGGGTGATCGAATAGAAATGGAGAATATAATCTTGCTCACAGAACTTATATTTATGAATATCAATCCAAATTTAAAACACACACCGTCATTCTCATATATTTATTAAATGCAATTACTCTCGATGGCAATATCATTTGCAATAGCTTATCGCCGATTGTTGCGTCCCGAAACGAGATGTAAATATTTACAATTACGCGTGGTTCCGACGATGATTTCTATGGAGTGGTACGGTCGATTTCCTGGATATTTTTGGCAATGTTATTAGAATGCTACATTCCCACATTTGGCACACCTCCTGAGTACTAACTTATATCAGTTTCACGCATCCGAACAAGTCCATAATATGTCTTTAGAAATACGGATGGCATTCACGCAGTCTCTTTGAAAAGCCGACGATAATCCTCACGGATTTACGTCTCTAGATATGTCCATAATATTGCGTATCTACAACGACGCCGCATTCCCAACATGACGTAATAAATCATTTCCAAATATGGAGTGCATTCCTGGCGTAGTAAATGTTTGTGAGAATCGTAGTATTTAGAAATAGTTATAAATACAAGAAGCGAAAGAATAATCAGTCACAAATATCGTTAACTGATAACAACTCGATGATGATGTCTCTTATTTTGCGATGAGTTATGGATATATCGCCTGTAGTCAGTTTTCCAACATGAGTTTGACAATGCGTGGGATACTTGTCAACACGTCATTGACCTCTGATCTGTGAATTGTTCTGTTATGCCATTAACTAATGAAATCAAGCGCGTGCTTTGCCACTCTCAAATGCAATGGGTGGAATCCCATAAAGTATGTAACTGATTATGAATGAGATATCCAAAGACGTAAATATTGTAAAATTTTCATCAGCTTTTTAGTCCAGGCGCTTGATGTAGAAATACACAAGAATTGTGCGAAAGGTGATAAAAGCATGAAACTTGCCACATATGTTCCTTATACACAACTAGTCATTTGCAGATATGGACGAATTCGCGGGAGGTCCGTCCTTAGCAACAGTTACTAGGCAACTAAAAGTAATGTACATATGACGGATATTATGGCAGTTTTAACAAATTAAACTATGTCATGTAGCATTTTTATGGTGAAAACAATTATACTAGTTGTTGTTAGTGTAGACCTGATAGAAAAAATACCATATTTCTTACTTACATATGTGGTAGCGGTTGCTAGGGACATACCCAAAATAAAAATATATACATATGATTCAATTGAAAACAATTATAATAGTTGTGACTAGTGTGGACCTGACTGAAAAATACCATAGTTCTTACTTATAGGGGTGGTAAAGGTTGCTAGGGACATTACCCGAAATCGAAGTAATGCACATTTAGCTGATATAATGGCAGTTTTAACAAACTAAACACCATGTAGCATTTTTATGGCGAAAACCATTATAATAGTTGTTGGTTGTGTGGGAATGACTGAACAATTACCATATGTCTCACTTAGAGGTGTGGTATCGGTTGCTAGGGACATACCCGAAATTAAAAAATGTGCATATATGACTGAAATGGCAATTTTAATGAACTAAACTTCACCATGTGGCATTTCGGTGATGAAAACAATTATAATAGTTGTTATTACTGTGGGCATGATTGGAAATTAACATATTTCATTCTTACAGGGGTGGTAAGGGTTGCTAGGGACATACCCAGAATCGAAAAATGCACATGACTGATATTATGTTTTAACAAACGAGAATAAGTCATCTAGAATTTGTATGGCGAAAACCATTATAATAGTTGTTGCTGGTGTGAACCTGACTGGAAAATTACCATATTTATGACTTACATGGGTGGTAATGGTTGCCAGGAACATTACTCCAAACGTGAATTGCACATGTTAGCTGATATTATGACATTTGTAACCAACTGAACTATCTCATATAGAATTTTATGGTGAATACAATTCTAATAGTTGTTGTAACTGTGAGTCTAAATAATATATGGCACAAATTTAGTTTTCAATATTGGTACAACGGTTAATAGGCAATTACCCAAAATCTAAGAAATTCACATATGGCTGATATTATGACAATTTCAACCGATTAAACTGTCTCACATATAATTTTATTTGTGAAAGAATGATTTGTAATCCTTAGTAATTGTGGTTAGTGTAAGCCTGACCAGAATACATCACAATTTAGTTCTTAAGACTTATGTTGGTAGTAACGGTTGCATGTTAGGGAACCATCCACCATTGAACAAGTACTATATTATTCAGAAAAGTTTGTAAATTTAACTAATTTAACTCTATCATATACCTGTAAAATATATCATTCGTGGTATTCAAGAGTGCGACAATATATAACCACATGTCACAAAAGTAAAATAGGCCATTGACACACAGCCAGATGTATAGGTCATAGTCCCATATCTATGAAGACCATGGGCCCCTTACGGCCTTAGTATTTTGCCATGAACCCAGCCCACAATATTTAGGCAAGTACCCAGAAACCTAGCTATATATGTAGTCAAAACTCAAAAGAACAATGCCCATATACATAGGTCATGCACCAGGCCGCTGTATATAAGCCATATAATATCCGATTCATATATTTATATTGGCCATGCATGGACCCATATAACTATGCATGATCAGGCATATGTAGATGGGCATGGACCCAGCGACTTATACAAGTTATACGATATCTAAGATGCATGGCACGCAATGACCATGCACTGTTACATGGTGAAAATACCCAGATGCCAACAGGTAGGCCATGGATCCAGTCAGTAGTATATCATGGATTCATATGATTTCCATATATATATGGCAAGAACACATATGGCAGTTATCCACATATACATAGATATTGGACCAATGCAACAGCTATTTAAAGGCCATGGCTGGAGGTCCATTTAATTCATGCACCAATGCCACTATGCTGTATGTTGGCCATGGACCAAGGGTCATACAAGCAGGTCATGGACACAGGTCAATATAGGTATGACATAATATTGTACCCACGTGACATCATTAGTTGATACATAATCACATTTTAAGTACTAATTATATAGTATTTGTGGCAGTACATAAGTCACGATACATTACCCTTAAGAGACCATCCGGACCAAAATAAATAGAGGATATACAACTCGTCCCCAGTGTATAGCGGAATTTACAAAACGAGTCCAGTTTAATATGGTCTGGACCGAGCCTTTGGCGAGATCCAGACCTAATTTACTGGACGAGTTTTGTAAATTCCGCAATAAACTGTGGACGAGTTGTAGATTCTATTTATTACATGATCCAAAACCTCGACAAAACATACTTAAATATTGAAACAAATGGGATGCGAAACTAACATCGGCTTCTATTGGGCATGCGATGACGTTTCACGTAACAATGCGTCGTTTGCCCGCATAATAAATAGTCCCAGAAAAATAAAGACTCTGTCTCTGTGGCGTATATAATGGCGTATATTTAATGAAATAACTTTTCAAACTCTTCAGTTATTAGAGTTTGTATGAAAAATATTGGAAGCCATAGTAATTTGAGACGTAGCGTACATAATGTAAACAGACAACAAACCGGAAGTCAAAAGTCACCTGGCACTATTTCCTGTTGAGTCGCTCACACGAAATTAAATGCGAAGACTGAGAAGACTCGGACTCTGAAGATCACGACAGCTAGTACATGTCGATATCACTTAAGAACAAGTAGTTATAAACAGCGACGTCTTTAGAGGGTCTCCATTGAGCAGTGGGGTATCAACCTTGAAACTTTCAATTGCACGCCCGACCCACCCCAACATAGACTACAGGAGGTCCCATCCCAACTGAAACAAACATATTCCCAAGTTTGTAAAATTCCTTTTCATATTCCCCTTACATTGGAAGTGATGCATCCAACCTGACATGCCCCCTTCCTTTTTAATGGCCGACCCCATTCAAACATATTTGATTCCCAACTATCCATGGACACTACACACCAAAACGACATTGTTTGACTGGTCGGACCCATTATAACAAATATATAGGCTAAAAAGGACTGATGGCTCTTGAGAATATTTTTAAGATTAACCATTGAGGAAAATACTTATGTTCCAGGCTCCGCCAGTATTGGATACCCAGTTTGAACAAATATCACAAAGACCTCCTTACCAAATATACGCATAATAGGCCTGATGGTTCTTGATGTGTTTTATGAAATACTATAGAGGGAAACAGTTATGTCCCTGGGTCTACCCCTATTTGATCTGGTGACCCCATTTGAACAAATTTGAATCACTGTCACACAATGACTCTCCATACCAAATATAAGCTGAATATAGGTCGGATGGATCTTGATAAGAAGACATTTTAACAATTATTATGGACAGAAAAGTTATTGTCCTGGCTCCGCCCTTGTTGTATTCCTGTCACTCAAGGACCAACCATGCCAAATATAAGCTAGATAGCCCCGATAGTTCTTGAGATGTTTTAAGAATTAATATGGACGGAAAAAGCCTGACCCATTTTTGATCCGGCGACCCAATTTGAACAAATCAGAAACCCAGTCACCTGGGGACCATCCACAATATATATAACTCAATTCTGACTTAAGGTTCTTGAGAAGATATTGACGGATGTGTAGTGGCGACTATAGCTACACTGGATACTTTGTCTCATGTGAGCTAAAAGCCACCACCCTCATCTAGTTTCTCATATGTAACGGCCCGATAACAGAGGAATTTATTTTTAATGGCATAACTGTCAGATTCACACTTGAGAGCAACATTTATATCTCTGAATATACCAATATTGATAATTTTGATTGAAACTAGTTAGTTATAATACACCATTCAACATGGCTGTCACACACAGCTGATTGAATTCCAATTATAACTGCATTGCATTGTTTTGTTAACACTGGAGAATCATTGACATTAGAATATCATATGATGAAAACTGCTGGTTCTAGGATGTGAGAAGGGATTTAGTTTTGAAAAGAGTAGAATCCAAGATGGCTGCCGAAAATCATTCAAATTAGACAGCTCCCATCTACACCCCGGTGTACGTACCAAACCATGCAGACTGAATGGGGAAAGTCATTTTCACGTGTTATGATATGGTGATATGTTTGTTTCTCATCGTAAAACAGACGACTAACAATGTATGTATACGTCCACACAAATCAGGAGTATTTACCCACCCACTCTCAGTTCTCCCAGATAAAACCATTTAATAACTTTTTGCTTTTTCTAACTCAAATTTTCGAGAACATCCATCCATTATAGTATAGTTTCTGGCCTTCCAGGCTGCCAAAACAAATTCCGGTATATAGCTGAATCTATCAATGAAGCATAGGATTGAACAGAATTTAAAACATTAAGTGTAATTACGCCCCTGGTGTATTATATCATACAGTTTCTTGGAAAGCTATGTGCGATATATTTGTCAACACGTCATTGACCTCTGATCTGTGAATTGATCTGTTATGCCATTAACTAATGAAATCAAGCGCGTGCTTCGCCATTCTCCAATGCAATGGGTGGAATCCCATAAATTATGTAACTGATTATGAATGAGATATCCAAAGACGTAAATATTGTAAAATTTTCATCAGCTTTTTAGTCCAGGCGCTTGATGTAGAAATACACAAGAATTGTGCGAAAGGTGATAAAAGCATGAAACTTGCCACATATGTTCCTTATACACAACTAGTCATTTTCAGATATGGATGCATTCGCGGAAGGTCCGTCCTTAGCAACAGTTACTAGGCAACTAAAAGTAATGCACATATGCCGGATATTATGGCAGTTTTAACAAATTAAACTATGTCATGTAGCATTTTTATGGTGAAAACAATTATACTAGTTGTTGTTAGTGTAGACCTGACAGAAAAAATACCATATTTCTTACTTACATATGTGGTAGCGGTTGCTAGGGACATACCCAAAATAAAAATATATACATATGATTCATATTATGGGAGTTTTAACAAATTAAACTAAACCATGTAGGATCTTATGGTGAAAACAATTATAATAGTTGTGACTAGTGTGGACCTGACTGAAAAATACCATAGTTCTTACTTATAGTGGTGGTAAATGTTGCTAGGGACGTTACCCGAAATCGAAGTAATGCACATTTGGCTGATATGATGGCAGTTTTAACAAACTAAACACCATGTAGCATTTTTATGGCGAAAACCATTATAATAGTTGTTGGTTGTGTGGGAATGACTGAACAATTACCATATGTCTCACTTAGAGGGGTGGTATCGGTTGCTAGGGACATACCCGAAATTTAAAAATGTGCATATATGACTGAAATGGCAATTTTAATGAACTAAACTTCACCATGTGGCATTTCGGTGATGAAAACAATTATAATAGTTGTTATTAATGTGGGCATGATTGGAAATTAACATATTTCATTCTTACAGGGGTGGTAAGGGTTGCTAGGGACATACCCAGAATCGAAAAATGCACATGACTGATATTATGTTTTAACAAACGAGAATAAGTCATCTAGAATTTGTATGGCGAAAACCATTATAATAGTTGTTGCTGGTGTGAACCTGACTGGAAAATTACCATATTTATGACTTACATGGGTGGTAATGGTTGCCAGGGACATAACTCCAAACGTGAATTGCACATGTTAGCTGATATTATGACATTTGTAACCAACTGAACTATCTCATGTAGAATTTTATGGTGAATACAATTCTAATAGTTGTTGTAACTGTGAGTCTAAATAATATATGGCACAAATTTAGTTTCCAATATTGGTACAACGGTTAATAGGCAACTACCCAAAATCTAAGAAATTCACATATGGCTGATATTATGACAATTTCAACCGATTAAACTGTCTCACATATACTTTAATTTGTGAAAGAATGATTTGTAATCCATAGTAATTGTGGTTAGTGTAAGCCTGACCAGAATACATCACAATTTAGTTCTTAAGACTTATGTTGGTAGTAACGGTTGCATTTTAGGGAACCATCCACCATTGATCAAGTACTATATTATTCAGAAAAGTTTGTAAATTTAACTAATATAACTCTATCATATACCTGTAAAATATATCATTCGTGGTATTCAAGAGTGCGACAATATATAACCACATGTCACAAAAGTAAAATAGGCCATTGACACAAAGCCAGATGTATAGGTCATAGTCCCTTACGGCCTTAGTATTTTGCCATGAACCCAGCCCACAATATTTAGGCAAGTACCCAGAAACCTAGCTATATATGTAGTCAAAACTCAAAAGAACAATGCCCATATACATAGGTCATGCACCAGGCCGCTGTATATAAGCGATATAATATCCGATTCATATATTTATATTGGCCATGCATGGACCCATATAACTATGCATGATCAGGCATCTGTAGATGGGCATGGACCCAGCGACTTATACAAGTTATCTCTTCTATATATTTTGAGAACTCCTTGTATTCGAGAGATAGCCCACACCCTCCGGACCTCAATGATATAATCGTGAATGAGTATTGATATACCCCACTAAACTTTGACAAACACCAGTAATGGTGTGTAGATCATTTACATATATCTCCTATATATTTTGATACAATCTATCTAATTTACATATCTCTCTTATATATTTATGTTTGTGTGTGTGTTGTACTTCATACAAATCTACGATTCTCGACCGATCGGGACGAAACTTGGTACGTGTGTGTAGTTTGACCAGGCGGTGGTCGTTGTCGTATTGGCGAGCCCGTGCGACCCCCGTGCAGCGCATGCGCAGACGAGATCTCGGAAACAGGTGGAGCTATCGACTTGAAATTTGCTATGTGAATGTATCTTGCGCCGGGTACAAATTTTATTGGGTCGCCGAGCCCGTGCGACGCCCATGCAGCGCATGCGCAGACGAGATCTCGGAAACGGGTGGAGCTATCGACTTGAAATTTGCTATGTGAATGTATCTTGCGCCGGGTACAAATTTTATCGGGTCGCCGAGCACGTGCGACGCCAGCTTCGCGCATGCGCAGTCCAGATCTCGGAAACGGGTGGAGCTACCGGGTACAATTTTTTCTTATTGAAACGCGTGGAGCTAAAAATAAAAAAAAAATATAAAAAAATGTCATGTTTCGGACAAGCCGCCGGTGGCGGGCTAACCTGCTAGTATGATATATAAGATGCATGGCACGCAATGACCATGCGCTGTTACATGGTGAAAATACCCAGATGCCAACAGGTAGGCCATGGATCCAGTCAGTAGTATATCATGGATTCATATGATTTCCATATATATGGCAGGAACACATATGGCAGTTATCCACATATACATAGATATTGGACCAATGCCCCAGCTATTTAAAGGCCATGGCTGGAGGTCCATTTAATTCATGCACCAATGCCACTATGCTGTATGTTGGCCATGGACCAAGGGTCATACAAGCAGGTCATGGACACAGGTCAATATAGGTATGGCATGATAGTGTACCCACGTGACATCATTAGTTGTTACATAATCACATTTTAAGTACTAATTATATAGTATTTGTGGCAGTACATAAGTCACGATACATTACCCTTAAGAGACTATCCTGACCAAAATAAATAGAGGATATACAACTCGTCCCCAGTTTATAGCGGAATTTACAAAACGAGTCCAGTTTAATTTGGTCTGGACCGAGCATTTGGCGAGATCCAGACCTAATTTACTTGACGAGTTTTGTAAATTCCGCAATAAACTGTGGACGAGTTGTAGATTCTATTTATTACATGATCCAAAACCTCGACAAAACATACTTAAATATTGAAACAAATGGGATGCGAAACTAACATCGGCTTCTATTGGGCATGCGATGACGTTTCACGTAACAATGCGTCGTTTGCCCGCATAATAAATAGTCCCAGAAAAATAAAGACTCTGTCTCTGTGGCGTATTTAATGGCGTATATTTAATGAAATAACTTTTCAAACTCTTCAGTTATTAGAGTTTGTATGAAAAATATTGGAAGCCATAGTAATTTGAGACGTAGCGTACATAATGTAAACAGACAACAAACCGGAAGTCAAAAGTCACCTGGCACTATTTCCTGTTGAGTCGCTCACACGAAATTAAATGCGAAGACTGAGAAGACTTGGACTCTGAAGATCACGACAGCTAGTACATGTCGATATCACTTAAGAACACGTAGTTCTAAACAGGGACGTCTTTAGAGGGTCTCCATTGAGCAGTGGGGTGTCAACCTTGAAACTTTCAATTGCACGCCCGACCCACCCCAACATAGACTGCAGGAGGTCCCATCCCAACTGAAACGAACATATTCCCATGTTTGTAAAATTCCTTTTCATATTCCCCTTACATTGGAAGTGATGCATCCAACCTGACATGCCCCCTTCCTTTTTAATGGCCGACCCCATTCAAACATATTTGATTCCCAACTATCCATGGACACTACACACCAAAACGACATTGTTTGACTGGTCGGACCCATTATAACAAATCTATATATAGGCTAAAAAGGACTGATGGCTCTTGAGAATATTTTTAAGATTAACCATTGAGGAAAATAGTTATGTCCCAGGCTTCGCCAGAATTGGATACCCAATTTGAACAAATATCACAAAGAGCTCCTTACCAAATATACGCATAATAGGCCTGATGGTTCTTGATGTGTTTTATGAAATACTATAGAGGGAAAAAGTTATGTCCCTGGGTCTACCCCTATTTGATCTGGTGACCCCATTTGAACAAATTCGAATCACTGTCACACAATGACTCTCCAAACCAAATATAAGCTGAATATAGGTCGGATGGTTCTTGATAAGAAGACATTTTAACAATTATTATGGACAGAAAAGTTATTGTCCTGGCTCCGCCCTTGTTGTATTCCTGTCACTCAAGGACCACCCATGCCAAATATAAGCTAGATAGCCCCGATAGTTCTTGAGATGTTTTAAGAATTAATATGGACGGAAAAAGCTTGACCCCTTTTTGATCCGCGACCCAATTTGAACAAATCAGAAACCCAGTCACCTGGGGACCATCCACAATATATATAACTCAATTCTGACTTGAGGTTCTTGAGAAGATATTGACGGATGTGTAGTGGCGACTATAGCTACACTGGATACTTGATACTTTGAGCTAAAAGCCACCACCCTCATCTAGTTTCTCATATGTAACGGCCCGATAACAGAGGAATTTATTTTTAATGGCATAACTGTCAGATTCACACTTGAGAGCAACATTTATATCTCTGAATATACCAATATTGATAATTTAGATTGAAACTAGTTAGTTATAATACACCATTCAACATGGCTGTCACACACAGCTGATTGAATTCCAATTATAACTGCAATGCATTGTTTTGTTACACTGGAGAATCATTGACATTAGAATATCATATGATGAAAACTGCTGGTTCTAGGATGTGAGAAGGGATTTAGTTTTGAAAAGAGTAGAATCCAAGATGGCTGCCGAAAATCGTTCAAATTAGACAGCTCCCATCTACACCCCGGTGTACGTGCCAAACCATGCAGACTGAATGGGGAAAGTCATTTTCACGTGTTATGATATGGGGATATATTTGTTTCTCATCGTAAAACAGACAACTAACAATGTATGTATACGTCCACACGAATCGGGAGTATTTACCAACCCACTCTCAGTTCTCCCAGATAAAACCATTTAATAATTGTTTGCTTTTTCTAACTCAAATTTTCGAGAACATCCATCCACTAGTATAGTTCCTGGTCATCCAGGCTGCCAAAACAAATGCCGGTATATAGCTGAATCTATCAATGAAGCATAGGATTGAACAGAATTTAAAACATAAGTGTAATTACGCACCTGGTGTATTATATCATACAGTTTCTTGGAAAGCTATGTGCGCATGGGGGTTTTATTTATAGAATTGGGCTGTTTGGGACGGATTAAAAGTAGAACTGCGACCCAAAGACCGAGTCTGGTAAAATTTCGTTTATTGTCGTTTACATTATTATTTCATGCAGCGGGCGTCTCTGGAGACATGCTTGATTGACCCATGGTTTGTTATTCGGATGCCAAGAAGTGCAAGGCGATTAATTCTAACGTGAATTCGTGCGTTAACCATTAGCGCGCTGCGCGTTATGTGTTTCTATTGTTCTTTAACCTGCTTTGTTGCATTGTTATTTGAACATCTTTCGTTTATTTCCACGTGACATAAATCGGAATTATATCTACTATTATACTGCACAGGGATTTGACTACTGTATAATAAATTTAATTCGAACATGAATCCTACGAGGTGTTTGTTTATATCAGTGTTTAACATGTTATTTAATATCGATTAGTGAACTTTTTCATTTAGTTATACGCGAAAAATATCGGCATGTTATACTCTAAATGAATTTGGATGGTAATTATTAAATATTGCATCTTTTCTGATAGAACAGCTATTCCACCAACATTTATGGTGATATCGACATCATATCCCTGTCGAATGTTCTAGACTTCAAATAGGGATTGGGTGTCCCCTGAGACAGTGAAAATTAGCCACCCTCTTTTGTAAAGTTCAATAGGATTTCGTGAACCGCCCCATCTACAAAAAGGTGTATTTCCTTATATAATACATTTTCCCACACCACCAGCTAATATGGAAAGCCTATCATTTCAGTTCGTGTCGTGTTTAAGACTTCAAATGGGATAGTGGGGTCCTCAAAACAGAACATTCTCCTTTCGTATTTGCCAGCCACTTTTTGTAAAAATGCCCCAGGATTTCGGGGGGACCAATCCACCCATACCAATTGTATGTTCCCCAATAGCCATACCTTTCATTCACACAGCCAGCTAATTTGAGATTATATAACTTCAGTTTATGGTGCGTTCGAGATATTAAATGGGTTAGAATGTCCTCCAATAACAGTGAGAATACGCCTTTCTCATTTACCAGCCGCTTTTTGTGAAGTATCCCAGACATTCGGAACATCATTTCAGTTCGTAGTGTGTAGACTTAAAATGTGGTAGGGGCCTCAAAACAAGGAATATTCACATTTCGTATTTTCCAGCTGCCTTTTGTAAAGTGCCCTAGTTTTCTGGAACCACCCATACAAATTATATATAATCCATGACAACACAGTCTTTGTTTCGTTCACTCATTTAATATTGGGAGCATATAACTTTCAGTTTGTGGTGTATTTAGGACTTTAAATGGGGTAGGGGGCGTCAAAACAAAGAAATTCAACATTCTTATTCGCCAGCCGCCCTTTTTAATGTGCCCTATATGATTTTATTACATTTTATACTTGACACATAGAACTTGAAAAATGACACGTGTTAATCAAAAGGGATGGGAGAACAAGTTATTCAACTTAGAGTATTGCTCATCTCCCTTAACAAGATTGAAATGCATAATAATATTTATATATTGTATTATGCTTGGTCTCAAAGTTTGCTTAGTTGGAATGTAGTACCTAAAAAGAGGATCGAGATTCAGGGTGAGGTCTGGAGTTGTGAGTGGACATATATCACGGAGGGATGTAGGTCATATGGCTAGATGAGCCGAGACTTTGGATAACAATATGGGCGAATACATAGGCGAATATATAGACTTATTGGGATTTTGAAAGTTTTCCGTCAATGGGATCTACATGCGTGCTGCTAAACAATTTAGCAGTTAGAGTATTGGATAGGTTGCTTTGACCGAAGAGGATATCTTCAACCCTATCAACAAAAAATTCCATTTAGCCATTTCTTCAAATAATTGGCACTGGAAGAAAAACCCGCATTGACAGTGGGCTGTTATGGGAATATAGTTTCCAAGTTTATCAAAGTTTAACATATCTATTGTGACCCATTATATAAATGAAGAATAGTATGCACACCGTTTTAAGAGCCGCTTGGTTGTCTGATAAACAAATCCAAATACAAATTCGCAACCAGTATACATATAATGAACACGTAGAGACAATTGAATAAATGTTGGCCAAGTATCAACAATGTGTCTACTGAACAGCCTCTATAAGATATCTCAACACAACTGTAAAAGATAATGTCAATTTGCTCAGTAGTTCTTAACATGAATAGATATAATTTAAACATTATTACACGAAGCACAATTCCCTGGAGTTGGTATGTAGATGGTATTTAAGAACGCACAATGCCAAAATCGAATTCAACAATTTGTCTACTGAACAGCCTCCATCAGATATTTGAACACCACTTTGAAAAATAACGCCCATTTGCTCAGTAGTTTGCAACGTGAATAGAACTGATTTCTCGTAAATATGTTCAAGTATGAACACAGCCAGGACGTCGATGACTTACATACACTCGAGCCAAAATGTCCGCTATTAAGAAGTCTGAACAAGGAAGTTCATAATACTAACGCAAAATAATTGTTGCTTGATTTCTTGAAGCGACATTCAAATTGACGTATGTGATACTTGTGAAAATGGGAGAGTCACTCGTTTCTGTTCCCAAACGATTTCGTTTTCAGACTCAAAGCATTCTTGTGTCGAAGTGGTCCAATCCTAATAATCAAGCCGGTCGTTGCACTTTCTTTGAATCATAGCACATATTTCCTATACAATGGAGATAATAGCTCGGTAAGTTTTGTGCCCCTCTCGTCATCCCTGACAGGGACGACGCCACAGTGCAACATATGTATACTTAAACCACATCATTATACTCTTACCTATACCATGGAGATGACCACACATAAGTTTGGTAGAAACCACCAACAATAAAAGTGTTCATTAACTCTGAGGCAATATTTCCAATAGTCCCTGATTCGAGCGGTGCGCCATTTATGTATCTGTAAACGACGTATTAAAAGTGTATGTACTAGAGACCTTTCGCAAAAATCACGAATACGATTACGGATATGGAAATATGCCAGTATACGGCCAAATTTTGATTTTTACCCACGGCGGTTCTTATGTGAGACGTTATATACCCCATTCAGTTAATTATGTGCAGATGTGTCAATAATTAGCTTAGGTACGCTCTAACATTCTCCGTTCATACATAATTACCTGGTATCAATAAAATATGTTGTGGTTACTGGGGTATGGAAGCCTAAACATATCTGTAAGCAACGAAACGGCATCTCTGGACACCCCTGTCAGTACACGATTTATATTGGGTCACATTAAGATCAATTAGAAAATTGTTGTAAAGTCGTTATCAAAAGTATGTAATTTTTCGACCAAAACGCGTTTGTGGGAGGGGTAGCTAAAATCAAGTATCTCGCAAACCGTTCAAACTTTCTGTTAACTTATTTATCCGTATGCTTGTTACATAACTACTGCACCATATGAATTAAATATGTTGGCGTTATTGCAATATCCGTTTAATGAAAATGTTTGAAAACAAATATTTCCGTGAAAAAGAGAGATTTTTCAGCAGAAAATAAATGTTTCGGCTCCAAATGGCAGGACAATCCAAATTTACCAACACTTTTTTTCCTATAAAGTAGAGATATGGTATGATATGGCAATATTAACACAAACAATCTTGGCAAATAAACAATCTTGGCAAATAACTTCACCACAGCGTTCGCCTTACCAAAATCGTTAATTTCTGGAAAAAGTGACTGGGTATCTTTCATCGTCGATTTGACAATAACCACCACCAATTCCGATATGTTTCACTATCAATTTCGTGAATAATATGTTTCTCCTTCAAGAAAAATTGGTTTCAACTTGTTTTACCGTGGGTATGGGATACCAGACCACTTTTGGCGTTTTGTCGCTGCACTATTTAGTCTCAGTATATTATATCACTCGACATAAACCAGGGGCCCCGTGTATGTGTTTAGGGATGACGCATATTGACAGGGGGCCAAGTTACAAGCCCTTGTGGTTCATAGTTTGGGTTAATCTATATTAGCTTCAACATTATTATGAATATTCCATGTTCAAAAAGTTAATTTATTTCATCAATTATAACAGCATTATATGCATGCATGCGTGTATTCATGTTTCCGAGTTTGTTGAATACATATAGGTTATCACCACCATGTGTGTTTCTGAGATCCGTATTCAAGTCGAGCTGCCTTCTCTGGGCAGTCTATCGACGAGTCCGTAGGACGAGTCGATAGACAGCCCAGAGAATGCAGCGAGACTTGAATACGGATCCCGGAAACACACAGGGTGATGATAACCAATTTATCTTACAATTCGTCCCATAAAATGCAATAAAACTCAATTTAAAACAGGAACTATTTTATTACGCGCAACACACAACGTACACAATTCTCAGCACGCGACGTTGTGATAAGTCAAATTCTGAGAAATTCACGTCACTATTCAATTTCACTTTGGCTGGAATCCGATTCAATGAAGAGGCGACGATATTTTCGTTTCATATGTTCGACATAATTGTCACTTTTAACAGGATAATTGTATTATTTTATGGTGCAATTTCCTTGGATAGTGATAGTGTTGGCGAGAGGCATTGTCGGAGATGACTGTCCATTCAGAGTTTTGGTGAATTTTGAACTTTCCTACACTTCGACAATCGAGTTCTGACTCGCACTAAAATAACCCATTAAACTTCATTTAGAGGTAATGCAATAAATCACGGACTTTTCGTAAGTATTCTGTTTTATATCCTTAACATATAAGATAAAATTAATTTGATTTTCCCTTCTGTATTTTATCGAATAAAAAATGCGTTCAGTAGCTTTTGATCAAGACCGTACTGAATTACGGGGAATTCCCTACTCCGCTAAAATAGAAATTGTCAAAATAATCCGTATTCGTGCGAGCTGTAAACAATGTGTAAACTTCGTTACTTTTTCGATTTCCAAACATTTTTGGGTGGTTATTTTGAGCTTTTTGGGCCCTGTCTCCACATTTTGTCAACTTTATTGAACTAATTATTGATTATTTTACATTCGTAGCACACGAGTATATTATTTTACGACTTTTAGTTGGTTATTTAGACGTTTTGTTTTGAAAACAAGCCAGTTGTCGAAACGCACGTGCACCAGCTGTTGCCATCCACGATATCCTTATTGCCATCCAGGATACAAGATCGGAAACCGCCTAGGCGTTTTCGCGTGTATTTGATGAAATATAGCTATATTGTAAGATAAAATAAATTGTCCGCAATTTTGAAAGTTATTTAGAGTTCACGTATTTTCACGAAAATAATAGTAAAAGTAGGGAAAATGCAACAGCACAGTTCTTAGTCCAATGTATATAACTAAGAGAGCAAGAGAGAATGTAATCATTAACATATGTTTTTGAAGCACATATGCCAAGTAACAATTAAATTGTGAACAATATACAAAGTTTGGTATATTTGGCATAAAAATAAAATGATTACAGTTATAATTTGGTCTCGTTGCTATGGTAATTTAATTGCATAGCAACTGTAGTCATGGACAACACATTTGACAACATAATCAACGTGAGAGGAATGGGGAGGGAACCTTTAATGTGGATACAAAGTTTCTGGTAGTTTTAGCCCTTTCACTCGAAAATGTAAAAAAAAAATATTTGAGTCCAATTTATGCAAATCTGGCTTATCTAATTTGACCTTGACCTTTGACCTTGACAGAGGTAACTAGAAAATTGCCAACAATGATTTTATTTATCAGGGTATCCCAAAGCACAGTATTAACATTGTTGGCATATAGTACTAAAAATGTTTAGCAAAAATTGTTCTAGCCACCTTTTCTCTGACCTGCCTCCTGACTATAACATGGGTAGAATCCGGAATCCCTCGTAATAGAGGGGGTGGAACCCATAATACCTCGTAAGAGAGGGTGGAATCCGGAATGCATCGTAACAGACAAGTGGAATCCCGAATCCCTCGTAACAGAGGGGGGAATCCGAAAGCTAAAGTTCGGCTCGAATCAAATTTAATGCACTCGGTTAATAAATTACGCATAAAATTGCAAATCATTAGAGATCCTCTAGTTATTAAATTAGTTTGTTATTTTTGACTAACCACGGGTGAGGGACCAGGACACACCTGGCCCGGTGGGGGGATTTTGAAATATGAACATGAACATAGCTTTGCATGTGTTGGTAATTTCCAACCTGACACCCTACTAAAGTTGAAAAATTTCCAACTGTTGGCCATTTCAGTCCAAAATGTAGGAAAATATGCAAATATTGGTCTCAAACAACACATTCCCCATTAATAAAATTGTTGGAAAATCAAATTACGAGAACAATTTCTACATAAGAAATTAATTTTCTAATTATTAGAAAAGTTCATGTAAGAAAATATTCTATATAATATTTCTTGTTTTAAGTTTTGCTTTCTCAAAATAAAAAAAATCCTTTTTCGCAGTGTGGTCAAACTACGACGGCAGACTACATGTGCATGACATAGAAATGTTGACCAATGGCATTGCCTGATAGAAAGTGCTCAAAGCTCACTCACAGACACAAAACATTGTCAGTGTGGAGGCCACAACATGACAAGACTTTGACAGCGCGCGACAAACAACTCTTTTTAAAGTGATGTGAAACACTCAGGTTGGGTGATTAAATGGAAATGGAGAATAATCTTGCTCAAAGTAGTTATTTTTACAAATATCAATCCAAATTTACAGTACAAACCGTCATTCGTATATATTATTAAAATGCAATGACTCTCGTTGGCGAAATCAATTGCGTTAGATTATCGCCGATTGTTGCGTCCCGAATCGAGATGCAAATATTTACAATTAAGCGTAGTTCAGACGATGATTTCCATGGAGTGATGGCCGATTTCTTTGTGATTTTCGGCGATGTTAGTAGAATTCTAAATTCCCACAGTTGGCATGGCGCATGCGTACTAACCTATCGGTTTCACGCACTCGAACAAGCCCATAATATGTCTTTAACTTCGTCCTGTGGCAGAGGAGAAAATCGGTGAACCGATAAACAACACATAACTATTTTGGTGCATGTTGCCCCAGTTCTCACCAAGACACGTCTCATTCACGTGCCAATGCAATGCGAGATACAATACACAGGTCCCCTGGTGCGAATACACCACCACGAGTATCCACCTCAATACCTCAATACAACGTTTGTGTCAAACAGACCAATATTGAGCATAGACTCGCTTGTGAGCAAAATTTATCAAAATCCCCTGTGCATGAGATAATGCCACAAACCCAGTACTTTAGACCATATTCGCACCTTTAATTTGACGTATCTCCCGCATTGATAAGTTGATCACCCAAGATATATTTATGAATAAGTGCACACTTTCGAAATCGGACAAACACTTGAGCAGATTCCCATCAAATATAGCATAGTAGCACTGCATAATTTACTCTGCTGATGTCATACAGGCAAGACCACACATGGTGAATCATTGTGACAAGTGGATTTATGCAGTGCTAGCTATGCTTAATTGTTATGGGAATCTGTTCAAGGGTTTGTCCGGTTTCGAAAGCGTATACATATTCATATACGTCTTTGGTGATCGATGGGTCAGATACATCAAATTAAAGGTGCGAATATGGTCTAAAGAAATGGTTTTGTAGCATTTTCTCAAGCACAGGGAATTTTTATGAATTTTGATCGCAAGTGAGTCTATGCTCAATACAGGTCCGATATATACAAACCTTGTATTTGTGTATTAAGGTGGATACTCGTGGTGGAGTTTTCGCACCAGAGGACCTGTGGATACAATAGATGGTATTATGTCGACAAAACAGTCCCACGCAACTCTGGCAATTATTTGGGAAAGTCGTCATTTATAGATGGGTTTGAAAACAATTCGGATATCATAATGTCAGTATGTGTGTATTATGTCGTCAGTATATGTGTATTATGTGATCAGTAAGTGTTGTAGCTGTTGAAATCATCAGTATACCTGCATTTCTCTGAACTTACAAGAATCTTGTAAAATTCGATACTGTGACAGAAGTAACTATCGATAAGAGAGACAACACCGGAGATAATTGTCTCCTCTAAATCTTATACATATCTTACGGATGTTGTTAACTGTCACGTCACACACCATGTGCTCGCTAGTCGCTGTCGGATCTATACTTTTCTCGAGCGTAGAAGAATGTTAGTAACTACATATCGACCACACAGCGGACTGTGAACTGTGCCCGTTGTGTTTCTATGGACAACATCGTGGGAATCGTCTTGCTTTGTGCATTATATTTAGCCGCCGCGCATGTTTACGGTTCATATGATGATTATCAGGGTGTATTGGATTTATTGACTACACGTGATTGCGAATGTACACCGAACGGAACATTCCTTCCTGATGTCTATGTGGCGAGTGACAGGAAACTAAGACCAAAACAGCGTCCAATTGTTCAAGTAGAGTGCTCAACAATCAACCTAAGCGCACATGAGTTCGATGGTGCCGTGGATGAATATATTGATAGCCCTATTCGTGCATCAACGTTCCCAGTTGCATATCACTTGAATTGTCGCAGAAAATTTCGCATACAGTTTCCTTGTGCATCGATCAGTTCATTATTGAATTTGCAATATTTGTCGTTAAACGGTTGCAGTTTGGTGTTTCCTTACTACGGTGTTTGGATAAATTTAAAAGTGCTGGAAGTTCTGGATGATGTTGGATTAGTGGTTGATTACTTCCCGACTAAGACCTATCGTGCAGAATATAAGTTACTAAGTTTGTTCCGATGGTGCCCTGGTAAATCAAATCCTCTCCTGACTAAGGAAGAAATATTTCCGTCAATGCCGACCTTACGAATGTTTTCAGCCGAAAGATGTCGACTCAGGCATTTCCCTTTCGGTAGAGGGTTCCTTCAAACATTGAAAAGAAGTTTACACCTAGAATTGATAAATTTGTCGCAGAATAATATCCAGTTTATCGAGGTCTTTAATACTTCTCAGCTAAATTCTCCGCATCTGACATTGGACTATTCACACAATGAGATCCAGAATGTTACATCAGTTCAGTTAGAACTTCTAGCCGGGAGGGAGTCCATATATGTAAACCTCTCTCACAACTCTATCGCGGACATTGAGATCATAGACTCTTACGCATTCACGAAGCCTAATGTGACAATTGACCTGTCCTATAACAAGGTTACAACAATCAGCCAAGCGGGTTTTGAACGTTTAGTCAACGCAACATCCATGTTTGTGAAGCTACATAACAATCAACTGGATTGCGATTGTCGAATGTCGTTCCTCTGGGAAATATCATTGTTTGGCAATTACACGTACATTTTGAGTGAGAAATGTGCTTCGCCTAAGCAGTTTGTTGGGAAATATCTCAAACAGCTTACTGTCTCGGATATATGTCAGAATCATGATGGATCCAACCCTAAACCCATTTATTTAAAACTCCAAACATCCATCATTTTAATGGGCACGGTTGTCGTTACAACTGTAATAATTTCTGTATTGATGTGCAAATATCGCACAGAGATCCGGGTCGTAATATATACGAAATTCGGTTTAGTTCTACCATTTGGGTTGCGTGATTTTGACGAGAACAAACGTTATGATGCGTTCGTAGCTTATAGCCACGTAGATTTCGATTGGGTGCGTAGGACACTCTTTCCAATGCTTACAGAGGATGGAAACGACTTCAAAATCTGCCTCAGCGACAAGGACTTTGTTCCCGGGAAACCTATCGCTGAGAATATTGCTGACGCAATCGAATGGAGCCGATACACAATTCTCGTTCTAAGCCGCAATTTTCTCCACAGTGAATGGTGTAAATTTGAGTTCAGGTCAGCATTCGACCAAAGCATTCTGGAGCGGAAACAACAGATGATATTCATTCTGCTGGAGGAAATAGCCGATGACAAGATGGAGTCTGACCTACGGAAGTGCTTGCGTATATATACATATATTAAAGCAGACGATGTTCTCCTTCGCGAGAGGATGACGTACGCTTTGAGTGACAAGCGGAGAAGGCGGAGGGATCGGGAGAGTCGGGGCGCTAGGCGTAGAATGTTGGCCTTGCAGCCACGAGTGGATGAAAGACCAGCTGCTGCGGCTAATGTTATTCAGGAAGCCGATACCGAACTGTAACCAGACACTTGGTGGGTTCGAACATTGGTTGCTATAGTAACCGTAACTAGCAGCGGATGGTAATACAAATAACTCGATGTCACAGAACTGCATTAAACGGACATGACTCATTCGAACCCTAAACTTTATGTATGCAGACAGCTTATAACATTATAACATTATCTAGGCTCTGAGCAGATGGCAGTGGATAGTAATAGCATGGTGTGTTTAATTAATTTTTATTTTAACTAACTCTATTAATTCTTGAAAAATTACAATTTGGTGTTGGTAGTGATATTTGGTGTGGATTGTGGAGCATTGCTATGACACCTAGTTCATAACTTGTTCAAGGTGTCACGCTCAGTTGATTTTACGGGGTAACATGATATTTTAACAATGAACCCTGTGGAAGTTTTAAACTATTTCTCTCTCTCTGACAGACTCTCTTACCGAATATATTGCATCAAAGTTTGTCTGAAGCACTGTTTGGGTGACCAGGATTAAAGCTTGATATTTAGGGGTCAATTAGGGTTCGGATTGAGACCAATATCTCTTATAGATATATATATTTTCATCTCTAAAATATATCAAAGATACACAGTTTGCACTGTCCAGATAGAATCTAATAAATCAGGTTTACAATGCCATGAAGTTCTCTTCTCACACAGAGCAACATAGACAGTATCCAGTTACAATGACTCTCTCTTGCATTGAGTTAATTAACTGCAGGGAGATGTGTTGGCCATATGATGAGATATCATAGATGGAATGTCTATACTATTATATTTTATTATATGCATGGTTATTTTAATTTTATCTTAAAGGCATAATCTTATTTTATTGTTTAATAGCATTACTATTGGAGGTTAATAATGTGATTGTGTTTAGTGGATTCGTTGGAATTTTATTGGTTGCATGGGAAGACAACTTTGGTTTTCAAATTGTTTAAACTTGAGAGCTCTGTATCAGTCTACAAGCTGAACTTATTTCACTTTTAAGGTATCAGTAAATATTTTTGAAGATAAAGCAGATATTGTGTAATATTTTCCAGGAGATGGTTTGTTTACAGAGAATGCTTTAGAACCAGGCATGCGCATAGCAGAGTATAGTGGAGAGTTTCTACCTGCCGAGGAAGGCGAAAAAAGGAAACATTCTGGTTTTATCTTCTACTTCAGTCACAATTCCAAATCCTGGTGGTAAGAGCTAAGATTAATACTTATTGTACTTCTATGGGTTGTTAGATATGGCTTCTGTGAATTGGAAATTTCAATTAGAAATATCAAATTGCTTACTGATTATTGGATAAATTTTCCAGTATCAATCCGAATTAGATATGTTCTCAGCAGTGATTGTCCTGAGATGGGTGCAATTTCACATGTCATTTACTGTGCTTTCAATGTCGGGTGTAAAATATTGCACTCGTCAAGCATATATAGAAGTTAAAGAATTACTTAAATTGGATCAATAAAACCTGGAAATCATTCTATTTTCCGTTCGGCCGGAATGGATTCCTGAGATTGACTGAATTGCATAACTTAAACTTATTGACGCCTACTGGTGAATGCTTAGTTACAGGCAACTTACAGCCAACTGGAGTATGATAGCCAGGAGACAATATTGGCAATACAATGAAGTGACGTCACAGGATTATTTTAATCTTGTTTAGTACAGCAACCACCACTTAAATCATAAAACAAATGCAAAACTTTATTGTTGTCATTCGAAAAGCGTTTTAAAATTTATATATGCTCAGCGAATTAGATGTTTAACATGTTTTTCAGGTAGCTGGAATATCGCTTTTAACATATCCATAAGTTTCCCCCGCCAATCAATATAAGTTATATCGGCAAACATAAGGATTCTAAGCGTATTTGAATCCCGAATGTCGCTTTTTAAACGTAGACATTCAGGATTCAAATATAACCTGCATGTTACCGATATAACGATTTTGTCTTAAATTCGCCCCAAACACTTGTTTATTTAATACATCATTTCGGTTTCAACGATATAGTCAATTTTTGTTGACTTCAAGCAGGTTCTAACATCATCCCCATGACGTCACATGCTATTCAAATTCAGCCAGTTTTGTGTCAACAGAGCGGGAAAACGTAATTTTTGCGCACCGGGTTCCAAAAAACTCTTAAGATATTTGTTATCGTTATGTGTCTGATGGTGAACCAGCGTTGGCAGTCAGATCTACCAGCGTTTGCTGTCAGAGTAATCTTGGATTAACTTGACATCGGAATGTAAAGAAGCCTAAGTCAGTAATGCGCAGTCAGAAATCAACGTGCAACCCCTTATAATCAAATAGATCCGAAACAAACACAAGAACGAAGACCAATCGAGTCTGATGTCCGCACAGATTAACATGTATCATCATGAATACAGCAGAAAGTCCAGACAAGCTACAGTGTCATTGACATTCTTCATTTATCATGCGGTCCCCCTGTTGTAATATAAGACTGAAAAATGATTGTTCCCTATTGGACATACAACCAAAGTGGTGATTCTGAAGTTTTGTAATTTTCGGTGGACTATTAAAATGGCCAGTGTCCGTCCGTCCGTCCGTTGCGCTAGAGGTTTCCGGATGATATCTCAAGTTTGCATGATTCAATTACAATGAAACTTGGCAACTGCAACTATCAGGCTAAGGTGAAGTGCCCTATTAATTTTCGGTGTGATCAGATTTATTTCCTGAGTTGTCGCCCTTTTATGACTTAGAAAAATCAAATCTGTTCGTATTCCGAACAATATCTCAAGTATGCATGTTTTGATTTCAACGAAACTGGGCATGCAGCCTTTTTAATATTTCTCATTTATCAATAAATGCTGTGAATTGGGCACAATCCTGGGCATGGCATACTTTTTCAGTGCATTGAGTCCTGTTCAAGAAACAATAAGAAGTGCTTCTTGCCTCATCTTGTTCTGATTTAGGTCAGCTGCGATTGTTTATCGAATATCACGTGTTTAAAATTGCTTTCATTGTTTCAGAGCAAGACCGTGGAGATGAAGATTATGAATCAGGAGAGAGTGATGATGAGGAATATGAATCAGAAGAGATGCATGATTCTGGAGAGAGTTATGTTCCCAGTTGTGATAACAGAGACAGCAGTGGTTCAGAGGTGGAAGTGTCTAAATCTAACCTCCAGTCAACCGATGAAGGCCCTCACTCCACTTCAGATATCCTAATGGTGGAAGAAGAGGCTGAGTTTCCAGAAATGTCTAATTCTAATCTCCAGTCATCTGATAAATCACCTGACACCACTTCTAATAAGATAGTGGTTTTCACCACAAATAACCACAGTGGAAGGAAATATGACAAATATTCATTCTGCTACTTTTGCAATAAAACTTAGAAAAAGCATGGAAGACACAATATAGCCAAGCATTTGAATGAAGATGCTGTGGGAAAATATAAATCTGAAACAAATCCAAAAAACATCTGCTTTTGAAACTGGAGAATTTAGGAAACCGTCAACACAACAGTGATGTGTTGCGCCGCAAGAAGGGAGTTCTCATTGTGAAGTACCGGCCAACGGAAAAAATGTAAATGACTTTTGTTACTATGTACCCTGCAAGAACTGTTTCAGTTATATTTCGAAATCGTCAATATGGAAACATTCCTGTCTATTCCTCGAACATCCGAAACGACATATGTCAAAAATATTACATCCGCCAGTGGAGAATGTGCCACCGTCGCTAACATGTCTACTAAATGGAATGCGGCGATATGTTTTTTTCGACATTGTTTTCAATTGATTACAAATGTGAATTGATATATTAAAGGGGCACACCAGGTTTGATACATTTTTCTTGTACTCTGCATGAGATAAAACTTTTTTTTAAATACCTATATAGGTATATAACTTTAGAAAACTGTCTAGATCTAGTTTATTTTTTCTCTCATGTTTACTTGCATTATTTGTTATGTTATATCAAAACAAACTAAAGTAATATGTAGAACATGGTTAATGTTTAGTCTTTATAATAATGTATATCATTTATATAGCGCTTAATCCCTGGTGTAGCTCTAAGCGCTCCCAGTTGTTTTTTATGAGTAATGCCGAGTCTTGTGACTGCTGCCATTAAATGGCCCCACTAGAGCGGCTTACGGATACCCAACAACCAGGTACCTATTTCGCGTCTTGGTACGACGAAGCGAGCACAGTACAAGTGACCTTGCCCAAGGGTCACAACCTGGCGCGAGATTTGAAACAGATTGTGGCTATATATAGCACACACACCGCTCAATTCGGCCAAGCCACTGTTGTGGACACAATAGTCCACCGAGCGAGGCGCGAACTCACGCCGGTACATTAACACCATTACAAGTCCGACACTCTACCCACTGGGCTACCACATCCACATATATCTTATAAGATTCAGTCTATTTAGTACTCCTCAGATCAGGTGAGCACTCAATAGTCCCTAGGCTATCTTGTTTTCAACTTTTTTTCAAAATTGTTTTCAACGTTTTGTTTCATTTAAAAAAACAATTCTTCAACTTTTTATATTCAACTATTTCTGTGGGTACACATCTGCCCATGTAGTGGGTCTATGTTTTGTCTATCTGAACGATCTGCCGAAATTGTGCATGGAACATTGTCTACGATGCAACAAATAACATGTATAGAAACATAAATATGCCATGTAGTGAGGTATGAGTTTGGTAACTTGGTAGGGCACCAGATTATCAGGGTAAACTGTCAAATATAATTTTGAGGCCATTACTAAAATTTAGTTTGTCACAAACATTGATAACTATATTGATTTGGAAGTTTTGTCTTAATATATATTATCAGTAAAGTGAAGTTATCTGTGTCATGGTATCATGCCAGTTGACGAGGTCAGATCAGTGGATCAAATGAGCCGCCGTAGGCTCGATATGTAGTTATAGGACCTCACTCCGCCTGATATCTCTTTCATAATCTTGATTTTTTTTTTATTCTTCATAATCTTGATTTTTTTTTTATAACATTCTTTATTGACATACGTTCATTTTTTGCAACAATTTCAGCAATTAGAAATATGTATCTAGATGTACACTTAAATTATTCTTTAGCCAGCTCACAGGTGGGTAGGCCTTTTCCTCTGATGCTTGTTGATGGATTGTGTATGTATTGTATGTGTTGGATGAGTCGTGTGTCCGTCCGTCCAGACTTCTTCGGTATCCGATAACTTGAAAATGCTTTGAGATATCAACTCCAAATTTTAAATATGGATAAAACTCATCAGTAGGCTGATTGAGTTCAAACATGGGGGCCAAGGGGGCCAAGGGGTGGGGTCAGTTATTGCATCACAATAAAATTTGGTGTGCAAACTCCCCATCATAGAGGCTTTCAAGTGAAGGTCTATTGATGTTGTTCAATTTTAAAGTTAAATTATCTTTTCTTTGTTTAAATTGATATTGGGTATGTAAGCTGTCTTCATGATTCCATTATCAAGGATTCCAATCTTAGTCATGATTGATTTTATTTTAGTTAAGTGTTTAGCTCATATTCTTTTGCGTTGTAACTGTCACTTTATTTGGCCCCGGATTTACGTCACTGCTCAGCGGCAAATCAAACTGACGGAATTCTGAGTCCGAAAAAACAATTTGTACAATTCCGGAATTGGAAAATCGGTGACGTGTATATAGAATTGGAATTCGGAAAATAAACAACCGGTACAACTTCGGAGTCGGAAAATAGCGAACTCTGATTGAAACACTTAGATCATTCGATGTACTTGAAACGTTAGTCATAAAATTTCCAACTATTGAAAATTATGGACCTCATTGGGGGTGAGACACCCCCTGTCGGCACGTGCCTGAGTTATGACCTGTTGTCCGGATGGTAACTTGAGCAATATTAACGATACTTTCTTGATAGTTTGCCCATTGTTCACATGTAAGAAGATGCAGGCCACGTTTGAATGTGGTCACGGTTCGATGACTTTTGACGGAGATATGCCCATTTTTCGACTTGGACAGAATTTCTTGATATTGAGCACATAGTTCTCATTGAGAAAACGAAGGCCAAGTTCTATTTTATTCTATTTAGAAATAACTGTGTTGTTTCAATGTTAAATTGAGTATTCTTCAAAAGAATATCTTGATAACTGTATGTGGCTCACCTTTGAGAACATGCAGGTTATCGTCTAGTTTGAATACAATTTTGCCATCATTTGAATTATTTGTTCTTTAAAAAACGAGAGGCCGATCACGATCGACATATGTTTAACCCATACCTTTGCGATAGCGGTTAGCTATAACTGTTACTTTGTCAAAGATATGATCACAGGAATCCATATATCAGTACCCAACTTGAAATCAAAAGCTCAAATAATTCTGTCTTAAGAAGGGGTTAAAGTATTTGGGGTGGGGGAGTAGTTTTAAATCTCATAACTATGTCCTTATTCACCCAAGGACCTCTCACTGTGAGATCCAACGGTTTGGTGATTTCGGAGGATATGTTTAGGAGTTTAAGTTAACACATTGGAAGCAAAAAAGTGATAAACCCTTATCTCTGCCACTTTTGACTTGCCAGATTTTCAAAATTCATTCACTTCTAAAGAGAAATTGTAATTTGTTGACAAGCTAGACTGCTTAAAACAACATACATATATGGGATTCCATCTCATATTTAAATTGTACTTTAATTACACCCCCCCATTCTCCCCAGTTGTTATTTGTTTAGCAAACATTGACAGATAAGATCAGATCTTATCTGTGTATTAAATAAGGAATGCTTATATTGTCAGGTACATGCAAGATTAAGTGTTTCATAACAGGGGAGTATGGTTTTCAAAAATATATGTAGTTTATACAATACAAAAGTGTTATCTATATAATGTTTTATTACCCATCCATTAACTAACACCATTTCCGATTGGGCACAAAGCCGCCACGTGATAGTCCGGGAAAAAGTCATATTGTACTCCCGAATGTCATATTGGACTCCCATGTGCAATATCACTTTTTATTGGGACTCCGTGACGTGACGAATTGACAATTGCGAAATGAATCGGTGAAATTGTGATGCGCGCGCAACACTGGTGGAATTAGCAGACGTTTCACTTCCGCATTGAGTTTTTTTTCATTTCCGTGTGTATTGTTCCAAATCATGCTTTCTGGTCATCAAATACAGGCTTTTATAGAGAATTAAGTGAGGACAAATACCAAAAATAACCACAAATTTTTATTCCTAAAATTTGGATAAACATACAGATGGATAATAAAAATGTCATTATATATGCAATCAACGTCGTTTTCGATGCATCTGTCGGCGAATAGAAGTGTCGGATACCGAGTTACATACTACTATGGTGGAATAGTTATGTAATATATTCCTGTATCCCTAACTAAATTAAGGGGGAGACGCACGTTTTGCATAAATCACAGTAAATCCAGCCAGAAATGGCAAGTGATTTTCAACAAAGAATTTCTCTGGATCTATCTGGTGAAAAATCTTGGAATTTTACATATAATTTTCATTATATATAGAATCAGAGCAATTATAAAGAGACAATAACAATAATGGATTTTAATACATTTGAGAGGTTGAAAATATTTGTTTCGTTTCTGTCCCTTTAGGTACCGAGAACTGCCAGAAAAATTTATAATTTCAAACAACATGTCAACCATCAAATAGTTTATTGTCTTGACTCCATGAGAGGAGGCTTCATTTGTATCATAATGTTGAGTTAGCTTTTTAATTGCATATTATAGCATCATACCCCATGTATTATAATGAAGAATAAAGCAGTCACAAATATGCCAGCCCAATGAAAACAAATGTTCAAATGTGGTGCTGTCCACTCAAGCAGGGAGCAATCAACAGAAATTAGGCCACAGTGTTAAGAGATATGGTGGTCAGATTTAACTTGGTTATGAACCCATGACCCAGAACTCAACTGAGCCCAATTTTTCAATGACCAACAAGCATGGCATGAAAATTCTCAATAATAAAATATTATTTATGGTAGTTGTCTTTCTGAATGAAAATAATCATTAAATTTCATGAATAAAGAAAAATTAAGTCTCCTCTCATGATCTTCAGATATGATATCATGTATATATGAAATGCACTTTCGAAAAAAATCTGTTTTACAGTAGTTCTCGGTACCTAAACACAGTGAAATTTTAAAGATTTGTCATGCCATAAAAGTAAAGTAAATGAGATTATAATAACCAAATGTCCAATGGTTCTTATGTATGGTACCATAATAATCTCTTGTACAAAATTTCACAAAGATATTCCTGATAGAATTAGAGAAAATACATTTTGAAATACCAGGAAATTTTGGCCAAACGTGCGTCTGACCCTTAATGTACTATTTTGCTGTTTAATCGGCCATAATATTTCCTGAGAGTTGTCGTCTTAGGTTACCACTAGAAACGGAAGTTATTTCTTGCGCTTTGATGGGTGGACTAAATAAAATTCCGGGTAAATTCGCCCCATGGATTTTCGACTTTGTTTTACGAACTTTGTAAAGTATCACTACACCCAGTGATGCGGAAAACGACACTTCCCTCGGCTGATAGATATTGTCGCTACCAAGTGTATCTAAGGGCCTTGATCAAGCAAATGCACGCATTTAAGTTAAAGCGAAAGTAGTTGTAATTATACAATGTTGTCTACAGTATGAGTTTTTCTTGTACTCGTCCAGGTTGTGGTGAAAAGTCATATTGGATTCGACACTGCGTGTCTCGTCCAATATGAGTTTTCACCACAACATGGACTCGTACAAGAAAAACACATACTGTACACAACATTGTATAATAACTTTAAAATACAGACATAATATGATGAGGATGCTGGTCCCTATGACCCCTAAATCGAAACAGATTACCATAGTTCATATAAAAGAAAGTAAGTAGCCCTCATTAAAATGGTTTCACACATTACAATGTTTTACAAGTAGCTTGGACACTAAAATCCATAACATTCAATGATAATCTTCTAAGCTCTTTGTGGCCCCTAAAATTTAGTATCCATCAAAATATGAATAAAAGGGGAAAATAAGGTTCCTGGAAATATTAACAACATCTACCATCTTGATTTTCAAAACAAGGCATCACCTGCAATAGTCATATATATCTATCTGCCTGTTTCCCATTGCATATATAAATCAAATTGGTTATCAGCTATAATTTTAATTTCAAATTGAAAACATGTGTCTGAAGGGTTATCATATTTTTTTTAAATCAATTAATCAGTAAATTTCAAAATTGATAGAAGTGAATAGTGTGCAAAGATAACCATATATAAGAGATATGAGGAAGGGTCCATTTATACCATGACTCCATATTGTACTGTGTACAAACATGCTATATAATATATTTGTGCTGTACACCCTACTGTGTGTGAACAGGAGTCCGACCGTGTGTAACACGTTTCTACTGTGGGTAACACGTTTGAATGGCATCTCAATGGTTAAAGTTTAGACCCATAGTAGAACTACATCCGAGTTGACCTTTCGTTAACCTTCCGTGATCTCGATCATAATGACTCTATTTTTAAAACGTAGCGCCTCGCGATGAAAACAATTTGATATTTTCGATTCAATTGAATAGTATACTCACTAATGCGATAAAAACGAACAGTTTATTCCATGGAAATCACATCCAGATCAACAAATTGAACATATATTTAAGAAATAGACGTAACAAACTCGAACAACAAACGGTGGATTTCCAAATAACTTTCGTGGTTTCCTGTTGACTGTGCGGCGGAGAAAAAAAAGTTCCCGCAATGTGTTATATTTATATTCATTAAATTCGTATTCCCAAATATATTCATGTTGTTTATTTATGGCGGTTTCATTACAGTTTATTGTGAATTGGCTATACCCTGATGCCATATACATGTACGTACAATTGTGTGTATTCAATGTATCAATACGCCTGATCAGCTGTGATAGTGTACGTCGATGTACGGCCAAGTGTGGGGAACACAACGGGGAAGATTGTGAATGGTGCGACATAATCGTCTTAATTTAAGTGGATTTATTTCGATTTCATAGCATTTTTTTGCTCCTGTACCGGTCATGGTATAAACAAAATACACACGTAGTGTTTCTGAATACCAAATTTACACCACTCGTGTGATTGATGATTTACCACACTCGCTAAAGCTCGTGTGGTAAATCATCAATCCCACTCGTGGTGTAAATTTGGTATTCAGAAACACTACGTGTGTATTCTATATATACATTATAGCATGTGTCTATGGGAAGCTTGGAAAGGGTTAATTATTTTCTAAGCAGATCGATGAATATAGAAGACACTGATATAGGTGAGGGTCCTATATCACACCCTGTAATGCAATTTCAAAAATAGGAGAAACAAGAGACTCATGCTGCCGTTAATCAGATAATCAAGTTTGACAGATATAATAAACAATTAGCCACCCACAATTGTTGTTTATCTTATGACTTCATCTAACCAAACCCCACAGCCATGTACCAAATGTCATCACTCAATTAATAACAAGATTTCACTTGGAATGACACCATCTATAAAATGTACTCTCATATAGTCTGGATATTGGATGTTCACATGGTAATTTATTGATATCATTATATTACATGTAACTATTGCAATAAAATCTTCATATTTGTAAAACAGGACATCACACCTAATTAATGGTAAAAACTAAAACAAATGAAAGTTATTATAAAAATAAAAAGGAGTTCAATCTAAAAAAAATCTAATTTTTTTTTTCGAAAAAAAAAGGATCATAACTCCTTTAAAATAAATCGGATCAAACCCATATTCAAATTTGATCTGTATTCTTGGCTGAGAAACTCACATACCAAAATAGGTTCTGATCAGATAAATATTTTTTAGTTATCGTAGCATCCGTGAATTCCAAGTCGAAAAGGGCCATAACTCCGTAAAAAAATCGATATGTAGTTTGGGCTGTGGAACTCACACACCAAATTTGATTCCGGTCATATAGAAAATGTTTCAGTTATCGCATTATGCGTAAATTGTCCACGGACGGACAGACGGACGGACGAACGACGAGTTGTCAATCCGGACGTCAACAACATGTGTACCATACTATGGTATGGGTACACATAAAAAAGCCACCGGGAACGTGGGGTCTACGATATTATATAAGGATTAACTGTCATGTGGACTGTTTTTATGGAGATGTAACCGTGAGGTAAGTGGTCATGACTTGTGTAAAACCCGAACTTGTGTAAAACCCGAAGGGTTTTTACATACAAGTTATGACCACTTACCTCACGGTTACAACTCGATAACAACAGTCCACATGACAGTTAATCCTTATATTTATATACATTTAGCGAAAAAGCCACTTTTGTAAAAGTATTTAAATCGAAAAGTGTATCGTGACAAAACCAGCCCAAAATATGCCATAGCACCCTTGGCAAAAGTTAACGAGAACAATTTCTCTTTATATTGAAACCCCATGATTTATTAAGTAAATCCTGCGCGAGTCCAAATGCTCCCAAAACAATAACGCGTTCTTCTTTCCAAACCCAATGACGTGTCGATGTTGTTATGATGCTGCAGTTATTAGCTGTTGCGCATTCGCCGATAAGTAATTGCAACTAGCCACGTGGGCGCCGACAAATCGGAATGCTGGATTTAGTGATGATCACATTTAGTATGTAAATATATTAATATAATGCCTGAGTAAGTAAGTAATGCTTTATTCTCAGCCAGTATACATGGTACATGTACATGAAAAAACGTATATACACTATATACAAATCAGAACTTTCCAGGGTATGTTCGGAATATTGGAACATACTGTAATTACAAGTAGACATAGATAAAATACAATGCAGACAATAATCAGTTACAATCCCATTTTGCATTATCATGCATGTCCGGAATAGAAAAATCACATTTCGACAGACCAATCTAAAGATTCTAAGCGAACCAAAAAAAGAAATTACATGAGGTATACATCATGATCAATATATAGTGCTGTTTTGTCATTGTTTTTGAAACCAAGATGTTATGAATAACGATGTACCAATATCACGCACATGATTATTATCTGTAATGAAATTGAGTTATATACTATATATATACATATATACACAATTTATATATATTGACACATTCGTTATTTCTTGTGAAAACTTGCATGTCTAAACCAAGTAGAAACCATAAAAATAGCAACACAATATTCAAAGTTGTACAATGAATGAATAAAATACGACGTGATCTTCACATATATGTATGTATGTATGTTCACACATACAGACACAGACACATATAGTCCAGGAGATATTGGTAGACCTCTGCACCCACACAGGACTCAAGTTCACCCCACTAATTTTCTTTCTTAATGTCTCCTCTAAATTTGTTCGGTTGTTAACAAGAAAAGAAAGTGGCCGCAGAGACTCCAGACAAGATGGCGTCCATCAAGGCGGCCATTTGTTTTATCGCCGTTATAGTTAAGATGATGGCACATGAGGTCTTGTTTTCCGTTCGATTCGTTATGGTTATATACAACGCTTACAAATTAGCCAACAATCCGATACAAAAATCCAATATGGCGGCCAAGATGGCCGCCGAAATGTGAAAATTTGCTATTTTTCGGCCATTTCACAACATCTCGTTTGTCTCTGTGGGAAAATATTGGCACCTTGACGCGATTTTATACATTTATCGTCTAGAAAAGTCATTGGCGAAAACACGGGTCCATAATATACATTCATTGCTGGATAGTTTTGTCTGATATCACGTTTTCCCAAATGCCGGTATAATCCGGTCAAAGCAAAATCGACGCTAATAACGCAATGTCTGTTTCGAATCTTTAAATCTGAGGCCAGAAATTGAAAAGAAGTCGAAATTATCACATACTAATTTAAACTTTTTGTCATAATATCAATATGTATCGATCGGGCGAAACGGTACATAAGCCATCTGTTAGTTCCAACATAGGTCATCGCCTTCTGGAAGGACGAAAAACCACAATAATCGCGATGTGGCATTTCGAAATCCATTCTCCACTAAGCGCCCATAATGGCCGTAACCGTATATGGGTGCGCCGAATAGTCATATTATGACTTCCAATGATCAAAAGAACAGTACCTGAGCTTATTCTGATTTGCCACATTTAGCATCATCTGGACCAGCATCCGTTTCTTCGTCACATTAATATATCTCGCTCACACCAACACAATTTTCTACACTTCTTATTAGAAGGGTCCCACTAATCGGAATGTTTCAAACAACACATATGCCGGTGTCAAGCTCACGTGTTCGTCTCGAAATCTGTGAATTCTTATCCTTATTCTTGGTGAGCTTCATTCGTGGTATCTTATGGTATAATTCAGATGCTTCATATGGGATATAAGCGTTATTTTGCGGGATAAACTAGAAAGGTATGCGGTCGATGCATATACTAGCTTTCAGAAGGACCTCTCTACCTACGTATTGTTCAGATTTGGTTACCTAATATGGATAACAAAATATACATATATACATATATACAATAACGCCCATCGTAAGAAAGTAAAGGAATGTTGGCGTGTTTTCAAATATCGGTCGCCATTTTTAGCCGCTATCTTAGATTTGGAAAACCATTTCTTGCAAGGGATGTAAGGTAATTACTTCACCACAGTATTTCTAACTCAGTTATAAGCATGGGTGGAGTTGTCTCGACAATAATGCCCAATGATGTGAATATGAGGGATTTTCGATGATTTTTCTAAATCTGTCCGCCATTGTGGGCGCCATTTTGGATTGCGGGGAGTTTTATTTGGATTCAATATAAGGACAGTTCTTCCCAACTCACAATAGTATGCAGGTGTGGAGTTGTCGTGACAATAACTCTCACTGATGTTAAAATCAGCAATTTTCGGCGATTTTTCTATTTCTGGTGGCCATTTTGGCCGCCATCTTGGATTTGGATGAATATTCCCCAACTCAGGCAAAACAAGAATCCTAGCCCGGGTATCTCCTGCACATATATAATCGTGGCTGGAGTAATAATAGCAATAACACTCATTGATTCGAAACAGACATTGCGTTATTAGCGTCGTTTTGGCTTTGACAGGATTATTCCGGCATTTGGGAAAACTTGATATCTGACAAAAATGTCCGACAAGAAATATATATTATGGTCCCCGTGTATTCGCCAATAATTTTTCTGGGCGATAAATGTCAAGATGCCAATATTTTCCCACAGAGACAAACGAAAAGTGGTGAAATGTCCGAAAAATAGCAAATTTTCACATTTCGGCGGCCATCTTGGCCGCCATATATTGGATTTTTGTGCAAGACCGAGACCTGGTGCATATAAAAAAAATGGCCGCCATGATGGACGCCATCTTGTTTGGAGTCTCTGCGGCTACTTTGTTTTCTTGTTAACAACCGAAACAAATTAGAGGAGACATTAAGAAAGAATATTAGTGGGGTGAATTTTTCAGTTGGGTCGTGGGGGGTGCAGAGGTCTACCAATATCTCCTGGACTGGTATCTACGGTTAGCCAGAGTAGAGATTCGTGGCATGATCTAAGACCTACGCAGTTGTGAGCAATATCAGTTGTAGATCAGTCAGTCAGATAGATTAATTAAAAACAGGGCAAACCATTAGACTTAACGTTTATATACAATGTTGTCGATATCCAGTCTTGTTAACTCTAGACCTTGTTTCATTTTAATCAACTAACGGTCTTGAGACTCAATAGTACAATAATTAGTTTCAAACCATAAAATATACATTCATTTCAGAGATGGACTGTATATCACGTGCTCGCCAAAACTCATTAATATTCATGTACCCATTAAGCACTGTTTACTGTTTTGATGGACGTACAACAATTCCTACATGTGTTAATCGGCAACAACAAGTGGATTTATTTGATGCGGTAGACTCGTCCTGATCCTGTTCTTAATTGCAACGTCGAGAATTTCGATTGCGCTAAAATAAGCCTTTGTTGTCGAACAGCCTCGATTTCAGCCATCTCTTCCGATTTACGTAATACTTATTTTTAAGCAAGATTGGGCGGGGCTTGTGTGAATAATTATTAGTGACGGCAAAGTGTGAATAATTATTGGTTTTGCAGGAAGCTTTTGATTTGTCGAGCAACTCAATATAATGTACGTACGCAAGTTACTTTCATTAGTGGGATCCACCCAGTTTGGAATATTTTATTCCATAAGTCTCAAGACCGTAAGTTGATTGAAATCAAACACGGTTTATTTTTAATAGGACTGGCCGATGTAAAAACACATGCCGTACGTATTCTCCGTTCCTTTAACTCAGATAATAAAATTGAGCAGGAATCTGCTGCTCGTTGCTATATCGACCATTGTTAGAATCCGAATCCGGTTATAGCCAAGTCTCAGCTTCAGCCATGAAACAACGAACAGCCGTCGCTAGCTACGGTTGCCATAGCAACGATTGTTAGAATTTAGTGTCGGTGTACATTACTGCGCCGTCTCAGCTTCATCCACGAAACCATTCACAGCCGCCGCTAATTACTGGTACTGTATATAGAAACCGATGTTAGAATCAGCCTTGATTCCGGTTAAAGTTATGTCTCAGCTTCAACCATGAAACAATTCACAGCCGTCGCTAGTTACGGTTGCCATAGCAACCATTGTTGGAATATAGTACAGTATTAGCTCCTCTTCCTGGATAACATTAGCCGCAGCAGCTTGTCCTCTCGGCTGCATATCCAATATTCTACGCCTAACGCGCCGCCTCACCCGATCCCTCCTCCCTCTCCGTTTGTCACCCAAAGCGTACTTCATCCTCTCGCGAAGGAGAACATCGTCTACTTTAATATCTGTATTGCAACGCACATCGGCTATATCCTCCAACAGAATGAATATCATCGGTTTTTTTTCCGCCCCCGAATGCTTTGGTTGAAAGCTGACCTGAACTCATATACGCACCATTCACTGCGGAGAAAATTGCGGCTCAGAATGAGTATTGTGTATCGGCTATATTCAATTGCATCAGTTATATTCTCAAAGATAGATTTCCCGAGCGGAAAGTTATTTGTATTACCATCCGCTGCTAGTTACGGTTACGGTTACTATAGCAACAAATGTTCGAATCACCAAGTGTCTGGTTACAGTTCGGTCCCGGCTTCCTGAATAACATTAGCCGCAGCAGCTGGTCGTTCACCCACTCGTGGCTGCAAGGCCAACATGCTACGCCTAGCGCCCCGCCTCTCCCGATCTCTCCGCTTGTCACTCAAAGCGTATGTCAACCTCTCGCGAAGGAGAACATCGTCTGCTTTAATATATGTATATATACGCAAGCACTTCCGTAGGTCAGACTCCATCTTGTCATCGGCTACTTCCTCCAGCAGAATGAATATCATCTGTTGTTTCCGCTCCAGAATGCTGTGGTCGAATGCTGACCTGAACTCGTGTCTACACCATTCACTGCTGAGAAAATTGCGGCTTAAAACGAGAATTGTGTATCGGCTCCATTCGATTGCGTCAGCAATATTCTCAATGATAGGTTTCCCGGGAATAAAGTCCTTGTGGTTGAGGCAGATTTTGAAATCGTTTCCATCCTCTGTAAGCAATGGAAAGAGTGTCCTAAGCACCCAATCGAGATCTACGTGGCTATGAGCTATGAACGCATCATAACGTTTATTCTCGTCGAAATCACGTGACCCCCATGGTAGGACTAACCCGAATTTCGAAAATATTACGACGCGCATCTCTGTGCGATACTTGAACATCAATATAGAAATTATAACGATTATAACGACACATGTGGACATTAAAGTGATGGCTGTTCCGAGTTTTAAATAAATATGTTCAGGGTTGGATCCATTCTGACATAGATCGGAGAGAGTAAGTTCTTTGAGATATTTCCCAGCAAACTGTTTAGGCGAAGCGCATTTCTCACTCAAAAGGTACCTGTAATTACCAAACAAGGATATTTCCCAGAGGAACGACATTGGACAATCGCAATCCAGTTGATTGTGTTGTAGTTTCACATATGTGGATGTTGCGTTGACTAAATGTTCGAAATCCGCTTGACTGATTGTTGTAATCTTGTTATTGGACAGGTCAATTGTCACATTAGGCTTTGTGAATGCGCAAGACTTTAGGACCCCAATGTCCGTGATCGAGTTATGAGAGAGGTTTACATATATGGACTCCCTCCCGGCTAGAAGTTCTAACTGAGCGGATGTAACATTCTGGATCTCATTGTGTGAAAAGTCCAATACTATCATACGCGGAAAATTCAGCTGAGAAGTATTGAAGACCTCGAGCAACTGGATATCGTTGTGCGACAAGTTGATTATTTCTAGGGCTGAACTTCGTTTCAATGTTCGAAGGAACCCTCCACCAAAAGGGAACCTCGTGAGTCGGCATCCTTCGGCTGTAAACGTTCGCAAGTTGGGCATTATCGGAAATATTTCTTCCTCCGTCAGAAGAGGATGCGAGTAACCTGGGCACCATCGGAACAATCCTAGGTTCTGATATTCAGGACGATAACTCTTGGTGGGACGCTCAAATAATCCAAAATCATCCATAACTTCCATCACTTGTAAAGAAAACCAAGTCGGAGCATACATAAATCTCAAACTACAACCGTTTAACGACAAATATTGCAAGTTAAAAAATAAACCCATATTCATACAAGGTGAATATTTCATAAACGTACTGTGACAATTCAAGCGATATGCAACTGGAAAAACTGAGAAGTTACCTATACTACAATGATGACGGTAACTCTTCATCTCTTCTTGGTTTAGGTTGGTAGTTGAGCACTCTATTTGAGCCATTTGGTCCGGCTTTACCATGATTCCAATGTATCTGGCCACATATTTATCAGGAATGAATGTTCTGTTCGCTGTACATTCGCAAATACGACATGAAGGCATCAATGAATCCAATGCACTCTGATAATCGTGACCGATAATTAAACCATCATATGAATCCTGAGCATCCGCGACGGATACATAGAATGCACAAAGCAACACGATTCCCACGCTGGTGTCCATAGCAACAGAGCAGTAACGGCACAGCGTGTGATCGTGATGTAGTTACTAATATTATTGTATGCTCGAGTAAAGTGCAGGTCCGACGGTATCAGTACCTTCCTTGTCTAAATGACCTACATAAAGTAACATCATTCCCACAGACGTTTCCGTATTCCCATGAATTCCCATAAAATGTTAACTTTCACTTGATATCCACACAAGCTCCCATATATCGTCGCTAACATCTCTCGATAAGAGACACCACGGATAGAGGTTGACCACTGGAATGAGATTGGCGACAGCTAGTTACAAACTTGCCTGGCGTTGCATTGCAGGACAATGATTCGACGCGCGGCGCACGCACTCATGCATGTCAATAGACACCTTTCGGCTTTCGCATAATGAAATATACACACTTCACGACATGCCGACTCGGCACCGGCCAGTGTAGGCTACCTTCGCCTTATTGCATTCTACAAAATGAATAAATATAAACTTGTCATGACTTTTGAATGATATAATATCAGAATATGTCAAATAACCTTGTATTGTGGTGATTTAATCGGAAATAACACAAGGTGGATTTTGCGTCGGATTGCCAGCTTTTTGCCTACATATGGCCGGTACCAAATACCTGCACGAAATATTTGCCATCATGTTGGTACTGCATGGATTGCCTGAACCGGTCGGTGCCGACATTTTGATTTGAACATATTTATTGTGACCCACTATATACAATATATATTACACAGATTAAATATAACAATGATGATATGAGTGTGGGCACAGAGGATCGGAGCACAAGTTGCCGAACTTATCGGAGCTCCTCTCCCCTGGCATTCAATTGCTAATAAATTCAAATATCGGAGATGGTTTTAATTCAGTTGTATTGTAGAAGTTACTGTTTAAGTGTGGCTGTTGGAGTGTCTGTGGTCTCGCAGAATTGGGGTAAGGAAAACTATAACGAGAGAATTCTGATAATTATGAGATTAAGAGAAACGGTCTGTAGATGAGATAAATGATTGTACTGTCTCAAACAGGCGCGCATTTAGCTTTCCGCTGTAGTGTTGTACACCAAACAGGAGATCTTTTTCGGAGACAATAGTCACGTTAATTTCATCCATACGAGCCCACATCCGATTTATCGCTTCTGCGTACAGAGGACAACTGAAGAAAAAAGGGTTTTGCGTCTTCACAAGAATTTCCACAAGTACAATTTGGATGAGCTGAGATGTAGTTTTCATATTTATCAAAGTTTAGGTCGCTACTATTATTTCTAAGTCTACAGTGCAAAATATTTAATCTCCTTTGACCTGTATTGAAATATGGTGGGGGTTTCAAAGTCAGTTCTTTATTACAGAATGTTCTATACATGTTACTTATTATTTCGTCTTTAGTTGGTTCTGATGAGGGGTCATCAACTTTTTTGTTATCGGTAGTAGTTTTACATGATAGATTCCATTCAGCCATCATGGATAGGACAAAACTCGATTTGAAATGAGTCGTGTTCGTAAAGTAGTTTATGTATCGCAAAGGGGTTTCTGATGGGGTATCGAAATGCTTCAGCGACGGTAGCTGGTAATAGATTGGTAAGATAGGAAGGGACATGATGAGTACACCCTTAGAACAAGAAGTCCTTCAGAGCACCCAAAAATGTTCTTCACCTTGTCACAATAGGAGCACCCTTTTTGGTGCTTCAAAGGACCCCATCATAAGGTTCTACTCAAGAACCATATCATAAGGTTCCACATAAGAACCCCAAGGGGGTTCTTGTGGGAACCATAATATGAACATGGTTCTTCATGGAACACCAGATGGTACTTCGAATGATCCAATCATAAGGGTCACACGAGGATTTTTTCAAAGAACCTTTCATATATCAGAACAGGGTTCTTAAGGGGACATCAGAGAGCTACAGAGAACCTGTATAAGAACCCCAGATAGAATAGCGTAAGGTGATAATATAATATGTCTGCGCTCTTGTGTATATCGCGAAGTCCAGTCAACTTTGAGGTGTATTATAATAACTAATAGATTGTCATGATACTGAAGCATTTGGGGAATGTTGTATACACGGCAGCTTATACCTTCACATTCCATATACAATTCGCTTAATTTTGGTGTGATTCATATTCTTGAATACAAGAAGGTGGTGAATTAGTCTGCACTTTAACATATATTTATGTGTATTTTACGATTATCATACGAGGGTTCTTCAGAGAACCTTTCATATATCAGAACAGGGTTCTTAAAGGAACCATAATCTATCCCAACATGGTTCTTTAGAGAACCTTTATATGATGGAATAGCGTACGATGATAATATAGTATGTTTGCGCTCTTGGATATTTGTGTGTATTTTACGATTAGCCGACGAACGTGCGATAACGTTGTCGGTTCCACGTAATCAATACGTTGATATTGTAAACAAACTTTTCTCAAGTGTCGTTTTGGTCCAACTATCACTTTTTCGACATGGAGAGCTGGTCCAAGTAAATGCTAAGATAGAATTATCGAAAGAATTTAACCGATTAGGGTGAATTTTAAGAGAATTGATTGGAGAAAACTTGGTAACTTTTTCATCAGAAACGCGAATTCTGCCATCACATTATTATGTATGATGTAGGCGAAGTAACTCTAAAATAAGGGCAAGTATTTGACCCGTCAATCCCCATTACGGTGAAAGTTGAAGGGTAAAGAAATTCTCGGATGGGGTCGCGAATGGTCCGAGTGCACTGCCTGTGACTTTTTACCTTTAGATAGCAAGTTTGGGCCCAATCGGTCGGGCCGTTTCGAGTCTATAAAGGACACACACGGAAGTCTCAAAATATATAGTAGATAGATTACTCACCATTTTTGGTTAGTATTAGGCCTACATTACTTTCTTTAGGCATTACTTGAGAAAATGTAATGCATTGCAATGCATTACTATTATACATTACTATTCCCCAACCCTGCGAACAAAGACGTACTCCTTTCTCTCTGGTTGATGTTTTATGTATGTTAATCACTCAATTCGACTCTGTAATCCATGGCACATGTAACGACTGCATTATTGTATGGTCACGAAAACCCCTTCAGCATCCCAGAGAACCCCAGTTACACACCGACGAACACTATCGATTACAGAGAACTTTTTCTGGCACCGAGGAACCTTTGGGTTCTTACAGAGAACCCCTGAGTTCTTCAAAGAACCCCAAAGAACCCTTATTTCTTAGAGTGTATTTATTTTGTTCCAGGTATGCATTTTATGGAGGTTTCGTCTTTCGGTGCCGACAGACTGTTGGCATGCCGGTGCCAGCACTGCCGGTATGAACCAGAATGTGACCGGTACCGGCATGTTTACTGGGAACGCTCGTTTTTTAACTCTTGCACCGACATGGCCTTCATCAGCAATTGATTATATAGTAGAACCCTACATTATAGCTGTACCAGGAACATAAAACATTTCGACTTGACCAAACTGGATTATAATTAATATTCAGATATTCGTTTTAGCATCAGTAAATTAATAAACCTGGCTTTTTACCTTTAAACTATGTAATCTCTTGAATTATTGCAGATAAAGTTTTTTGTGGAATTTGTAACCCATGGGCATAAAATATGGCTACTCCGAAACCAGGTTGAAAGTGAGTATATTTATATTATATTGATTAGGGCTGTAACCATTCACCACAAAACGATTCGATGGGTATCACAATTTTTCAAGACAAGTCGATGCGCATCGTGATTCACTACTCAACCAAAATTAATCATTAAGCCTATTTACTATAGAATATAGTATAGTAGAGTGAAAATTATGTTTAATAAATGTGTATTACTACATCCAACATGGCAACTTTTTGCTTACGCCGGCCAGCCAATGGGAGCAGCGGAATTCTCACGATATCCCATTTGGCTTCCCCGTTGTCCGGAAATTTATATACATGTAGGGCTACTTCGAATAGACGTTAAACCAACTTGGTTTATATGGCAAATTGGCAATGTTTCCGTAGATTGAAATTATCCGATAGATCACCAGAAATGCACATTATTATCATGATTATTCAACATCTAAAACTACTACTGTCTGTTTTCAGCCTTCCTTTATGGTATAATTACTGTAATATCAAAGACCAGAGACCGTGGTGCATCTTTTCCACTAGCCTCAACAGTTTTCTTGTTTGGAAGGTAACAATTACGTTTACTAATTTTGGGCTTACTTTAGTTCAGATCTATTCTATACTTCATTTCTTCTAATTGGCCTTGTGCAGACGATCAAATGCTTTTTTGACAAATCGATTTGGAAATATTGCTTAAGTCTAGAGCAGACTCGTATCGTAGCAGAAATCGTATTCTGGACCACTTAAATGTTGACCAGATTTTGGGGAGGGCATTTTGTGTTTAGGGGCTTGTAGATCGGTGACCACTCGTTCGATTTTCATAGATTATGTTTCAAAATGACCGTTGGGCAAGCGATCCAATCAGTATTTTCATGATTTCCATTTATTTATTTTTTTATTCAGACTTTTCTAGTATTATATATATAGGTATATATACATTTTACACGCATGTGGGCCCCTGTGCCTAAGAGTATGTTGCATACTTTATACATACAGCATTGCTGTGGTTTTTGTCTTCACAATTATGCAGAGAGACGTCTAAAATATGTAAAAGAACCAGAAAGAATCTAAAAAAAATTCTCAAATCTTACAAAAAATATATGGGTGGTTGATAATTAAATTAGTAACTGATATTTCAGGAGCAGAGACTGCGATATCAGGATAATGCTGCGTGATGTTCACAAGAAGCATTGTAAACTTGAAGTTAATAGTGAAGGCAAGGTAAGACAACCCCATCGACCTGATTGATTCTGGATGCACTGCAGGGAGGGACATTGCGAGGGGTTGGGGAGAGACAATATTCCCAACGGTTGGAAATTGTGGGCCTCCAGTTGGAATTAGTTGGATATTTCACACTCTTAAACTAGTAGAATTTGGTTGAAATTATATCTATATTCTTTCCAAATTCCGACTGCAAATTGGTAGCTTTATGTTCTATCAGTGTTTCTGCTAGTAAGGCAGGGGGTCCCATAAATGTCCCGTTCCCCATACAAACTTTTCCCCTGCTATCATACCCAGTGGGCTAAATGTATAACCAAAGATGTGTAAAACATATAAAAGTATTGTATGAAAAGGGATCACTAGTGGATGATTTTTATTTGATTTTCTGTACAAATACACACATCACTTGTCGAAGGATTGTGGCCAAACAATGTTGAAAAAAGTTTATCATAGAGGCGACATCGCTAAAAGTAATGCTTTCCAACCAAGGCAATGGTGCTCTATGCTTTGATGGTGCGCAGTAGGTTCAAAATTCAAATCGCTAAAATTCTGGAATCGCATATCCGATTGGCCTCAGGTAAAGTGCGCTGTAATCCGTTTTAAGAGCTTTTCAAATGACCCACCCAAATGGGCATTTTTAAGGAATATCTTCCGCTGGGTCTTAAATAGAATCAGGAAATTGCCTTTTATTTTTCTGAAGCCAATCCTGTGGCTGGCAAACTGCATTTATGGCATTGGTGTCCATCTAAGAAATCGTTTGTGGACACTTTCATTCTTCTCTGGCTCTTTATAGTTTCTACGGTTTTACTCAGTGCTATATGGTATTTTAAAGGGTTAACACTGGTTAACATATACATGTATGAGTGTTATCTCGGTGCAGTCGACTGCTTTGTCAGTGGACTGGAATGCAATAGATAATTTTGTTGGCTTGTTAATAATATATTTACTTAATTGGTAGGTTTTCCTTGTCAACATTGACGATGATGCTACATGTACAACCTTATTGGACAATAAACCAGAGGACGGTATTGTTTGGCTGGAGCATGGCAGCACTATCACAATTAGTGACAGATCGTTCAGCTTTGAATACCCAGATGGATCACCTCATTACAGACACACATATCAGATCACACCTAAAGTGAGTATAATCATTTATTACATGACTATCAATATTCTCCTCCAAATACCACTATTGTGTGGTGATCAAGTCTCTGCTGTTGGGAAACCATTTGTTTGATACAAGGCCAAACCAGTATAGCTTGAAACCAGTGCTTTGATTTTGAGGCGCGCAATTGCGCTTGCACGCCACGTCGCACGCAGATTTATAAACCAGTGTGCATGTAATTACGCACGCTGAAAAGTAACTAAGTCATCAATGTTTTATTTGCCATATAAAATCTGGCACGGTGGTGGTTAAATGGCTGTTCCATTCACAACAAAGGCAAAATATACTCAATGTAACTTTCGCGACAGTGATCACCTTGACTTAAAATCATGTAGCTGACAGTTTCCGGATGAAAACTTTAATTTACATTATTTGATTTTTGCATGAGTTATGGCCCTTTTTCGACTTAGAATTTTCAAGATTTGAGGTTTCCGGATGCTATCTGATCGGAACCAAATTGAGTTTCTCATGCCTAAATACAGGTCATTTTCGAATATGGCCGATGATTTTTTGCATGAGTTACATGGATGTCCATTTTTCGACTTGCAGTTTTCACGATTTGAGGTTTCCGGATGATAACTTTAGTTTTGATTATTAGATTATTTGATGTACGTTCTGTAAACGAAAGTTGTTGTCCAGAACCCCCTGATGTCATTTTAGTTATGTAAATTCAAACATCTTGACACAATTTAGTACTGCACACTTAATGTTCTGATTGAACCCTAAATTACTTTCTATTCTGAAAACAATTAATCCTCAATTGAGGTCATCTGTTTTATTTGAAGCGACATGTTGGATTTTCTTCTGAGTACAAACAAGCTGGACTTGATTGATCTTATTAACTGTCTTCCGGCTAGAGATACAAGTGATTCAGACACAGACTCAGGCAGTAGTGGAATTTACGAGGGCGTTGAAGAGTTGGCTCCACCCGAGGAAGTAAAGATGAAAAAGGACGTGAGATATGAGGAACTGGACGGTATTAAATACCACAGTGATGATTTATTCGATAGTGCTGACATAAAAATGGACGATAGACCACCACCTCTTCCAAAGAACAAGAGAGTCAATGACTGTGGGGTCGCTTACCAGACTGCAAAGACTGATAAGACTGGGACTCTGAAGACCACAACAGTCAGAACTTTTCATAATCACTTTGAAAGAAGTAGATAACTAAAGAGTTAAATATAAAAAAAAAATTGGAGTTATGTCCCTGCCCCGCCCGCATTTGACACAGTGACCTGATTTGAACAAATCTGAACCCCAGTCACACAAGGATCATTCATACCAAATATGAACCCATATGGCCTGATGGTATTTGAGAAGAAGTAATTTTAAGAATACTATGGAGGGAAAGAGTTATGGCCCTGGCTTCGCAACTATTTGACCCAGTGACCTCATTTGAACAAATCTGAATGAGAGTCACCTAGGGAACATCACACCAAATATGAACCCATTTGGCCTTATGGTTCCAGGGGAGAAGTTGTCAAAGACAGCCGGATGGACGGACGGATGATGGACGGATGGACGGACGACGAGTGATGACTATAGCTCCACCGGAGACTTCGTCTCATGTGAGCTAAAAAGCACAGGTATGGTGAGTGGTTGATAATTAAACCTCTTATCTCCGCCAAATGTGAACAAACCTGAATCCCCATCTATGAGATCCATTCATTTGGTAATTTCAGACGGTATATTTTAAGAGTTGAACTGAACTGATTTTCCTAAAATGACAGAACATGACACCAAATCTGAACAATTCTAAACCCCATTCACCGAAGGACCCTCCATACCAAACATAAGCTAAATAGGCCCGATGGTTCTTGAGAAGAAATGATGTCAAGAATTACTACGGAAGGAAAGAGTTATGGCCCTGACTTCTCACTTATTTGACCTGATGAACTCATTTTAACAAATCTGAATGTGAGTCACCTAGGGGACATCCACACCAAAATATATAAACCCATTTGGTCTTTAATATGTATCTGGAGAAGAAAACAATTGATGGACGGATAGAGACATAATGACAGATGGATAGATGGGAGAACAGTCTGACATAGAGACAGACAAATTCAATCAAATATACCCCCAAGTTTTCTTTGCAAAATCAGGGTATAATGAGTTCAACTACAGGTGGTTACGAAAATAATATTCGAACAGCCAACCCTGAACATTCTGACATTTGCAGAATGAGGTCCCCAAAGGGTGAATTTGGTGATGCAATCCTGCAATGCGGGCTAGCATCACCAAATTCACCCTCTGGGGGACCTCATTCTGTTTAAGCCTCAACTGCAATGGGAGAAGCATCAGATTGAAATTCTCCAGTTAAAGTTGGTGATGTGCATACTTATTGGGCACCTCAATTATGCATTTTATCTTCTACAAATTTAGGGGATATAGAAACTAAACAGAAAAAGTAAGTAAAAATGTCAATTTAAGACCCTGTAAACTTCCCAGAAGATGAGGCCTAAGCAGAATGAGGACCCTGGCTAGTGTATTTGATGATGCTAGCATGTTGTGCTGGGTAGCATAACTAAATTCACCCTCTGTGGACCTCATTTTGCAAATGTCATACACACTAAATTCAGGTTTGAGAACAATTTGTTTTGATTTGATATTAATAACACACACTGGCATGAGTGCCAGCTAAGCATTCGTTCACACATGTCAGCCTGATAACATCTCAATTGATGACTGTATTTAAATTAACTCTCTCTCTCTCTCTCTGTTTATATCTAATACAATTGACTGAATCTGCTGGTGGCAGAGATCCTGTGAGTTAGGAGATGAGATGGGGTGGGATGCTGTTGGTTGGGGCAGGGTGGTGGTCTGGGTCATGTGGGGGGGGCGGTGTTGGAAAGGAACTGTTTCCATGATTTCATTAAAGAAAAAAACAAAAATTGTATGTTAAATTGATCAAGGAATTCAATCCAAATTTTTTTATTTGTTATATTTTTATTTTTTTAGTTATGTCTCTGGCTCCACCCCTATTTGACCCAGTGACCCCATTTGAACAAATCTGAACCCCAGTCATTCCAGGACCCTCCATACCAAATATAAGCTAAATCGGCCCAATGGTTCTAGACAAGAAGTCGTTATAATAATTACCAAGGAGGAATATAGTTATGGCCCTGGTTTCGCAACTAATTGACCTGGTGACCCCATTTGAACAAATCTGACAGTGAGTCACCTAGGGAACACCAAATATGAACCCATTCGGTCTCTTGGTTCCAGAGGAGAAGACGGACGGACGGACGGAGCCCATTTCTATAGTCCCCCGAAAATAAATTTTTCTGGGGACAAATATCTAAACAGTGTCAAACGTTAATATGAATGGTTTATTTCAGTTTCGTTCATTAGATATTGTTTAATAAAATATATTTTTTAAGAAGTGGTCTTTAAGATGTAATAAGACTCACCCATCGCACCGAGGATAACATTGAAAAGTCTGACCCATAAATGGGTAGACTTATTTCCACAATGGTCCTCATGTTAATAGATGCTATCTGCAAAGAATTTCTAAATTTCAAATGACCAAAGGAAAAAATATAGTTTATAATCAACTTCAAGAGATATATTTCCTTATTAAAGTATGTGTTGACATTTCTTAAGAATGATAATATCAATTTAGGGTTACCGGTACCGAACTTGGTTTGATATTGAAACCGTTTGAAATCTTTAAGATCATTTAAGAATGACAAAAACAGCCAAGTTCCCATTTTCAAGTGTTTTTCTCCTGACTGTATACAAACATCATGAAATTATAACAGGTAACAGTCCATTTGCTCTCAATAGTTGTGAAAAATATGACAAGAGTCAAGAGTTTTATAGACCATGGGATGAAAATCCTACGACGCTTAGAAAAAAGTTTGCTTGCAACTTTTAGGGTACTATACGAAATGTTTATGTTTATAATCAGCAAATGAAATGCACTTTTATAGCACGTTTTTGTGTAGAATATCACAAAATATTTTTGCAATTTTGTTATAACTACGCACTTGCCTTAAAGAATATATAATGGTATTACTATATTGATAGACTGGGAATATTGATTACCAATTACACCGAAAAATAACTATATATCAATTAATTGGCAAATATACGGTATTTTATTCCATACCCCGGGTATGGAATAATTGTATTCAACGGAATCCGTACTGTTGAATACATTGTTTCATCTACCTCTAGTTGTATACGGAAACGGGACTATTTTACTGGTGTGTCGCGCACGCGCTAGTAATGGTATTACTATATTGATAGACTGGGCATATTGATTACCAATTACACCGAAAAATACCTATATATCAATTATTAGTTGTTATCCGGAACTAAAAATAGATTGGAATTACCCAGCCGCCTTGGCATCGGGGCAGTACAAATATTCACAGCAAATGCGGTACATTGTACAGGCTTCGGTGCGTGGTTCTATTTCGTTCATACCTTCTTCTAATATTTATACGTTTACAACTATTTACAAACGATAAAATGCCGACTAAAAGATGTTCCTGGGGCGAATGTAACAGTGATAGTCGTTACAATCGCAAACAACACATGGAAAATGTTACATTTAAACCGTTTCCGAAGCCGACGAAGAACAAAGAAAAATGCATACGTTGGATTCAACTACGCGGAACACCACACGAAAGTCTAAATATAGATCGCATTGAAAAACACCATTTTGTCTGTTCCAAGGTAAACCTAATCACAGTATAATGTTCCCATTTATTCATAAAACTGTACCATTTATACATATATGCATATATACAACAATGCAATGTTGAATCGCAGCCGGCATATCGCCATATCCTATTTTCGTTGCCTTTTGTTTACATTGTTGAAATTATTTGAATACGGATTTGTGGTGGAGACATGAACTAATCAGATACCTACAAGGTATATTTGAGCATTTTTGATGTTAAAATGATTGTGCTATTGACCCCAAACATGATATTTAATTATATTGCAAATCATATTATAACTACAGTTGAGTTTTATTTACCTTTTCACACAGAACATTGTCTGTGTCACATCCATTGTTTTTTGCTGATTTAACACTCATGTGCATTTATACATATAGGATATTATTGTTCATTTCAGCACTTCATATATGGCTCAGAAAATCCGATCCCTGCCGAACCGAATACCAGGGTGCGTAAATCGAGGAAACGCCCTTTCGATCGACAAATGTCAGTGCCACCACAAACAAAAAATGCTCGAACTGATGTGACCAACACAACTGATGAAGGAAATACATCTGAGTATGATGAAGGAAACACTTCCCTGCCTTTATTTGACGAACTTTTACCAACTAGTCCGGTCAAAGTTATCGAACCTGTTTCTGTTGAGGAAATTCACGTTGATTTCATGAATCAAGTAATGAAATGTGACAAGAAATGTTTCTACTACACCGGTGCCCCAACAGTAGAATTACTTAAATTTCTGTATTCATGGGTAAGACCTGTTGCTGGGAAGATCAAGCTGTGGGATGGGAAAGATAGGCTGGTACCAGGAAAAAAACGTGGCAGACCACGACGCACGTTAAGTCTGTTAGAGGAACTTGTGCTGACCTTGGTAAGAATACGATGCGGCTTCGGAACTGAACATATGGCATACTTATTCGAAGTATCTCAGAGCCATGTGTGTAGGATTTTAAACACCTGGGTGAACTTATTGGATGACTGTTTCACACCTTTGTTGGTGTGGCCTAGCAAGGAGATGGTTAAGGCGAACTTACCTCAGTCATTTGCCAAATATCCATCCACACGTGTAATAATTGACTGTACAGAATATTTTGTTCAGAAGCCATTCAGGCCTGCTGCTCAACGCCTTACCTGGTCGAGTTACAAACATTCTAATACATTTAAACAACTCATTGGAATTTCACCAACTGGTATGATAACTTTTGTGTCAAATTTGTACAGTGGATCGATTTCGGATGCAGCGATAGTGAACGCGTCCAAGTTTGTCGACATGCTGGAAGAGGGAGACGAGATCATGGCGGACAGAGGTTTTAACATAAGGCACCTATTGTTACCCAAAAAGGCGACATTGAACATACCAGCATTCAGTTATGGTAAATGACTTAGTGACAAGGCTGTTAAAAGATCGCTTTCTATTGCCAGTGTCAGGATTCATGTTGAACGTGCTATCAGACGAATGAAAACATTCAAGATTATAAGTGGAATAATTCCATTGATATTTAGATTTACTCTTTCACAAATAACCAGAATTATTGCAGTAATCTGCAATTTGCAGAAACCCTTAGCTTAAAAGCTTGTGCCGGCAAAAAATTAAAAAAATTAAATGTAAATATTAAAGGGCGTTTAATGATTGATTGATTAGTTAAATGCACGGGTGGCATTCGTTGCAGGAATATTTATATTTGTTCAAATCGCCATCAACAGAAGGAACACCAAATACATACAGTTCCGCAATTCTATTGGTTAATCGCACAAACATGATATAAACGCTCTTAATTATTTCCATATCAGGAACAGAATAACAAACTAGAGGTCAGATTCCATGGAATAAGATATACTTCCATGGTATTCCATCCCATCCCATGTGAGTGTTATGCGTATATGTGTTTTCCTCTTTATGTGAATGCATATTGGTGCCTTACGATCCGATGGTGGACTTGCATTGACATTTCTTAATTTAATATATATTTTGGTACTTCTGTCTGTCTGTTTGTTTGTCTGTCAGCTATGGCCGGGAAAACTGCTGGACGGATTTTGACGAAATCTGATAAATGTGAGTACTTTTGTCCAGGGAGTGTTTTGGACGGGTCGAATCGTGACTCCCGACCTGACATTTGTCTTCAAAAAGGACAATCGAAGGTCAAATCGGGTAAAACACGGATTTCCACAAAATTCGATACCTAAGGATTCTTTTGTCCGGGGAGTCTTTTGGGCGGGTCAAGTCGTGACCCCGACCTGACATTGACCTTCGAAATCTTCAGTTCAAGGTCAAATCGGATTTTGACGAAATGTGATATCTAGGAAAACTTTTGTCCGGGGAGTGTTTTGGACAGGTCAAATCGTGAAAATAGGTTACTTTTACAGTAGAGCGGACATACCTATATAGTATATCGGTGAGCATATTCATGCATTTGCCTTGTTTCTTGCTAAGTCCGTTTGAATTTGCGTCATGAAGAGAGGGTTTGAATTTGAGTAATACATGTATATATCACCCGTCACAACGTTATACGCTACCAGGGTTAAACCGTCCAATATAAATCATTAAAAAGTGTACTAATCTTGCGTTTAGATACTACTTATCGCATCCACTCATCGAAAAGTTTTTATCTCAATATATGATTTTCGGAGTAATTTTCCCCATTTGATCTTCGGTGGAATTTTCCAAATCTGAACCCACCCGACACAAACACTCCTTTGAGCAGGTTGCGTTTATATTAGAGAAGTCAAATTTTAGAGGCATACCTATAGTATACCGGCTTATGTACCACCGCATTAAACTCGCTCCTACATCGGCCCGTTTGGATTTGGGGCTAAAAATCGGCTAGTGATAGACTACAGAATTATACATATTTATGATATATAGCGTTGTCACGAGTAAACCGTTCCATCTGAAAATTAGAAAATCGTCCTCTGGATGCGCGTGAACACTAGCCATCAGATATACTCGTAAACATAATTATCTCGATGTTTGAATTTTCCCCCCTTTTCAATTTTCGTGGAATTTCCTAAAGTCTCAATCCACACTGACACGCATTCTCCGTTGGCATATTATATTTGTAGTATAGCCGTCAAACTTCTGGGACGTACATAAAGTATGTCAACATACATGCTACGACATTATCTTGCTCTTTAATCACCCGGTTTGAATTTGGCGGGAAACATAGTTGCAATATTTCCGTACCCCGTGACGCGGAAAGTCCTGGGTAAAAACATGTTTAGGCGGTATAATCGAGTTAGAATTATTCGTCCAATTCGGAATATTCAATAACAAATTGAGAGCTCTGTACATATAAAAAAAAAAAAAAAAAAAAAACCCTTGGTTTATTCATTCTGGTGTATTGTGTGTCTCTATTTATGGGCGAATACAAGTTTTTATGCCCGTGGGCAGTAGGGCATATCGAGGTGTGTACACGGTCCAATTTTCGATATTCTGCTCCTTATAATTTCCGAGATAATAAAATTACATTTTTTTTAGATAAAGGGAGATAACTCCGCAGGGCAAACGCGGACAATATTCATTATACGTCGATAGGTTAGAACTCTTTGACCCCAACATACGTACAAAATTTGAGATTGATACTCCTTATACTTTCAGATATTAGGGAGTTGTAAAAGTGTCGAGTATAATAATAATAATAATGAAAAATAATCGAAAAATGGCCATAACTCTGTCAAAATCCATTCGGCCGAGTTTCCGATACCATTGTACTTAGTAGACCGTGGATGCCTACAATCGCTAGAGATTTCACGTTCCTACTGCCCTTAGTTTCTGAGTATTTCCAAATAAACGGAAAACGGCACCAGTACAAAAACAATATACTTCTTCGCTACGATATATCGGATCTGAGCTTACCCGGCCCGCCAGATACAGGGCGTAAACGCGCTGAGATCGGCGCTGTAGCTAATTAGGCTCCAGATTCGGCGCGCGTATCGGAACGGTGTGCGACGAGAGCGCAGTGCTTATGAACGCATCGCTGTATGCGTGAGACTGTTATTTCGGTCCTAACTCGTTGTTCTGTTGAGGACATGGTATGCACGGGCTATGCATTATTCCAATAAAGAGCGTTCATCGCAAGTTAATGGTAAAATATAGGTTCAAATAGGACGCCTGTTTTTTTAATAATTATTGAAGGGCTGTCCCCGACACAACACAATGCAAAATATATGTCTACCTTACTCTGGGCATCAATATAATACAGTATGGTTATATTGAATCATATGTTCCCGACTGTTATGTGCTATTTTAACATTGCAAGATGTTGAGTTGGCAAGGCAAATTTCGGAATAGTATTAGCTTGATGCCAACACATAGCATCGTATACAACCTACATGTACATCGTAACTATATTTATCACATAATTAACTCACAAAATCAGCTTCATAATTATTGGTAAGACACACGTTTGATATTAGCGCATGCGATGACGTCACGCCGAAGATTTTCCACTAATTGATAGAGATTCTCATATTTACCCCAAAACTCCCACTTTATTTAACTAAAATGCATAAAAATAAAAAAAACTAGGAGAATTTCGCACAATTGACCCCACCACCCCAAATACATATATAAGTCTTATATCGTGTCTTTTTTTTAAACATATTTTATTGTAATATAATATTACAAGAGGGATAGGGGCACAAATTTTAACAACTTACATCCACCCCTCTCCCATTAACATTTTAACAAATACAACGTAGATGACGAAGATAACATATATACGGGATGACGTTTTGTGTGTTTCTAATTGCTGTCTTTATGGTGGTGAGGTTAATTGTACCAAATACAAGTGCATAGAGTTATTCACCTTCCATCAAAACTAACAGACTGGCTCTTAGTCCAGATAGGTGTTTGTCTGTTCTCGAAAAAATTCCTATGAATTTACTCAATATAACACAGTCATGCCTCGTGGTACAACCAGATAGTCGTATATCCAAGGGGCATCATTATAAATCACTTTGCTGTACTATTGTAGGCCGAGTTGGGTGGTCAAAGGAAGCACATGACCCATGAACAATGGTAGTCAGTCCTCATTCCCATATTCCAGCATACATGCCAGTGGACTGTTATCTTCTTAACATTGCATTTTGTTGAGTTGTGGGAGGCAAATATCGAAATATTATAAGTTGTATGTCGATAAAGAGCGTTTATAACTAATATACTTCCCGTGAGTGGAAACTGATTTCTAAATTACACACACACCGGATTGTCCTAGTTTGTCTGAAACTTTGGTTTCAGTCTTTCACAGTTAAATGCAGGAGAACACTATGAACATTATTATACTGATGTACATGTATACATACCATACGACCATAGTTGAATATAATTCATGTAAATATATATATTATGCATTGTAAATAGATGCACAAATTTTGTTAATGAAATGCCGGCTGCGATGGGACACCCGGGAACAGACACGCGTCAGACGAAATTATCACTTCATGGTCATTAGCCATGGTAATTGACACCTCCCGGTGGACCAATATAAATCGCCCGAGTGTACACAACATATTAAAATATGCTAACAGTCAGTCAACGATGGTGTGATATAATAACCACACACTGGTTAAATGGTCTTGCTAATTTGCTATGATGCTGGTGGGATCAGGTGAACTGTCATGCTGCTGATATGGCGAACTGATGCTGCTAAGACCACATGACCAAATAACCAGGGCGAACCAGTGTTAAATGAATATTTATAGCAATGAAGAGCGGCGATCATCATCTATACACACCAACACCAATCTATAACGAAACGGACATCGAGACAACAAGGTGACACCCGTCAGGTCACGGGCGCGTCGACAGGGATGTGAGCTATGGTAACTCCGTGTGTATCAATAGTTGTGGGAGCGGGCCCCAGCGGTGAAAGTGACCACCTTACTATAAGTGTGACACAGTGCATGTATGTCATAGGTGAGATAGAGCTGATTTCAAGGTCCAGTCATTGCAAGGCAAACACTTTCCATCCCGGTTAAGTTATCCTGCTAATTTGATCTGATGCTGGTGGGTCCTGCTGACTTGCCATTGTGCTGGTAGTGACAAATATTGGTGTTAAGAAATTGTTCCGTTATTGTATATATATCCAGACACTGCAACTGATATGTTCCGAAACAATAACGGTACATTTTCTTAACAGAATCAGTTTACCATATCAGCATATTTCCACTCCGTGGTATACCCACCAGCATCGTAGCAAATCAACAAGACTACTTAAATTCGGGATATCTCACTGACGTACATGTGCACGTACGCATCGACATTAACATTTGAGTTTGTTTATGTGTCTATATTATATTTTACTGTTTAATTTAGGTTTTGTGCGCCCATATGGTATTATAGAAATATATCACAAGATTACATAAAATAAAAGCTTCCTCCATATAGGCGGCATATGAATTATTTTAATAAACGCCATGCTGTCTCCAAATTTATGCGAATGTCACGCAGCGCGGACATAAGTAGTTTGCATGCAGGAGTTACTGTTCCTTTAGATATATAAAATAAAAGTTAATTCCACTTATCCCACAATATTACGAGGCAATTTCACAATTATATTATTTATATGCCGTTCCTTTAGAATACTCTCATTATCCTCATCTCCACCCATTGAACCATGTCGTAATCCCTATGTCTGTCAGTATTTTTATTTTCGGAAACGGCCGAATTAAAATATTTTCCAGCCACATCGATGAATCCAAGATCATCCTTCTTGATTCGCCATTTTCGACTGCATATTTTAACGAAGAGTATGTGTCGTACTTTGTCATCAATTTAGAGCACTTCAATACAAATCTGTGGAACTAATCACGCATGATTGTGGTTGTTTTGTTTGTATGACGACAACAGCATGAATAATATGGATACCAATGTCCTAGTGGGATATATTCTGCAGGTATCGATCATACGCGATGCCAATAATTATTAAAAAAAATAATACATTTACGATTTGAGATAGACGGGATCAGTTGTGACTGTGTACGTACATGTACATATGTGGATGTTAATATCAGCAAACTATATATAGGGACTATAACATTGCATAGCAATATACTGACCTATTAATTCTAAACCCAGAGTGTTTGCCGCCATCCATGGCGTACCACCCCGACGGTGTATACAAACAAGCCATATAGAAGGGAATCATAATTCCTATTAACCGCCAGGGCAGATATATAGCGCACACTATGGGCTGAGACAATTTGAGATATCTGCCGCCGCCCCTAAGGCGAGCCATCGGATTATATTAGTTATGGATGGGCTAACACGCGCCGGCAGGCGATCTCACTGCTCAAGATAGATATTCCCTCCTGTTTGGCTTTTGTAGTAAATCGCCAAATGTATGCGTGACACAATGTGATACATACATATTTACCCCAGTTATTTTAATTTATCAGACGGTCACCATATCACCAAGTTACAACGACAATATTTCTTCAATCGGATAATGCATCTTAAAAAGCACTTAATCGGATAATGCATCTTTAAAAGCACTTAACATTAACAATGATTAGCGCACCACATATAAATGTACATTCATGGCACCGACAAACAAGATTTCATGTTCAACACTATGAAAGCGTACTGAAAACATAAAATTCGTAATTATGGTGATCAATCACGCATATAATCCATCGATATACTCAACATCTGCTTATGTATGCATTGCATGAAATCATTGGTTATGACCAATGACAAATAGAGTGCGTCGCGCCCCCTGTCATGGATGCGATCAACCAGCATCGTGTACCTTACACCGTTGCAGGGACGTGGCAACAGTATATACACTGAAAATATTGTTGACTTAACTGTTTGCTCAACAATTTGACTCCTATTACTTTTTGCTAAATATGACGTGTACCGCCTCCTCTGGTCTGATCTCACCCTCGCGCGCGCTTCGGCTACTCCATTAGCAACTTTCCTCCATTATGGAGAGCAAATATATATTTTTTGAACATTCAGGGGCGAGTAATTCGCTTACAAAATTTTCATGGCATCGTTATCGGGGTGACATGTGACCATGCCATGTAAATTTGGTCGCGTTCGGAGATAATTCACTGCAACCTGGTGTGCAACCATAAGTGGTAATACGGTGCACCATCTTCGATTTCTTTCAAGCTACAATATGACTTACATGTGGAACAACACTTTTCGCACCTATTCAATTTGAAGCCAAGTAGTTTGCATATAAAGCACGAAATGGTTGAATTTTCGAAACCTTATCAAACTGAAACGTACAGCAAATTACGAGATACAAAACATTTGAGTTTATGTCGACCAATTTGATCAGAATTATTTGGTGTCTAGCAATGGTTTTGGTATATCGACACCATTGCAAATCAATGTACATGTACATAGATGCGTGGATAAGTAGAGGTTAAAGCGTATATCGTAGCCATTTAACAATATAGAACGAAATCGCTGTTCATTTGACAGGTCATATATAATTGAATAGATGTATATTGTGTGTGTATGTAAATGGGAAAAAAAAACATTACTGCTATTGTATTGTGTTTATTTCAGGCAAGATATGCCCATATATAGTCATAATCCAACATATAATTACGAATTTTCGATATACTATATATGTATGATTTCTTAACATAAGTTAAAGATACGGGCGGCGTTGGTGGTGGGTATGCTGTTAAAATAATCACATCCGTCAAAAACCGCCATAAACAGAAGGATTAGTAAAAATATAGAGCCTTTGTTCATATGTCAATCAGAAATATGGCATAAATAGTATGTTATTGTCATTTTCCCCTTTTGTTGTGTAAACGAAAGCAAAAACATTACGTTTCCTGTTTTTTTTTTATGTCCGGATATGGTAAACACAAAGAGCGTTATTTGTTAAGGTTTTCCTGATATGGAAATAATAAAGAGCGTTTATATAATTTGTGTGTGTTAACCAATATAATTGCACTGTGTTATATAAACAGAAGCACAACTTCTGTAACACGAGCAGTCTCTTGTTTACGTACAACATCGTACGTCTTGACGACAATATACTATCTACGCGCTGATTATGTTTGGCATCGAGCGGAACTGTATATATTTGTGTGTTCCTTCTGTTAATGCCGATTTGGACAAATATAAATATTTCTGCAACAAACGCCGCCCGTGCCTTTAGCCTCTGGTGTTCCTACTAGCAAGTCCACTCGTCTGCTTACAGTGTTAAATGTATTCCAAGCTACATCGACCAACACTTATAATACACATGAAATATTGAGCAACAGTATAAAACTAGGCGGCTATCCGGGTGGATATGCTGATCTATTCGACTTGACACTGATATTAACACACATGGTGGTCAAATGCAGTGGATTTCTGCCAGTCATTATTCATCATCAAAGAAGCATGGAATTCCGTGCTGTCTGTATAGGCCAGAAATTCCCACCAGATGATACATTACGTAATAAGAACGCCCCGATGCTTGAAGGTTGCTCAATGTGTTGAGCAGATGTTTCTGCATTGGAACGCCGGGCTTTATTAGCTTCCGTTTTGTGTCTGTCTTTCATGAAAGTTATCCGACCTCCTGATATTTTAATTATCACATAAGAAACTAGATCGCACTATCGACTTCAAATGAGCATTCTCAAATTAAATTATATTGTGTATATATGTCACAAGTTAACTTTTGTATATGTATATACATGTATTGTACAATAATGGTCCCCATATTTGGAGGAATAAATATCTCTCTCGTGGTATGGCATTACACCTGAATGGTAAGCCCTAATGAATTAAACCAAACGGATCAGATTAATGGCAATGACATATAACAGGCAAGTATATTATTTATATTGTAAATACTGTTCATATATTATAATGTATCATTTGAAAATTTATGATGTAAGTCATGCATGTTCATAAATGTAATATATGTTATCTTAATATCTATGTATTATTGGTCGATAAGATTAAACAAATTGAATTGACCGGTGGAATAGAAAGTAGATTGCAGGACTGGGAAGTATATCATATATAGGCAAATTTGAGAACGTTCTAAACATTCATAAAATGGCAGTTAAAACAGTTTTTAAAAAACTCTTGCCAGTGTGACTCCCACCCCCCCCCCCCCCCATATTGCGTGCAAACAACAGTCGCTATCTTGGAACAGCATACCACAACTATAAGCACTGATCTCAGGTTATAATATGAAAGAATCAATTGTGTTAATGCCATACTGACTAATATTATTGACAAAATTAATGCTGTGCCAGCGTAACACAACACCGCCGACCCATAACTATAATTATACAGTATTTCTCGCATTGTCGTTTATTTGTATGCCGTGATAATGGGTGGCTGAACACAACAGTCGGTTAAAGGTACTCAATCCGAATTAACGCTCGCAAATATGTCGATGGTATATATATATATATATATATATCTTTATTAACCTCCATTAACGGAGATCATACATCAATACATTGTATGTGTTGTATAAACGAATTGGAGGGTTTTGTACACATAAAGGTGAGAGTGGTATTTACAAACATTATTTAGTATATATACAAACAACATTTGAGCATAGAAAATGGCGGCAAAAAGTAACAACACTGAATTCCAGTACATTACAGCCGTATGAGCCGTATGGTCTATGTACCATATTAGAGTTTGATCACATTTAGATAAGGAAAGTGTATATCGCATGCGTATAGATGTTGATATTATGTTCACTAAGCCATGCTCCTTTTCACCCTCAAACATTTTAATGTCAACAAGACTTGCTTTTCTGGCAGGCAGCAAGCACACGCAAGCAATCGGGTATAGTCTTAACGGGCATTGTTTCGTAAAAGTTGGCATCCTTTGTACATGAATTTCGCGGCGAATGTGAGAATATCTCCACAAGCATTGATGACAACGAGTGGAGGAACGAAGGCTGTGCCGCCGATTAGGAAGTCACATAGATGGTTTTGCGAGAGTGAATCGAGAAACATAAAACATTCTACCCCAAAGAAGTCAATGGTGATTGACCAGAAACTGTATCTCAATTGATGCATGGCTGGCACATTACATGTAAATAATACATGTTCAATTTCTTTGTGATACGTTGATCTGCAGGCACCGCAATTCGAGTTGTTATTGAACATCGATCTGGCTTTTCAAAAAATGTTGTTGTTGGAATCGGATGATATGGGGACCATCGAATCGGATTGAGTACCTTTAATCTGGGTGGAGGAAATAAACCGGGGATCAATCCACGTTCTTCCTCAGAATATTGCTTCATTGCCGCGAGATATGCCACTACTGTGATCTCAATGGCGAGGCATGACAATTGTGCCAGTATGACAACTGAAGCGGCATTTCAAAAAATGTTGTTGTTGGAATCGGATGATATGGGGATCATCGCATCGGATTGGGCACCTTTAAATTGGGTGGAGGTAATAAATCGGGTTCAATCCACGTTCTTCCTCAGAATATTGCTTCAATGCAGCGAGGAATTATGATATGATATTTATTAGCATAAAACACTCATGTGAGCCGTATGCATTACATAATAATAAGACATATAATTTACACATACATAGTTCATATAATAAACTTTCCACATATTCATACTACAGTTATACAATGACTTAGTAGAGCTCAATAATATAAGCATGCAAATAAACTGTATGCAGGCCTATGATATCGTGTGGAATAGAAATTAATTATTAATTTATTCATCAACTTCGGGCTTCTTTTCTCATTTCAAAGAATTCTTTGAAAGCTCGACTGATCACATTACTTGTATTTGGTTGGTCGTTTCGCATTATGTATATGTATTTTGAGATACTACTGGCCCTTAGAAATTTAGTGATTCATATAGGCCTTTTTCTCAATTTGTCGTATTTGATACAATGGAGAACAAAATGCTTCTCGTCTTCCACTGAGTTAGTATTGCACATCTTGAATATCCGATCATTAGCTGGCGTCGGTGGGCGTTTGTGTTGGCCTTTTTCTATTTCTAATGAATGACAGCTGATTCGAAGTCTACATAATTGTTCACGGTCTTTGATAGAAATTGTATGTATTAGATATGGTTCGAGTCGAAAAATGGTTTTGAATTGTTTGTATGGCCTTCGTTTACTGTGTGGATCGTCTGCACTGATAATATACTTATTTATATATTCATCCTTCAATCGTTCTGTGACGAGATTAATATATGCCACTACTGGGGTATCAATGGCGAGGCAGCTGCCAGTATGCCCTGTGGAGCAGCTTGAAACTAAATCAGTTACATTAATTAGTCCTGAATAGACATTAATGATTTGACGGTTAAGGCGATGCATGACGTCGCTTCTAATGGCTCATACTTTGGTCTCCCAGGGTCGATGGAAAAATTATAATAAGCTGATTGTGTCATAACGTGAACAGACGAAAGGCCAAATTTCAATTTGGTCAGAACGTCACAGTCTTTGGTCAAACGCCACCTATTTTAATCACAGATTCTGACCCGCTTTCCGTCATCCAAATATGTATAATTTGGGGAAACTATTATGTCATGTACAAAAGACTTATTCGCGATATCGAATTTAGAAGCAATAAAGAGCGTTTCTATGCCATTTGTATGCCATTTGACTGATGTATGTGAATATGTTAGAATAGGGCCCTTCGGTCATTTCACATTTAACAATTAAAGCTGAAATTTCTAGAGTAAGCACGCGTGACATTTTTTCTCTCGAAACAACTCCAAAATCCGACTCGAATAAATAACCAACAACCACAGGCGTGTAATTGGCCCATCGTGCCACTTATCCCACCCGATCACATCAAACCGAAGCCAATCAGGTTTATATGCGCTTCTTTCATAGAGATATGATAAGGTACGGGAGCTTCCACGTTCGTTCTGACTTCACATCGCCATCATTGGCTCATTTAGTAACTTCTACAGTCGTTCCGGGTCTGTATAATCAGGGGGAGTTTCCTGCAATATGTCCATTAACCACTAAAAAGTTATTGAAGAACACACTGATAAAATACATATATTCATTGCAAGTGGCAGAAACACAACGAAACTGACTTTTGTTCCTTCTGGCTATTTTCCCTTGAAATAAATATAGGTATAAATACACGAAATACTATTATAATTACTATATATGCCATAAACAAACGACTTATTCTAGATATAGAATATAGAAAAGTCGAGATCAGCACGAAGCAGTAAAAAGCGTTCGTTGCTAACACATTTATGGTATGGATACAGATAGGTAATTTTAATGATTTTTGTCATGTAGTTAGACACCCGATCAAATACCACTCACTCCTTTTAAAATTGTTATTTCAAATTTATTTCTATGTATATAAAGCACAGGACTCTTTTTCTTGAAACAAACCCAAAATCCGACCTACCCAAATGGCCGACAACCAAATGGGTGCAATTGGCCCAGCGTACCAATTATCTGCCTCATGACAGATTTTGTCAAAATGTTAGAATAGGGCTCTTCTTTCGTTACATATTTCGTCAACAAAACATCATGGTGGCCGCGGACCAAGGTTCTACGATAAATGCGAAATAGGGTCAAGCAAATGGTATGTTATAGGTTGTTTCTAAGCCGAAGACACATCAAAACACACCCGATCAACTCAAACACCAGGGGGGGGGTTCAAATATCGCACCCATGCCATTTCTGGTCCCCTTGTACGATTTAGTGAAATCAAAGGATGCTGATGGATGGCCCCACGACGATGCGCGTGCCACTATGCCCTGGGGATCCGCGTTACACTAAATCAAATACATTAACAAATCCCTTAGTGTATCATTTGCCAATTAAGCCGCGGCATAGCATTAATTGTAATCTCTCATGCTCAGGTTTCCCAAAAGTCGATGGAATAATTCAGTTGAAACCGTGTACATTGAGTTGTCGGTATTATTCTCATAACGTCACACCGATAGAAATGTCACATTTCAGAACTGTGTCTGGCATACACGAACATCATACCCCGTGCTACCCCGAGAGGGTGAAAATGGGGTATGGACCATCTTCGAGAACCGTAGGGTAGGGGTTTCGACCGATTTGACTGCATGGGTGGGTAGCCCGCCCCACATACCACACAGAAACTCCCATCCCCACCCATTACCCACGGGGGTGCCACCCCGATTGGGTAACAATTGGGTATGGACCATTTTCGAGAACAGTATTGGATTTAAACCGATTTGACGGCACGGTGGGTGGCCCACCCCAAATACTCCCTAGAAACAACCGACTCCCTTCCAATCACTTCGGGGTATGGACCATTTTCGAGAACAGTAAGGATTTGGACCGATTTGACGGCATGGGTGGGTGGCCCGTCCCATATATCTCTCAGAAACACTCCAAATATCTACCCAATCACCCCGGGTGTTACCACGCGAAGGGGTGAAATGGGGTATAAACTATTTCCAAGAACGGTAAGGATTTCGACCGATTTGACGGCATGGGTGGGTGGCTCGTCCCAAACAACCATAGAGACGACAGACCCCCACACAGCAAACCTGGTGATTGCCACCCCGAAGAGGTGAAAATGGGATATGGATCATTTTCGAGAACAGCATCGACCATTTTCGAGAACGGTACAGATTTCGACCAATTTGACGGAACGGTTCGGTGGCCTGACACAAACACACCGAGCCCAACCTATCACCACCGGGGGTGCCACCCCGAAGGGGTGAAATGGGGTATAAACCATTTTCAAGAACAGTTGGGATTTCGACCGATTTGATTGCATGCTGGGTGGGTGGCCCACTCATCACCCCCGGTGGTGACAAACAGAAGGGGTGAAAATGGGGGATGAACCATTTTCGAGAACGGTAAGTATTTCGACCGATTTGACGGCATGGGTGGTCGCTCGTCCCAAATACCCCTATAGACACCAGACCCCCGCCCATCAACAACGAAGAGGTGAAAATGGGGTATGGACCATTTTCGAGAACAGTATCGACCAATTTCCAGATCGGTAAGAATTTCGACCGATTTGACGGCATTTGTGGGTGGCCCGCCCCAAATACCCCATAGAAACACCAGACCCATCCCATCAACCTCTGGGGTTGGCACCCCGAAGAGGTGAAAATAGGTTATGGACAAATTTCGTGACGGCATGGGTGGATGGCCCGCCCCATATACCCCATAGAAACACCCCAGCCACACCACCCCGGGAGTGACACCCCGTAGGTGTGAAAATAGTGTATGGACCATTCTCGAGAACGGTAAATATTTTTACCGATTTGACGGCATGGGTGGGTGGCCCGCCCCAAATACCCAATAGAAACACCCGACCCCAACCAATCACATTGGGTGTGCGACCCAGGGGGGGTGAACATGTGGTATAGACAACTTTCGAGAATGGTAAGAATTTCAACCGATTTGACCGCGTGTGTGTGGGTGCCCCACCCTAAATTCACAATTTAAACACCAATTTGAAACACCCCCACCCATCACCCCGAGGGGGTACAAATGGTGTTTGGACCATTTTCGAGAACGGTAAGGTTTTCAACCGATTTGACGACATGGGTGTGTGTCCCGCCCATATACCTCCCAGAAACACCCGACCCCCGCCCATCACCCCGGGGGGTGCCACCCAGAGGGTAGGAATTTAGACCGATTTGACGGAATGGGTTGGTGGCCCACCCCAAATACCACATAAAACACACCGACCACCCACCCATCAACCCGGCCCCTATACTATAGAACACAATTATTGTAATCACAAGCTTCAGTGGGCACACAAAAGGTGTCGATTACCATAGACCGCCACTCTTATTCTAACAGTGTATAGGCGACTTCTTGTAATTCCGCTTTCACATGCATGTTGACCAATAAAATAATTGGTGACCAATAAAATAATAAGTTTTTCACATGTGACTTGATTGACCAATGAAAAAAATGATTCCTCGGAGACACTCATTGAGATGTTATCGCTAGTGCATGGGTGAGCCGTGTTCAATTTGATTAGTGGTAATCGGTATCCTTTAAATAATCGCCCAGTGAGTACACCGCAACCGTTCGTGCATTGTGTTATATTTCATCAATGGTTATCGTCTGTTCCAACAATTCAAGTCGTACGATGTATTTAATTTCTAGTTGGTTTGTCATTCAGAATCGCTGCAGTATTCTATTGATAATATGTACAAGAGACGTAGCTAGAAGGTCTCAGGTGCAGGTTTAAACTCCAAGTTGTGTACCCACAAAGGAGACCCTCTAACAACATCCCTTCACGAATGTCATAATTGGTCAATACTCCAATACAGACTTTAGGTTGTTTGCCACGAGACAACCGCTTGATTGCCGCAGTGTGAATGCCATTCTGATCAAACCCAATCACCCATCGGCAATGAGCCCACATGCACACGGGTATAATATACACTATTACAATACAGTGGTCTATTGCACTTGCCCGCCTCCTGTGTACCTCCCTTAACCTTGTGATTACAATTATTATGGTCCATAGTACAAGGCCCCGGCGTGCCACCCCGTGGGTGTTAAATGGGGTATGGACAATTTTGGAGAATGGTAAGGATTTCGAGCGATCTGCCCCAAATACCCCCTAGAAACAGCACAATGCCCCATCCATCACCCAGCGGGTGCCACCCCGAAGGGGGTAAAATGGTGTAAGGTAAGGATTTCTACCGATTTGACGGCCTGGGTGGTGGCCCGCTCCAATTATCCCCTAGAAACACCCCGACCCCACCCATTTCCCCGGGGTGGCACCCGAGGGTGTGAAAATGGGGTTTGGATCATTTTCGAGAACGGTAAAAATTTTGACCGATTTGACGGCATGGGTGTGTGGCCCGCCCCAAATACCCATCAGAAACACCCGGCCTCCAACCATCAGCTCAATGGTGCCACCCCGAGGGGTGAAAATGGGGTATGGACTATTTTCGAGAACGGTAAGAATTAGCACCGATTTGACGGCGTGGGTGAGTGGCCCGCCCCAAGTACCCCTTAGAAACAACCCGAACCACCAATCACCTCATGGGGTGCCACCCCATGGGGTGAACATGGGGTATGGACATTTTTTCGAGGAGAGTAATAATTTCCACTGATTTGACGGCACGGTGAGTGGCCCACCTCAAGTACACCATAGAAACACACCGATCCCATACCAATCACCTGCGGGGGTGCCACCCCGAGGAGGTGAAAATGGGGTATGGATCATTTTCGAGAACGGTAAGGATTTCGACCGATTTGACGGCATGGGTGGGTGATCTACCCAAAATACCATAGAAACTCCCGGATCACCCACCCATCACCCGGGTTGCCACCCGAGGAGGTGAACATGGGGTAAGGACCATTTTCGAGAACGGAAAGAATTTCGCCCGATTTGATGGCATGTGTGATGGCCCACCACAAATAACCCCTAGAAACACGCCGACCCCCGAGGCATCAACCCCAGTGGCTGCCACCCCAAGGGGGTGAACATGGGGTATGAACCATTTTTGAGAACGGTTAGGATTTCGACCGATTTGATGGCATGGGTCGGTGGCTTGCCCCAAATAACCCCTATGAACACCCGATTTCCAAGCCATCACCACGGGGTGGGTGGCCCGCCCTAAATACCCACTAGAAAAACCCCACACCCACCCATCACTCCGGTGGGGGTGCCACCATAGGGAGTGAAAATGCCGTATGGATTTGACGGTATGGGTGGGTGGCCCGCCCAGATACCACCTAGAAACACCCGACTCCCACTTATCACACCGGTGGTGCCACTCCGCAGGGGTGAACATGGGGTATGGACAATATTCGAGAATGGTAAGGATTTCGACCGATTTGACGGCGTGGGTGGCTGGCCCGCCACAAATACCTCATATAAATACCCGAACCCGACATCACCCCTGGGTGGTGCCACCCGAAGGGGTGAAAATGGGGTATGGACCTTACTCGAGAACGGTAAGAATTTCCACAGATTGGACGCCATGGGTGAGTGGTCCGCCCAAGTAACCCAAAGAAACACGTCGATACCCCACCAATTACCTCCTGGGGGATGCCACCCCAGGGATGAACATGGGGTATGGATAATTTTCGAGAAGGGTAAGAATTTAGACCGATTTGACGGCATGGGTGGGTGGCTCGCCCAAAATACCCCCTAAAAACACCCGACCCACCCATCACCCGGGGTGCCACCCAGGGGGTGAACATGTGGTATAGACAACTTTCGAGAAGGGTAAGAATTTCAACCGATTTGACCGCAGGTGGTGAAAATCAATATCTAATAACTCTGAGCTTTGTTTGATGGGTTCCTCGACTCGAATCAAATATTTTTTACCCCCAAAGCCAAAGAAATAGTAATATAGGACCCTCTGATCGGATTGTTGTTGTTGGAATCTGTTGAGATGGGGACCCTCTTTACGGATTGAGTACCTTTAATTTGAAGAAGATAAACATAATCAAGATGACTAATGGGTGAACATCACCAACTTAGAACTGGGGAACTTCAATCTGATCCTAGGTCTCCCATAACAGTTGAGGTCTAAGCGGAATGAGGTTCACAGAAGGCAAATTCGGTTACGCTAGCCCATCACGTGGGCTAGCATCACTAAATTCACATTCTGGGGACCTCATTCTGCAAATGACAGACACACTATTTCAAGGCTGGCTTGGTGTATTTATAGTGGTGTAAAGATAGGTTTTGTCAACTTGAAAGCAAGTGTTCCAAAATAATATATCTTCCAAATAAGAAGTTTCCACACATATGCAATACTGGGAGAAGCTTTCGGCTGCTAAGAGACAAGGGGTCTGCAGAAATTAGTGTTACAGTGCATGCCTATATGCTACAATACACCAGAAAGCTTAACTTTTTTCATCTTTAATTATGAAAATATGACAAGTGTCATGAAAAATGAACAACAGTGTATTAAATAATCATTAATCATGGATGAATTTCCAACATCATTGCACAAATCGAAATATCAGTACATTAATTATGATTTGACAACAGAAAGTTCTTTGAAAATAGATAATTTAACACAGAGTATGAACAGATATCAAAATTATGGCGAACAAAAACTTTTAAATGCAGCAAGCGACTGTCTTGGTCACTCATCGGTCGAAATTATCTGCTGATTAACAGCTGTGGAAAGGTCCATTGAATCTAAATATCAAACCTAGTTGTTGATTCCATCGTCTGGGGATCCCAGTCTGCAGATGACAGACACACTTGTTGATTCCATCTTCTGGGGATCCCAGTCTGTAGATGACAGACACACCTTTTGATTCCATCTTCTGGGGATCCCAGTCTGCAGATGACAGACACAACTTTTGATTCCATCTTCTGGGGATCCCAGTATGCAGATGACAGACACACCTTTTGATTCCATTATCATACTGAATGGTATCAACGAAAAACGATATTGCAAATTGTAATGTATATGTGTGATTGTGTGTATATATTTCTGAGATATTTGCTCACAACACATCTTTATCTGTATTCAGTGAAACAGAAATATCTATAAATTTCATCCAATTTACTAATTTGTTGTTGTTTACTCCATTGTAGGCAACTGAGACTAATCATATAGAGGGAGATATGGGTGCCAGGCTTGGGACAATTACTTGTGAATGTAATTAATTACAATTACTTCAACATTTTTCAATTACAATTACAATTCCCATTACATCTATTTCACAATGTAATTAATTACGATTACTTTGAAATGTAATTCGATTACAATTGCAATTACATTTCAATACAGAATTGAAATAGGAACACTATTTATTTATATGAACTTTTTATATGATAACAAAACATAAATTTAATACAAGCAAGATCAAATACACGAAGAAGCACAAGCAACTTTGCACAGAGCAGCCAATGTACTGAGTTCAGGATGTGGAGCTCCGTGGTCCGCGTTAGCGTGTCGGACTTGTATTCGCTGTAAACACATCAATATGGGTTCACAGCGCGTCGGCGGTCATTGAGTCTCCACCAAGCAGTGGCTTTGCTATATTGGGTGCTATATATTTTTAAAAGACACTTAAAGTCCCACTTAATTTTTCGAATGCCCAGATCACATTTTATTATGTCAGCTCTTGCAATTAACCAATCAGCGTCGATATATAGCGACGGTATATGAACCCATATTAGGTCGGTGACCTAATATGAAATCAATATTAGGTGCTTATCCGCCATCTTGTTTTTTTCAGAAACTCAGTCGCCTCGGGAATATTTTTGGTGTATTTTGGCACCAAGAAAGCGGATATCTGTCGGAAATCATTTTCTGTGAATTTAAAGACATAGTACCATGTACCAAAACCTGCATGCGATATATTTGAGGAATTCTAAAGACTCATAAATTAACTATCAAACTCAACAAGTTGTCCTTCTTCTGGTAATTAGCCATTGACTCAATGCGTTGACGTTCATGACGCATCACTGTGACATTACATAAGTTAATGGCCATAGACGACACATTTATCTTACCAAATTACAATAAATTACAACGACGATTAATTAAAGGGATATGCTGGATTTTGTCCACTGACATAATAAATACGTTACGGGACGCTTAGTGGTCGGATATGGTGTCATGTGAGGCTCAGTGAGATCAATATTAGGCTCGGCATATTTATCTCACTTCGCCGCACATGACACCATATCCGACCACTATAAGCGTCCCGTAACTTATAATATACAACATTCCATATTATATACCATTTGGAAGAGGAATCAAATATATATATTTATTATATTTTCAGTAACATTTTCTGCCAAAATAATAATCGTATCCCCACTCCCGGAAGCGCCACGATGTTATCCTACTCCCAGAGGTTTATCCTACTCCCAGCGATGACTGACGATTTATCCCAATTTTCGAACCCCCAGATCACATTTTATAAAATATATGCCATATTATATACCCAGATCACATTTTATAAAATATTTGCCATATACCATTTGAAAGAGGAAGCTCCAAAAAATTGTATTATCAATTTATCCGGTGTAATAAACTGTGAACATGTTGTTTTTGTTGAGTTACCAACGTGTTTTTTTATTAAAGTTTCATCTGGATTGTAGTGCAAAGTGTATTATGTTCAATGGACGTGAATAACTCTATATCTTAAGGATAGAGTTATTCCCCTTCCATTGGAAATAAATATATAGTTTGTCGTAACGGGTGGGGGGGGGTGTGGGGGGGGGGGGGGGGTTTGTATGATTTCAGCTATTTTCTATTACTCTACGGGCACATTCTGAGACACAGACGTTCCAAAATGGTGATGAATTATAGAATTTTAATCATATTTTCTGGCATAGATTGTTATTAAAACCGTATCTCATGCCACTATAAAAAACATAATCAGTGACTCGAAAATTAAATAGGCCTTTAATATTTATTACGGTTATATACATGATCGAGCGTGATGTATATGTAACAATTCGTTACAATGCAATATTATCAAAACGGCTTTTCAATGTTATTAAAGGGTTAATTGATATTTAGAAAGTATTTTATGAACAAAATACATTCCAGTATGCCATAGTGATATATCAAAATACACAATGTGCCTTTAATCTCATTTATCGTTCGGTTTTCGTAAGAGGTGTTCTTTTGCCATAGCTAGGAATATTCTGTCTAGAGAAATTATGTTGGGAATTTGCCAAGCAAAATTAAAGCGTTTCAAGGTTAATTTCAGATAAGTTTTTCCCCTGACGAGTTCTATGCGCACGATCTTATTATGTTGTGAGTGCGATAAATTATTGCATAATTTTGCCATTAAATTTCTGTGTCAAACGAGGACAGCAAGCGAGAAATTGGACAATACTTAATTTGAATATAAATAACTTTCACGAATTTCCCAGGCCGCGTTGGGAATATTGTGGAGGGGTGCATTGGTGTATAGTTATTTTTGCCTAATAATCATTCATGATTTCCCATGATGGAAAGTTACTACTTTGATATGAAAAATCATAAATTGTGGCTACCTGGATATGACGGTTTAAAGTTGCCGAAATGCGCTCTCATCTTGGTATGTTCAATCATAGTAATATAACATTCACGCGTCTCCAAAAAATTCTATTGCGTCATAGTATACATTCTTCTCAAAATATCGTAAATTAAGTTACTTCTGAGTTCGTATTATCTCATCAGTTACCCGCGCTATGCCAGTTCATTTAACTATATATATATATAACAGCACGATATCCTAATATTTAATCAAAGTTTTTCAACGGTCAAAATAGTAATTAAGATATTTTCATGTTGGCCATCCTGTTGCACGATTGGTTGATTCCTCCATATGATTTACCATCATCATATAGTTTCTCCTCCAAAATTAAAGGGGAGAGGAGAGCATGTTTTGCATATATCCAGCCAAAAATGACAAGAGAGTTTCAACAAAGAATTTCTCTGGATTTATCTGGTGAAAAATCTTAAATTTCAGAAATAATCATCTTAATTGTATGTAGTATCTGAGCAATTATTAAGAGACGACAAAAACACAGGATTATATATGAGAGTTTGAAATTATTATTATCTTTTTTGTCCCTTTCGGTAACAAGAACTGCTAGAATATTTAATTTCACACAATGAATATATATTCGAAGACTAATTTTGATAGGGGTGCTATATATACGACCCACTTAATCCATTCACGTTAAAAAAAACTAATGTACAAGAAAATTGAATGTTGAACGATTTTTCTTGGCCACACATATGCCAGGTATAAACAACAACAACCTGGCAACTAATTTACCATCCAACTCAGCTGCCCCATCTGTTGGGGCCTTACAATCTCAACTGATGGAGACCATAACACCGATAATTGATAATACTACGGGAGACGACTCAGGCAGTTCATACTGCCAATCCAACTGAAACCTTTTTGCCCTGGACCCTGGCTCCCCCGGACATGACAAACATCTCACATACTTCATCGGTGCTCTCCACGGCAACAACAGTCCCAGTTCTGATTAGTTCCCATGTCCCCATGAAAATTAAATCACAAGTATGGGCAGGGGAACCGATTAACTTGGCAATTTTGCTGCTACAACATGACAGCACTACCTCATATTCAATGGCATTTAATGGGGAGAGCTCTACAGGGTCTATCGTCCTTCTGCCCAAAACACCAAAATCAATCACATCAATCAACGTTTGGAAAAAAGCCTTCAAAATTTATGTTGCAATTTATTGCAAACGCGACAAAGATGCCATCGAGCCATTGCTAACATACGATGAGCGTATACAACGCATGGCTAAACAAAACTACGATTGGGCTATGTACGACCGGGAATTTAGGGTGCTAAAGAGCACCAACCATTCCCTTAAGTGGGAAGACACGCACTGGGACCTCCGTTGGAAGGCAGCTCCACTCCCTCAAGCGCGACCACCTTTCAAGGTTTCCCAGACACAACTTCAGAATCCCCAGTCCCCATATAACCCCCGGCAAGGCTCAAAACAAATGTTCGTTCCAGTGACATATTGCCGGAAATTCCACCGGGGACAAGCATGCAATGCGAGTTGTGGATACTCGCACCAATGTTTTCGGTGTTTTCGACCGCACCGTGCAGTCAACTGCACAGCCAACCAATTTAATGGCAACAAGGGTTCTTTTCGGGGATACGAGGGTCCCAATAAGCAGGCCACGAATCAATCGCCTACCGACACCCGTCCGCGTCCCAATGCTAAAAAAGCTAATTAAAGGCTACAACACCGACAAAGCCGAATTCCTCATCAATGTTTTCTCACATGGTTTTAAATTAGGCTGCTCAAAACCCCCCTGGAACATTATTTCGGATAACCTAAAATCGGCCTCTGAGTTAGAAGATATCCTCTCAGCCAAAATCCAAATTGAAGTCGAAGCGGGGAGGGTAGCTGGTCCTTATGACACACCACCTTTCCCGCAGTTAGTTATATCTCCAATAGGCCTAGTACCGAAGAAAACCCCAGGGAAATTTCGGATGATCCAACATTTGTCTCATCCAGTAGGCAATTCTGTCAATGACAATATTGACCCAAAATTCAAAAGGGTCGAATACTCATCTATACAAACAGCGATCGACTGTATTCAGAGAATGCCTTCCAATTCATATTTGGCCAGGTGTGATTTGGCTCATGCGTTTCGTATTCTTCCGATTTCGCCGCATGATTATCCCCTTCTCGGTTTCAAATTTCGGAACAAATTTTATCATGACAAAGCGTTGGTGATGGGGGCATCGAGCAGTTGTTTCCTTTTTGAAGAATTTAGCACAGCGATCGAATGGATGGCCCGTCAACACATGGGGATAAACACATGACCCACTACCTTGATGATTTTTTGGTCCTAGCACCCACGCAAGGGCTCTGCGAGGCATACCTAGAAGCTCTCATAGGCCTTTGTGACAAACTGGGTGTTCCCATAGCACCGGAAAAAACATGTGGCCCTTCAACCTGTCTCTCATTCCTTGGGATCGAGCTGGATACAGAACTTATGTTGGCCCGGTTACCTCAGGATAAATTAAGCAAATGCCAGGACCTCATACACCAATTTCTTGGGCGAAAAACTGTATCGCTACGTGAACTTCAGTCTCTAATTGGTCTCTTAAACTTTACATGTTCAGTAGTTCTTCCAGGCAGAGTATTTTTACGTCGCCTTATCAACTTGACAATTGGGATTATAAAACCTCATCATCATATCAAGTTATCAAAACAAGTTAAAAGGGATCTGGCGATATGGCTCCAATTTCTAAAAAGCTATAATGGGAAGACTTTTTTCTTAAACGAACAGTGGTTAACTAGCGACAAACTATTTCTTTTCACAGAACCGGCCACCACAGTGGGCTATTCAGGTCTATTACAAAAATCATACTTCTATGGTACATGGACACCCCTGGAAAAAGGGTTTAACATAGCAGTTTTGGAACTGTACCCCATAGTCATCGCAATGAAACTTTGGGGACAGCAAATGCAAAATAAATGTATTCTTTTTTTCTCCGATAACTCAGCCGTTGTAGCAATAATTAATTCACAAACAACTAAAGATCACCATCTCTTAACACTTTTGCGCATACTTGTCTTGACATGCCTTCATAATAACATTCTATTTAAAGCTAAACATATAGAGGGCAAACACAATGTACTTGCCGATCACCTCTCACGTGCACGCTTTGCTGAATTTCAGAAGTTGGCGCCACCTGGTTTCCAGGACCGCACAGACGTACCGACACATTGGTCACTAGTCAATTTGTTACAACCGCCAACAGGCTGATCGAACACTCCCTATCAGAGAACACGCGTCGCCAATATGACAGCGTTTGTATGAAATATAGAACATTCTGCTCTTCATTAAATTTGGAGGAAACTTGGCCCATTCCTCTTGATATGTTATGCATTTTTATTGCCTATCTTTTCAATAGTCAATTTGCATCGAGCACAATCATGTCTATTTTGAGTGCCCTATCCTTTTACCATAAAATGCAGGGCACGATTGATCATACAGGAGACTTCCTCTTTAAAACATGGTAATGGGTACTCGTCGATTACGACCTACTTTTGATCTGCGTCTGCCCATCACCCTCCCGATACTAAATAAATTAGTGGCTGCTATTAACGTCATTGTACCTGCTCCATATGACCAGGCTCTATTCAGTACCTTATTTTTGATTGCTTTCTACGCATTAGCTCGGGTTGGCGAATTATGTCCAAAAACTAACAACCAAACTGCCCAGGTGTTACAACGCTCTGATTGCTCAGCGACAACTCAAACTGCCACACTCATCTTCCGAAAATTTAAACATAACACTTCGGCTCGGCCACACCCGGTTCACATACAAATACAACCTCAAGCTGTTTATTGTCCAGTGCGAGCGATCAATAACTATCTTTCCCTCAGGCCAAATACTGATGGTCCCCTCTTCTGCAAACCGTTGGGTGGCCCCATTTTACGTCGGGAATTTGACAAAATACTCAGACAATCCATGCTTTTCTGTTCCCTGGATACCCACCGTTTTAAAGGGCACAGTTTCAGAATAGGAGGCGCAAGCCTCGCGGCACAAATGGGATTATCCGACATTCAGATCCAACAACTAGGTAGATGGCAATCTGATGCCTTCCGTCGTTACATTAGACCCTCAGCTTTATAGGATTTTCCATCCCTTGGAGGGAATGCCTTTCCTGCCTATGGGGTGGCTTGGCATGGGCGCCACCCCTTCGGTTTCGGAGAGAGATTATTTCCAGGGGATCCGGATGCCTTCATGATGAATGGGTACCAAGATTTCCTCAAACACACATTCTCTATATTGCTATTGTTAATTGTTAAGTAATTAGTTATGCTTTATTATACATTCTTTTACATGTAAATTTAAGGGTGCTGTTAATTTGTTATGGGTGCATGATCTTTTTCCGTCCACGGTTATTATACTATGACCACTTATTTCCATATGCCCCATATTACAAGGGCTTGGCCATGCATACGAATATACATAGTCTAGTCCAGTTGACAATGTCATTGCAACATTTTATTTCATACCTTAGTATAGCTATTTCATACCTCCCACATTTGTGAAGGCTTGTACATACCTAGTATAGTCTAGAATTTTCAATACAAAAATTCCGGTCTGTGGCTTTCCATATGATCCGTCCATTGGCGACGCACTCCGCTCTCTCTGGGTGGCCGTGATGCAGCTTCGCTTCATCTGTGGCGATTTTGCCGTCCACCCTTTTGATATATTTTGTTTTTAACTCTTTGACTCCTGTTGTAATTTTAATTTTGGCTTTTTCATTAATCAACAGTGAGTCCTTACCGGACATACGTCTCCTTATTTTATTCCATCGCATTCGGGGCTCGGGTCCATAAAGATATTTCTATAGCGAAGAAGATCATAAATTCTATAGGGCTTAGAAGATTTACTTCTGAGTTAAATCCCTAATAGACTTGGCTGGTTGGCAGCAGTGGATTCTATGGGAGGAATAATTGGCTGGTTATGAATTTGACTGGACGGGTGGTGGGATATTCCTATGGTAGTCGGAGGGTAAATTATAGACTCGTCGTATATGGTGCACAGGGACTTGGCTCAAAGACAGGGGGTGCAACTCTTCTGTTCTAGGGGAGATATGAGTGTGTATTTGTTTTCGCGACACACACACACAATTGGACGAAGAGAGGGGGTGTGAAAGCAACTACTCGCAGGTGGGGGTGTATTGCCTTCCTATTTACTCCCCTTTCCTCACAGTACACTCCGCTTCCCTCCCTTTCCACTCCGCCCGACCTCTACACTCCCACCCAGTCCACTCTACCTCCCTCCCTGTTCACTCCATCCGCATATATATAGCTACGCCACATCCCCTTGTAAGGTGCTATGTATATTTTCCCCTCCTTCTCTCCACTGGGTTCGTTGTTGTTATCGACGTCGCGTCGTGATGGGGAAGTAACTCTTTCTGATCTAGGACAATATGAGTTAATGTATGTATTTTTTTCTCTCGCGAAACACACACCCATGGACGAGGGGATAGGGTTAAAGCAACTCCTCGCCCTGGGGTATTACCTTCCTATCTACTCCGCTTCCATCCCTGTCCACTCCGCTTCCCTCCCTGTCAACTCCACCCGACCTCTATACACTCCCTCCCAGTCCGGACCGGTGTTCGGACGAGTACTCCGTTATAGTCGGTATGTTTACGTGCACGGAGTGTGGTCAGTCTTTCACCAGGCGGGACAATATGGAAAGACATAGAGTGAGCAAACACGCAGTCGATGAAGAAGATTCATCTTCTAATTCATCAGAAGATAACGAGAGTGACGATGATGATGGTGATCAAAAAGATCAATCTGCTTGGTTTGAATGGGAAAAAGATATTATGAGTCATATACTAGGATCGGCGACAGTAAACTCAAAAGATACACTGGACAAATATAGCGAAACAGTTTACAAAGTGTATGTGCTGGAACACGGACCTTTGTATAAGAAGATACGGAAAACAATGAAACGGTTACAGAATATTGGTTACAACATCAAATCATCCGTTAGAGGGTCCGTGAAAAAATATGACTATATGGTGTTGAGTTACCTCGATAACGGCGATGATACCGATATGGATTAGCCAGCAGCGCCTCTGCTTGCCAACTATATATATATAATATATGTTAATTTAAATTTAAAATAAAATATATTCGTAAATTGGATAGCTACTCACTCCCCCACCCAAATATGAGGCCCCCACCCCCACCCGCTGGGATACGGAATACCACTTAACACAGAGGGTGGAATACGGAATACCAGTTAACAGCCATATGGAATTTTCCGGATAAATTTTCTATTGCCGTACGAACGCCTGTCATCCCGCAGTGTCCACGTATCCTCATCCGCCAAAAATACTACCACCTCATCTGAATTTGAACCATACACATGATATTGAACAGCCCTCGGGTAGTATCCAATTTCACACACTCTTTAACTGAGCCCTAAACTTATAAATTACATATACACAATATGTGCACGGCTCACCCGAAGCCATCTTACTATTGTTATTAGTTTCTATATTCACCATACTGGGGATGGCAGGAAGACAGTCTTGCCAGACTATGCCATCCCCCACAATATACGACATAATTTTCCATAATGTTCGCCACTATTATGTAATAGATATGTGTATTGCAAATAAAATATCCTATCCTATCCTATCCTAAAATGATCCAAATGAAGATGATCGACGATCTGTATGTCAAACCGTGAATATATTGTGACAAAAATAGCATTTATATTATTATTATGATCATTTTTTGGAAGGTGTCGAAGGTCGGCGTACGAATACCGGTATTTTTGGAATACCGAATACCTCCTAACAGAGGGGCCGGAAAACGGCGTACCTCATAACAGGGCATGGAATACGGCGTACGAAGGGGGGGGGGGGTGGGGCCTCAAATATATTTAACCCTTGTGGTGAGGAGGAGGTATATATACATATTAATAACGTTTTATATATTTATTGAAATATATGTCTTTCTTGTTTTAAATTTCGTTTCCTTTCTTCTTCCTGTCACTTTCCAGCCTGCACATGTGTTCCAGCTGACTTTTTGCACGTTCCACCGTATGTTCGCTCGGCGATATCCATCTAATATTTAATTTGTCCTTTTATTTCTTGTTTGGTGGGGGAATACACTCTGTTGGTAACGTATCGAATCCTAGTCCGCCGCCCCGATCTGTACGGGGTTTGGGGCGGGAGGAGTTGATACGGATAGAAGTAGAGTGGACTACTTTTACAAAATTATTGGTAAAATTGTTATGTGTTTATTTCTACATGTATATTCCTTGTATATGTACCTTACATAGTATGATATTAATTGTTGTGTGTTTAGTTCTACATGTATATACCTTGCATGTTATGATATTAATTGTTATGTGTTTAGTTCTACATGTATATTCCTTGTATATGTACCTTACATAGTATGATATTAATTGTTGTGTGTTTAGTTCTACATGTATATACCGTGTATATGTACCTTACATAGTATGATATTAATTGTTATATTTACAAAAAATTCTAAACAGAAACAGTGGAATGCTTTGCCATCTGAAGTTTGTCAGAAGTGAGTTTTATTCTGTTATTTTCACATGGCATTCTGATGCTTGCAGAATGTATATCTCTTCGTTTGTCACGTATCACGTTATATTTACAATCCTGACAAATTACCCATTATTCTGCTGTGGTCAAGTGGTCAATTGTTTTGAAAATTACTGTATGATGATTGAGTTATCATTAAACCTCAAATCCTTATATTGGTTACAGTAATGCCCAAAGTAATTGACCCTTTAACCACAGCATAATTATGGGTAATTTTTCAGGATTTAGAATCATGAAAAAATACACACAAATTTTCTGTGATTAAGTGATAAATTACTTTGGACATTACTGTATGTAGATGGAGTTAAACCTCACATCAGTGTGTTGGGGATTTGAACCTTGATTTGGGACCTTTGGTTTTTAACGCAACAAATGCGCGTACACCTTATACACAAATTTTTTATGTAACCATTTTTTTCTTGGATAAGATGAATTTGAAGCCTGCTTACATTTCAAAATGTTGTCAGTTTTGTATTGTCTGCAGCAAACTCGACGCGTTGAAGCAAAAGCTACAAAAGATAAAATGTGTATGTGACGAGACTATAATACAAATGAAAAAATAAATTGAGGGAGGGGTGGGCGATACAGGGAACTAAGGGTTGAACCGATATAAATTTGTAGAGTGATAACGACCAATGTTGACATATTATGCATATCAACTCTACTGTTGCAACAAGGCTATAACATAGGGGGTGTCAGAATCTTAGTCATCTCTATATAGTGCCAGAATAGTCATTTATGGAGTTCTATAAGATGTTGGGTTGGTTATATGGACTCGGAGAAAAGGGGTTTGTACCGATGAACTGACATAAATTAGTGCCATGTAATGCATCGCGACTGTACTAAAGCAGCAATGATATAAAATTGAGGGGGGGTCTGAAATTATCTCTATAGATGGCACCAGGAATATATAGAAAGGAAAAGCAATTGAGGGGGGGTGGGTCTGAAATTATCTCTATAGATGGCACCAGGAATATATAGAAAGGAAAAGCAATTGATATACGTATACAGTATACTATAGTAATACCATAGACATATAAGTACAAGTATCACGAAATAAAATATTACGTAACATGACTATATACCGATGAAAGAAATAAATAAATTGGACCGGGATTAGAGGTTGGGTTGGTTATATGTGGATAATTGGATATGGAATTCATACCGATGAAACGATACAAACTAGTGGAGTGATAAAGACCAATGTTGACACTTAGTCAGGCTACGCGGGGGAAATAGGAGTTGATACGATAGACCGAAATAAATTTATCGAGTGATAATGACCAATGTTGACGTATAAAGTAACGCGACTGTACTGTCACACAATTATCAGGGTGAACCGGTCAAATATGGACTCTAGTGCCCAATATCGAACAGCTCAGAAAACATTTGCAGGGCTATAAAATTTATTTAACATGGCATCTGCCATATACAAATCCATTTATGTCGATAAATCTCTTATTTTTCAAAAATTTAAGCTCAGACTTGGTGTCTGTGTTTGGGATAATTATATATTCCTAAAATGACAGGGTACAGAACGTAATTATTTTTTAGATCGAAGAAATGATTTTTTTTTTTTTATGATAAAATTTAACAAAGGATTTCCCATTAAAATCGATTTATGTCTATAAAACTGTCATTTTTAAAATTTTTGAGCTGAAACTTGGTGTATATGTGTGTAATACTACTTTATTCTTAAAATGACAGAGTTCAGCGCGTAATTATGTTTTAGATGGAAGAAATTGAATTTGTTTTCGATAATAAATTTGCAGCGTGAACGGGTCATCGAGTGCGCTCAATTTGTAAACAAAGTTTTGTCAATAGTCGTTTTGGTCAAACTATCCATTTTTAGACCGGGACAGCAGATCCGATCCGAATAGTAGCTAAGATGTATTTAGATAGAATTATCAAAAGAATTTGACCGATCAGGGTAGATTTTAAGAGAATAGAGTGGAGAAATCTAGGTGATAATTCCAGAAAATCAAAATGGAGGAGAAACACAATTAAACTACCACAATGCACTTCACTAAACTAGGGGTTCCCAATGGGTTACACATTATTTTCAGTCTATCAGATTATTTATATTTTCAACAACAAGTGACTTTAAGTTTACAATTTCAGCCTGTCCTGACTCTATCGATACGATTTATCACATTTTCAAAAAACATATTGTACACCGGTGGCGTTAACTTTACAATTTAAGCATCTACGTGATTCTATCGGTACGATTGAGTAAGGTACAAATAAAATTAAGATAAAATACACCAGGGGCTCCCAATAGGTGATATATTATTTTCAGGCTATCATAGTATTTATATTTTCAACATATTATTACACCGGTGACTTTAAGTTTACAATTTCAGCCTGTCCTGACCCTATGGATACGATTTATCATATTTTCAAAAACGTATTATACACCGGTGCCGTTAACTTTACAATTTCAGCATATACGTGATTCTATTGGTACGATTGAGTAAGGTACAAAAAATCTCCAAGAATACATTCGCCCTGTCGGAATCACTGAACTAAATGGTTTCCCATAGGCGACAGTGTTAACGTTTCCGCCAAATTAACTGAATTGAAGCCTGCAGGCCATACCAGTGATGTTTACCCAGCTAGATTGACACCAGTTGATCACGAAAATGCAAGAAAAATCATAGGTCATGTGTTTACTTTTAAAAATAAATCCCCAAGTGTACGACAGGGCTATCCCACAGCCAAATTTGATCTGGAAAAATCCAGAACTACAGCAGCTATTTAAATAAATTTCCCGCTCACAAAAATCCACTCCCCTGTTCATTCACCAGTTTAAATTATTTAGATATTATGTACAAATCAAATAAACGCGATATCATCCTTAATAACGTGTCGCATGTATCAGGTGAAGGTCATTCTTCAGTTACCTTTAGCATTCCACGGTGTACTCGCTCCCCGACTCTAGAACACATTTAGCTCCCTGATTCCTGTCCACCACACAATATCAAAATCACAGAAACTAGATACACCACATGTGGCGTAACAAGAAAACCATAGTCAGAAATGGTAACGCCACCAATATCATATTATTAGTCATAAATATAAATTATAATATAATTATACTATAAACTAGCTTTCAAATTTTATGTGGGAAATTTGCATACTTCCATATTTCAAGTTTTCCCGTTTCTCGTGTTATACATTACATTCTTCAAACTGTCTTCTTTATTACACAAGCTGATGGGCCCGACTTCGTCCGGGTTGTTTCCCATCTGATTTCCGGCGAAAGGCGCGATTTGACCTTGAATTGACTATTTCGAAAGTCAAGGTCAGGTCAGGGTCATGATTTTGTCCCGTCCAATACACCCCCGCCCCGGAGAAAAATACCACTAGGTATCAAATTTCGTCGAAATCCGTCCGTTTTACCCAACTTGACCTTTAATTAACAATTTTGAAGGTCAAGGTAAGGTCGGAGTCATGATTTGACCCGTCCAAAACACTCCCCCGACAAAAGTACCCATAGGTATCAAATTTCGTCGAAATCCATCCGTTTTACCCGATTTGACCTTTGATTGACCACATTGAAGGTCAAGGTTACGCCGAGGTCACGATTTGACCCGTTCAAAACACTCCCCCGGACAAAAGTATCCCTAGGTATCAAATTTCGCCGAAATTCGTCAGTTTTACCCAAATTGACCTTGCATTGACAGTTTTAAAGGTCACGATCAGGTCGGGGTCACGATTTGACCCGTCCAAAACACTTCCCGGACACAAATACCCCTAAGTATCAAATTACGTTGAAATCTATGGAAAGCCGAAGAGGACATTTTAGTTGCTAATTGCTAGATATACGACGCACGACTTGTCGCGGTTTTTTAATGGTATTTCAAACTAGGAGATATAATTATTCTGCGTTTCAAATGGTGATGAATTATAGTATTTTATTCAAATTTTATGGCATAAATTGTTATTAAAACCGTATATACTATAACAAAAATCAATGACTCGAAAATTAAGTGGGCCTTTAAACAAAGTCACAATTGCAGTTAGGCTCATCTCATACTCGTCTAGTCAGCGATATTCTGCTGCGCAGTTTGTTATAGCCTCCAGTATTCATCGAGCGTTATAGCCCCACTGTTATAATTCGCCTTTAGCAGGCGTACTCTTGCCTCAGATTATTGAGATATTAGGTCACACGTAATGACATTAAATCGCATGGAAACATAGCAATTGTGTGGGCTGCTTGGCGTGAATATGTAATGAGAAATAAGGTCATACGTAATGACATTAAACTCAAGAAAACCCGCGAAAACAAAACAAAATCACATTTAATGTTTTAAGTTATTTCCTTCATAAAAAGAATCTTCGTGATAATGAACCCTCTCAATACTTTAGAATATAGAATTAACCTTAAAATAACAAAAACCTTCGGAATAGAGAACCTTCGGAATAGCGAACCTTCGGATTGGTGAACCGGAATACCGAACATTGAGAGAAATTTCGGAATAGTGTACCTTCGGGATAGTGAACCTTCGGAATAGAGACATGCCCCCCAATATTCATATTATATGCCCAGAGTTAAAAGGTATGGGCCCATAAAATTATAAAATTTGGCCCTTAAAATATTGAGCCCCAAATTGGAGCCCGCACAGAACAGCACTTAAGTCAACTGTACCTGTGTCATGTCCCAATGCAGGAGGGTCCATAAATACCACAACATTCATATTATATGCCAAGAATTCAAAGGTATGGGCCCACGTAATCACATTAAATCTCAAGAAAACCCGCGAAAACAAAACAAAATCACATTTAATGTTCTAAGTTATTTCCTCATGTATCTGTATCGGTATGCGCGCATGATCAGTTCGGATGTGAGCGCACACTCCATAAAAAGATTCTTCGTGATAATGAACCCTCTCAATACTTTAGAATATAGAATTAACCTAAAAATAACAAAAACCTTCGGAATAGAGAACCTTCGGAATAGCGAACCTTCGGAATAGTGAACCTTCGAAATAGCAAGTATTCAGAATAGAGAACCTTCGGAATAGTGGACCTTCGGGATAGCGAACCTTCATAATAGAAACATGTCCCCACAATTAAACCGGTGAAATAAACACATGTGCTAATCTTTGTTGGACTATTGTCACTCTATCGGTACGGTTTATACTCAAGTACGAAAAAATACCTAACCATAATACATTCGCCCAGTGGATTATCGATCGTCCGCTCTAACATGAAAAACTGTAATACAGCTTACACCACCTTGTGGCGTAATAACTTTGGGGGGCATTCATTATACACGCATATCGCTGGTCAGACAAGTCTTCCGTCTAATCAGGAAGCTGTGGCCCTCATAGTACTACTGTTGTGCTAACTTCACGGACCCACAATCTGACTATACTTTCTTTCTTGAATGATTTGTTTTTTGTTCTCTTTCACATTATCTTCATTAATTGGTTTATTTTCATTCGTACTGTCATTCTTTTGTAAAATAACCACACCTTTATCTGTACTTTTCTCTTTACTTTCATCTGTGTGTATATCTTCTGTGTCGTTAGAATATCCAGCCTCCATAGCAATTTCAACTTGAATTTGTTTTATCCAAGACGGCTGCCATCTTGATTTTGTCCAGTTGACAGAAAGAGCTAGTTAAACTCTTTCATAATACCCCCCTCGAGGGAGGCAGAACCCTACAATCACTTACCAGTGACTATATTTTTATTCCGTAAAAGTTCCTCTACCTTTACACCCGTTAGATGGGTGTAACTTGAACCTCGAAAAAGATAAAAATTGTCGAAGAGCCTGGAAGAGCTAGAAATTATCCACATTATCCAATCAAGGACGATAACTCTTTTTGGTTCATTAAATACCTAATAGGAAACAATTATGAGTCCTTGTAGATACAGTGCTCCAGCCTCCACGAGACTATATGTGTAGGTTATAAGCACGTTTGTTCTGTTACTTCGTAAATATGTTATACCGTTTAAAATTTATATCACACGATGTTGGTTCACCGAATATACCCCGAAAATGTTCCGATGTCTGAAGAAAATATCAAATTATATTAATACAGTTATTGTTCCATACTTGTTCCCCGTTTGCGATATGAGGAATAGAGTTACCCCACACCAGCAATCAAATGATCAGAGTCTATGCATATTACACGAAACAGGCTATGAGCATGTATACATTTGTATTTCAAAGGAATCCCGCTTGATTTAGTCTATCCCATATCACCATATTAGCAATAATAACCACTTGATTTTTAGAGTTATCCATCTTCCACCGGCAATTTGTCCGTTTTGATCACGTGGTTCTGCCAACTTGTGGGCTACATCTCCGAAAATTAATAGATTTAAAAAAAATCGATATCTAATCACTCTGAGTTTTGATGGGTGGATTCCTCCACTCGAACAAATATCTTTTACCCCCAAAGCCAAAGAAATAGTATTATAGGACCCTCTGATCGGATTGAATACATTTAGCACCAAACGCGTGGACACATTGTTGAATTTTAGACTATATACATTTAAGCCGGGCCTGTTCCAACACAAACCTTCTCTATATTTCTACATGTATATTGTGTCTGTGTTATATGTTTGATTTAAAAAAAAAAAATATTGTTTACACCAATACAGTTATTGTTCCACACTTGTTCCCCGTTTGTGATGTGAGCAATAGAGTTACCCCACACCAGCAATCAAATGATCAGAGTCTATGCATATTACACGAAACAGGCTTTGAGCATGTATACATTGGTATTTCAAAGGAATCCTGCTTGATTGAGTCTATCCCATATAACCTTAACACCAAACGCGTGAACACATTGTTAAATTTTAGACTATATATATACATTTAAGCCGGGCCTGTTCCAACACAAACCTTGAATTCGGTGGATTCTCCGAAGAACGAAACTTAGGATTTGGTTCCAAAAAGCAGTGTGGATCGAACCAAACTGTTTAGTTCTATATTGGTATTGCATAATTATGATAACCCAGTTCACTTGAGTTATTTTACTCTCACAATTCAATGGTTTACTTTAAGGGATGCTGTACTCAAATGTTGTTGTTGGTTTCTATAGTCTCCGAGTCGAAGAATAAGGTAACGAGATTTCCAATATTTGAAAGTCTGTTGAGTATGAAGTAATGTTACGGATGGAAGATTAGCCGCAATGCGAAAATACCAATTGTCGTTGTCGAGTAATTTTTGGACAGTCTTCAAGCAAATGTATCAAATAAATGTTATATTGCATTCATACTACCCATTAGTCCAAGTCTTCTTGTACTAAAACCAGCTAAGATATTGGGATGGCGATGCTGGCGTTTAGTCCAAGACCGCCCTATATGCTCGCTTATGACACGGCTTAAGCGTTAGTGACCCGCTCAAATAAAACCACAATTATATGAAATAAAATATCACAATTGCGACAATAAACGGATATTTTCCGCAGAAGACATGCTATTTTATCTGAAACCCACATCAGTTGTGAATTTAAAACGGTAATTTAATGTGAAAAGAAACATTTGCCGCAGTGTTTACATATTTTTAAAAGTATGCGAACTCAGTTGACCTTGCGAACTGCGTTCGGCATTTTCCGGTGAAAATATTCCGTAGATTTTCAATCAACCACGCACGATGAATTCTCCATTGTAATCGTAATTATACGTGACAATAAATAAATAAATACATAGATTAAATACATATTGAAGATATAAATGTAATACATTACATAAATTACGGGAATTATAACCATCTCACAGTTTAAAACAGTGTAAACACAATGAGCATTAGAATATCATGGGGGCCGCCATTTTGTTTGTATCGAAATTCGTCTCGGCCAAAACAAACACCGGACAATGCCGAAGTTCTTCGGAACCTGAGTTCGGCTTTCAGTTAAGTAAACAAACAGAAAAAACAACGATGTTTATGGCAATCAACCGGAATATTCTATGTGTAATTTAACATTAAAGTTAGATTATTATACACCATTCTGACCATAAGATGTAAGCCTTTCCGATGTATATAGCATCATGTATTGATTTGCTAGGTAAATCGAGTAAAATACACCACAGATTCCCGCCACAGATCGTGGGCGTAAGTCGTGTGGTAGGATTGGTATGCAAGCGGGCTTGGACTAAACGCCAGCATCGCCATCCCAATATCTTAGCTGGTTTTAGTACAAGAAGACTTGGACTAACTACCCATATACTCAGTTAAGTCATTGTATAGTCACTAGTCAGTGAGTGACTTGAGTTATCAACATAATTTATTACACGATCATGCATGGGTGCCCCGAGTTGCCTAATCCACTATCCGCGAATTATTTTGATTACGTCTTGTACACGGACATTCGTAATTTAATTTATGGCTCCAGCCATAAATTCAATTTATATCAAATTATTAACTTTGATTTTAAGATAACCTATTAAGCTGAACGTTTACAGAATATATCTTCGACTCAAATTACTTAGTTTTCTATATATTATCGATATTAGATCGTTGTTATCACCGGGAATTTGGTGAGAACGGCGTACAGTACCCCTTTAACTCGCTGAGCGAAACATCTTTACGCAAAGTTTTAATTAAACATAATTATATTATCTGCTTATATATATAATTACATTGCATCCCGATAGCGTTAAATGCCGATTTTCTCGACAAAGGTTACAGCGCGGGAATTTTAATGTTCCATAAATCAAATGAATGCAATTATTAATAAACACTGGTGTGGCTTAAAGGTACTCAATCCGGTCAGAGGGTCCTATATTACTATTTATTTGGCTTTGGGGGTAAAAAATATTTGATTCGAGTCGAGGAACCCACACATCAAAGCTCAGAGTGATTAGATATCGATTCTTGAAATCTATTAATTTTCGGAGATCTGTCCCACAAGTTAGCAGAACCACGTGCTCAAAACGGACAAATTGCGGGTGTAAGATGGATAACTCTAAAATCAAGTGCTTACTATTAACAATAATAACCACTTGATTTTAGAGTTATCCATCTTACACCCGCAATTTGTCTGTTTTGATCAAATGGTTCTGCCAACTTGTGGGCTGCTTCTCCGAAAATTAATAGATATCAAAAATCTATATACAATCACTCTGAGCTTTGATGGGTGGGTTCCTCGACCATATCAAATCCAGTCGTAAGTCGGGATTTTTTTACCCTGTGCCAATGCATTCTCTTATATATGCGAGTCGACCATAGGTCGCCTCGCATATATAAGAGAATGCATTGGCCTAACAATTGTTTACAATTTTAATAATTTTTTCTTGTATTCTTTAACAATTTTATAATTTCACCCATACAGAGCCCCAGACATACATGAGCAGACGACACTCTTCTATATGCTTCTATATATGTGTGGGGCTCCATGTAGGGAAATGGTATGTTTTTTATTTTATGTCCTAATAATTGTAAGAAACATTTATTTAAAAAAAATGATAAAAAATTGTTAGGCCAATGCATTCTCTTATATATGCGAGGCTATCGACCTATGGTCGACTCGCATATATAAGAGAATGCATTGGCACAGGGTAAAAAAATCCCGACTTACGACTGGATTTGATACGAACACAGTCTTACATGTTCTAGATCGTCTACATGCACATTGCTTTTGCGAGATTACAATTTCGAAAACAACACTGAGGTTGGAACATTTCCAATTGATTGCCATTTCAGACAAAAATGTAGACAAAGATGCCACTGTTTATTTTAAAACAACAAAATCCCCACTAATTACTGGTTAGAAAATCAAACAATGAGAACAATTTCAATTCATATGTGGTGTGACATTCCCAACTGATGTTGTTTCAGGCATGACATTTCCAACAGTTGAAAATGTTGACCAATGTCTTGGAGGAGGGTCTAAGCCGCCCCATGTTGTCGCGTCCCTGTGTCTGAATGTATTCGACAATGGCTCTGTATGTTTTCGGTTCGGAATGGCACACTGATATTGTCCCTAAACTCAGAAAAAGCCTGACAATTTATCCGGATTAACGTCGTCCATTTCGGAGCTATAACCCACGGCCCCTCGTACATCCTATCCAAGCAGGGACGTGACTATAGGGTCTTCGTTGGGAGGGGGCCACATTGAGATTTCCACCCAACCGCACCCTCGCCCTTGAACCAGACCAAACTGCCATTTTTGCTAAATTCTATAAGGATATCCACCCCATTTGATTGGAACTTACCAACCGGTACCTCATGATTTCTAACCGTCTTTTATCAATTTATCGTTTGTCGGTTATGAAATATAACATTCAAAAAGGAACAAAGGTACTGTGGTTTCGATCAGGTTTAATGACAGGTGAATGGATACAAATACAAATGAATGGACATCATATAAAGGTAAATGGCACTTTATAAAGACATGGAGTTGTAAACCATATACAGGCGAATGGACATCATATAAAGGCGATTGGACATCATATACATTGCAGGCAGGACATCGTAGAATGGATGACAACTACAAAAAAACACCTATGGCGTTCCATAGAACACACATAATCTCATGATGTATATGTGAAAGACATTTATCGGTGTATTTATCACATTAAAACTAGTTATGGTTTACAATTTGGCTCCAAGCACGTGTCTGTTGATAACAAGTATCAACAAAAACAATAATTTACTATATAGTCACTGAAAATGTAGATAGTCTTGGCGAAAAAAACATTATTTTACTCAAAATGTACAACAAGCTGCATATTATATATCGGTGGCTTTACAAAACATTATACACATACTTTTGTCATTTACTGTATCTTGAAGCATAACTATATCGACTATTACACGATTTAGATTACTGGTTGCTACAGCGGGTCAAACGCGAATATACTGTCTTCCCATCGTAGCACTCGATGGCCGTTTAATGATATTACTATCAACGTTTCTTTGTAGTTGTCATCCATTCTACGATGTTCTGCCTGCAATGTATATGATGTCCATTCGCCTTTATATGATGTCCATTCGCCTGTATATGGTTTACAACTTCATGTCTTTATAAAGTGCCATTCACCTTTATATGATGTCAATTCATTTGTATTTGTATCCATTCACCTGTCATTAAACCTGATCGAAACCACAGTACCTTTGTTCCTTTTTGTATGTTATATTTCATAACCGACAAACGATAAATTGATAAAAACGGTTGGAAATCATGAGGTACCGGTTGGTAAGTTCCAATCAAATGGGGTGGATATCCTTATAGAATTTAGCAAAAATGGCAGTTTGGTCTGGTTCAAGGGCGAGGGTGCGTTGGATGAAAATCTCAATGTGGCCCCCTCCCAACGAAGACCCTTTAGCCACGTCCCTGCTTGGATAGGATGTACGAGGGGCCGTGGGTTATAGCTCCGAAATGGACGACGAAAATCCGGATAAATTGTCAGGCTTGTTCTGAGTTTAGGGACAATATCAGTGTGCCATTCCGAACCGAAAACATACAGAGCCATTGTCGAATACATTCGTGTAAAATATCATATGTACGCGGATAACACTCAAATATACATCGAGTTTTCTAGAAATGAGTCACACGGTTACCATCTCGCCAAAGCTCGCCTTCAACAATGTTACCTGGATATTAAAAATTGGATGGAACTAAATAAACTCAAACTTAACGATGATAAGTCAGAATTTCTTGTGATAGGATCTCGATATTCGTTGAAAGTGTTGTCAGAGACTGTAAATGGACAAGCAGACGCCAAATTTCAAATTCAGCTTGCTGACTCTATAATTGACTCAAGTTCGGAAATTCGAAACCTGGGCTCCTATTTTGATAATACTATGTCGATGACCGTGACAGTTAACAATTTGTTGAAGTCGTGTTATTTTCACCTAAGGTGCATAAGGAGAGTTAAATGTCATTTGAGCCACACAGAAGATCAATGATGTGATTAATAATCAATCGGATTTGTCAACTACAGTCGACCGCCTTGAGCGTAAACAAAGCAGAATGATGGCCGAAATGGACACTGTCCGCATCGAAAATGTCAAAGCTAAAGAGCGTATAGTCGACTTACAAGCAAGGAGTATGAAATATAATCTAATCTTTTCGGGAATAGCAGAAATCGAAAAAGATAAAGTTTCCACAGAAGACGTCCTGCGGGGGTTTCTTAAAGATGAACTGAAATTAAAGGAACACATCACTTTCGGCAATGTTCATAGGCTCGGTGACAAAAAGGGAGGTCGTGATAAACATCGACCAATAATAGCCCGATTCGTTCACTATAATCAACAGGAAATGGTGAGAAAAAGGGCTGGAACACTGAAACCACCATTCTTCATATCCCAGCAATATCCTAAGGAATTAATTTAATGTGTGACTGCACATGCCAACCCTAAAACCTGCGTAACGCACCAACACACCCTGACATTGGTTTTCGGCAATCAAATATATATGCTGCTGGTGTAACATAATTAATATTAGAGATCCAATTTTCTGATTCCAAATAACAGCAATATACAATACAAACTTGAACAATAACTTATAGTATACATCGTTATATATAGAATAGTGAATAAAACATTGGTCGTTTTTTCTTTTGCCCCCCCCCCCCCCCCTTCCCCACCCGGGTCCAAAATTATGGGGGGAAAATGACAAGTTAAATTATATTACACAATACAATATTCCTGAATTTCTATTGATACAAATCTACCATGTGTAATGTCAACGTTATGTTTTGTAAGACTATATATTTTGTCGCAATAAAAATATTAAAAAAAAAAAAAAAAATATCCTAAGGAATACCAGGATTATAGAAAAAATGTTCTTCTATCCATGAGAAAGGATGCCAAACAAGCTGGAAAAGAGGCCAGAGTGGTAGGGGACAGAATATTTATAAACAATCAACAGGTTGAACCAAATGAAAAGCCTTCTTATCGATATACCGAGGGGATGTTTAAGGCTCTCGATGATGATGAGATGTCATAGGATTGTGGGACTTTTAATACTCACCATACAAAATTACATATTCTGTCATTGAATGTTGGTGGTATTATTTCAAAACTTATTGATCCAGAATTTATTGATTGTGTATCAACATATGACATTTTATGTTTCCAAGAATGCAAGACTGATGATGCCGACGATGTGAAAATATCAGGTTTTAAACTATTAAATATACAAAATCGGCAAACATTGGCAAGGTATAGATCCGGTGGAATTGCAGTTTTCGTAAAAGATCAAATTTCTGACCTTGTGCAAACTGTTGACATACACTCAGAGTATATAGTATGGTTCAAAATTGGGAATTCATGTCCAGTGTTCATTGGAAATGTATATGTGCCCCCCAAGGGAACTACTTATAGTTCAAGCAATTGTTTTGTTGATATTTACAGTTCAATAGTAGATGTCAAAAATTTAGGCGAAAATATATTACTGATAGGTGACTTTAATTCCAGAACGGCAAAACTCATTGATCACCTTCCATCAGAAAATGACTTTTCTAAAACTCTCCCAAAGAGGGCATCTCAAGACCCTAAAACGAATAATTTTGGGTACCGACTTATTGATATCTGCAAGTCCACAGATTTATACATTGCGAATGGTAGGTTGGGATTCGATAATGGTATTGGTCAAGTGACCTGTAGAAATGTAAGTGTCGTAGACTATATGTTGTTTAGCGAAAGCGCACTGACCCATATCCGATATTTCGCAGTCGGCAAACACGACAGCTGTTTATCTGATGTGCACGGAACAATCTCTATCGGATTATTGCTGACCCAGAATGTGCTTGACCGAAGGCTGAGCGACATGCCTGAAGGGATTAATCAGTCTGGGTCACCGACAGTCCGTGTTAACCCATGGAATGCGGAGTTGTCCGATAAGTTTTCTGAAAACCTCGATATGCGAGCCATAGATAATTTAGTTGTGTTTCTTGGATGAACTTGAGGATAGACATTCTGTATCACCGAATGATATATCTGATGCAAATGAACTTTTGAAAACTGTTTTTAACGAAACGGCCGTCAATACACTCGGAACGCGACGCGTCGTACAAAGGAACACGAAACATGTTAAAAAAAGATGCCTTGGTTTACCGCGGATTGCCTTCGCGCCAGACGTTTATATCGGAAAGCTAGAACCTCATTTAGAAAAGGGCCCTGTCCAGAACGAGAAACTGATATGATAAAAACACGAAATCAATATAAACGATCATTACACGCGAGTTTATCATCCAAACCGTGATATGTGGATATTGAACCGTGCTATGTGGATATTGAACCGTGATATGTGGACATTGCACCATGCTCTTTGGATATTGAACCGTGATATGTGGATATTGAACCGTTATATGTGGATATTGAACCGTGCTATGTTGATATTGAATCGTGATATGTGGACATTGAACCATGCTATGTGGATATTGAACCGTGATATGTGGATATTGAACCGTGCTTTGTGAATATTGAACCGTGATATGTGGATATTGAACCGTGCTATGTGAATATTGAACCGTGAAATGTGGACATTGAACCATGCTATGTGGATATTGAACCGTACTATGTGGATATTGAACCGTGATATGTGGACATTGAATCATGCTATGTGGATATTGAACCGTGCTATGTGGATATTGAACCGTGATATGTGGATATTGAACCGTGATATGTGGATATTGAACCGTGATATGTTGACATTGAACCATGCTGTGTGGATATTGAATAGTGCTATGTGAATATTGAACCGTGATATGTGGACATTGAACCATGCTATGTGGATATTGAACCGTGATATGTGGTTATTGAACCATGCTATGTGGATATTGAACCGTGATATGTGGCCATTGAACCATGCTATGTGGATATTGAACCGTGCTATGTGAATATTGAACCGTGCTATATGGATATTGAACCGTGCTATGTGGATATTGAACCGTGATATGTGGATATTGAACCGTGTTATGTGGACATTGAACCGCGATATGTGGATATTGAACCGTGATATGTGTATATTGAACCGTGATATGTGGATATTGAAATGTGGATATTGAACCGTGATATGTGGATATTGAACCGTGATATGTGGATATTGAACCGTGCTATGTGGATATTGAACCGTGATATGTGGATATTGAACCGTGATATGTGGATATTGAACCGTGATATGTGGATATTGAACCGTGCTATATGGATATTGAACCGTGCTATGTGGATATTGAACCGTGATATGTGGATATTGAACCGTGCTATGTGGATATTGAACCGTGCTATGTGGATATTGAACCGTGCTATGTGGATATTGAACCGTGCTGTGTGAATATTGGACCGTGCTATGTGGATATTGAACCGTGCTGTGTGAATATTGGACCGTGCTATGTGAATATTGAACCGTGCTATCTAGATATTGAACCGTGCTATATGGGTATTGAACCGTGTTATATATGTGGATATTGAACCGTGCTATGTAGATATTGAACCGTGCTATGTAGATATTGTACCGGGCTATGTAGATATTGAACCGTGCTATGTTGATATTGAACCGTGCTATGTGGATATTGAACCGTGCTAGATATTGAACCGTGCTATGTGAATATTAAACCGTGCTATGTAGATATTGAACCGGGCTATGTTGATATTGAACCGTGCTATGTGGATATTGAACCGTGCTATGTAGATATTGAACCGGGCTATGTTGATATTGAACCGTGCTATGTGGATATTGAACCGTGATATGTGGATATTGTTTACAATTTTGACACACATTGACAATTTTCATTAATTGAAACGAGGGTTGTTATACAAGAATAAATTGTGTTTTTGAGGCGCGTTCAATGATGGATGTTGGGACATATTACGATCAGGAACAAAGGGTACGTTCAACTCGAAAAATTTCCAGGAATTCTTTTGAAGATATTTTGGAATAAAAAACTACAATGTGCCAGAAACCTAATGCGAAAATTCTTATAATTCTTATAGATGCATCTGTATACTCTTATAATTCTTATAATTCTTATAGATGCATCTGTATACACTCTTAAAATTATTGTCTAACTGATTTTGATAAAAAATAATTGATTTTGATAAAACCCATTGATTTTGAGCCAATTATTCTGGTTTTGATCAAATTCATCTTGGTTAAATTTGAAGAAATCATTTGGGCTTCAACATATGTTCTACAGTATCCGTATCTGTTATCCAGTTATTTTTATAGAGCCACAGCATGGCAATTCGCGGAATATCTGTCCCGTTACGTTACATGCAACCTGTGATCATTCTATTCCTAATCGGGCACCCTGCTGCTTTATCGCCGTTTCTTTGCGATGGTCAAATTGCCAATTTGCGGAACAAATGCAGTGGCCTTCGCTCTGATATGTTCCAAAATTACATATCTGACAGCCCCTGATGTTATTGTGAAATCCATGCGAAGATACTTATCACTACCTGGTCGTGTCCCCTATTTATAAAGGCACGTACGTAGTGCTTTATTCTCAGCCATTATACATGGTACATACAATATATACAAATGAGAGCTATCCAGTCGTTTGTTCCGAATATTGGAACAATAGAACTAACAGTAATTGCAAGTACAAAATAAAATACATATGGAAACAATAATCCGTTACGATCCAATATTACATTGTCTGGAATAGAAATAGAATATTTTTTTTCGACAGATCTATCTAAAATTTCGAAACGAACCAAAGAATGAATTACATCCTAATTAGGTATACACCGTGGTCAATATATATAAACACTACAGTGCTGTTATACATCATTAGGTATACACCGTGGTCAATATATAAACAATACAGTGCTGTTGTGCCACAAATTTTACACAAATTACGTTAAACTATTAATTAATATGTGGCGTTGCAATAATATTACGTACAATGATTATTATCTGCAATGAAAATGAGTTATATAACATATATTTATGACATGAATCTAACCTTATTCCATTCCATAAACCCATTTTATAAATAGAGGATCTACAACGAGTCCCCAGTTTATAGCGGAATTTACAAAACGAGTCCAGTAAATTAGGTAGGCGAGGTCCAGACCTAATTTTCTGAACGAGTTTTGTAAATTTCGCTATAAACTGGGGACGAGTTGTAGATTCTATTTATTATATGATCCAAAACCTCGACAAGACATATACTTAAATTAACAAATGGGACGCGAAACTAACATTCTTCTATAACTGAAGGCATGCAATGACGTATCACATAACTATGCGTTGTTTGCCCGCGTAAAGAAATAGTCCCAGATAATAAAGACTCTGGCATATTCAATGACATAACTTTTCAAACTCTTTATTCATTATAGTTGTTGGAAACGTATTGGAAGCCATAGTATTTTGAGTCGTAGCGTACGGAATGTAAACAGACGATACACCGGAAGTCAAAGGTCACCTGGAACTATTTCCTGTTATTAAACGAACGTTTAATATCACAATTTATAGAATGGGTTTATTGAATGGAATAAGGGTAGGATCATGTAATAAATTGCGATGTTAAAATAGTTTGAAATTGAGATTTGTTTTTGAAAATTCACGAATGGGGCGCCTTCTTAATAAGACTGAATGCGATCTTGCCGATTCAGTCGTATACTATTATATAACTCTCTAAATCATACTTTTTTTCTACCCATCAGAACATGAGATGAGAATGGTATTGCTGGGTAAGACGGGAGTCGGGAAAAGTGCCACAGCGAACACCATCTTGGGCGAAAAAGCTTTCGAATCGCGAAAATCCGCTCGTTCGGTGACGATATTCTCTAGTGTTGGATTCAATGCATCGGTCCGAGTTGTAGACACCCCCGGATTCTTTGACAACCTTATGTCCAACGACATCACCGTGAAGGAAGTAGTCAAGTGCATAGCCATGTCAGTTCCGGGTCCTCACGCTTTCATCATCGTTGTCAAACCCGACCGATTCACACAGGAAGAGATTGACACTGTTAATCTGATAAAGGAAACATTCGGCCAAGACGTTATGAGATACATGATAGTCCTGTTCGCGAGGAAAGATGATCTTGACGCAGATGGAATATCCATAGATGATTATCTGAAGGAAGCTCCAGACTCTCTTAGAAACTTGCTTATAGATTGTGAGAACAAGTACATTGCCTTTAATAACCGAGCAGACGTTGAAGAGAAAAAGCAACAGTCACGTGATCTCATTGACCTTGTTCATGCTCTCGTGGAACGTAATGGCGGGAAATGTTATTCCCACAAGGTTTATACAGCTGCCGAAAAGGCCATACGCGCAGAGGAGGATACACGTAAACGTGATCTGGAAGAAAAGAAGAATATGGAAATCGAAGCCATCAAAAAGAGTGTTCTTGAAGCAAATCTGTCCAGAGAGGAAGAGTATCGGGATAGAGTAACGAAATTGGACCAAATATTTGCCGAGAAGCAGAAGCGAGTTCGCGACCAGGTTGTGACCGACGATGGTGAGGAAAACATTCGCACAGAGGACTGTGAGGATAAACGCCAACTTGAATGGAAAGAAAAGAAAAATAAAAAACTCGAAGCCATCAAAAATGATATTCTTGAAGCTAATCAGGCCATGGAGAGGGAGTATCAGGACAGAATAACGGAATTGGAACAAGATATTGCTGAACAGAAGGAGCGAGTTCGCGACCAGGTTGTGAGAGACGTTAGCGATGAAAAATTTAAATTGTTCGGTTCGGTCCCTCATACCTTGACGAAATGTTCGATCATGTGATTGTAGACATTGCATCTGTCTGACAATTAACACATATAACACTCCCGTGTGGATCGCGCCTCACACGGAACCAAGCAGACGACATTCATCCGTGCATCGTTCTCTCTATCTGGGGCTCCATAAAGGGTTAACAGTCACACTCCCGTATGGAGCCTCACATGGACCCAAGCAGACGACATTAATCAGCGCATAGTTCTCTTTGTCTGAGGCTCCATAAAGGGTTAATTGTGAATGCACGCGTCCGACGTGGAAGGGTAAATCGGTGATTTCGTCACGGATAATTGAGTACTTTCAATGCAGTACATAAAGCTATAGTCATTTGGAACGGGTACTTATATCATGTACGCCTTGTCACTGAGTCGCGGCCATATTGGATAAATCCAGCCCCGTTCCGTTTTAGTGCTACAGGTCATTTCTGGAGTAGTAAATGGAATTCATGAATATTCAAAGCTGCATATATGGAATGACACTCCAGAACTTTGACATGTAGCACTAAAACACGGAACTGGGCTGGATAGATCCAATATGGCCGCAACTCATATTGACTGGTAATCTTTCGCTAAGGTTTTCTTAATAATATGTGCATGGATTATATGAAATAGCAGTCATTCGACTATATATTAACCTATAATTATGTTGGGACGTTTCATTGGAAAATCTCATTGACTAAGTTCCATTTAAGCCATGCAAGTTTTCTGTTCAAATTCCAGAGGCGGTTCTAACACAAGCTTAGCTTTCTGCGGAAGGTCAATCTATTCATAAACAACTGTGTTCATTATTCTATAGAATGTGCATGTTGCATGGTGCACGCAGTTTCTATATCTTTATATATGTTCTTTCGAACCGTGCTATGTGGATTGAACCGTGCTATGTTATGTGGACATTGAGCCGTGGTATGTGGATATTGTTTGTGGCCACCTGGATATGACGGTTAAAAGTTGCCGAAATGCGCCCTCATCTTGGTATGTTCACTCATAAAAATATTACATTCACGGGTTTCCAAAAAGTTCACCAAATTCTATCGCGTCAAAGTATACATTCTTCTCAAAATATCGTAAATTAAGTTACTTCTATGTATAAACAATTCATTTCATCTAACCAACAGCACGATATCGTAATATTTAATCAATGTTTTTCGACGGTAAAAATAGTAAAAATAACATGTTTTCATGTTGGCCATCCTGTTGCACGATTGGTTGATTCCTCCATATGATTTACCATCATCATATAGCTGATAGCATCATCATATAGTTTACCATCATCATATAGTTAACCATCATCATATAGTTTCTCTTTCCAAAATTAAAGGGGAGAGCATGTTTTGCATAAATCCAGCCAGAAAGGGCAAGAGATTTTCTACAAAGTATTTCTCTGGATCTATCTGGTGAAAAATCTTGAATTTCAGAAATAATAATCTTCATTGTATATGGAGACTGGGTAATTATTAAGAGACGACAAAAATAAAAAAGGATTATATATGAGAAGTTTAAATTATTATTTTCTTTTTTGTCCCTTTCGGTACCAAGAACTGCTAATTTCACACAACGAATATATATTCGAAGACTTTCGCTTTTGTTAAAAATGCACTGGTAAAGTAGCACAATTCGCTGACCTATTTCTCGGTTTTTCTTCTAAATACAGTGTGTACAGTGTGTACTACTCTGTCCTTAGAAGCCAAGAACTCGTGCGGAATCTGGCCCACCCTGGGCTCGTGCTGTACACCCTGGGCCACCCCTGCCCTCGATGTCACTCTGTCCTTACTACTCACATATCTCGCTCCTTGTAATAGCACATTCGTATAGCAGATATCACTGTCACTTGCAATTTCTCCAAAAGTTTAATGATATCTACATCAGCAACATACGATGGGAGGTGCAAGGACATAACTATTGTGTCACTATATATTCTCATTGGTGCATATATATATATATATATATATATATATATTTGGAAAGTGCACTATGGTGTCACTATATATTCTCCTTGGTATATATAATATGGTGTCACTATATATTATCCTTGGTATATATACTATGGTGTCACTATATATTCTCCTTGGTATATATACTACTAGAAGGTGACCCGACTTCGTCCGGGCTTTGACCTTGAATTGTCCATTTTGAAGGTCAAATGGGGAAACGATTTGACCAGTCCAAAACACTGCCCGGACAAAACTACCCGACAAACGTGCCCGTCGAAATCCATCCGATTTTACCCGATTTGAACTTGAATTGATCATTTTGAAGGTCAAGGTCAGGTCGGGGTCACGATTCGACCCGTCCAAAACACACAGTGGACAAAAGTAACCCTATGTATAAAATTTCGTCGAAATCCCATCAAAATTGGCGATTTGACATTGAATTGACCCGATTTCAAGGTCAAGGTCATGTCGCACGGGCAAATGAATATGCTTATGAGACTCCCCATACGAAAGTACCCCCACATACCAAGTTTCATCGAAATCCCGTGATATTCGAGAGTTTGACCTTGAAATTATCCGATTTCAAGGTCAAGGTCACGTCGCACGGGCAAATTAATAGGCCTATGTCACCCCCCCCCCCCGGCCGAAAATACCCCCACATACCAAGTTTTATCGAAATCGGGTCGGCCGTTTTCGAGTTCATCGCGAACACACACACACACACACACACACACCCAGACACACAGATCTTCCAAAATATATAATAGACTAGACGATGAGCCCGACGTTGTCCGGGCTATTCAAAAACCAAATTTCAAGTCGATAGCTCTACCCGTTTCCGAGATCTGGTCAGCGCTGGCGTCGCACGGGCTCGGCGCCCCGATAAAATTCGTATCCGGGGCAAGATACATTCACATACCAAATTTAAAGTCGATAGCTCCACCGTTTCCGATATCTGGTCTGCGCATGCGCATGCGCGATGCTTGCGTCGCAAGCGCTCGGCGACCCGATAAAATTCGTATCTGGGGCAAGATACATTCACATAGCAAATTTCAAGTCGATAGCTCCACCCGTTTCCGAGATCTCGTCTGCGCATGCGCTGCACGGGCGCCACACGGGCTCGACAATACGACGTTGACGACCGCCTGGTCAAACTACACACACGTACCAAGTTTCGTCCCGATCGGTCAACCCGTTTTCGATTGTAAAATGACATACATACATACAGACAGACAGACAGACAGACAGACAGACAGAGGTCTTCAAAATATATATACTATGGCGTCACTATCTATTCTCCTTGGTATACATACTATGGCGTCACTATATATTCTCCTTGGTATATATACTATGGCGTCACTATATATTCTCCTTGGTATATATACTATGGTGTCACTATATATTCTCCTTGGTATATATACTACTAGCCGATGAGCCCGACGTTGTCCGGGCTATTCAAAACCCAAATTTCAAGTCGATAGCTCTACCCGTTTCCTAGATCTGGTATGCGCATGCGCGAAGCTGGCGTCGCACGGGCTCGGATACCCGATAAAATTCGTATCCGGGACAAGATACATTTACATAGCAAATTTCAAGTCGATAGCTCCACCCGTTTCCGAGATCTCGTCTGCGCATGCGCGAAGCGGGCACCGCACGGGATCGCCAATACCACAACGTCGACCGCCTGGTCAAACTACATACATGTACCAAGTTTCGTCCCGATCGGTCGAGAATCGTAGATTTGTATAAATGGCACACAGACAGACATACAGACAGACAGACAGACAGACAAACAGAGGTCTTCAAAATATATATGAGACTAGCCGATGAGCCCGACATTGACCGGGCTATTCAAAAACCAAATTTCAAGTCGAGAGCCCGACGTTGTCCGGGCTATTCAAAAACCAAATTTCAAGTCGATAGCTCCACCCGTTTCCGAGATCTGGTCTGCGCATGCGCGAAGTTTGCGTCGCACGGGCTCAGCGACCCGATAAAATTGGTATCCGGGTCAAGATACATTCACATAGCAACTTTCAAGTCGATAGCTCCACCCGTTTCCGAGATCTCGTCTGCGCATGCACTGCACGGGCGCCACACGGGCTCGACAATACGACGTTGACGACCTCGTGGTCAAACTACACACACGTACCAAGTTTCGTCCCGATCGGTCGAGAATCGTAGATTTGTATAAATGACATACATACATACAGACATACATACAGACAGATGTCTTCAAAATATATAGGAGACTAGCCGATGAGCCCGACGTTGTCCGGGCTATTCAAAAACAAAATTTCAAGTCGATAGCTCCTCCCGTTTCCGAGATCTGGTCTGCGCATGCGCGAAGCTGGCGTCGCACGGACTCAGCGACCCGACAAAATTCGTATCCGGGGCAAGATACATTCACGTAGCAAATTTCAAGTCGATAGGTCCACCCGTTTCCGAGATCTGGTCTGCGCAAGCGCGAAGCTGGCGTCGCACGGGCTCAGCGACCCGATAAAATTCGTATCCGGGGCAAGGTACATTCACATAGCAAATTTCAAGTCGATAGCTCCACCCGTTTCCGAGATCTCGTCTACGCATGCGCTGCACGGGCGCCACACGGGATCGACAATACGACGTTGACGACCGCCTGGTCAAACTACACACACGTACCAAGTTTCGTCCCGATCGGTCAACCCGTTTTCGATTGTAACATGACATACATACATACAGACAGACAGACAGACAGACAGACAGAGGTCTTCAAACTATATATACTATGGCGTCACTATCTATTCTCCTTGGTATACATACTATGGCGTCACTATATATTCTCCTTGGTATATATACTATGGCGTCACTATATATTCTCCTTGGTATATATACTATGGAGTCACTATATATTCTCCTTGGTATATATACTACTAGCCGATGAGCCCGACGTTGTCCGGGCTATTCAAAACCCAAATTTCAAGTCGATAGCTCTACCCGTTTCCTAGAACTGGTCTGCGCATTCGCGAAGCTGGCGTCGCACGGGCTCGGAGACCCGATAAAATTCGTATCCGGGGCAAGATACATTCACATAGCAAATTTCAAGTCGATAGCTCCACCCGTTTCCGAGATCTCGTCTGCGCATGCGCGAAGCGGGCGCCGCACGGGATCGCCAATACCACAACGTCGACCGCCTGGTCAAACTACATACAAGTACCGAGTTTCGTCCCGATCGGTCGAGAATCGTAGATTTGTATAAATGGCATACAGACAGACATACAGACAGACAGACAGACATACAAACAAAGGTCTTCAAAATATATATGAGACTAGCCGATGAGCCCGACGTTGTCCGGGCTATTCAAAAACCAAATTTCAAGTCGAGAGCCCGACGTTGTCCGGGCTATTCAAAAACCAAATTTCAAGTCGATAGCTCAACCCGTTTCCGAGATCTGGTCTGCGCATGCGCGAAGTTTGCGTCGCACGGGCTCAGCGACCCGATAACATTGGTATCCGGGGCAAGATACATTCACGTAGCAAATTTCAAGTCGATAGGTCCACCCGTTTCCGAGATCTGGTCTGCGCAAGCGCGAAGCTGGCGTCGCACGGGCTCAGCGACCCGATAAAATTCGTATCCGGGGCAAGGTACATTCACATAGCAAATTTCAAGTCGATAGCTCCACCCGTTTCCGAGATCTGGTCTGCGCATGCACTGCACGGGCGGCACACGGACTCGACAATACGACGTTGACGACCTCGTGGTCAAACTACACACACGTACCAAGTTTCGTCCCGACCGGTCGAGAATCGTAGATTTGTATAAATGACATACATACATACAGACATACATACAGACAGACAGACAGAGGTCTTCAAAATATATAGGAGACTAGCCGATGAGCCCGACGTTGTCCGGGCTATTCAAAAACCAAATTTCAAGTCGATAGCTCCATCCGTTTCCGACATATGGTCTGCGCATGCGCGAAGCTGGCGTCGCACGGACTCAGCGACCCGATAAAATTCGTATCCGGGGCAAGATACATTCACATAGCAAATTTCAAGTCGATAGGTGCACCCGTTTCCGAGATCTGGTCTGCGCATGCGCGAAGTTGGCGTCGCACGGGCTCAGCGACCCGATAAAATTCGTATACGGGGCAAGATACATTCACATAGCAAATTTCAAGTCGATAGCTCCACCCGTTTCCGAGATCTCGTCTGCGCATGCCCGAAGTTTGCGTCGCACGGGCTCGGCGACCCGATAAAATTCGTATCCGGGGCAAGATACATTCACATAGCAAATTTCAAGTCGATAGCTCCACCCGTTTCCGAGATCTGGTCTGCGCATACGCGAAGTTTGCGTCGCACGGGCTCAGCGACCCGATAAAATTGGTATCCGGGGCAAGATACATTCACATAGCAAATTTCAAGTCGATAGCTCCACCCGTTTCCGAGATCTCGTCTGCGCATGCGCTGCACGGGCGCCCCACGGGCTCGACAATACGACGTTGACGACCGCCTGGTCAAACTACACACACGTACCAAGTTTCGTCCCGATCGGTCAACCCGTTTTCGATTGTAAAATGACATACATACATACATACATACAGACAGACAGACAGACAGACAGACAGAGGTCTTCAAAATATATATACTATGGCGTCACTCTCTATTCTCCTTGGTATATATACTATGGCGTCACTATATATTCTCCTTGGTATATATACTATGGCGTCACTATATATTCTCCTTGGTATATATACTATGGTGTCACTATATATTCTCCTTGGTATATATACTACTAGCCGATGAGCCCGACGTTGTCCGGGCTATTCAAAACCCAAATTTCAAGTCGATAGCTCTACCCGTTTCCGAGATCTGGTCTGCGCATGCGCGAAGCTGGCGTCGCACGAGCTCGGCGACCCGATAAAATTCGTATCCGGGGAAAGATACATTCACATAGCAAATTTCAAGTCGATAGCTCCACCCGTTTCCGAGATCTCGTCTGCGCATGCGCGAAGAGGGCGCCGCACGGGCTCGCCAATACGACAACATCCACCGCCTGGTCAAACTACACACACGTACCAAGTTTCGTCCCGATCGGTCGAGAATCGTAGATTTGTATCAATGACAGACAAACATAGATACAAACAGACAAACAAACAGAGGTCTTCAAAATATATATGAGACTAGCCGATGAGCCCGACTTTTATCGGGTTATTCAGAAACCAATTTCAAGTCGATAGCTCTACCCGTTTCCGAGATTTGGTCTGCGCGAAGCTGGCGTCGCACGGGCTCGGCGATGAGCCCAACGTTTTCCGAGCTATTCAAAAACCAAATTTCAAGTCGATAGCTCTACCCAGCCCGACGTTGTCCGGGCAATTCAAAAACCAAATTTTAAGTCGATAGCTCTACCCGTTTCCGAGATCTGGTCTGCGCATGGGCTCGGCGACCCGATAAAACTCGTATCCGGGGCAAGATACATTCACTTACCAAATATCAAGTCGATAGCTCAACCCGTTTCCGAGATCTCGTCTGCGCATGCGCGAAGCGGGCGCCGCACGGGCTCGCCAATACGACAACGACGACCGCCTGGACAAACTACACACACTTTCCAAGTTTCGTCCCGATCGATCGAGAATCGTAGATGTGTATCAATGACATACAGACAGACATACAGACAGAGAAACAGAGGTCTTCAAAATATATATGAGACTAGCCGATGAGCCCGACGTTGTCCGGGCTATTCAAAAACCAAATTTCAAGTCGATAGCTCCACCCGTTTCCGAGATCTGGTCTGCGCATGCGCAAAGCTGGCGTCGCACGGGCTCGGCGACCTGATAAAATTCGTATCCAGGGCAAGATACATTCACATAGCAAATTTCAAGTCGATAGCTCCACCCGTTTCCGAGATCTCGTCTGCGCATGCGCTGCATGGGCGCCACACGGACTCGACAATACGACGTTGACGACCTCCTGGTCAAACTACACACACGTACCAAGTTTCGTCCCGATCGGTCGAGAATCGTAGATTTATATAAATGACATACATACATACAGACATACATACAGACAGACAGACAGAGGTCTTCAAAATATATAGAAGACTAGCCGATGAGCCCGACGTTGTCCGGGCTATTCAAAAACCAAATTTCAAGTCGATAGCTCTACCCAGCCCGACGTTGTCCGGGCTATTCAAAAACCAAATTTCAAGTCGATAGCTCCGAGATCTGGTCTGCGCATGCGCGAAGCTTGCGTCGCACGGGATCGGCGACCCGATAAAAATCGTATCCGGGGCATTCACATACCAAATTTCAAGTCGACAGCTCCACCCGTTTCCGAGATCTCGTCTGCGCATGCGCGAAGCTGGCGTCGCACGGACTCGGCGACCGGATAAAATTCGTATCCGGGGCAAGATACATTCACATAGCAAATTTCAAGTCGATAGGTCTACCCGTTTCCGAGATCTGGTCTGCGCATGCGCGAAGCTGGCGACGCACGGGCTCAGCGACCCGATAAAATTCGTAACCGGGGCAAGATACATTCACATAGCAAATTTCAAGTCGATAGCTCTACCCGTTTCCGAGATCTGGTCTGCGCATGTGCGAAGCTGGCGTCGCACGAGCTCCGCGACCCGATAAAATTCGTATCCGGGGAAAGATACATTCACATAGCAAATTTCAAGTCGATAGCTCCACCCGTTTCCGAGATCTCGTCTGCGCATGCGCGAAGAGGGCGCCGCACGGGCTCACCAATACGACAACATCCACCGCCTGGTCAAACTACACACACGTACCAAGTTTCGTCCCGATCGGTCGAGAATCGTAGATTTGTATCAATGACAGACAAACATAGTTACAAACAGACAAACAAACAGAGGTCTTCAAAATATATATGAGACTAGCCGATGAGCCCGACTTTTATCGGGTTATTCAGAAACCAATTTCAAGTCGATAGCTCTACCCGTTTCCGAGATCTGGTCTGCGCGAAGCTGGCGTCGCACGGGCTCGGCGATGAGCCCGACGTTTTCCGAGCTATTCAAAAACCAAATTTCAAGTCGATAGCTCTACCCAGCCCGACGTTGTCCGGGCTATTCAAAAACCAAATTTTAAGTCGATAGCTCTACCCGTTTCCGAGATCTGGTCTGCGCATGGGCTCGGCGACCCGATAAAATTCGTATCCGGGGCAAGATACATTCACATACCAAATTTCAAGTCGATAGCTCAACCCGTTTCCGAGATCTCGTCAGCGCATGCGCGAAGCGGGCGCCGCACGGGCTCGCCAATACGACAACGACGACCGCCTGGACAAACTACACACACTTTCCAAGTTTCGTCCCGATCGATCGAGAATCGTAGATTTGTATCAATGACATACAGACAGACATACAGACAGAGAAACAGAGGTCTTCAAAATATATATGAGACTAGCCGATGAGCCCGACGTTGTCCGGGCTATTCAAAAACCAAATTTCAAGTCGATAGCTCCACCCGTTTCCGAGATCTGGTCTGCGCATGCGCAAAGCTGGCGTCGCACGGGCTCGGCGACCCGATAAAATTCGTATCCAGGGCAAGATACATTCACATAGCAAATTTCAAGTCGATAGCTCCACCCGTTTCCGAGATCTCGTCTGCGCATGCGCTGCATGGGCGCCACACGGGCTCGACAATACGACGTTGACGACCTCTTGGTCAAACTACACACACGTACCAAGTTTCGTCCCGATCGGTCGAGAATCGTAGATTTATATAAATGACATACGTACATACAGACATACATACAGACAGACAGACAGAGGTCTTCAAAATATATAGAAGACTAGCCGATGAGCCCGACTTTGTCCGGGCTATTCAAAAACCAAATTTCAAGTCGATAGCTCTACCCAGCCCAACGTTGTCCGGGCTATTCAAAAACCAAATTTCAAGTCGATAGCTCCGAGATCTGGTCTGCGCATGCGCGAAGCTTGCGTCGCACGGGATCGGCGACCCGATAAAAATCGTATCCGGGGCAAGATACATTCACATACCAAATTTCAAGTCGACAGCTCCACCCGTTTCCGAGATCTCGTCTGCGCATGCGCGAAGCTGGCGTCGCACGGACTCGGCGACCGGATAAAATTCGTATCCGGGGCAAGATACATTCACATAGCAAATTTCAAGTCGATAGGTCTACCCGTTTCCGAGATCTGGTCTGCGCATGCGCGAAGCTGGCGACGCACGGGCTCAGCGACCCGATAAAATTCGTAACCGGGGCAAGATACATTCACATAGCAAATTTAAAGTCGATAGCTCCTCCCGTTTCCGAGATCTCGTCTGCGCATGACCGAAGTTTGCGTCGCACGGGCTCGGCGACCCGATAAAATTCGTATCCGGGTCAAGATACATTCACATAGCAAATTTCAAGTTGATAGCTCCGCCCGTTTCCGAGATCTCGTCTGGGCATGCACTGCACGGGCGCCACACGGGCTCGACAATACGACGTTGACGACCTCCTGGTCAAACTACACACACGTACCAAGTTTCGTCCCGATCGGTCGAGAATCGTAGATTTGTATAAATAAACCAAGTCCGAGATAGCTCTACCCGTTTCCGAGATCTGGTCTGCCCATGCGCGAAGCTGGCGTCGCACGGACTCGGCGATGAGCCCGACGTTGTCCGGGCTATTCAAAAACCAAATTTCAAGTCGATAGCTCTACCCGTTTCCGAGATCTGGTCTGCGCATGCGCGAAGCTGGCGTCGCACGGGCTCGGCGACCCGATAAAATTCGTGTCCGGGGCAAGATACATTCACATACCAAATTTAAAGTCGATAGCTCCACCCGTTTCCGAGATCTGGTCTGCGCATGCGCGAAGCTTGCGTCGCACTGGCTCGGCGACCCGATAAAATTCGTATCCGGAACAAGATACATTCACGTAGCAAATTTCAAGTCGATAGCTCCACCCGTTTCCGAGATCTCGTCTGCGCATGCGCGAAGCTGGCGTCGCACGTGCTCGGCGACCCGATAAAATTCGTATCCGGGGCAAGATACATTCACACACAAATTTCAAGTCGATAGCTCCACCCGTTTCCGAGATCTCGTCTGCGCATGCGCGAAGCTGGCGTCGCACGGACTCGGCGACCCGATACAATTCGTATCCGGGGCAAGATACATTCACATAGCAAATTTCAAGTCGATAGCTCCACCCATTTCCGAGATCTCGTCTGCGGATGCGCGAAGCGGGCGCCGCACGGGCTCGCCAATTCGACAACGTCCACCGCCTGGTCAAACTACACACACGTACCAAGTTTCGTCCCGATCGGTCGAGAATCGTAGATTTGTATTAATGACATACAGACAGACAGACATACAGACAGACAGACAGACAGGTCAACCCGTTTTCGATTGTAAAATGACATACATACATACAGACAGACAGACAGACAGACAGACAGAGGTCTTCAAAATATATATACTTTGGCGTCACTATCTATTCTCCTTGGTATATATACTATGGCGTCACTATATATTCTCCTTGGTATATATACTATGGCGTCACTATATATTCTCCTTGGTATATATACTATGGTGTCACTATATATTCTCCTTGGTATATATACTACTAGCCGATGAGCCCGACGTTGTCCGGGCTATTCAAAACCCAAATTTCAAGTCGATAGCTCTACCCGTTTCCGAGATCTGGTCTGCGCATGCGCGAAGCTGGCGTCGCACGAGCTCGGCGACCCGATAAAATTCGTATCCGGGGAAAGATACATTCACATAGCAAATTTCAAGTCGATAGCTCCACCCGTTTCCGAGATCTCGTCTGCGCATGCGCGAAGAGGGCGCCGCACGGGCTCGCCAATACGACAACATCCACCGCCTGGTCAAACTACACACACGTACCAAGTTTCGTCCCGATCGGTCGAGAATCGTAGATTTGTATCAATGACAGACAAACATAGATACAAACAGACAAACAAACAGAGGTCTTCAAAATATATATGAGACTAGCCGATGAGCCCGACTTTTATCGGGTTATTCAGAAACCAATTTCAAGTCGATAGCTCTACCCGTTTCCGAGATTTGGTCTGCGCGAAGCTGGCGTCGCACGGGCTCGGCGATGAGCCCAACGTTTTCCGAGCTATTCAAAAACCAAATTTCAAGTCGATAGCTCTACCCAGCCCGACGTTGTCCGGGCAATTCAAAAACCAAATTTTAAGTCGATAGCTCTACCCGTTTCCGAGATCTGGTCTGCGCATGGGCTCGGCGACCCGATAAAACTCGTATCCGGGGCAAGATACATTCACTTACCAAATATCAAGTCGATAGCTCAACCCGTTTCCGAGATCTCGTCTGCGCATGCGCGAAGCGGGCGCCGCACGGGCTCGCCAATACGACAACGACGACCGCCTGGACAAACTACAACACTTTCCAAGTTTCGTCCCGATCGATCGAGAATCGTAGATTTGTATCAATGACATACAGACAGACATACAGACAGAGAAACAGAGGTCTTCAAAATATATATGAGACTAGCCGATGAGCCCGACGTTGTCCGGGCTATTCAAAAACCAAATTTCAAGTCGATAGCTCCACCCGTTTCCGAGATCTGGTCTGCGCATGCGCAAAGCTGGCATCGCACGGGCTCGGCGACCTGATAAAATTCGTATCCAGGGCAAGATACATTCACATAGCAAATTTCAAGTCGATAGCTCCACCCGTTTCCGAGATCTCGTCTGCGCATGCGCTGCATGGGCGCCACACGGGCTCGACAATACGACGTTGACGACCTCCTGGTCAAACTACACACACGTACCAAGTTTCGTCCCGATCGGTCGAGAATCGTAGATTTATATAAATGACATACATACATACAGACATACATACAGACAGACAGACAGAGGTCTTCAAAATATATAGAAGACTAGCCGATGAGCCCGACGTTGTCCGGGCTATTCAAAAACCAAATTTCAAGTCGATAGCTCTACCCAGCCCGACGTTGTCCGGGCTATTCAAAAACCAAATTTCAAGTCGATAGCTCCGAGATCTGGTCTGCGCATGCGCGAAGCTTGCGTCGCACGGGATCGGCGACCCGATAAAAATCGTATCCGGGGCATTCACATACCAAATTTCAAGTCGACAGCTCCACCCGTTTCCGAGATCTCGTCTGCGCATGCGCGAAGCTGGCGTCGCACGGACTCGGCGACCGGATAAAATTCGTATCCGGGGCAAGATACATTCACAGAGCAAATTTCAAGTCGATAGGTCTACCCGTTTCCGAGATCTGGTCTGCGCATGCGCGAAGCTGGCGACGCACGGGCTCAGCGACCCGATAAAATTCGTAACCGGGGCAAGATACATTCACATAGCAAATTTCAAGTCGATAGCTCTACCCGTTTCCGAGATCTGGTCTGCGCATGTGCGAAGCTGGCGTCGCACGAGCTCCGCGACCCGATAAAATTCGTATCCGGGGAAAGATACATTCACATAGCAAATTTCAAGTCGATAGCTCCACCCGTTTCCGAGATCTCGTCTGCGCATGCGCGAAGAGGGCGCCGCACGGGCTCGCCAATACGACAACATCCACCGCCTGGTCAAACTACACACACGTACCAAGTTTCGTCCCGATCGGTCGAGAATCGTAGATTTGTATCAATGACAGACAAACATAGTTACAAACAGACAAACAAACAGAGGTCTTCAAAATATATATGAGACTAGCCGATGAGCCCGACTTTTATCGGGTTATTCAGAAACCAATTTCAAGTCGATAGCTCTACCCGTTTCCGAGATCTGGTCTGCGCGAAGCTGGCGTCGCACGGGCTCGGCGATGAGCCCGACGTTTTCCGAGCTATTCAAAAACCAAATTTCAAGTCGATAGCTCTACCCAGCCCGACGTTGTCCGGGCTATTCAAAAACCAAATTTTAAGTCGATAGCTCTACCCGTTTCCGAGATCTGGTCTGCGCATGGGCTCGGCGACCCGATAAAATTCGTATCCGGGGCAAGATACATTCACATACCAAATTTCAAGTCGATAGCTCAACCCGTTTCCGAGATCTCGTCAGCGCATGCGCGAAGCGGGCGCCGCACGGGCTCGCCAATACGACAACGACGACCGCCTGGACAAACTACACACACTTTCCAAGTTTCGTCCCGATCGATCGAGAATCGTAGATTTGTATCAATGACATACAGACAGACATACAGACAGAGAAACAGAGGTCTTCAAAATATATATGAGACTAGCCGATGAGCCCGACGTTGTCCGGGCTATTCAAAAACCAAATTTCAAGTCGATAGCTCCACCCGTTTCCGAGATCTGGTCTGCGCATGCGCAAAGCTGGCGTCGCACGGGCTCGGCGACCCGATAAAATTCGTATCCAGGGCAAGATACATTCACATAGCAAATTTCAAGTCGATAGCTCCACCCGTTTCCGAGATCTCGTCTGCGCATGCGCTGCATGGGCGCCACACGGGCTCGACAATACGACGTTGACGACCTCTTGGTCAAACTACACACACGTACCAAGTTTCGTCCCGATCGGTCGAGAATCGTAGATTTATATAAATGACATACGTACATACAGACATACATACAGACAGACAGACAGAGGTCTTCAAAATATATAGAAGACTAGCCGATGAGCCCGACTTTGTCCGGGCTATTCAAAAACCAAATTTCAAGTCGATAGCTCTACCCAGCCCAACGTTGTCCGGGCTATTCAAAAACCAAATTTCAAGTCGATAGCTCCGAGATCTGGTCTGCGCATGCGCGAAGCTTGCGTCGCACGGGATCGGCGACCCGATAAAAATCGTATCCGGGGCAAGATACATTCACATACCAAATTTCAAGTCGACAGCTCCACCCGTTTCCGAGATCTCGTCTGCGCATGCGCGAAGCTGGCGTCGCACGGACTCGGCGACCGGATAAAATTCGTATCCGGGGCAAGATACATTCACATAGCAAATTTCAAGTCGATAGGTCTACCCGTTTCCGAGATCTGGTCTGCGCATGCGCGAAGCTGGCGACGCACGGGCTCAGCGACCCGATAAAATTCGTAACCGGGGCAAGATACATTCACATAGCAAATTTAAAGTCGATAGCTCCTCCCGTTTCCGAGATCTCGTCTGCGCATGACCGAAGTTTGCGTCGCACGGGCTCGGCGACCCGATAAAATTCGTATCCGGGTCAAGATACATTCACATAGCAAATTTCAAGTTGATAGCTCCGCCCGTTTCCGAGATCTCGTCTGGGCATGCACTGCACGGGCGCCACACGGGCTCGACAATACGACGTTGACGAACTCCTGGTCAAACTACACACACGTACCAAGTTTCGTCCCGATCGGTCGAGAATCGTAGATTTGTATAAATAAACCAAGTCCGAGATAGCTCTACCCGTTTCCGAGATCTGGTCTGCCCATGCGCGAAGCTGGCGTCGCACGGACTCGGCGATGAGCCCGACGTTGTCCGGGCTATTCAAAAACCAAATTTCAAGTCGATAGCTCTACCCGTTTCCGAGATCTGGTCTGCGCATGCGCGAAGCTGGCGTCGCACGGGCTCGGCGACCCGATAAAATTCGTGTCCGGGGCAAGATACATTCACATACCAAATTTAAAGTCGATAGCTCCACCCGTTTCCGAGATCTGGTCTGCGCATGCGCGAAGCTTGCGTCGCACTGGCTCGGCGACCCGATAAAATTCGTATCCGGAACAAGATACATTCACGTAGCAAATTTCAAGTCGATAGCTCCACCCGTTTCCGAGATCTCGTCTGCGCATGCCCGAAGCTGGCGTCGCACGTGCTCGGCGACCCGATAAAATTCGTATCCGGGGCAAGATACATTCACACACAAATTTCAAGTCGATAGCTCCACCCGTTTCCGAGATCTCGTCTGCGCATGCGCGAAGCTGGCGTCGCACGGACTCGGCGACCCGATACAATTCGTATCCGGGGCAAGATACATTCACATAGCAAATTTCAAGTCGATAGCTCCACCCATTTCCGAGATCTCGTCTGCGGATGCGCGAAGCGGGCGCCGCACGGGCTCGCCAATTCGACAACGTCCACCGCCTGGTCAAACTACACACACGTACCAAGTTTCGTCCCGATCGGTCGAGAATCGTAGATTTGTATTAATGACATACAGACAGACAGACATACAGACAGACAGACAGACAGGTCAACCCGTTTTCGATTGTAAAATGACATACATACATACAGACAGACAGACAGACAGACAGACAGAGGTCTTCAAAATATATATACTTTGGCGTCACTATCTATTCTCCTTGGTATATATACTATGGCGTCACTATATATTCTCCTTGGTATATATACTATGGCGTCACTATATATTCTCCTTGGTATATATACTATGGTGTCACTATATATTCTCCTTGGTATATATACTACTAGCCGATGAGCCCGACGTTGTCCGGGCTATTCAAAACCCAAATTTCAAGTCGATAGCTCTACCCGTTTCCGAGATCTGGTCTGCGCATGCGCGAAGCTGGCGTCGCACGAGCTCGGCGACCCGATAAAATTCGTATCCGGGGAAAGATACATTCACATAGCAAATTTCAAGTCGATAGCTCCACCCGTTTCCGAGATCTCGTCTGCGCATGCGCGAAGAGGGCGCCGCACGGGCTCGCCAATACGACAACATCCACCGCCTGGTCAAACTACACACACGTACCAAGTTTCGTCCCGATCGGTCGAGAATCGTAGATTTGTATCAATGACAGACAAACATAGATACAAACAGACAAACAAACAGAGGTCTTCAAAATATATATGAGACTAGCCGATGAGCCCGACTTTTATCGGGTTATTCAGAAACCAATTTCAAGTCGATAGCTCTACCCGTTTCCGAGATTTGGTCTGCGCGAAGCTGGCGTCGCACGGGCTCGGCGATGAGCCCAACGTTTTCCGAGCTATTCAAAAACCAAATTTCAAGTCGATAGCTCTACCCAGCCCGACGTTGTCCGGGCAATTCAAAAACCAAATTTTAAGTCGATAGCTCTACCCGTTTCCGAGATCTGGTCTGCGCATGGGCTCGGCGACCCGATAAAACTCGTATCCGGGGCAAGATACATTCACTTACCAAATATCAAGTCGATAGCTCAACCCGTTTCCGAGATCTCGTCTGCGCATGCGCGAAGCGGGCGCCGCACGGGCTCGCCAATACGACAACGACGACCGCCTGGACAAACTACAACACTTTCCAAGTTTCGTCCCGATCGATCGAGAATCGTAGATTTGTATCAATGACATACAGACAGACATACAGACAGAGAAACAGAGGTCTTCAAAATATATATGAGACTAGCCGATGAGCCCGACGTTGTCCGGGCTATTCAAAAACCAAATTTCAAGTCGATAGCTCCACCCGTTTCCGAGATCTGGTCTGCGCATGCGCAAAGCTGGCATCGCACGGGCTCGGCGACCTGATAAAATTCGTATCCAGGGCAAGATACATTCACATAGCAAATTTCAAGTCGATAGCTCCACCCGTTTCCGAGATCTCGTCTGCGCATGCGCTGCATGGGCGCCACACGGGCTCGACAATACGACGTTGACGACCTCCTGGTCAAACTACACACACGTACCAAGTTTCGTCCCGATCGGTCGAGAATCGTAGATTTATATAAATGACATACATACATACAGACATACATACAGACAGACAGACAGAGGTCTTCAAAATATATAGAAGACTAGCCGATGAGCCCGACGTTGTCCGGGCTATTCAAAAACCAAATTTCAAGTCGATAGCTCTACCCAGCCCGACGTTGTCCGGGCTATTCAAAAACCAAATTTCAAGTCGATAGCTCCGAGATCTGGTCTGCGCATGCGCGAAGCTTGCGTCGCACGGGATCGGCGACCCGATAAAAATCGTATCCGGGGCATTCACATACCAAATTTCAAGTCGACAGCTCCACCCGTTTCCGAGATCTCGTCTGCGCATGCGCGAAGCTGGCGTCGCACGGACTCGGCGACCGGATAAAATTCGTATCCGGGGCAAGATACATTCACATAGCAAATTTCAAGTCGATAGGTCTACCCGTTTCCGAGATCTGGTCTGCGCATGCGCGAAGCTGGCGACGCACGGGCTCAGCGACCCGATAAAATTCGTAACCGGGGCAAGATACATTCACATAGCAAATTTCAAGTCGATAGCTCTACCCGTTTCCGAGATCTGGTCTGCGCATGTGCGAAGCTGGCGTCGCACGAGCTCCGCGACCCGATAAAATTCGTATCCGGGGAAAGATACATTCACATAGCAAATTTCAAGTCGATAGCTCCACCCGTTTCCGAGATCTCGTCTGCGCATGCGCGAAGAGGGCGCCGCACGGGCTCGCCAATACGACAACATCCACCGCCTGGTCAAACTACACACACGTACCAAGTTTCGTCCCGATCGGTCGAGAATCGTAGATTTGTATCAATGACAGACATAGTTACATAGTTACATAGTTACATAGACATAGTTACAAACAGACAAACAAACAGAGGTCTTCAAAATATATATGAGACTAGCCGATGAGCCCGACTTTTATCGGGTTATTCAGAAACCAATTTCAAGTCGATAGCTCTACCCGTTTCCGAGATCTGGTCTGCGCGAAGCTGGCGTCGCACGGGCTCGGCGATGAGCCCGACGTTTTCCGAGCTATTCAAAAACCAAATTTCAAGTCGATAGCTCTACCCAGCCCGACGTTGTCCGGGCTATTCAAAAACCAAATTTTAAGTCGATAGCTCTACCCGTTTCCGAGATCTGGTCTGCGCATGGGCTCGGCGACCCGATAAAATTCGTATCCGGGGCAAGATACATTCACATACCAAATTTCAAGTCGATAGCTCAACCCGTTTCCGAGATCTCGTCAGCGCATGCGCGAAGCGGGCGCCGCACGGGCTCGCCAATACGACAACGACGACCGCCTGGACAAACTACACACACTTTCCAAGTTTCGTCCCGATCGATCGAGAATCGTAGATTTGTATCAATGACATACAGACAGACATACAGACAGAGAAACAGAGGTCTTCAAAATATATATGAGACTAGCCGATGAGCCCGACGTTGTCCGGGCTATTCAAAAACCAAATTTCAAGTCGATAGCTCCACCCGTTTCCGAGATCTGGTCTGCGCATGCGCAAAGCTGGCGTCGCACGGGCTCGGCGACCCGATAAAATTCGTATCCAGGGCAAGATACATTCACATAGCAAATTTCAAGTCGATAGCTCCACCCGTTTCCGAGATCTCGTCTGCGCATGCGCTGCATGGGCGCCACACGGGCTCGACAATACGACGTTGACGACCTCTTGGTCAAACTACACACACGTACCAAGTTTCGTCCCGATCGGTCGAGAATCGTAGATTTATATAAATGACATACGTACATACAGACATACATACAGACAGACAGACAGAGGTCTTCAAAATATATAGAAGACTAGCCGATGAGCCCGACTTTGTCCGGGCTATTCAAAAACCAAATTTCAAGTCGATAGCTCTACCCAGCCCAACGTTGTCCGGGCTATTCAAAAACCAAATTTCAAGTCGATAGCTCCGAGATCTGGTCTGCGCATGCGCGAAGCTTGCGTCGCACGGGATCGGCGACCCGATAAAAATCGTATCCGGGGCAAGATACATTCACATACCAAATTTCAAGTCGACAGCTCCACCCGTTTCCGAGATCTCGTCTGCGCATGCGCGAAGCTGGCGTCGCACGGACTCGGCGACCGGATAAAATTCGTATCCGGGGCAAGATACATTCACATAGCAAATTTCAAGTCGATAGGTCTACCCGTTTCCGAGATCTCGTCTGCGCATGCGCTGCATGGGCGCCACACGGGCTCGACAATACGACGTTGACGACCTCTTGGTCAAACTACACACACGTACCAAGTTTCGTCCCGATCGGTCGAGAATCGTAGATTTATATAAATGACATACGTACATACAGACATACATACAGACAGACAGACAGAGGTCTTCAAAATATATAGAAGACTAGCCGATGAGCCCGACGTTGTCCGGGCTATTCAAAAACCAAATTTCAAGTCGATAGCTCTACCCAGCCCGACGTTGTCCGGGCTATTCAAAAACCAAATTTCAAGTCGATAGCTCCGAGATCTGGTCTGCGCATGCGCGAAGCTTGCGTCGCACGGGATCGGCGACCCGATAAAAATCGTATCCGGGGCATTCACATACCAAATTTCAAGTCGACAGCTCCACCCGTTTCCGAGATCTCGTCTGCGCATGCGCGAAGCTGGCGTCGCACGGACTCGGCGACCGGATAAAATTCGTATCCGGGGCAAGATACATTCACATAGCAAATTTCAAGTCGATAGGTCTACCCGTTTCCGAGATCTGGTCTGCGCATGCGCGAAGCTGGCGACGCACGGGCTCAGCGACCCGATAAAATTCGTAACCGGGGCAAGATACATTCACATAGCAAATTTCAAGTCGATAGCTCTACCCGTTTCCGAGATCTGGTCTGCGCATGTGCGAAGCTGGCGTCGCACGAGCTCCGCGACCCGATAAAATTCGTATCCGGGGAAAGATACATTCACATAGCAAATTTCAAGTCGATAGCTCCACCCGTTTCCGAGATCTCGTCTGCGCATGCGCGAAGAGGGCGCCGCACGGGCTCGCCAATACGACAACATCCACCGCCTGGTCAAACTACACACACGTACCAAGTTTCGTCCCGATCGGTCGAGAATCGTAGATTTGTATCAATGACAGACATAGTTACATAGTTACATAGTTACATAGACATAGTTACAAACAGACAAACAAACAGAGGTCTTCAAAATATATATGAGACTAGCCGATGAGCCCGACTTTTATCGGGTTATTCAGAAACCAATTTCAAGTCGATAGCTCTACCCGTTTCCGAGATCTGGTCTGCGCGAAGCTGGCGTCGCACGGGCTCGGCGATGAGCCCGACGTTTTCCGAGCTATTCAAAAACCAAATTTCAAGTCGATAGCTCTACCCAGCCCGACGTTGTCCGGGCTATTCAAAAACCAAATTTTAAGTCGATAGCTCTACCCGTTTCCGAGATCTGGTCTGCGCATGGGCTCGGCGACCCGATAAAATTCGTATCCGGGGCAAGATACATTCACATACCAAATTTCAAGTCGATAGCTCAACCCGTTTCCGAGATCTCGTCAGCGCATGCGCGAAGCGGGCGCCGCACGGGCTCGCCAATACGACAACGACGACCGCCTGGACAAACTACACACACTTTCCAAGTTTCGTCCCGATCGATCGAGAATCGTAGATTTGTATCAATGACATACAGACAGACATACAGACAGAGAAACAGAGGTCTTCAAAATATATATGAGACTAGCCGATGAGCCCGACGTTGTCCGGGCTATTCAAAAACCAAATTTCAAGTCGATAGCTCCACCCGTTTCCGAGATCTGGTCTGCGCATGCGCAAAGCTGGCGTCGCACGGGCTCGGCGACCCGATAAAATTCGTATCCAGGGCAAGATACATTCACATAGCAAATTTCAAGTCGATAGCTCCACCCGTTTCCGAGATCTCGTCTGCGCATGCGCTGCATGGGCGCCACACGGGCTCGACAATACGACGTTGACGACCTCTTGGTCAAACTACACACACGTACCAAGTTTCGTCCCGATCGGTCGAGAATCGTAGATTTATATAAATGACATACGTACATACAGACATACATACAGACAGACAGACAGAGGTCTTCAAAATATATAGAAGACTAGCCGATGAGCCCGACTTTGTCCGGGCTATTCAAAAACCAAATTTCAAGTCGATAGCTCTACCCAGCCCAACGTTGTCCGGGCTATTCAAAAACCAAATTTCAAGTCGATAGCTCCGAGATCTGGTCTGCGCATGCGCGAAGCTTGCGTCGCACGGGATCGGCGACCCGATAAAAATCGTATCCGGGGCAAGATACATTCACATACCAAATTTCAAGTCGACAGCTCCACCCGTTTCCGAGATCTCGTCTGCGCATGCGCGAAGCTGGCGTCGCACGGACTCGGCGACCGGATAAAATTCGTATCCGGGGCAAGATACATTCACATAGCAAATTTCAAGTCGATAGGTCTACCCGTTTCCGAGATCTGGTCTGCGCATGCGCGAAGCTGGCGACGCACGGGCTCAGCGACCCGATAAAATTCGTAACCGGGGCAAGATACATTCACATAGCAAATTTAAAGTCGATAGCTCCTCCCGTTTCCGAGATCTCGTCTGCGCATGACCGAAGTTTGCGTCGCACGGGCTCGGCGACCCGATAAAATTCGTATCCGGGTCAAGATACATTTACATAGCAAATTTCAAGTTGATAGCTCCGCCCGTTTCCGAGATCTCGTCTGGGCATGCACTGCACGGGCGCCACACGGGCTCGACAATACGACGTTGACGACCTCCTGGTCAAACTACACACACGTACCAAGTTTCGTCCCGATCGGTCGAGAATCGTAGATTTGTATAAATAAACCAAGTCCGAGATAGCTCTACCCGTTTCCGAGATCTGGTCTGCCCATGCGCGAAGCTGGCGTCGCACGGACTCGGCGATGAGCCCGACGTTGTCCGGGCTATTCAAAAACCAAATTTCAAGTCGATAGCTCTACCCGTTTCCGAGATCTGGTCTGCGCATGCGCGAAGCTGGCGTCGCACGGGCTCGGCGACCCGATAAAATTCGTGTCCGGGGCAAGATACATTCACATACCAAATTTAAAGTCGATAGCTCCACCCGTTTCCGAGATCTGGTCTGCGCATGCGCGAAGCTTGCGTCGCACTGGCTCGGCGACCCGATAAAATTCGTATCCGGAACAAGATACATTCACGTAGCAAATTTCAAGTCGATAGCTCCACCCGTTTCCGAGATCTCGTCTGCGCATGCCCGAAGCTGGCGTCGCACGTGCTCGGCGACCCGATAAAATTCGTATCCGGGGCAAGATACATTCACACACAAATTTCAAGTCGATAGCTCCACCCGTTTCCGAGATCTCGTCTGCGCATGCGCGAAGCTGGCGTCGCACGGACTCGGCGACCCGATACAATTCGTATCCGGGGCAAGATACATTCACATAGCAAATTTCAAGTCGATAGCTCCACCCATTTCCGAGATCTCGTCTGCGGATGCGCGAAGCGGGCGCCGCACGGGCTCGCCAATTCGACAACGTCCACCGCCTGGTCAAACTACACACACGTACCAAGTTTCGTCCCGATCGGTCGAGAATCGTAGATTTGTATTAATGACATACAGACAGACAGACATACAGACAGACAGACAGACAGGTCAACCCGTTTTCGATTGTAAAATGACATACATACATACAGACAGACAGACAGACAGACAGACAGAGGTCTTCAAAATATATATACTTTGGCGTCACTATCTATTCTCCTTGGTATATATACTATGGCGTCACTATATATTCTCCTTGGTATATATACTATGGCGTCACTATATATTCTCCTTGGTATATATACTATGGTGTCACTATATATTCTCCTTGGTATATATACTACTAGCCGATGAGCCCGACGTTGTCCGGGCTATTCAAAAACCAAATTTCAAGTCGATAGCTCTACCCGTTTCCGAGATCTGGTCTGCGCATGCGCGAAGCTGGCGTCGCACGAGCTCGGCGACCCGATAAAATTCGTATCCGGGGCAAGATACATTCACATAGCAAATTTCAAGTCGATAGCTCCACCCGTTTCCGAGATCTCGTCTGCGCATGCGCGAAGCTGGCGTCGCACGAGCTCGGCGACCCGATAAAATTCGTATCCGGGGCAAGATACATTCACATAGCAAATTTCAAGTCGATAGCTCCACCCGTTTCCGAGATCTCGTCTGCGCATGCGCGAAGCGAGCGCCGCACGGGATCGCCAATACCACAACGTCGACCGCCTGGTCAAACTACATACACGTACCAAGTTTCGTCCCGATCGGTCGAGAATCGTAGATTTGTATAAATGGCATACAGACAGACAGACAGACAGACAAACAGAGGTCTTCAAAATATATATGAGACTAGCCGATGAGCCCGACGTTGTCCGGGCTATTCAAAAACCAAATTTCAAGTCGAGAGCCCGACATTGTCCGGGCTATTCAAAAACCAAATTTCAAGTCGATAGCTCCACCCGTTTCCGAGATCTGGTCTGCGCATGCGCTGCACGGGCGCCACATGGGCTCGCCAATACGACGTTGACGACCGCCTGGTCAAACTACACACATGTACCAAGTTTCGTCCCGATCGGTCGAGAATCGTAGATTTGTATAAATGACATACATACATACTTATAGACAGACAGACAGACAGAGGACTTCAAAATATATAGGAGATGGTGTCACTATATATTCTCCTTGGTATATATACTATGGCGTCACTATATATTCTCCTTGGTGTATATACTATGGTGTCACTATATATTCTCCTTGGTATATATACTATGGTGTCACTGTATATTCTCTTTGGTATATATACTATGATGTCACTATATTCTCCTTGGTATATACACTATGGTGTCACTATATATTCTCATTGGTATATATACTATGGTGTCAGTATATATTATCCTTGGTATATATACTATGGTGTCACAATATATTTTCCTTGGTATATATACTATGGTGTCACTATATATTGTCCTTGGTATATATACCATGGTGTCACTATATATTATCCTGGTATATATACTACTAGCCGATGAGCCCGACGTTGTCCGGACTATTCAAAAACCAAATTTCAAGTCGATAGCTCTACCCGTTTCCGAGATCTGGTCTGCGCATGCGCGAAGCTGGCGTCGCACGGGCTCGGCGACCCGATAAAATTCGTATCCGGGGCAAGATACATTCACATACCAAATTTAAAGTCGATAGCTCCACCCGTTTCCGAGATCTGGCATGCGCGAAGCTTGCGTCGCACTGGCTCGGCGATCCGATAAAATTCGTATCCGGAGCAAGATACATTCACGTAGCAAATTTCAAGTCGATAGCTCCACCCATTTCCGAGATCTCGTCTGCGGATGCGCGAAGCGGGCGCCGCACGGGCTCGCCAATTCGACAACGTCCACCGCCTGGTCAAACTACACACACGTACCAAGTTTCGTCCCGATCGGTCGAGAATCGTAGATTTGTATTAATGACATACAGACAGACAGACATACAGACAGACAGACAGACAGGTCAACCCGTTTTCGATTGTAAAATGACATACATACATACAGACAGACAGACAGACAGACAGACAGAGGTCTTCAAAATATATATACTTTGGCGTCACTATCTATTCTCCTTGGTATATATACTATGGCGTCACTATATATTCTCCTTGGTATATATACTATGGCGTCACTATATATTCTCCTTGGTATATATACTATGGTGTCACTATATATTCTCCTTGGTATATATACTACTAGCCGATGAGCCCGACGTTGTCCGGGCTATTCAAAAACCAAATTTCAAGTCGATAGCTCTACCCGTTTCCGAGATCTGGTCTGCGCATGCGCGAAGCTGGCGTCGCACGAGCTCGGCGACCCGATAAAATTCGTATCCGGGGCAAGATACATTCACATAGCAAATTTCAAGTCGATAGCTCCACCCGTTTCCGAGATCTCGTCTGCGCATGCGCGAAGCTGGCGTCGCACGAGCTCGGCGACCCGATAAAATTCGTATCCGGGGCAAGATACATTCACATAGCAAATTTCAAGTCGATAGCTCCACCCGTTTCCGAGATCTCGTCTGCGCATGCGCGAAGCGAGCGCCGCACGGGATCGCCAATACCACAACGTCGACCGCCTGGTCAAACTACATACACGTACCAAGTTTCGTCCCGATCGGTCGAGAATCGTAGATTTGTATAAATGGCATACAGACAGACAGACAGACAGACAAACAGAGGTCTTCAAAATATATATGAGACTAGCCGATGAGCCCGACGTTGTCCGGGCTATTCAAAAACCAAATTTCAAGTCGAGAGCCCGACATTGTCCGGGCTATTCAAAAACCAAATTTCAAGTCGATAGCTCCACCCGTTTCCGAGATCTGGTCTGCGCATGCGCAGCACGGGCGCCACATGGGCTCGACAATACGACGTTGACGACCGCCTGGTCAAACTACACACATGTACCAAGTTTCGTCCCGATCGGTCGAGAATCGTAGATTTGTATAAATGACATACATACATACTTATAGACAGACAGACAGACAGAGGACTTCAAAATATATAGGAGATGGTGTCACTATATATTCTCCTTGGTATATATACTATGGCGTCACTATATATTCTCCTTGGTGTATATACTATGGTGTCACTATATATTCTCCTTGGTATATATACTATGGTGTCACTGTATATTCTCTTTGGTATATATACTATGATGTCACTATATTCTCCTTGGTATATACACTATGGTGTCACTATATATTCTCATTGGTATATATACTATGGTGTCAGTATATATTATCCTTGGTATATATACTATGGTGTCACAATATATTTTCCTTGGTATATATACTATGGTGTCACTATATATTGTCCTTGGTATATATACCATGGTGTCACTATATATTATCCTGGTATATATACTACTAGCCGATGAGCCCGACGTTGTCCGGACTATTCAAAAACCAAATTTCAAGTCGATAGCTCTACCCGTTTCCGAGATCTGGTCTGCGCATGCGCGAAGCTGGCGTCGCACGGGCTCGGCGACCCGATAAAATTCGTATCCGGGGCAAGATACATTCACATACCAAATTTAAAGTCGATAGCTCCACCCGTTTCCGAGATCTGGCATGCGCGAAGCTTGCGTCGCACTGGCTCGGCGATCCGATAAAATTCGTATCCGGAGCAAGATACATTCACGTAGCAAATTTCAAGTCGATAGCTCCACCCATTTCCGAGATCTCGTCTGCGGATGCGCGAAGCGGGCGCCGCACGGGCTCGCCAATTCGACAACGTCCACCGCCTGGTCAAACTACACACACGTACCAAGTTTCGTCCCGATCGGTCGAGAATCGTAGATTTGTATTAATGACATACAGACAGACAGACATACAGACAGACAGACAGACAGGTCAACCCGTTTTCGATTGTAAAATGACATACATACATACAGACAGACAGACAGACAGACAGACAGAGGTCTTCAAAATATATATACTTTGGCGTCACTATCTATTCTCCTTGGTATATATACTATGGCGTCACTATATATTCTCCTTGGTATATATACTATGGCGTCACTATATATTCTCCTTGGTATATATACTATGGTGTCACTATATATTATCCTTGGTATATATACTACTTGCCGATGAGCCCGACGTTGTCCGGGCTATTCAAAAACCAAATTTCAAGTCGATAGCTCTACCCGTTTCCGAGATCTGGTCTGCGCATGCGCGAAGCTGGCGTCGCACGAGCTCGGCGACCCGATAAAATTCGTATCCGGGGCAAGATACATTCACATAGCAAATTTCAAGTCGATAGCTCCACCCGTTTCCGAGATCTCGTCTGCGCATGCGCGAAGCTGGCGTCGCACGAGCTCGGCGACCCGATAAAATTCGTATCCGGGGCAAGATACATTCACATAGCAAATTTCAAGTCGATAGCTCCACCCGTTTCCGAGATCTCGTCTGCGCATGCGCGAAGCGAGCGCCGCACGGGATCGCCAATACCACAACGTCGACCGCCTGGTCAAACTACATACACGTACCAAGTTTCGTCCCGATCGGTCGAGAATCGTAGATTTGTATAAATGGCATACAGACAGACAGACAGACAGACAAACAGAGGTCTTCAAAATATATATGAGACTAGCCGATGAGCCCGACGTTGTCCGGGCTATTCAAAAACCAAATTTCAAGTCGAGAGCCCGACATTGTCCGGGCTATTCAAAAACCAAATTTCAAGTCGATAGCTCCACCCGTTTCCGAGATCTGGTCTGCGCATGCGCTGCACGGGCGCCACATGGGCTCGACAATACGACGTTGACGACCGCCTGGTCAAACTACACACATGTACCAAGTTTCGTCCCGATCGGTCGAGAATCGTAGATTTGTATAAATGACATACATACATACTTATAGACAGACAGACAGACAGACAGAGGACTTCAAAATATATAGGAGATGGTGTCACTATATATTCTCCTTGGTATATATACTATGGCGTCACTATATATTCTCCTTGGTATATATACTATGGTGTCACTATATATTCTCCTTGGTATATATACTATGGTGTCACTGTATATTCTCTTTGGTATATATACTATGATGTCACTATATTCTCCTTGGTATATACACTATGGTGTCACTATATATTCTCATTGGTATATATACTATGGTGTCAGTATATATTATCCTTGGTATATATACTATGGTGTCACAATATATTTTCCTTGGTATATATACTATGGTGTCACTATATATTGTCCTTGGTATATATACCATGGTGTCACTATATATTATCCTGGTATATATACTACTAGCCGATGAGCCCGACGTTGTCCGGACTATTCAAAAACCAAATTTCAAGTCGATAGCTCTACCCGTTTCCGAGATCTGGTCTGCGCATGCGCGAAGCTGGCGTCGCACGGGCTCGGCGACCCGATAAAATTCGTATCCGGGGCAAGATACATTCACATACCAAATTTAAAGTCGATAGCTCCACCCGTTTCCGAGATCTGGCATGCGCGAAGCTTGCGTCGCACTGGCTCGGCGATCCGATAAAATTCGTATCCGGAGCAAGATACATTCACGTAGCAAATTTCAAGTCGATAGCTCCACCCGTTTCCGAGATCTCGTCTGCGCATGCGCTGCACGGGCGCCGCACGGGCTCGCCAATATGACGTTGACGACCGCCTGGTCAAACTACACACACGTACAAAGTTTCGTCCCGATCGGTCAACCAGTTTTCGATTGTATAAATGACATACATACATACAGACAGACAGACAGTGGTCTTCAAAATATATATACTATGGCGTCACTATATATTCTCCTTGGTATATATACTATGGCGTCACTATATATTCTCCTTGGTATATATACTATGGCGTCACTATATATTCTCCTTGGTATATATACTATGGTGTCACTATATATTCTCCTTGGTATATATACTACTAGCCGATGAGCCCGACGTTGTCCGGGCTATTCACAAACCAAATTTCAAGTCGATAGCTCTACCCGTTTGCGAGATCTGGTCTGTGCATGCGCGAAGCTGGTGTCACTATATATTCTCCTTGGTATATATACTACTAGCCGATGAGCCCGACGTTGTCCGGGCTATTCAAAAACCAAATTTCAAGTCGATAGCTCTACCCGTTTCCGAGATCTGGTCTGCGCATGCGCGAAGCTGGCGTCGCACGAGCTCGGCGACCCGATAAAATTCGTATCCGGGGCAAGATACATTCACATAGCAAATTTCAAGTCGATAGCTCCACCCGTTTCCGAGATCTCGTCTGCGCATGCGCGAAGCTGGCGTCGCACGAGCTCGGCGACCGGATAAAATTCGTATCCGGGGCAAGATACATTCACATAGCAAATTTCAAGTCGATAGCTCCACCCGTTTCCGAGATCTCGTCTGCGCATGCGCGAAGCGGGCGCCGCACGGGATCGCCAATACCACAACGTCGACCGCCTGGTCAAACTACATACACGTACCAAGTTTCGTCCCGATCGGTCGAGAATCGTAGATTTGTATAAATGGCATACAGACGGACAGACAGACAGACAAACAGAGGTCTTCAAAATATATATGAGACTAGCCGATGAGCCCGACGTTGTCCGGGCTATTCAAAAACCAAATTTCAAGTCGAGAGCCCGACATTGTCCGGGCTATTCAAAAACCAAATTTCAAGTCGATAGCTCCACCCGTTTCCGAGATCTGGTCTGCGCATGCGCTGCACGGGCGCCACATGGGCTCGACAATACGACGTTGACGACCGCCTGGTCAAACTACACACATGTACCAAGTTTCGTCCCGATCGGTCGAGAATCGTAGATTTGTATAAATGACATACATACATACTTATAGACAGACAGACAGACAGAGGTCTTCAAAATATATAGGAGATGGTGTCACTATATATTCTCCTTGGTATATATACTATGGCGTCACTATATATTCTCCTTGGTATATATACTATGGTGTCACTATATATTCTCCTTGGTATATATACTATGGTGTCACTGTATATTCTCTTTGGTATATATACTATGATGTCACTATATTCTCCTTGGTATATACACTATGGTGTCACTATATATTCTCATTGGTATATATACTATGGTGTCAGTATATATTATCCTTGGTATATATACTATGGTGTCACAATATATTTTCCTTGGTATATATACTATGGTGTCACTATATATTGTCCTTGGTATATATACCATGGTGTCACTATATATTATCCTGGTATATATACTACAAGCCGATGAGCCCGACGTTGTCCGGACTATTCAAAAACCAAATTTCAAGTCGATAGCTCTACCCGTTTCCGAGATCTGGTCTGCGCATGCGCGAAGCTGGCGTCGCACGGGCTCGGCGACCCGATAAAATTCGTATCCGGGGCAAGATACATTCACATACCAAATTTAAAGTCGATAGCTCCACCCGTTTCCGAGATCTGGCATGCGCGAAGCTTGCGTCGCACTGGCTCGGCGATCCGATAAAATTCGTATCCGGAGCAAGATACATTCACGTAGCAAATTTCAAGTCGATAGCTCCACCCGTTTCCGAGATCTCGTCTGCGCATGCGCTGCACGGGCGCCGCACGGGCTCGCCAATATGACGTTGACGACCGCCTGGTCAAACTACACACACGTACAAAGTTTCGTCCCGATCGGTCAACCAGTTTTCGATTGTATAAATGACATACATACATACAGACAGACAGACAGAGGTCTTCAAAATATATATACTATGGCGTCACTATATATTCTCCTTGGTATATATACTATGGCGTCACTATATATTCTTCTCCTTGGTATATATACTACTAGCCGATGAGCCCGACGTTGTCCGGGCTATTCACAAACCAAATTTCAAGTCGATAGCTCTACCCGTTTGCGAGATCTGGTCTGTGCATGCGCGAAGCTGGCGTCGCACGTGCTCGGCGACCCGATAAAATTCGTATCCGGGGCAAGATACATTCACACACCAAATTTCAAGTCGATAGCTCCACCCGTTTCCGAGATCTGGTCTGCGCATGCGCGAAGCTGGCGTCGCACGGACTCGGCGACCCGATAAAATTCGTATCCGGGGCAAGATACATTCACATACCAAATTTCAAGTCGATAGGTCCACCCGTTTCCGAGATCTCGTCTGCGCATGCGCGAAGCTGGCGTCGCACGGACTCGGCGACCCGATAAAATTCGTATCCGGGGCAATATACATTCACATGACAAATTTCAAGTCGATAGCTCCACCCATTTCCGAGATCTCGTCTGCGGATGCGCGAAGTGGGCGCCGCACAGGCTCGCCAATTCGACAACGTCCACCGCCTGGTCAAACTACACACACGTACCAAGTTTCGTCCCGATCGGTCGAGAATCGTAGATTTGTATTAATGACATACAGACAGACAGACATACAGACAGACAGACAGACAAACAGAGGTCTTCAAAATATATATGAGATGGTGTCACTATATATTCTCCTTGGTATATCTACTATGGTGTCACTATATATTCTCCTTGGTATATATACTATGGTGTCACTATATATTCTCCTTGGTATATATTATATGGTGTCACTATATATTCTCCTTGGTATATATACTATGGTGTCACTATATATTCTCCTTGGTGCCATACTTAGGTGAGAATCACCATTTATCCCATAATGGTGTGTGCTGTATTGCAATCGATTGTTGTCGCATCATATGAATCATTCCCCGCAGGAGCACAAGCCATTACTGCTCCCTTAAATCCACGTTCTTCTTTCTATCAACTTTATTTAGCCTTCATTTTCTTGTCTTGTTGTTTCACACAAACAATCTGACTGCATGTACTTTCATTCTTGAACGATTTTTTTGTTCTCTCTTTCACGTTATCTTCATTATTTTGTTTACTTTCATTGTCATTCTTTTGTAAGATTTATCTTTACTTTTTTCTTTTCTTTCATATGTGTGTATATCTTCTGTGTCGTTAGAATCTCCATCATAGGATTAGTAGGAAACAACTAACACAAGACTATACAGTAGGCGGGTGTAAGATGACTGATATATCCGCATGTATGAACTCTTTAAAAAATATCATGGGTTAAACGAGCTATAACACAGCATACGTCATGGACTACGGTCCTGGAGAATTCAGCCCCCATATTTAATACATGTTGGTATATTATGGCTCCATCTATCTTAAAAAAACAAACTAAAACTATTGATAATCAATTTTGGAAAGATGTTACTAGTGCATGGATGCTGTATTGCGACAAAATACGACCGATAAGTCAGACTGACTTACAGTCTCTCCCTTTAATTGGATTTATAGAACCCCGTTTGGAAATGTTATGACAGAGAGTATGCTATTCATTTCTGACTGACTTTAAAGACTCATCAGGAAATTTCATATGTCATTACGAAAAATAAAAACTTGATTTCTTAACTTTTCATGGCATTGTACAAGTAATAAATTCACACGAATTATCACCAAATAAAGGCGATAAAGCAGTGTATCATCCCATTATCCCATTCCAATTAAAATATCTACTCACACCAAATAGCACGAAATATGCATACAGGGCAATACTAACTCCGGAATCACAATGCAAACAAACTATCATATGGGAAGCGAAACAGAACAACTCATACATACTTTCACTGAGACCTGGATCTCAGATAATATTGATAATGAAACAATACGGATTGATTGTTTTCATTGCCCCGAAAGATGTGATCGACACACTGACACTGAGGGGGAGTTGCTACTTTCGTGAAAAATACCATACCAAAAAAGGAGGCGATCCGATCTTGAAACACATAACCTGGAATGTGTATGGATTGAGATCAATATAAATAGACATAACACACTGATTGGAACATTTTTATAGACCTCCGAATTCGGTCAGTACTTTATGGGACAATATAGAAATCTCCATTGATCAGGCAATATCTTCCAACATGATTGTAACCGGCGATTTAAATTGCAACCAACTTCTTCCGGGTACAAATGAAGTAAAAGAAATATGTGACTTCAAGGGAATGTCACAAATGGTTGAAGAGCCAACACACTTCACTGAGACATCGTCATTCCTTATCGATATTTTCCTCACTAACAAGAAAGAGTTTGTAAGTGGAACGGGAGTGATTGATACATTCGTTCCAAACTTAGTCAGATACCACTGCCCAATTGTTTTAAATCTAAATATGAAATACAGGACACAAGAGAGATATTTCAGGAGGACAATTGGAATTATGATAATGCAAATTTCATTTCTATGAACGAAGAATTGTCCTCCTGGAATTACCTATATGAGATGGAAACGTATCAACTGTGGACTTAGCATCAATACTTACCAAAAAAATTAAAACTCTCATGAAAAAGTTCATCCCCCATAAGGAAGTCCCGACCCGCACTGATGATCCTGATTGGATAAATTCTTCGATCCGCAAACTCATAAGACAAAGAAAAAGGTGCTATCGTATTGCCAAGGATAAAAATTCCGAACATTCATGGCAGAAATTCAGATAAAAAAGAAATGAAGTAGTTCATGCCATTAGACTTGCTAAACGATTAAATATTGAAAAAGTACAATCCGTTCTTGGCAGCAAAGAAACTGAGACCTCGGTTTGGTGGAAGATACTGAATAAATGTTTAAAGTCCAAATCCAACAATATACCGCCCGTAAAATTTAAAGATGGGCTAGACTTTGCGTCCACTCCATTAAAAAAAGCTGAAATTTTCAACTATTTTTGTTTTTATTTTGTGTAAAATATCATCCCTGTCAGAATCTTCAAACGCAAAGTTACCAGACTTTCGATACAAAACAGAATCGAAGCTTGAAAATTTAATCATTACATGCGACCATGTAATTACGGCACTGAAAGACCTAAAGATAGCTAAAGCCAGTGGTCCCGATGATATCAGTCCACGAGTGCTGAAGGAATGTGCCAGATCTATCGCCAACCCCTTGAAATATCTCTTCAATAAATACATTGAAGACTCGTACTTTCCAGTTGAATGGAAGCGCGCGAATGTAATACCCATATTTAAGAAAGGTGAATCTTCCGACCCATACAACTATCGCCCAGTAGCACTGCTTAGTTGTATTTCAAAAGTATTCGAGAAGTGCCTCTTTACAAATATTTCGTCATATTTGAGGGATAACAATCTTATAACTAGCCTACAATCTGGATTCACCCCAAACGATTCTAGTGTCTACCAATTAACTGAAATTTACCAATACATAATAACCAGCTTAGATGAAGGAAAGGAAATTAGATGCCTATTTTGTGACATTAGTAAAGCGTTTGATAAGGTGTGGCATGCAGGGTTGATATTCAAATTAAGGCAATATGGAATTACTGGGAATATTTTGGCACTTTTATCAAATTATTTGAGCGAAAGACAGCAACGAGTATGCATTGCTGGGGTTAGATCGTCGTGGAAACCTGTTTTGGCAGGAGTCCCACAAGGGTAAATATTAGGACCTCTTCTATTCCTAGTATACATCAATGACATCGTCGATAACCTAACATGTAATATAAAATTGTTCGCTGATGATACCTCGATATATTTAGCAGTTGAAGATCCTAACTTAGCGGCAGACCTAATGAATTCAGATTTAGAAATAATTGCTAAATGGTCAAGACAATGGCTAGTGAAATTCAGTGCTCCCAAAACAAAAGCCATGATTATATCACGAAAAGACAAAAAGCCAGCACATAAACCTTTAATACTGGATGGCGAAATTATAGAAACTGTATCTAGTTACAAACATCTTGGTATTATTTTTTAACAATACAGGTAGCTGGAGCGACCATATAACTGAAGTTAAAAGGAGAGCGACACAAAAAGAAGCTCTAATGAGGAAGTATAAATTTGTCCTAGACAGGAGAACCATTGAAAGAATTTATTTTGTGTACATACGCCCTATTTTAGAATATGCTTCTCCTGTCTGGGACAACTGCACTAAGGTGAAAGCGATACACTTGAAAAGGTACAATACGAGGCAGCAAGAATAGTCACTGGAGCCACGAAAAGTTGTAACAACACAAATCTCCTTATAGAAACTGGCTGGGAAACATTATTAGAGCGTCGAACAAATTCAAAATTATGCCAGTTCTATAAAATGTTTAAAAAAAAGACACCACCTTACCTCTATATATTAGTCCCAAGATCAGCAGAAAATATGCATCGATATCCACCGAGGAAGCATCACCTGGACAACCTGTCTTGCGATTCTGCGTCATATGAGAAATACTTCCTCCCTTCAACGGTGGAGTTGTGGAACTCACTTTCAGCTAACATACGAAATTTCGCAACTTTAGATGATTTCAAATTAGCTATAGGCAGCACCGATAATAACACAAGGGAACCTTATATATATATCACTATTATCATTACTCACGCCCATCGCAAGTTCATCACTGTAGGCTTAGACTTGGATGTAGTTTTCTTAATCAAGATTTGTGCGAAAATCACCTAAGATCAAATCCTTTATGTGCATGTGGAACGGAAGAAACGGCGTCACATTTTCTATTCCATTGTCCGATATACCGAAAGAACGAAAGGAATGCTTCTCTGGAACCTTTAGAAATTTGACTCTCGAGTCTGCACTTAAAGGAGAAACACAAAAACCTTAAGTGAAAACATATCTACCTTTAAAATAGTTCAGAAATTTATAACTATGACAGAACGTTTTTCCAACTAAAATTACGAAGCAGCAGCCATTAATGATATGACAAGCGACAGGCGAAGTATTAAGTGCACTAATTACATATATTGCTCTCATTGTTCTCATTCAATCCAAATTTACGCATGAAAAATTAACGTAAAAATTCCCTGCCTCTAAGAAGCACAACGGAGTCAAATTGAGACATGGTCACTCGTGGAGACGGCAAATATAAGCCTTCAGGCTTACATTCGAATCCACTTCCTCATTCTACACAAGGAACACAATATTATATGCTATAGTATTATACATGATGTGGTTTGAATGGAATAAAATATTATTAAACTAACTCATACAGTATAGATTGGTGGAACGAAGTTTTCAAGTGTCCCTTCTGTAATGTTACGGACTCAAAGCTCAAATGGTTTCAATATAGAATTGATACACGCATAATATGTACAAACCAATTTTTGAAAACAATTAGTATAACGCACAATCGAAAATTGAGGTATGTAAATGTTTTACAAGATGTTATTGATTCATACAACAATAGTTTCCATCGAAGCATTCAAACACCTGCATCTGTAAGAATTGAAAATGAAGCCATAATTTCAAGAAATTTGTATGGTAGCAACAAATCCAGAAACGAAAAACTCTTAAAGTTGGAGATTTGGTACGTATAAATAAAACTAAACGCACATGTTATTTACCTAATTGGACAACGGAAATTTTCAAAAACACCAAAGCTTGACAAACTTCGCCGGTTACATACAAACTGCAAGACTTAGATGGTGAAAATATTGCTGGTGGTTCGTTTTACAAGAAAGAAATTCAATATATAAAAGACAATGAAGTTTATGGAATTGAGTCAGTCATTGACAAACGGTCAAGACGTGTAAAAGGAACAACTGTTGAGGAGATTAACGTTCATTGGGTTGGTTACCCGAGTACATTTGACAGTTGGAGAACTGCTTCAAATTTGGTATAAATAACTTGTAACGATATGATTGAATCTCAGACAGATTAAATAAGTTTCGATGTGCCGTCACAAATTTCACTTTTGCCAACAGAAAATTGCAAAAAAATCAGGTAAAATATTTGACTCAAATTATTGTGACTTATACATCAATCGTACATATAAGTTTGGAAAGCTCGAACAAAGAAGTGTGGTTAATTTTACTGAGCAGTTCACTAGGGTACATTCTACCAACACCAGCTTTGAAATATTTGAAAAATCACCCATCATATAAAAAGAAAAGAATTCTTTCTACATTACACTGATGGGTGACAGTTCATCAGAAATATACTATGATAACACGCAGCGTTGCTTTACTGTCAAACTTCCGAAACCGATTCATATTGACAAAGAAATTTGGGAAGTTGCTCCTGTAGAAATAATTTTAACATCTCAAACATACAATGTAACTGGAGATTCGTGTAAATTTAGATTAGTTACTCAGGATGCAGGAATAGCAACCAATTTAAAGAGAGTGACAGGTAAACACTTTGTAAACAGATTTCTGAAACCAGTTGGGACGGTGGGTGTGGAATTGCGAATACCCGAGGGATCTTATTCGTGTCCAGTTCATTTGACTCAAACATGTGAAAGGCTGCAAGATAACTGATTGATGATTGTTTATTTGTATAATATTTACAAGCTTATGAAAATGGTGATAATAAACAAACAAAAATGATATTATAAGGAGCGACATGGCCCAGATGGGCCGTCTTCCTGTCGCCCCTACGTATACAAACATGAAGTGGCAACTAATGAAGTGAAATGATAATGAAAATGATAGAATGTAGTTCATAATAGACAAACAAGGTGTCCAAACCACTTATGGGATGCATCTACATGTATGTGTTAATACATATGTATTGGTTGTTTTCATGGGCTTATAATAAATCTGTCACTAATGATGGGGTATGGCCGGGGCTGTTTTAATTCTTCATTGGTTAAGAAAATAATGGCTTCCGATTATCAAATGCATTGAATGATCGTTGTTGCTGAAATAGGTATTTGTTTCAGGTTATCGAGGAATTCATATATCGATATGTAGGAAACAGTTTATCGTTTCGTCCCGCCAAAATGTTAAGGTGAACATACCAGACTGCATGAGTTACTACAATGATGGGGGGATTAGGGGTCAATGCTATATTAAGCCACTTTACAGTCTTGACAAAATGAGTTGTTGCATTTAACTTTTGTTGCATATTGCAATACAAATTTATTTTTCAATTCTTTTTTAAATCTATTTCGAAAGCTGATATTTTTCAGATTTTTATCCAATAAGTTCCATATGCACGGAAACGCCTGTTAGGGTAGTATAGAAGTAAATGTCGTTCTCGGGGTTAATGCTTTCAAATTGCCAGTTTGTCGAGTATTAGCAGTTGTATATTCAAACGAATTATCAAAATGATTTCGGAAGGTTTCCTTTTGTCCAATCAAATACAAAAGTGGCCGATTGTAACCGATACATGTCATAAAATTTTAGAATCTTTTCTTCGTGAAATATTGGCTCTGTGTGGCTTCTATACGTTCTGTTTGCCATGCTACGGATGGATTGTTTCTGTTTGAAGAGAGTATTTCCAGTGTCAGCATGACCCCAAATTGGCAACCCATATATGAGATGACTGTGGATTAGAGAAAAGTATAAAGTTTTCAAACAGTTTTTGGGAAGTATACGTTTAACCTTATTGATGCAGTACATTGCATTGGATATCCGTGTTTTTACCATTGATATGTGATATTTGAAGGATTCTCATCAATATTAATTCCGAGGAATTTCATACATTGTTCCGGTCTAACGTTTCTAATTCGTGTTAGTGGCTCGTTGTTTATTTTTGTTTTAAGAATATTCCATTTAAAGTCATTATTAGTTGGATGTAGTAACATGTACTTACTTTTTGTTATATTAATAACCAATGTATTGCTACAGCACCAATTGTGAATTTTTTTCAATTCTGAATTAACCTGTTTTTCAATTTGGCGGTGGTCATTTTCAGAAATATGGAGGGTTGTGTCGTCTGCAAATGAAAGCATGTTCAAACACGTGCAATTTGGCATATCGTTGACGTATATGAGAAAAAGTAGCGGTCCTAAAAATATCCTTGAGGCACCCCACAGCTAATATTGAGCATATTTGATTTTTCATGTTCGATTTCAACATATTGCTGTCTACCCTCTAAGTAACTCGTGAACCATTTCTTGGTTATGCCCCTGATACCATAGTGGTCAAGCTTTTGCGTGAGTATGTCATGACTGATTTCAAATCGTTCGAACTCTTTGAAGTCATAGCCACACTCTCTGGACGCACTACATGTTTATTATGTATAATATACCGCCCACCACCAAACAAGAAGAATGAACTAAAAACTGCAACTTTTATTTCTGATTTCACGGACCTGATAAATATGTAGGATACCAACTCCAGCTCATCATACATGGGGACTTCAATGTCCACTATGATTCTAACACTAACACAGACGTTGGCACTCGAAAGTTTCTGATACACGATTCTGACATGAAACAACTAAAACGCACAGGCACAATCACATCCTCGACTGGGTTATCACGCGTGACAGTGATCCGCCCATCCAGGATCTCACCGTTAGTGATGTTGCTTTCTCTGATCATCGTGTTATATCATTTAAAATGTACATCGCGTACCCACCGTGTGCAAAGAGAACGATTTCTACACGGAATTTCAAATCTATTGATGACCTGAAACTTGCTGGAGACATTGTTAGTAGTATTCACAGCACCCCAAAAACAAAAAACTCCATTGGAATGGTTTCTGAATCTCCGCTCCATTCTGAACGAATATGCAACATCGGTTACGCGGACTGTTTCCAGTCGACCCGTCGTCCCCTGGTTTTCAGACGCAATCAGGGAAGTGAAAGTAGAGTGTAGACAGGCCGAGCGAAGATGGCGCAAATCTAGGCTCACAATTCATCGCCAAATGTTCGTTGAAAAGTCTAATCAAGTAGACACACTAACCAGAAACGCTCGTACGGAATTCTACAACTCCAAAATCACGAGCTCCAAATCATCAAAAACACTCTATTAAATTGTCAACGAGGTGGGAAGCCAGTCTTACATACCAACGTACAAGATTCGGAATTGCCTGATACATTCGGTGATTATTTCATTAATAAAATCCATAATTTAAGAACTATGCTCGACAAGAGCAACGTCCAACCTGAGTTTGAACCATTCATTGGAACTTCAATTAGTAAATTCGAGGAAGTGATGTGTGACCACGTTAGGAAAATTATTCTTTCGTCTTCACCTAAATCGTGCAGTCTGGACCCAATACCTGCATACCTCAAAATTAAACATATCGACTTCATGATAGAGCCAGAGACGTGGCAACAGGGGGGTGTTTGTGGGGGTGTCTCACCCCCAACTTTGGTCAAATATTTCAACAGTTGGAAATGTCATAGCTGCCAAAACATTAGTTGGAAATTTCACACCAACAATAGGTTGAAAATGTTCTTGTAGTTTGATTTTCAAACAATTTATTGGGAGGAATTAATTGTTTTGGACCAATATTTGCATATTTTCCTATTTTTGGTCAAACTTTTGGAATGAAATTGTCATCAGTTGGAACTTTGCTAGTTAATTTAAGAAAACATCATTGTCATACATTTGGTCAGCATTGTCATTGGAATTGTCATCAGTTGGAAATTTTCCAACCTAAGTGGGGATGTCAGGTTTGAAATTTCCAACTCTAGGAAGGCTTGATGCTAGTCTAGATGGTAGGATTTTGCGAGTTTCTTGTTCAGATTTCAAAATTTTCGCACACCGGGCCGAACCATGGTCGGCCCGGTGTGTCATTGTCCCCGTGACCAATACAAAACTGCTAATTAGTTTAACAAAACAATATTTTACTACATTTGGTCAAACTTGTGGACTGAAATGGTCATCAGTTGGAGAATTTCCAACCTGAGGGGGAGTATTAGGTTTGAAATTTCCAACACTAGGAAATCTTCAGTTGAGGCCAGTCTAAATGCTATAGGATTTGCGATTTTCTTGTATAGTTTTCAAAATTTTCTCACACCGGGCGGAACAACCATGGTCAGCCCGGTGTGCCCTGATCTCTTGCCCGTAGCCGTGTGCATTTGTCTGGAGTTAGACCACTAGATGTTAGGATTTATGCAATTTTTCAGGTTTAAATATCTGAATGTTTTCATACCGTGAATGTAGAACCATGGTTTATGAATATATACGATATTAGGCCTGAGAGCACTGAGGTGAAAAGGGGGGGGTTGCAAATGGAATTATGCAAAACTTGTGTTTGTTCCCAATCTGATTCAAGGGGGGGGGGGCAGTTGGAATTTCCCAAGGTGGACACCCTCCCAACGGAGACCCTCTAGCCACGTCCCTGGATAGAGCCATTGACCAACTTGGTTAATGCGTCACTTTCTAGTGGTTCAGTTCCTGCCTGTTTTAAAGAAGCACTTGTGATCCTCTCTTGAAGAAATCGGGTCTCGATCCTGATATTCTAAATCACTACAGACCAGTCTCTAACCTGCAGTTTATATCAACAGTCTTGGAGAAAATTGTTGTTTCAACTCAAAACGCACCTCAACAATAATAAACTATGGGAACCTTTCCAGTCTGCTTATCTCACAGGGCATAGCACTGAGACCGCGATGTTGAAAATAATATCTGATCTTCCTGATGCGTCTGATTAAGGTCTCGTTTCTATTCTGTGTCTGTTAGACTTTAGCGCAGCGTTCGACACGATTGATCACCAAATTCTACTACATCGACTTGAAAGATCATTCGGCATATCCGGTACTGTCATACGGTGGTTCGTTTCTTACCTAACTGGTCGTCAACAAAGAATACAAATTGCAATCTGTTGTCAAAGTATTACAATCTTGATTTTGGCGTGCCCCAGGGGTCAGTTCTAGGACTAATTATATACCTGCTGTACACCAAAGTGACCAAACCTATCGGTGATGTTATACGATCGCAAGGCATATGTGTACACGTGTATGCAGACGACACACAGTTATACCTTTCTGGCAGACCCGATCAAGACTCATACCTAGTGAATAGGATGCTTCCTGTGTACGAGAATGCTTCCGGTGTACGATGTAGTAAACACGTGGTTTCCGAGTTCCCGATAAAACCCAGATTTTCGGCAGATTATGTATCTAAACTTAATGGAAACAGATCAAAGTAAGAGAAAACATTTATGAGAACCAGTCAATGTGTCAAATTGGATATTTGTAACGAGGACTTTGCGTTCATTGGAAATTTAAAAAAGCACTCGTTACAATAATGACGTCACGGAATTTCGTCGGAAAGGCTACACAGAGGTGAACACTTGATAATCAGAATAGACTTTCGCCATCGTTTTGTTAAATTAGTTATTTCCATAATGACGACGACCAGTAGTGCCACAGAGCAAGTGTCAAATGCTGAACTGAAACAATTAATCGTGAATCTGACGCAGAAAATGGACCATAATTTCGACTTGGTGAAAGAAGAATTCACAAAAAATAGAAAGGAAGTAGACAAAGTGAAATATGAAATAAAGGAAGAGCAGCAACAAATTAATATTGCCATGGGCTCTATCGAGGACAGATTATCACAAATTGAAGAAACTGTTCTTCCTGAACTTGAGGTAAAAATATTGGCAAAACATGAAGAACTATTGGAAAGAGGCATGATCCGAGAAGTTCATGATCGGATATACAATCTTCTCGTATATGGTATTCCTGAAACAAAATCAGAAAATGCATACAGTGTTCTGGAAAAAGTGCTTGTGAATGATTTTAAAATCAATTCTGCAATGGCTGAGAAAATAATGGATATATTTGTACATGCACAAAGACTCCCAGTGGCATTCAAACCAGGCGGAAACATCAGTGCAAAACCTCCAAATCCATTTATTATAGTTCTGGTAAGTGATAGAGACAAGACTCTGCTTTTAGATGCAACAAATAACATTGATCCAACCAAACGAATCACGGTTATAACAGACTTACCTCCTGAAATGAAACGCGAGAGAGAGGCAGGAAGAGTAATGAAGCGTACAAAATCGAAAAGAACAGAAAGTTAAAACAAGAATTCGGGTATCTGGGGTTAAAGTACTTCGGGAAGTAAAGAACGCGCATGGGAGATGGGACGAACCTGATCAAGAAGCAAAAATGGGATGAGAAATCAGACTACATGTATTACTTACCATTTAGTTTATTACAGATATATGTATGTAGCTAATAATTGGTGGGGACATGAGAATTTGTGTCGGGTCTGATGGTGGCCCCGTACTTGTATCAAGGCAACACCACTAGGACGAGTCGAGATGCTGGTTTGGGAATGACGTCTAAACTTGATATATTTTCTCGGTTCCGCACTATGTATTTTTGTTAAATTTGTGTCGCAATAAATAACAATTGATTGAAGTTTAAGAAATACGGTTGTTTAAATTTAAATCAATGTATAACTTGAACAGTTTGTTTGAAGATCAGATACGGCTTTTTAGTCAGCAGTATATATGTATTGTGACAACATTTCTTCTCAAACTATGTCTCTAAACAAGAAACACACCTATTTCCAAGGTAACTTAATATCAATTTTATCAGTAACAGATATAAAACTCAAAAGCATATATTGGAACTTCAATTTGGATTATGGATAAGATAATTGATTTGTTTCTGTATGAACATTTAAAAGACAATGCATCAGCAAATATTACATTCAATATGTTTGGCGAAAATCTGGGTTAGGGATAAAGATAAATGGTGCAATTTATACGCACATTGGTGAGAAACCAAATATTTTGTGTGTTCATTATTAATTATCTTTATTTTATGGCTTTGGTTTACCTGGATTATATTCTTATTTTCATATAAACAACATTGCATGCTATTTTACCATAATTATAGTTGCTGCCTTTCTTTTCATATTACATTCATTTACTATTGATAATGGCTGAACTATTGACATTATAGTTCGATGAGATAGAGAATCACAACAAATTCAATTTCAAGGAAACATATAAATTTAAAAATTGTCGAAAAACAGAGTTTGACGATAACCCAATTAATGATTTACCAACAACACACTACTACTCACCAGATGAATACCATAGAGTAATTAAAACAAAGAGCAATATATCCTTATTTAACTTAAATTGTCAAAGTCTTAACGCTAATTGGGATTCATTCAATACACTTATGTTTCAACTTCAAAATAATACTGTAAAATTTGGACTGATAGGGCTCACCGAAATATTTAGAGCACCAGATAATATTGTTTTTTCTATGAAAGGGTATCATCCATTGATAAGGAAATGTAGGCCGGTAGATGATGATTCCAGAGGAGGAGTTGGAATGTTTATAAGATCTGACTTAAACTATAACGTTAGAGATGACTTATCAGTTTTTACCCCACATGTGTTCGAATCTCTTTTCATTGAAATAATTGAACCAACTAGGAAATCCTATATAACTGGTATTATGTATAGACCTAATTCTCAACCAAAAGCATATGTAGACATATTTATCAAATCAAATGAATTTATTGATGCAGTAATCACTGATGGTTTTATGCCTACTATTCTCAAACCCACATGTGTAACATCACATTCAGCAACACTTGTTGACCAGATACTATCAAATGACCCAGTTAATTAATTTTAATCTGGAATAATAATAACAGATGTGAGTGACCACTTCGCAACATTTTATCGCCAAATAGATACCTCCAAAATGCCAAAACGTGGCTGTGAATCCATTTTAAGAGATTGCTATCATCTGCAGATTTTGAAATAAGTTTTCAATCGTCATCCGTAGATGAGTCATACCAATCATTCGTGGAAGTTTATACAAATGCTTATGACATTGCCTTTCCGCTAAAAAAAGTTAACAAAAAATTCCCAAAACAACAGCCTTGGATCACCAAAGGCCTATTGCAGTCGCCAATAGAAAAAGCTAAATTATATAGAAAACAATTGAGGTCTCCAACATGCATCAACACAGAAAATTACAAAAACTACTGTCGACATTTTAATCGCGTCAAAAGATATATAAAAAAAGATTATTATAATAGTAGGTTACATATGTATAAAAGTGATATGAAGAAAACATGGGATATTCTGAGGGAAGTTATCCAGCATTCAAATAAAGAGCTGAAGTACCCCCAAAATTTTAATATTGATGGTAAACATATACAGAACAGATATCTAATAGCAGAATAATTTAACAATTTTTTCTCAACTATTGGATTGCGAGAAGCAGAAACAATTGACAAAAACGTGGATAATGACTTTACACATTATCTTGATGAACCAACATCTAATAGTATGTTTATGAGACCAACAAACATAGAAGAATTGAATAATATTGTGAAAAATAAGGCTAGCAAGGATAATAGTGGAATAACAACAAGTCTTCTTAAAGAAACTATAAGTGAAATATCTACACCTCTATGTCATATAATAACTCTATCAATTGAAAAGGGTATTGTTCCTAGGGACATGAAAATAGCCAGAATTATACCAATATTCAAATCCAATAACAAAACTCTAGTAGAAAATTATCGTCCAATTAGTATACTTCCAATATTTTCAAAGGTACTTGAGAAAGTGGTTTGCAGTCGTTTAACGGAATACTTTGATGATAAATTCTACATTCACCAATATTGGTTTCGTAAAGGTAGCCACACTATACGTCCTATAATTAAACGTTTAAATGATGTAACTAGTAATATGAAAAGAAAACTAAGGACTGTACATTAGCTACTTTTATTGATTTTTCAAAACTTTCGATACGATAAAATATGATATTCTCTTGACGAAACTCGAATACTATGGAATTAGGGCAATTTTAAAAACTGGTTTGGAAGCTAGTTAAAGGACAGGATGCAATATGTAGATATTGAAGGATCAGTCTCCCCAAAGAGGCGCAACACGATTGGGGTGCCTCAAGGCTCTGTACTGGGACCAATACTTTTTCTAATATATGTCAATGATATGCACACAAGTACAAAATTGTCTCTTTTGTCATTTGCAGATGACACAACAGTATATTCATCTCATCATGACATAAAGTCTCTTTTTTATACCAATGCTCAATTAAATGGCTTAAATAATTGGTGTATCACTAAACACCAAGAAAACCAAGTATATTATAATTCAACCAGCAGGTGGTAAATATAATTCCAATAATCACCATCCTGTAATAAATGAGAATCAAATAGAGAGAATCGGCAATAATTATCGAGAAACTAAATTCAAATTCCTTGGTATTCACATTGATGAACATTTAACATTTAAACACCAACGTATCTGTTATCTCAACAAGAATATCTCGACCACTATATGCCATTAATCGTGTAAAAATTATCCTTTCACAAAAAGTATGTACATGTTATATCATTCTCTTATTCAAAGTCATATAATGTGTGGTATTGAAATTTGGGGCAATGCTAAAACCATCAATAAACTGATCGTACTACAGAAAAAAGCTATCTGAACTATCCACAATGCAAGATACAATAGCCACACAGACCCGCTTTTTAAACTTAGTAAGATTCTAAAAATAAAGGACATATACAAAATTAAATGTTATCTATTTATGCATGATTGCTCAAATAATATTTTATACCCAGCTCACTTTTAGACACTTGCAACAAATATAATAACCCAACAAAGATCACTAGACAAACTGGAAATATTCACGAAACTATGGCTAGAACCACATTTACTGAAAACCTACCGCTACATATCTTCCCAAAACAATGGAAAGAAGTTGACATAAATTTACATTCCCTTATGCCACGTACCAACTTTAAACACCAGGTTACACTAGAATTAGTTGAGTCTTACCTTGAAAAAGTTGAATGTAAAAACTTATATTGTCATGATTGTTATCCAGGCGTCATGTCATGAGGTAGTCATAACATAGCACTACTAGTAACAAATCATATACAACTGATATCTGTTTAGATCTGTTTAGATATTTAGATACTTATTCCGTCTCATCATCATTTTCATTTTACATTTTCATTTTATATCCAATGATATGGCAGTAGCATTATTATGTTATTGATAAAAGTTGTAATGCCATTTAAGCACAAATTTAATTTGAAATTATGACCATTGACCAGGGGAGCTCAGAGCCAGAAATGAAGTTTTTTCCAGGTAGATGCTAGGAAGATGACCAGAAGGTCATGCCACCTCCCAGTAATGTATTATCGTTATTTGTTGTTGTTACTTTTTCTTTACCATTGTTATGTTGATATTTACGTTACAAATAAATACTTGATCTTGAATCGAGAGCTGTCTTTCCTCTGTTAAAACCTGGATGCCCTCCAATAAACTGATGTTAAACTATGACAAAAATGAAGTCATGTGGGTTTCAAATCCATCCATTGTCAACCAATTGTCCATTACATCACTGCAAGCAGAACGTGACACTATTATATTCTCTTCGTGTGTTAAAATCTAGGAGTCCATCTCGATCGAAAACTGTCTATGGAGACACATATCGACCACCTCTGCAGGTTCTTGGAACTGCGACGCCTTGCAATTGGCCAGGTCCGCAAATATCTCACTGTTGACGCAGCAAAAAAAACTTGTTACTTCGTTTTGCTACGAGTCGTCTAGACTACTGTAACATTCTATTATTCCGGCTCCCCGATTCGCAAATCAGCAGACTTCAACGCTTTCAGGACACCGCCGCCATAATTGTACTCCGAAGAAGGAAAGGCTGTAGCGTAACAACCATGCACGCCGACCTTCACTGGCTACCCATCAAAGATCGGATACAATTCAAAATAGCAACATTTGGGTTCCGTCGGATGTTTGTCTCCGATTCCCTTCCCGAATATATTAACAGTCTGATATATCCATACACTCCCCGGCGAACACTTCGTTCTGGTGAATCGTCCCTTCTCTGTCCACAAAGTTGAAAATCTTATGACCGTCGGCGACAGAGATTTTCTCTGTAGCCTGTCCCGACATATGGAACTCTCTACCAAATGAAATGCGGCAATCCTGTTTGCTTACCGATTTTCGATCTGCATTGAAAACTCATATATTCCGACGACGCTACCCCCGAAAAACTGATTATATATAATTCCACATATCTATTGATTATTTTGCATGTGCATTTCTTGTGTATTTATATAATGTGTAAAGCGCTTATGTCCCCTTACGGGGGATAGGCGTTATATAAATATTATTATTATTATTATTAAAGTTATTGATCTCAGAAGAAAAATTTGGCATTGAAAAAGAATTGGTTTCCAAAAATAATAAATACGATCAGAACAGAGGGCATACACAAGGCTGATTTGTTTTGTTTCCCGAATGTTTGGACCCGTTTACTCTTCCGTGTTATCCATCCAATTTTCGACACCCATCTCCAAATTGTGTCCACCCCCATTCCTACCTGGAAACTTTTTATTTTATTATTATTTTGTTACTTCCTGTTTAATTTCAAGCAAGGCATGACAAATTCAATGACAATTTTACTAATTTTAAATGAAAAAAATATTATTAAACAAGCACAACACAATCTACCGAATTGTAATTAACTTGTATCCCAAACTACCGTGGCTCTTTTAAACATTAACTTAATATGATCATTTACGCCCGCTTGTTAATCACGTCGTTTCAAGTTGATGAGTATCACGCATTCAAAGTGGCCGAGGCGATCGAAAACGCGACCAGAAACGAGGGAAAAGGTAATAAACTAATATATGACATATTACATGTTATTTTGACAGCTACGAGCAGATGCTATACTATTTTTCAAACAAGCTGATACATCATTTATGTCCAAATTCACATTTGTTTGCTCTAAGTTGTCAGTCGAAGTCTTTGTCACTCTGGTGTCTACCTGGCCACCTCATTTTCTTAGGTTGAGTCATAATTGTGGCGGTGGTGAATAATTTTTTTATATATAAACCCCACTAGATGGGAGCTATCAAAGTTTTTGGAATTTCATTGGAAAACATGGCCACCAGTGGCCATATTGGATTTTGCTCAATATATATCTCTTCATGTTGATATCTAGTATTGCTTAGACATTTCAACTTTCTTCATTCCTAATAGCTCCATCGACTGTAGTACATGAAATTATCCCCTCCAAGTTGAGCTACAGTGTCATTGACACATTTATTTAATCCACGAGCTTCTGAAATTTTAATTTCTGTGAGATACACTCTGACACTTATCTGCTTAGCACTTTGCGCACAGGATAGGTCTCCATAGAAAATTAAAAAGTAGCCCATATTCCACCATTTTCATCGGTATATATATGTAATTTTGTATCTGAAATACGTAGGAAAATCGCCATTTTCCAAAATTTGGACGCCAAATTAAAAGTGCCAGGTGTCACTACCTCAGTCTACCTGGAAGGCTGGGGTATTAACATGTTTTGTTATGCCCTATATAGTAAAGTATGCACCATGCTCACACATGTTAATTTGGTGAGGGCGGTAGCTCAGTCGCTACTTAAGGCGCATAGCCACCTCCATATTGGCCAAAATATTCAATAGTTGGAAATTTCATGACTGACACAAAATTGGCTGGAAATTTCAGACCAAATTTTAGAAGTTTGAGTATAATTTTTGTCTAATAGTTATAGACCAATATAGGCCCATGTTGAATAGACCAATCAATAGTTCCCATCTTGAATCAAATATGTGGGGTGAAGTGGCAATTATAGTCTGATCGATAGGAGTACCAATTATAAAATTCCAACCCGGTGGGGGGGGATTTCTCGGACTTGGACGGACATTTTTATCTGTTTCAATGTGGGGGCCGGGAGGGAGTGGATGGGTGGAGTTTGAAATTCCAAGGTGGACACACCAACGGAGACCTAAGTTATATAGCCTTGGTTGTCCTTAGGTCGACCTTGTACGTTAAGTATGTGAATGCCACGAAAATTCATGTACATGGTTTGTACGCGACATTATAGGCCCTATAACTAATTTTGGGGAGCGGTTAAACTCTGGCATGGCTTAAATTAAGAATTTTATATATTGTATGCGATGGCCTATCGGTAGTATCAAATATATATCATCGAACATTTCTTTTGTACGTGGTAACTAGTGTAATTTTAACTAGTTTAGACAAAACGCTCTGGAAAAGTTTGGCTATACTATATCTGTGTCACGACAAAATTTGGCGGGAAACTGTAATTCCGTCACGCCAAATTTTGTAATTCCGTCACACTAGGTGTGACGATTTTCTCAGGTGGTATTCATTGAAAGTCGGATATATCATTTGAGTCAAGGTGCAATTTAATAAGAACGACAACTGTCATCGAGTTTATTAGCCTTGTTTTATTTTTATGTGAACGTTCTTTTGAAATCGTGACGGAATTACCGTGACGGAATTACGTGCAGTTTGGGAATGGCGTCCATATGTTAATATCATATACTTAGCAATTACATGGATTTCTGAAGGAAAAATTAAATTTTTAGTGAAAATGTGACTGGCCCCACATGTGGAACAAAATTACTGACCTCATCTTATCTGGGAAAAATAAACAATGAATGAATGTATTATATGCTTGAAATTTGGGCACCACCCAGCTTTCTGTGAGAAATTTTAAAGCCCTGTGTATCAAGTTTGCGCAAACACCATAAAACAACAAACTAAAGCTGTGCATATACGATAGTAGTTTCGTACCCGTGACATATTGAAGTTATTAAAAAAATGGATGTCAATTAGTGTAGAGCGATTTTAAATTTTTGGTTAAAGTCACGGAAGTCGTGGATTTCATGCTTTACGGGTTTCCCAAGAAGCAATCTTAAAAGGACTCTGCGATCTTTCAATCGGAACTGACTGTTTCCGTTTGTCGTCCTTGAAGTTTGAGAATATTCCATCAATCTTTTAGGAGGAAATACCATTATAAAATGGAACTTATGGAAGATAATTTATAAACGTCCAGACAGGCCGCTATAAACATGTAAACAAAACTTGTTCATGCAATTTCACTTTTTGTTAACCAGAGCTTTGGTTTAATTTACATTCAAGTGTTTTAATATCTTTGGCTTTATGAGTATGATGTGACTACATATGATGAAGTACAGCTAACATTTGCCGGAACAAATTAAAACATTTCGAGGTGGTATTAATCAATACAAAATGGCGGCCGTCGCCAACAACAATTTTTTGGACTCCGCTGACCCTTGAGTTATGAATAAATTATTCTATTTTAGGTAAGTTCAATCTATTTTTTAGATTGGGCTGAGAATAGGACTGTACATATTTCGATAATATACCGTTTAATCGATATCGTTTTGAATACCTATCTAAACGGAATGGATTTGAGATTATTCGATATATCGAGAACGTCGGTATCCATTTCAAGGTATCGAATAAAGTTTCTGAAAAAGTTAAATTGTTGTATCTATTATTGAAAATCAATACGGCTTGTAACGAAACCCACAAAAGGAAATAACATGTTATTGGATAATATGATCATACGTAAACGTAATTTGTGCCCGTTTGTTACTGTTCATGGGATTATCGGATGAATTTTTATCTTTAGAAGGATTTGATGATAAACCGTAACGGGACACAAGACAATCATATATATGTAAATAATTACATATAACGTAAATGTTTGGCAGATGTGTCGTTTATCCTGACCGTGTAATACGTGTCCCAGCTGTCTGGTCATCGACGTAGTCCTCAGTATCTGGATTTGTGCGCGCCGATGTATGTTGTGACGTCATGATGCACGTCTTGATGTCTTGACGCCTTTACTGGTTTTCCAAAAAGTTATCTTAAAAGGACTCTGCGATCTTTCAATCGGAACTTATAGTTTCACTTTGTCGGCCTTGAACTTTGAGAATAATTCATCAATCTTTCAGGGGCAAATACCGTTAGAAAATGGAAGATAATATCTAAACGGCCAGTAAGGCCCCTATATTCCTCCTTCGGGGCAAATATTTAAAAATAATTTTATAAAATATGTAAACAAAACTTTTTCATGCAATTTGACTTTTTTGTTAATCAGAGCTTTGGTTTAATTTACATTCAATTTTTAAAATATCTTTGGCTTTAGGAGCATGCTGTTCCTACATATGATGAAGTGTAGCTAACATGTGCCTGAATAAAGTTTTGTATTTTTGCCCTGGAGCATTTTGCCCAATTACACATTTCGATGTGGTATTAATCAATACAAAATGGCGACCCTAGCCAACAATAATTTTGAACTCAGCTGACCCTTGAGTTATGAATAAATTATCTATTTTAGGTAAGTACAATCTATTTTTAAGATTGGGCTGAAAAAGTCGACTAGTATATCTCATATCCGCATACGTATACCCTAAGTCGCGTCGGTTCCGCGGCTTCGCCGCGGGAGAGCGGGCGCTTATAATCAGTGCAGACTGCAGAGCTATATGATGGGACACTTATTTTCGTATTTGTGTACCTATAATTAAGGGAGTCTACCATGGAGGTTAATTCACAGCTTGTGGCAGTCGACTGATGTAGTGATTTTGGGGGGCTAACCCCGGGATTGTCTTTTTTTTTTAGAGAGAGTGGTTTGTGGGGGGGGGGGGGGGGGCTAGCTCGGCCGACCTGCGCTTTCCTTAACCCTCAAGTGTTTTTGCCTTTATTTCAAATACAATAAAAAAAGAAAGAAATGAAAGCAATTTGTGACACCATTTCTTCTTTTGCTTCTTGTTCTTGGGTGGTTTTCCTCCTGAAGATGGGAGAGACGTGTGTTGTGACTTATTCTGCTGTTGTTGTTCTTGCTGTCGTTGTTCTTGCTGTCGTTGTTGGAGTCGATATTGGTTCCATTCTTCTTGGTCTGTCTTGATTTGGGCCAACATCCTAGACACTGCTGCTGCTTCATCTTCGGAGGGCGACGCCGGCGTCTCTTGATATATCGGCGTCGCAGATACGGAGGCGGTATATGCCGTCCCTGGTGGAGACTAGCTGGATGTTGTTGCCAGCTCCACATCGAAGGCAACGGCGGGGACGTCCGGGATGACGTCGGTGTCCCTGCTGCCGCTGTCCCCGTCGACGGCAGGGGCATCCTGGGTGACTTCGGCATCCATGCTTCTTCTGGTGGTGGTTGTCCGCAAGTTTGGAGTTTGGGATGATACCCGGGAAGATTTGAAAGGGCCATCGGCCCTCTCCTACAACCCACTTTTGAATGCTGTAATTCCGCTGAAGAGCGTGTGTAGGGTTTGTGACTTTGTAAGTAGATTATTGTCTGCTCATGCACAGTGGGTGTTTGCCCGCTGTGCATGGGGTGGATGCCACCGAAGCAAGAAGCAAAGCCCCCCCCCCATTCCGAACCCGGACCGGCGATGAAGTCTTACCTTGTTTTCTTTGCGAGTTTTATGCGTTGATATGTATATTATTTTGAGTTGTGAATGGTTTTAATTTATTGTTCTATTTAGTGCTTTCATGGACTGCAGTTGCCTTAGTATGTTGTATTTCGGGCGACTTGTACTACGGGCTCAACGCTGGGAAGAGGGTGCAATGCCAGCTGATTGACTCAAGGTCGGTCGGGTCTCCTCTACTCTTGATGGTGCAATGCCCGCCTTCCACTCCTGTGCGAGTGTCAGAACCCGTTGACCTGATTGTGTTATGCGGTCGCGGACTGAGGAAGCAGCTGATGCCACACCGGGTTGCTTAGTGTGTGTTCTGAAGGTTTGGAGTGTTGAGTAGTGTTTCGATTTGATTGTCCCACCCGTCCTGCCATAGGCACGGGCGCGGGTGAAAGCATGTATTAGCAAATTTGTATAGGCAGTTGTTAGTAATTTTAGAGAGAGATAATTATTCGACGGCTTATACTACGACCACGATATGCGTATCTACACTGCCCGGGGACAGTCATCAGCGCCCCCGGAGCCATCTAGGGCGTGAGCCTGCTAACCTAGATTTTGATATTGGTATTAGTCGTGTTTTGTGGTCAAGTTTGTGAGCTGATTGTTCTGTGATGTGTAATGATTTTACAAGGTTAGCAGGTTATTTGATGGAGATAATTACTCAATGGCTTATACTACGGTCACGACAAGCGTCACGACAAGCGTATCTACACTGGTGGTTGTTGTCGAAGGTTTGGAGTTTAGGATGATACCTCTCCTACAACCCACTTTTGAATGCCATGATTCCGCTGAAGAGCGTTTGTAGAGTTTGTGAGATTGATATATACTCATGCACAGTAGGTGTTTGCCTACTGTGCATGAGGTGGATGCCACCAAAGCAAGAAGCAAAGCCCCACCCACATTCCGAACCAGGACCGGCGGAGAAGACTTACCTTGATTTCACTGTGTGAGTTTTGTGTGTTGATATACATATATATTGTTTTGAGTTGTAAAAAGCTGTACATATTGTCCTATTTAGTGCTTGCGTGGACTCCAGTTGCCTTAGTCTGTTGTATTCCGGGCTTGTACTACGGGCTCAACTCTAGGAAGAGGGTGCAGTGCCAGCCGGTTGACTTAAGGTCGGTTGGGGCTCCTCAACTCTCGATGGTGCAATGCCCGCCGTCCACTCCTATGCGAGTGTCAGAACCCGTTGGCCTGGTTGTGTGGTGCGTGCGTAGACGAGGATGCAGCTGAGGCAAGACTGTGTTGGTCGGTGTGTCTCTGAAGGTTTGGAGTGCCACGTAGTGTTTCTAATTATTGTGTCCCACCCGTCCTACCATAAGCACGGGCGCGGGTGAAAGCATGTATTTTAAAATTTGTATATGTAGTTGTTTTTGTGTATTTGTTTTGTGTTCAGGTTTGTGAACTAGTTGTTCAGTGTATTGAGTTTACAAGGTTAGCAGGTTAGTTGGTTGTTTGATGGAGATAATTGTTCAATGGCTTATACTACGGCCACGACAGGCGTATCTATGCCGCCCGAAGACATTCATCAGCGCCCAAGGAGCCATCTAGGGCGTGAGCCCGCTACCCTACGTTTTTATATTATTGTTAGTCTTGTTAGACGCTTAATCAGGGTTTCTCGATTGAATCCCCATAATGTGCCCCTGAGCATCCTTAATAGCCCAATTATTTGCTAGGCCCTGGTTGAAATGTTTTTAATATGGGAATGGAAATATAGTTTTTGGTCAAGAGTTATGCCCAGGAGAGTTGCCTACTGGGTTTGTTTGAAAGTTTCCCCGTAGATAGACAAATTAAGTTTGTATTTGGTAGTTTTCTGCTAAAGAGGAATAATTGAGTTTTTTGGGCGTTCAGTTTTATGCGCCATTTGGAACACCACCCTTCCAGGTCATTGAATTGTTTTTGTAATCTGCGGTCCAAAGGCCCGGGTCATCGGCAAATTGTGATATTTGTATGTTGTGTAGTGGATTGTTGGGTATGTCGTTGACGTATATTAAGAAAAGTAACGGACTTAAGACGGACCCCTGGGGCGTACCAGCTTTAAGGTTGACGTTGTCTGAAATTTCTTCCCCGACCCTTACTTTGATAGATCTCTGCATGATAAATGAGTAGATAAGTCTTAACATTTTAGTGGGTATGTCGGTAGTTGTTTTAAGTTTGTATCGAAGGCAGTGGTGCCATACTGAATCAAAGGTTGTTGTCAGTCGGGCTGTCGCTATTTTATAGGATCCCTGGAACAGAACAAAGGACGCTCCTGGCCTGCATTCAGAGGAGAGGAGTGTGTTAACTGAATTTGACTTGTATGAAATTACATACTAGAAGCAACACACACTGGAGTACGGCTTAAAACACAATGCAACGTCTACTTTGAGTGTAATACCACTAAGTGGGAGTGCCAATAGAACAACATTGAGTGAAGCTATAATGGGTTCGCTATAATACTTTGTGAAAACATAATTAACACTAGTATACATCTACCCGAGGCTGTCCGATAATTCGGTGGACACAATGGATTCTGTTTTAATCCGCACCGAGCTTCTTCGTTCGCTACGCGGCTTCCATGCTCATTATGGTCGATTGGAAGCAGTTTTTCAGTACCAGGTAACCCAGTAGAATCCTCTACTGGCCTGATATATAGGACCGACCGGAATCCACCGGTCCGGAGATGCCGATACCACTGGGAGGAAGAGGCAGAAGACACATTCAAGACGCCACAGTGGCCATGTGGAGACGGGGGAGAACTAGGAGACGCCCAGTCCACTTGGCCTCCGTCGATGATATCACCAGCGAATACAGGGACACCGTCCCTGTCGTTTCAATCGAGGCCAGCGGAGACAGGGACGCCGATGTCACACCGGACGTCCTTACCGCCGACTTCGTGGTGGAGATGGACACGCAACCGCCAAGGACACTGGAGTACCACCACACACCGGTTTCCTCCATCTCCACCACCAACAACTCCAACAGTGGCTCCACCTATTCAGTGGAGAACAACCCAATTGTCAAAAGTGCTTTGCAGCCGATGGCAAGAGAAAAAAAGACCACGGCAGAATGCAAGGCAGATGAACTAAATGGACGACAAGAAGAACAATCTAGGGCAATCGACTCCGAAACAAACAAACAAACAAACAAACAACAACAACAACAGCACAGTCAACTGAAAGACCAAGGAAGGAAAAAAAGAAAGAACAACAAACATAATCATGTCTAGCTCAATTGTTCACCCCTCATGCGTTATGTTATGTTCATGCCATCTCATAAATCATCCCTGGTTCTCCCCACCAAAAAACCCAAATAAAGCCGATAATTCAATTGAAAATGGATGTTAAGAAACAGTCAGTTGTTTGAAAAAAGGAAATGTATTCTTGTTGGCATGATGTTGTTATATAAATAGGTAGTTGATGGGGCCATGTTAGTTCAATGAAAGTATACAGTAAATATTAATATGTGTAGTTAAATCTTTCAAAAATACGAAACTATTTGAAGTCCTATTTGGCGAATCGATAGCAACGTACAGTTATCGTTCTTAGCTTATAGTCCCTTAGCCAGTAGCCGAAAATTTGGCCTGTCGGTACCAAAATGGCGAGAAAATTCTAACTGCACTTTTAAACCTCAGCTGTCCAGTTAGGGATGATAGCAATGTCAACTCGGTAGTTTTCTATCGGAAAATCGTCTTTAAAGTAACATAGCATTGACGCAAAGTCATGTTTGTCGCCAGTGGGGGAGGTTGTGTTTCATTGTGTCTGCAGAGAAAAGCTGACAATAGTATCTTATTCAAAGAGTCCCAGTTATGATAAATATGCCCATATTTCACATGCAATCATTATATCGTCATTGTAGTGGTGCTTAGTGTATAGAGAATTGTCTGTCAGAGTATAATATAAAGCATGTTTTGCGATATTCTGATTGGAAGAGAACGAGCAAGTAACATAATCTATCGCGGCAACGATTGTCAACTTGACACGATAATTTACATACACTGCGTGCAGCTAGATTGTTCTGAGCAACCGAACAACCTCACAAATTACAAATGTATTGAATGGACACGTGGCTAAAGGGGTTTAGCTATATATATAACTAATTGCAGGACGCAACCAAATAGGTGGCACAGTCGACTAGGTTCATTGTGGCAACATATATAATTTGCCCGGCAATGATGAAGCTGCATGGTTCAACCATCAATGAACTTGTCATCCTTCCAAATTAACTCAGTATCTGCATGAATGCAAATAAATTCAAATTCAAACGAGTGATATGTGATAACGTGAACCATTTTGTTGCTGTGCATTTACATGTGCGACGTTAATTCAAACTAAAAGAAAGTGATCAGCCCCGGTTATGTTAATATTTATATATGTCCATTGTAATTATATATGATCAAATGGAAACCGTCAGTGATTCCTAAATTGCCAACCCCCACACTTGGGAGCAACCCGTGTGTTGTGGGCATACGTTACAGTCGGTGGGCGGAACGATACAAAATTATGTGTACATCATGATGGACCGAAGCGCTCATACATATCCTTCTATGCAGCTGTATATAATGCGTGGGCCATTCATACACGTATATTGTTCCATACTTTGTGATGTTCAACATCAGAACTGCAGCATACTAGAGCGCACTAATCCATATCGTTATATAAAACCGATGTATCCTTATATTTTGGCACTTGGAATATACCGATCGCGATATACATAGCTAACATCATAGATTGGCCCATGTCGTTTGAGGCAACAGGACGCCATTGCTGATCACGGCAAAAGACGTAAACAAGTCCACGTGTTTCTCATTTGCTTTGTTAATGGCGAATTCAAGTTACTTTACAAATCTACTTTTTTCGACAATTTGGAAAATTAAAAACATAAGCACGGTATTGTTGCACTGATATAATATCATGGAGTTGTGCTATTGTGCCAAGACGGGGACATATAACGTTCAGACACCTAAAATGATTTGATCATTTATTTACAAACAGTTCAATAGAATATGTTCGGATCGTCGGTATGGCTTCTCCTAGTTGGATTCGTCTTCCTGTCGTCTGCGTGAATCGTGGGTCTCTCGTGTCTTCATAGGTTGAGTTCGTCTTCCTGTCGTCTACACGTCTCGGGGGCTCCTCGCTTCGTCATAGGTTGGGTTCGCTGATCTCCAGTTGAACATCTCGGCCTGTCGTCTGCTATCGATGGGTACGCCTAGTCGTCGGTACATCAGGGATGCGTCGTTCGGACTTACAAACAATTTGGCCGACCTATCTGGACCTATAGTTATTTTCTGCCATCTCGCTTGTCAGTCTTCTTCTTCTTGAAGTGTATCGTCTGTGGATGCGGGAACGTGTCGACTTCCGGAGGTCTCAGTGGATACTTGTTTTGCTATTAAAACTGCGGGAATATTTATACAGGTCTCCACCTTGGCGTGCCTCGTGCCCTCTTTATGAGTGATCGGCGACTTGGAATGAGATCATTCAAGCAGGTATTACCTTCTTCATTCTATCTACAGATATGTTTCGAACGGCCGGTCTGTCCATGCGATTTCGTCAACTATCTCCAGGCGTTTTCTTCGCGTGACCAGCCGTGTGTTGTCCGTGTACTTATCTCAATGATTATATCTGTAGATTGGTCGGTTATGTACCCGCCGATGAGTACAGCTAAGGGATGGGTATCTTCTACGTTCATCAGGGGTGTTGGGGTATTGTCTGCTCTCCTATCTTGGAGATTCTGTCCGTGGGTTCCATCAGTCGTCGTGTTCGCATATTAGCACACTATGACTATACTTTGGACGTTGTTTTGAGAATGTTCCATGCATATAGGCATTTGTGTTAGAGGAATGTTCAACTGACACGAGTCGACATTACTCAGCTGTATTATGACCAGAACAATTGTCTGCAGTTTATCCACACATTCTTTTTGGAAAAAGATTCTAAAACTACGATGCAAATTGTGAAGTACATCACCCATTTTCGTTGGTTCCCCCCAATGGCGATCCAGCGTGGGGAGTCTAAACACTGCTAGCAAGGGGCTATTGCTGAGATATTCGAATTTGATGATTATTTAATAAATAATTGTTTATTAATTTCACTTCTTGCTGATTGGTCATGCGTACCATGTGAAAAAATGTCTTGATTTCTTAACTTAATGAAAGAGAACATATTTATTATTTAACGTTAAAAACAATTCCAGTACTTGACAACCCAGCAATTAAATGCATTTATTTTTTGCGAACAAAAAACTGTTACTGTGACAACAAAGTTCATGGTATATTCAAGGGTATGAATCATCCAAATGATACCGGTAAGAAAAGTCAAGAACCCTTGTGCGAAACATCTATGTGAAACTTCCATGACACAAATTGTTCAGCACAATATTGCCTATTCATTCCATTGTACATTATTTCAAAACAAAGGTAATACTAGTCTAACTAAGCAGCGTATTACTTTTAGTATTAAGTTCAATCTAGAACTAATTGTAAATGTATAGTCACAGAGGCTTTTCGTAAAGAAAACGAGTAAAATAAATAAAAATTGAAATTTGAAAACGAGGGTGGCAATTTAACAAATGCTTCGCTAATCTATTTTACAAATGCAATTCTTTGTATTTTTATTTTTACTCTTTTTTCTATTAATGAGACATCTCTGCACAAGAGGTCTGGAACTGATGTTATGATCGCAGAAATCAGGGATGTAGGTAGAGGTCCAGATCTCTGTCAGCACCCCTTTGGAAAAAAATATCCTGCTAATGGCCATATCGGTCCAAAAATTTATCGAAAGTAAAGAATACCAAATATGCGACTGGTAGTCTAAAAACAATTTCCTCACTAAAATATGGTTTGGTGAATTCGAGTGAAAAATTACAACCTATTTTATTGTGGATTGTTGAATCTACAACTGATATTGTATGAACTTTCCAACTTTTGGAAAATTTTGACCAATGTTTATGGTGAGACAAACTGTAATGTCATCACCACCTCTCGGTCAAAAGTGGAAGCAATGCCTAGTTTCTCCATGGGTGAGTGACTCAGTGAAATACGATATATACTGGTACAAAAGTGCACGGTGTATGAAGAGAGTGGAGAATATTTGTCGCCATGAAATTTCAAATGGTCCCCTGTATATGGAAATATCACACAAAAAATGGGTTGTAAACACGGGGACCTGGAACTTTAAAAACTAAATTTATTATATACTAGCATGTTAGCCCGCCACTGGCGTGGTTGGTCAGAAACATGACATTTTTTTAATAATTTGTTTTGTTTCTGGCGTTTACCCGATGAAATCCCCCCTTCCTAGGAACGACAGACAACGCTTTCTTTTTTTTAACCTGCCCGTACCCGTCCTAATGTCGTGAAATCTCTCTGCATAATATTTCGAGCGATAACATTGCATTGAATTGAAAACAAACGCTTCCGTCGTGAAATCTCTCTACGATAACATTGCATTGAATTGAAAACAAACGCTTCCCGTCGTGAAATCTCTCTGCATAATATTTCGAGTCTGCCATACCCGTCCTAATGTCGTGAAATCTCTCTGCAAAATATTTCGAGCGATGACATTGCATTGAATTGAAAACAAACGCTTCCCGTCGTGAAATCTCTCTGCATAATATTTCGAGCGGCAGGCTACAATCAGACTCCCGTCATACAGATATCTCGAGCGACATGCTACAATCAGACTCCCGTCATACAGATAAGTAGATAGCGAAAACGACGCTCTTTATATAGACACTGCGGGACACGAAAAGTCGATAGATCCACCCGTTTCCGAGATCTGGTCTGCGCATGCGCGAAGCTGGCGTCGCACGGGCTCGGCGAACCGACAAAATTCGTAACCGGGGCAAGATACATTCACATAGTAAATTTCAAGTCGATAGCTCCACCCGTTTCCGAGATCTCGTCTGCGCATGTGCGAAGCTTGCGTTGCACGGGCTCGGCGACCCGATCAAATTCGTATCCGCGGTAAGATACATTCACGTAACAACTTTCAAGTCGATAGCTCCACCCGTTTTCGAGATCTTGTCTGCGCATGCGCGAAGCGGGCGTCGCACGGGTTCGTCAATACGACAACGACGACCACCTGGTCAAACTACACTCACGTACCAAGTTTCTTCCCGATCGGCCGAGGTGTTGGTATCTGATGCAAAAGCTAATGAAAAACCTCCTACGGTTGCACCCATAGTATTTCTTTCATCAAATTGTGTAAAAGTTTATATACATGATCACAAAAGAAAAGCACTATTAGACACGGGTGCCTCCATTAGTTGTGTGGCTGCTCATGTGGTAAGCGATCTCAACTTGACAAGCTTAGTTGTTCCTACCAAATCCATTAAAGTAATTAGTATGGCAGGAGATATGCACCAATCTGCTCGTCAACTTGAGATCCCGATTACCATAGAGGGGTCACAATATACATTTAAGTTTCATGTCTTTGAAAAATTACATCATGACATAAAATTGGGATTTGATTTCATTAGACATTTCCAGTGTACTATGGATTGTGCAGCAGGAACTTTCAATATAGGGGACTCATGTGTACATTTCTGTCAACCACATTCTGTGCTTGGTGTAGCCCATACCCCAAATCGAATCTCTGTTCCACCACATTCTGCATCTCTACTTCCTTTACAATTTAAGGGAGTAAAACAGACAGGCATGGTTTTGTTTGAACCTCTTTCAAGTTTGTCCTCAAAATTTGGTCTAGTAGGGGCCAAGGTAATACTAGATCTTTCTAAAGCTAACCCTGTTTGTCAAGTCATCAATCCCGCTAATGCTCATGTTGTCATCAATGCTCAAGCTGTTCTCGGAAAAATCCTGAATGTTGATCCTAATTCACTCACTACTGAACAGGTAAGCTCTGTTTCTTCAAGCGACTCTTCTGACATAGTTTTCATTAGTGAGTCCAATTATCAACAGATTTCATCAAATATGGGTTTTGATTTGTCTAGTTCTCAGTTGTCTGTACCTTCCAAGGTTAAGTTGGTCAATATGTTGCAAAATAATCAGAATGTATTTGCTAGGGATTTATCGAAGCTCGGCTGCACTAATGTGTATCAACATGTCATTAACACCGGAGACGCAACTCCGAAAATACAGCGATATTATAGGACCACTCCCCAAAAGAATGAAGAGATAGAAGACATGTTGGCCAATGACATCATAGAGCCATCAGATCCCATGTGGGCGTCGCCGGTGATCCTCGTGAAAAAAGCCGGTAACAGTTGCAGATTTGCAGTAGCCTACCGTCATATTAACTCTGTTACCAGGCCCATAAATTACCCACTGCCCATACTTGAGGATGTTTTTGACACCATTGGTGAATCTCTTTGACTTAGCTAGTGGATTTTGGCAGATTCCTTTGGAAATACAGTCCCAAGAAAAGACCACTTTTACCACCCCACATGGGAATTTCCAGTTCAAACGGACGCCTTTTGGACTAATGAATGCTCCTATGAGTTTCCAAATGGTTATGGCTCGAGTATTACATGGAATCAACTGGAAATTTACTCTGGTCTACGTCGATGACATAATCTTGTTCTCCAAGAATGACGAAGAGCATTTGAAACACATTTCCGAAGTTTTCCGGCGACTCAAGCTGGCTAATCTTCGACTGAAGCCCTCTAAGTGCCAGTTTTCGGTGCCATGTGTCAAGTATCTGGGTCATTTAATTTCCAGACAATCCAGCGAAAGTGGAGGCCATGAAAACATATCCACGGCCGAAAAGTCAGAGAGATGTCAGGTCATTTTTAGGAGCTGCAAATTACTACCGGAGATTTAGAATGGGATATGCCAAAGTTGCTGCCCCCTTGAACCAGCTATTGAAGAAAGGGGAGAAGTTCCGGTGGACTGAGAAATGTCAGGAGGCCTTTGACAGCCTTCGGGAGAGATTAACATCTGCACCAGTCCTAGCAGCCCCTGATAAGAAGAGACCATTCACTCTAACGGCAGACTCTTCTGATTTTGCCATTGGTTTTGTATTGGGACAGCTGAACGAAGAAGGCCGAGAGCGTGTCATCTGCTATGGAGGCCGGGCTCTTCATGATGCTGAAACCAGATACAGTATCACTGATAGAGAAGCTTTAGCCTTGGGCGAGGGTGTCAAGAAGTATCGACCATATCTCGCAAACAATTATTTTGAGGCCTATACTGACCACAAGCCATTGATTACCATTCAGAAGATCAAGGATGCTACTGGAAGAGTTGGTAGGTGGGGCCTAGCATTGCAAGGATATGATTACAAAATTCACTACAAGCCAGGAGTGACCAATCAAAATGCCGATGGGCTCTCAAGAAGAACATATCCAATTGAAGATGGGCTGCCAAATGAAATACTAACCTCAGAAGTTAGTGCCATTACTCCCACCGAAGAGATTGAAACAGAAGAAAACATTTTAACGGAATCGGACAATGAAGAATCAGATATTCCCACTGACTCCAGAGCACCTATCAACATGGACAGTTCAGACAGTGAAGAATCGGATATTACCCCTGCTTACAGAGCACCTATTAGTCCAAGTCTTCTTCTACTAAAACCAGCTAAGATATTGGGATGGCGATGCTGGCGTTTAGTCCAAGCCCGCTTGCATACCAATCCTACCACACGACTTACGCCCACGATCTGTGGCGGGAATCTGTGGTGTATTTTACTCGATTTACCTAGCAAATCAATACATGATGCTATATACATCGGAAAGGCTTACATCTTATGGTCACAATGGTGTATAATAATCTAACTTTAATGTTAAATTACACATAGAATATTCCGATTGATTGCCATAAACATCGATTTGTTTCTCTGTTTGTTTACGTTTTAACCGAAAGCCGAAGTGGTCCGAATAAGTTCGGCATAATCCGCTGTTTGTTCTGGGAATTCTACTTTCCGTTTCTATATATAGCGCGGGTTTTCCGAACAAAAATGGCGAAAACCGATCGCCCGAAAGTCCAGTTTTCTATGTGCTTTCAGAACAATTCCCGCACTAAAAACTTAATGACATAATGGAGGATCAGAACGGTAGTTTTGTTGACAATTTTCGCAAGCAACTTGTCAAAATTGGAGCAAATTATAACTCTTGTGTCTGACATTCCATCCGTGTGATTTTCATCCATGTGCATTTTGACTTTTGTGTTGATAAAATAATCGGAGAACCGAATCACACAGTTTCGAAATATAGTTCTTCCGTTTTAGTGGGACTTTTCAAACTTAAGGTTAAAAATTTATACAAATTTTGTTTGATTTTTTGTGTGCTTAACAAGAGCAGTATATTGCTCTGTTCGCTTAGTATATATCTTAATTTCGCCGAAGTCCACCAAATGTGGGAAATGTAGCACCATATTATTTATTCTAATACTCGTTGTGTTTACACTGTTTTAAACTTTGAGAGGGTTGTAATTCCCCGTAATTTATTTAATGTATTACATTTATATCTTCAATGTTTAATTAATCTATTTATTATTTTATTTATTGACACACATAATTACGATTACAATGGAGAATTCTTCGTAATTTGCGTTGTTGTCCAAAATCTACGGAATATTTTCAACGGAAAATGCCGAACACAGTTCGCGAGGTCAACCGAGTTCGCATACTTTTAAAAAATTTTAAACATTGAGGTAAATGTCTCTTTTCGCATTAAATTACCGTTTTAAATTCACAACTGATGTGGGTTTCAGATAAAATAGCATGTCTTCTGCGGAAAATATCCGTTTATTGTCGCAATTGTGATATTTTATTTCATATAATTGTGGTTTTATTTGAGCGGGTCACTAACGCTTAAGCCGTGTCATAAGCGAGCATATAGGGCGGTCTTGGACTAAACGCCAGCATCGCCATCCCAATATCTTAGCTGGTTTTAGTACAAGAAGACTTGGACTAAGCACCTATCTGCATGGACTGTTCGGACAGTGAAGAAACAGATGTTCCCACTGCTTCAAGAGCACCCATCAATATGGACAGGATGAACAATTTACCTGATCTTGCTGAATGTCCAGAACTTGCTAAAAAGTAGTGGGAATGCTCCGACTTTACTGCTATGATGTCTTATAAGATAAATGGAATTGTGCCACAAAATGAAGATTTGGCAAGAACATTAATTACTGAAGCTCAGCAGTATGAAGTTTTAGATGGGAAATTATACCATATATACCAGAAGAGGATAAGGAAGAAGCCAATAGACAGACTCAGCCAACAGCTGGCGCTACCAAAGAGCCTGAGGGAAGAAGTGCTTCTAGCATACCATGACAGTATTCTGGGAGGAGCACAACTTGGGTTCGAGAAGACCTTCTTAACAATCAGAGACAAATATTATTGGCCACACATGTATGCAGATATCCAGAAATATGTGATGTCCTGCCATGTATGCCAAATGTCCAAGAGAGATTGCCATCATCACCCAGTTCCACTGACAATAATGCCAGGAGCTATGACAATGGGAAGTTGGCATATGGATATATTAGGACCACTCACTACAACTCCTGCTGGATTCAAGTATGTGCTCTTATTTGTTGAGAGCTACACTAAATGGACGGAGGCCTTTCCGATGAGGACACAGACTGCCATGGAAGTTGCAAAGATATTGTTCACCCATATCATATCCAGGTTTGAGGCCCCAGATGAATTGGTGTCTGACAGAGGAAAGAATTTTCTGTCTCAGGTTGTATCTGCACTCAGTGAGCGGTTTCAAATCAAAAGGCTGCTAACTAGTCCATATCACCCTCAGACCAATTCTGCAGTTGAGAGAGTGAATTCTTCCATTGTACAAGGTCTTCAAATTTATGTAGATGAGAAACATACAAACTGGCCTGATGCATTACCAGGACTCTTAATGGGGTATCGACGAGCCCCCGGTAAAGCCACAAAATATTCCCCCTTTGAGCTGATGTTTGGACAAGAAATGCGGCTGCCCATTGATGTCAAGCTGCTGCCACAAGAGGGAGATTCTAAAGACAAGACTCAGTTCATGGGAAGGTTAGAGGAAACAATGAAAATTACACAGGAAATGTGTAACAAAAATATCAAAGAAGCCAAAGAGTTGAACAAACAGCAGTATGATAAAGCCAACAAAGTTCAAGAACCTAAATTTCATATTCACCAGAAAGTGATAGTTCACAAAGAAAATTTCGTAGTAGGGCAGTGTCGTAAATTACAACCAAAATGGAAAGGTCCCTATTATATCACTGACATTCTTGACCATTATACTTATCGGTTGAAGTGTTGTACAACCAATGTTGTAACTTCACCCACAAATGTAAAACATTTAAAGGCTTACGAGGAGAGAGCTAATCATGCAGCTACACAAACTAGCCAAGACAATTTTACCTGTCAGGCAAGTCAGGTTGAACCTCAACCCTTGTCTTTGCTTTCACCACCTTATGACCCTTCTTTGATTAAACCCTTTGTACCACCCACTGATGTTATTCAACCGGTTGAAAGAACTCCCCATCTTCAGCACCTTCTTTGGTTAAACCCTCGGTACCATCCCCTAATGTTTATCACCGGGTGGAACGAATTTTGGATACCAGAATGCAATCCGGAAAGAGGTTTTTCAAACTAAAATGGGCCAATGGATAACTACCTACATGGGAACCTAAAGAGAATGTAACCCTGATTTGATTCATAATTACTTTTTATGATACACCTTAGAGGGACACAAGCGAAAACGACCCAACCCAATAGGGCAGTCATATCCAATTCTAAAAAGTAGATTAAATCAAGGTAAGAAAAGGTCCCTGACTTCAGATGATGACGAGGAGCAGCCAGTCAAAAGGGCTCGGACCTATGAGGTATGTTGTTATAGACCTCATCGAATGCGGTTTAAGTCGCACCACTCCTCCTCACAATGGTAATACACAGTAGGAACTGGAGGGTTTGATATAAGTAGAAGGCTGTTCATGCTAGGTACAGGGGCAGATGAGCTCGGGGTTCCGTGCACCGCCACTGTGTCTGGTATGGACAGGGTTCCATAAATGTTGGATCATGACCTCTTGTTTTTGCTGTGTGTTGTTATTGAGGAACCAGAATGTTTTCACATAGGGTTAGTATTCTCTAGCACGTAATTGGAAGAATTATAATTGTAAGTGTACATAGTTAGATAATAAGTAATATTGTGTATGTTCATTTATTGGTAGTTGAGCTTGTTAATTCTAAGAAAAAGGACATTAATAGTACAGATAAAATTTTAAAGTGTACATGGGCAAAGATTCTAAATATTGTAAATAATATTATTCACTTGCTCAAACACCTTGTGCTTTAACAATTGGCAAGCTCAACCAATTCCAAAACTTTTATAGTAATACTGATACATTTCGACATCATACAATTTTTACAAACAGTCCAAACAGGTAGTGTCTTGCAGGTAGTTGGTTTTATAATGCAATTGCATTTTTCTTGACCTCGATTGGCGCCCAATATATCTCTTGTTATATATCTGCCAAGCCACACATACGTCCAGTTAGACACGTTATTTTCATTTTTGTTGGGGGAAACCCGACCAATATAAAGACCAATAAATACGTTTGCTCTTCAGCAAAATAAATGGGTTTACATGGTTGCCCTTAATTAATATTCAAGGTTTTTCTCCAAACCACTTTATATAGAGTTGGCTTCAAACAGCCCAAGGTTGCTTCAAACAAGACTTTTGTGTCAGTTGTCGATTATGCTAGTTGCATAAGAAAACGGCAAGTTGGCACAAATAGCAGATTATGTTTGTTCTTTATTTTTACAAATAACATGGTGTGCACGTCAGTTCTACTGGGGTCATTGTATTGTAGGCTGCTTATGAGTATCCTCACTCATAAAATTAAACTACATATCAGTGCATGACTCTCTTTATTGGGCCACCCGTTTCAGGGGAAGATAAGTTGGATAAGCCAGAGGCGCCCCTGGGGTAGTGGATCTTTAATTTGTTTTCTCCTTTACTCAAATAGCCCCAAAGATTATTTCTTTTTATGGATTTGATCACTCTATAAGGTTATTTTCAATGGGGTTACTTATTTTTTTCTTCTTCTATCTTTTCCCTTTAGGATTTTACACACTGGGACTGTGCTTAATCATAGCATCCATCCTGAATACTGCCCAAGCCGACAATGAACGGTATCGTCTGAACTATGGCACCATTTTCATCAAGGAAGGCCGACTCTTCCCTAAAGAGAACCACTGGACTCACACCTTTTGCTTGACCATCCCCGATGTGTCACCATATGACATGAAAATAACACTTCCACGAAAAGATTGGTTTCCTTCCACCATCAGAGAGTTAGTAGTCCTGCAAGACACTACACATAAACGCATCACCGAACTCATCGCAAATATCAAAAGCATTGTGCCTCATCATTCCGTGGCTCCCATGAGACGTCGACGATCATGGTTACCTTTCGTGGGCCGTATCAGTAAAATAATATTTGGGACAGCAACTCAGTCCGACATGAACAGTATTTCCAAGAGAGCGGTTGCAATTCAGACCCGCACAACCACAATGGCAAAAACTTTCAGTCATGAGCTACACGCCTACAATTCTTACATGCTTCAAGTGATTCCAGAATCGTGAAGGCATACAAAGCCATCAGGGAAAACCACGAAGCGGTAACAGTACTCTATGGGCAATTAAATAGAACCCTTTGTGCTCTAAAATTTACAGAGGATGTTGTTAACTCTCTGCTAATTAGGCAATTGGGCCGATCCACCCGCATCATTCAGGGTTTCAAAGACATGTTTTTAGGTTTGATTTCACTGATGCAAGGCCGGCTATCACCATTGATTGTTCCACCTTCAGAAATACGCTCGCTTATACAACGAGTATCCACATTATTGGACAATGGGAACACCCCATTCAAACTTATGAACATGCATTCACCTACATACTATGCGATAGCTGAATTTTCAATTCTAAGGCACGATTCGGATATATATATTGCCATCAAGCTTCCGATGTCAACATTGGGACACCCATTGTCGCTGCACAAGATTATGAACTTTCCAGTTCCGATAAATCATACCTCACCTCATGGAACAAACATTGCTCATCTTGGTGGGTCATTGCTTACCTCCCATGACGACAATCTCTTCTCTGAGATAAATCTGGACCAACTAAAGCACTGTAAGAAGCATCATCGCGACCTGTTCTGTCATTAGTTACCTGTTCTTAGAACAACGGCCAATCCTTTCTGTGCAATGGCATTATATACGGGCAACACTACCACTGTGAACCAGGTATGCAGGTTCTCGTTTACTGAATAAATCATAGAGCCTTCCACCCACGCCTTAGGCTAAAGCAAATACCTAATATCTAGTTTGCCATCTCTGGAAGTACTTTGTCCAACTGGATCAGTCAAGCCGGGATGTTCTTTTTGTGTTGTGGACGTTCCGTGCCAATGTTCCATTCAAACAAAACATTTTCATGTACCCCCACGTTGGCACAAATGCAACACATCCTCATCGGTACCATCAGTGGAACATCCTGTAAATTTGGCACTGCTACAAGAATTCTTTGATTCAAAGGTACTTAAAAATATCATGGCTGATTCCACGTTTCCTAAACTTCCAGAGATATCTATTCCAAATTTTCGTATTTACGAACACAACTTTTCCAAATTAATTGCTAGTGATCATCAGGCTCACCTAAATTTGTGACATATGGTAGAGTCCACCAAAAAGAATGAACTCATATTCAAGTCACTGGCAGATCCCATCCTGGATGGAAGGCTATTTTTAGGTGATTCCGACAATAATACCTGGATATTCCTTGTGGTGTCATTAGTAGTTGCCGGTATATCCTTTGTTGGAGTAGTATATTTATTTATAAAACTTCGGACTCTGGCAAAAGCTTTGACCTTAATGTTGGCTATAAGGGGTGGTAGTGCTCTGGCCGTACCTAAGTTTGTTTATGCACCTGACGAAGTTACGGCCAGTTTAGCTACCACTACTAGTCCTTTGCTGGAGACACACGTTTATACATCTGGCTTGTCAAGTTTCGCTGCGCTGTTGGGACTAATTTTGGTTATATATATTTGGAGTTCCAACAGATGCCGAACAAGAAATTCATTGGTGATGGAAATTTGTAATGGAAAAACATCCCATCTTGTTCATTTGCTGAATTTGCCAAATTGTATGCAGAGATGTGTGTTCTCAGGAAGTAGTCGAATGGAGAATATTTCTATATCAATCCTACCATATCCACACATTTCGATATGCTGTGACGATTTACAAGGGTCCTAGCAAAGAAGAACCTTAAGGTTACTACTAAGATTAGAGTTTCACCATTTGCCGCCTGGAAGATTCGAAAAATGTTGAAGAAAAGTGTTGTGACGCTATTCATTTGCCGAGGATAGTTCATCCAGGAAGTTCTATTCTCCTCAACGTCAGAGCCGACGGATCATGATGTCATGAAGTACAGCCATCTAACGGACATTCCGGAACGGGAATCAGCTCCACTGTATCCACAAGTATGAACAAAAATTGTTGACTGTTTGGATCATTTTGATATGGAGATTCCAGGAGTCATCTCATTGCGACAAGGGGGTGGTGTCATATTGAGAGGTAGTGTCATATTGGGGTAGTGTCATATTGTGATTAGCACGTTCATTTCATAGCATACATTTTAAATATTAGGCTGAAAAAAATTGTTTCCAAGAAATGGGAGTTTTGATATGGAGTGCATGAAAATACTGGGGGATTAATCCAAGGTTCCATTATATACCACAGATGTGGGAAAGCTCACTATCAACATTTATTCACGGCACCGTAAAGGGGTCTGGCGAAATAATTGACCATCTGTAATTTATCGGGGTTTAATTATAAGCTGTCAGATTCCCAGCACGTAAGTTGTCTGAAGAATGTCAAAAACAACTGATCATGCAAATTTTGTATGGAAAATAGATTACCATGATGAAAATCGTAGACAGCTCGGCTCCAAAAGGCGAAATTTTATTTACCAATTCCATGTGAAGGGGAATTACAGGAACTAGCCAGCAGATGGACCGTAATTATTGTAAGAGATAACGACCGCTGGACCAACGGTCCGGATATTAATTCCAGGCTTAATGCCAAGCAGAATGTAAATTTAATTACACGCATGCTATCTGGCGTGCATGCGTGTTATCTAGTGTGAATCATCAATATAACATCTGTGGGGAAAATTATGGCCAGGCAAAGGAGTGGCAAATTATGCAAAGTAAACTGTCCATCACATGATTTGAAAACTTCTACATGTGGGGTAAAACGATTTTGTTGGATTGCGCTAGAACTGAGAACTTTCATTGGTTGGTGCTAAAGTTTACCAAAATCCCGCCTAGATGGTGTGGAAGCGGGATATATATGCGTGTTCAGGAATATTTGGTCACTTTGCATCTCATGATTAAATGTTCCTGATCAAAATTGTGTATCATTTCGTTTCCACACCAAATAGGTAAGTTCATTTACTTTATGTTATTTCTCTAGGCATTAACATTGACTGTTTCTATGGAGTTAAGATACCTTGGCTATTAAATAAATGTATGTTTAAAAGATTTCAGCCTGGATTAATGTCTACCATTGTTTTAATTCAGTTAACTAACACGACTCCTATAATTTTATGGTGGAGATTTTTCATGAGCTTGTCAAAGTTATGGGGTACCATTGGGCTTAGATATTACCATATCACAGACAAAAAAAAACAAATGTGAACTATCTACTATATAGGCGGTATCTTAGCACTAGCAGAAACTTGTTTTAATTCATTTACGATTTCAGCTTAGATAGAAAATTACAGTTCTTTTTGGGCAAAGTGTTTAAGTTTGAGATAAGGGTATGCTCATTTGTGTATCGGCATTTGAAATTGGTAACTACCCATACATCCACGCAGAATCTTGATGGTATTTGCAGGCTGAGTCACTACTCAATAGGAAAAATTCCGAAAGCGAAAAATGCATTTTTATTCCTTGCATAGATATATCTTATAAAGGTCCGCGTTTGTACCAAGTACTTTTTTCTTTCTCTGCAGTATAGCGAGAGATTCAACTATGGCTGAAAATTACAATAAAGTGCGGGTTCTGGTGTTTGGCATGTATGTACCCCTGTACTGTGCGGGAAACAAAGCCGCTTATTTGAAGAAGGCTGGATCAGAATCATTCCAGATAAATTTCCGTGAAGCCTTGAAAATAATTGACAACAGAGTTTCCGTTTGATTCTTCGGAATAAGTGGTTTATGTCTAAATAAAATTAGTGACTCAGCTGTGTAAAGAATTAAGAGATTCATGCCGCAAATTATAGTAGTAATGGGAGGCGGAAACGATTTATCATCACGCTCGCCCGATGAGGTTTTTAGGGACCTGAAGGCGGCCCTTTTAGATCTCATCAATGACTCAAACTCACAACTGCTGCGAATCTTTGTTTGTGAAGCATTAGAACGGAAGAAAGTCAGACTTCCAGGAAAAGACAGAATAGACACGGAAGATACTGTGACAGTAAATAGATATAACGATAATGTAAAACATTTGAACTTGAAGCTCCGTGAACAGCTTCACAAAACAATAAGCATGGCTTACTTTTGGCCGCTGCGAAAATTAGCTGGTTTAATTCACAAAGAGCCCAAAGAAACTGTTCTAAGTTCGGACAAAGTACACTTAAATGGATATAATCGATTGGGACGAAATGTGAAGTATGCGATTGTTGATGCATTAGATGAATTTCAATTAAACAATTAAGGAAAACATGATTCTGAAGAAGCAGTTGTGTGTTGAGTGTAATTTATTGAAAAAGAAAATACGGGATGTAATCAGGCCGTGTTTTACTAATAACTTCCCCATCATTTTAAAAGATTTGATCAGCCAGGTTTACTTGTTTTCTAATTATAATTTGCTCTTATGATTCGAAATGTGTACAAGGCATTTCTTTTACAAAGATATGGAGGGTCGCAAATTACACCATCCTAGTCATATAGCATTGGAGCTATAGATTAATTATGCAAATGAATTAAAGTGGAAAATTATAGATCTCGCGTGAAAGCATTGATTGATCTCCGCCACAGGGCAGTGATTAAATATCAGGCGAGGTTAAGTATTCACAAACATTAGTTGCTTATCCAAAGCGATAGGCGGATCACCCATGGAGAATTGCGCATGGTTTATTATGTTGCCTAAGACCTCTAACGATAGTATCAATATTTTGGGGGGAGGGGGGGGGGACATCCCTCGTGAAAGTATTGATTCCATTGTTGGGTTCTGGACCGGGCCTATTTAAATATTTTACTCGCAATAAATTGTGTGTCGCACAACAAAACAGCTAGCGAGGGCACCAATGTACTGAGCGCGGAGACGCGTTAAAGTTATTGATCCCGGGCTAGAGTTGTTTTGTTTTATGCCAAAGGCGGAATTAAAGACATATTATGTATCTTTCATTCGGGTGAGAAATTTTTAAGAATAATTCTTTTCATACCTGGTAATTGCTAGTTTTAGGTAAACATTTACCAGGGTGTTTCGGATAACTTTAAGGTGTTTAGTGGCACTGTTGTAGAGCTGCATAAAATATAACGATGGCATCAATATTTTGAACGGGCCTTCCTCGTTTAGAATGTTGATTCCATTGTTTAGTGTTATGCCAGCAGATGTAACGCGTTCTTACTTTCATTGACGTAATGCGTTCTTACTTTCATTGTTTCAGAGATGTATACCATATAGCGATGGCATCAATGTTTTGAACGGGCATTCCTCGTTTAAGATATTGATTCCATTGTATAGTTATTGTGTCGGCCGAAGTAATGAGTATCCCTTGCTCTATTTTAACGGCCTGAAGAAATCTGACGATGGCATCAATCTTTTGAACAAGCACTCCTTGGTCAAGAGTGTTGATTCCTTTGTTTGTTTCTTAAAGTCCGGAAATGTAAATCATTAATTTCAATTATGTTGTGTAGCCTAAATACGGCCGAAAATGACCTCGATATATGGGAGCGTGCATTTCTCGCACTAATTATTGATACCATTGTTAAAGTAGATATTTTCACAATGCTGATAACATGGAAACATTCGTTGCGTTCAATTATTTCTAATAACAAGTTACAACCCGCACAGAACCTAGGTTCACTCAGGTTGAATCAACTGAAGAAATCAATTCATGAATACCGGGTTTCCTGGAATGTATTTACAGTGTAGAACAAGAAGCAGGTGGGTTCTGTTCATTGTAATTTTATATATGTGTATATAGATGTACATAAACTTGTATGGCTACCTATATGTTAATAACCCTGAAATTTACTAACACATGTTAACAGTATTGTTTGGGGTGAATGCCATGAATTCATATGGTCCCCAAAACAGTAACTAGTCTGTTTAAACGACGCTAAGATTATGCAGATTGATAAGCATCTGCCGGGACGAAATATAGAATAGTTTTGCATATAAAATTCATAAATGATAAAGGTTGCTCGTGCACTGGCCAGTCGTTAAAGGCACCGCCTTAATAGGAAAAGAACGATCCACTGTGGCCAGGCATTAATGAGGATTTTAGCAAATGGTATCTGATAGCATTTGAACCTGCGCAAAGTAATGTAATGCCAGAATGTTAAATGCACATCAGCGTGCATTTTTTGTAAGGAAAACAACTGGTTACCGGGTCACAACGAAATGAAGGCTAAAATCCGAAAATGTATATATAAATAGTATAATTTTTAGTTATATGAACATCGGAGTGCGACCTTGTGAAAGGCTCAAGGGTTTTGTTGTGTTGTAATGAAAATAACGTCAATTGTGAGGAACCGGAAATGAAGAGGACAATAGACGTCATACAGTACAGTGTGCGTCCTATTCCTGGACCACGGTGGTTCGATTTCCTGTAGTAAATAGCAGGAAAATTAAACATAATAGTAGGAAGTTTGAAAGGTATCAGAGTGTACACAAACGTGATGCTCACACCTTGCAATTGGTGATATATTTATGTGGCCAGGTCGACTTCGAGCCGGCACATTACTTCCGGTAATCAATCTCTTGTTTCCGGTAACGACTAAATTACTTTCGGTAATCAATCTCTTGTTTCCGGTAATCAATCCGTCACTTCCGGGAACGAATCATTTCTGGGAACGAATGTGTCAGTGCCGGGTACGAAAATGTTAGTGCCGGGTACAAAACTATCATTTCCGGGTACGAAACTGTAATCTTGGTTTCCGATAAAGGAGCTATCGTTTCCGGGTACGAAACCACAATTTCCGGGTACGAAACGGACACTTCATGTTAAGAAATTTGTTATTTCTGGGTGAGAGTTGGTTGCAATCAATTAACGGTGATCTAGTTCCACTTTTTTTAAGGTTACTATTATCGCGATTGAAGTATAAAGAGTATTTCCGGCTTCGAAATACACACTTTCACACGTGGAAACTTTATAATCACAGGTGTACATGCCTCCATGTTACACTTAGCCTGACTTAGAATATTAGTTGTACAACTTTGATGAATGGGATCTTTGTATTTAATGGAGATATATGGATACATGTATATATATATATATATATATATATATATATATAGCTATGTAGAGCAAGCATTAGGCTGACCATTGACCATCATTAGGCAGACCTCGAATTTATGCAGACGAAATCGGGTCTGCCTAATTTTTGCATGCCAGTCACAATTAGTTATCTTGCGATTTAATTGTTAACACCTCTCCTTGTTCAACGGATTTAGGTTGTCTTTTGTTTATAAAATGATGGGATTGAAAAAATTGTTGAAAAGGGCATTTCCGCCCCGATAATTTTGAGACATGTATATTCGATCGATATACGGTTTCATCATTGTGCGGTCTTTTTTCAATCCTGAAATTTGTACTCAATTTCGATGTATACACCAGATTTTTCGATGTTTTAATGACATTTGACCTGTTATCTTCTTTTTTGCTGCATCCTATACATAAAAATGCAAAAACCAGAAAAGTATATTTTTTCAAGACCGCTGTGAATGTTTCGACCGCACAATGATGAAATTATATATCGACAGAATATACATGTCTCAAAACTAACGGGGCTGAAATGCCGTTAACAAATTTTTGTTTCAATCCCATCATTTTATAGACAAAAGACAACCTAAATCGGTTGAACAAGGAGAGGTGTTAACAATTAAAGCCCCAGATAACTAGTTGTGACTGACATGCAAAAAGTAGGCAGACCGGATTTAGTCGGCATAATTTCAGTCTGCATAATGATGGCCAATGGTCCTCTTAGAATTAGGCAGACCTGAGAATTTGTATATTTCATATTACTTGAGGAATCACAAATTCCCATTGATCACACCTCACATGTCTGCCTAATGCTGAAAACAGCCTTATATATATATATATATATATATATATATATATATGTGTGTGTGGGTTAGTATACATAGCCATATGTATGCATATATATGTATCTAGGGTTTACATTATCTAAAAGTGAAGCAGTTTAAAGATTGGGATTTAAAGGGCATAGTGCTTCAGGTAGATATAGATACATCTTGTAAATCCACAATGAAATGCGATAGCATGAATAGGGTCGCTGTATGATTGCTAACTGCAACTAACTCCCATAAGCAAAGAATGCATACATATATATAACTATGTAGATAAATAATCTTAGTGTTACACCAACCGATTGTTCTTATTCAATGTTATTATAATCACAAATCAATGTATATTTGTGTTACTGAATTCATCTAATCAATCAACCAATCAATCAAAGTTGTAATTACTGTCAACTGCTATATTCCACCACTGTTTAATCAATCAACGGAGATAAGCTTTACAATTCAAAGGTTTCCAGCATATGCTAGCTTTGAATAGATTGCTTAATTTAAAACTGCACGAGTCCTTTAAATAAATAGATTGATATAAAGTTTACTTAAGTGCAACTAGAGAACAGCTTTAAGCTTAGAGCTTTTTACATCAGAAGTATCACATTCTTATAATTAATATTAATATACACCTACAGTTCTATTATTTAATTCGGGTTATACTTGAGAATCCACCATATATTTAAACTTAAACAAAGAGTGATTGATTGGTTGTTTTTAGGTATGATCGTTGATCGCTGATTAGTTATTAATGTCTAATGATTATTGTTAGTTTGTACTTTACACTTTGCATCTCAAGATTAAATGTTCCTGATCAAAATTGTGTATCATTTCGTTTCCACACCAAATAGGTAAAAAGAAGAAAAAGCTAATTCCCCATATACAACTGGTATGGATTCGTCACACGAATTTCGCCCTGCCACACTGAGTAAGGATACTAAGTAATGATTTTTTAGGTAACTCTGGCTTACCAATAAAGAAAGTTCCATAAGATCTCTTCCACATTATAGTTTGTTTCAGGTATATAGTCGCTTCTGCTCAAGTAATTTCTGGACCCTACGAGGCTAATACTTATTAGTCACTAACCTAACCAGTAATAGCCTCTCAGTTGCCCTACATGTATTGCCCACATGATTGATATCTAAACCAACACAAATGGATACCGATGTCGCAATGAGCAAGGCATGGAAGTACCTTGCGCCTCTGTTTTATAATTTGTATGTAGACAGCTTATTGTTCAAGCTTAATAAGTCAGTTCATGGCTTTCCGATTGTTTTAATTGTAAGATCGCGACAACGATCACAAGAACAAATGTCAACCAATCTTTTATTATTTTCGAGGGCCATCGATGAGGCGGCATTGAGGCCATATTTGATGTGCAACCCTTGTGTTCTTATTGGTTTTGTTGATTGTCATATGTCAACTAGCATATACAATATACAAGCTCTGTGTAGTACATTTCTCAACGTTGTATATTAATCACGATGGTATGATTTCCCGTGTTTAAGGCGGGGATAGTCGATATGTATATAACAATCACCCTACTACAGGAGGCAGGGCTATCCGTCTCTATAGTGTCGATACAATACACTCCTCCGCATTTCCGTTCGATGCACTCTCTGATATTTATATTCGTAGGGAAGGACTCGGAGGGCCGAGAACAACCAGCAGCGCAATGGCGCTCTATCACTGGTTGAAACATGTTTCTCTGATACTCATGCTACCAGTGGTTGTGCTTTCTTCGATGCTGGCCGGAAAGCTGTTTCGCGTGTACCCCGACTCGTTGAGCATCAAAGTTAGCCAAGTGAGTGTAAAGCATTCTTGGAGCGAAATCGACTGCGCTTCAGTCTGCGGTGATGACCCGAACTGCTGTACGTACTCCTTCGATTCCACGGATGGATCTTGTGAAACCTCGAGAGGTCTGGTCAGGGATATCGGTTTGCCAAGATTTCTTTTGATCGGTAAGTCAGCGGTGGGGTAGAATACGTGGATACAATACTAATATCATATGTGACCTAGCTGATTTTTGTCGTTTGTTAAACTCATTCTTTTCCTTAAATCTTTCTTTACATTTTTTTCGAATAGCCTCATGTGTGACTCAATGTTTTTAAATCTTTTTTTTTCGTTCCGAAAGTCTGTTTATTTACATGTCGATTGCATAACTTTATATTCGAATGTCCCGGAACTTTCATCTAGTTTTTCGCTTATTTTCTCATCCAAATTACGTACGTAATCCACCACAAAATTCATAAGAATGTCCAGTTTGGATTCCAGATTTTCTAATCTCCTAGACCATTTTTCACTATCATCTGCTCATTAGGGACATGGTGGGGAAAAATAAACAAACATCTCGACATTATAAAGTCAAAATTTATAATTTGTATATCAAAATGTTGATGTTATATATCAACATTTGGACTTACAATGTCACAATTTTGACTTTCAAAGTCACAATTTCGACTTTATAAAGTAACATGAGAGGGGTGTGACTAAAGACAGACCGGACCAGACCTGACCACCCCTGTGTTTTTTATGTGCGACTTTAGTGGCCAGAACCGTGCGGGGTATCACGAAAACCCGCCCATGCTTTGAAAGTCAAAATTTTGAGGTAAAAATAAAATAAAATTGACTTTATAAAGTCGAAATTTGGAATTTTAATTTAAAAATTTACCTTTATTTTTGTTCTACCATGTCCATAATACGATTCCATACTTACATTTCCAGTTCAAACGTGTACTTGGATTTCAATTTCCCCAAATGTCAACACAAAGTTAAGCACACTTAATTTCTGCAATGACTTTACAACCTGCATGCGGCTTGTGAATCTAAAATTTGACCAAACCAAATGGGAAGTAAAACAGCCATTATATATTAAATATTAAACGTAATTGAAAACAATAGTATTATGAACAAGCACAACAGTCTTCCGAATTATCAATCACTTTGTATCCTAAACTACCGTGGCCCCTTTTAAACGTGAACGTTATGTATATGCAATTTAGTAGGGACAATATAATGTAGGCCGATAAAACACAAGATACAGATATTCGCACAATTTTTTACTTTGATAAAATTTACCGTATGGTATCAGTTGTTTTTTTCAATTTTTCAAACAGGAGTGAGACACCGCCACTTTATTCTCGCCATGTCAGCAATAGACCAAACATGCAGGGGCGCTCTTTATTGTTTCATATTGAAGATAAACGGGGTCCGATATTTCTATAGGTTGTATGAAGTCTTTACGTTATATGCTATGCTTTATTTCTCTAATATATACAAGGTACATGGTAATTAGGTGCAATATTATACATATATACAGTGGCGGTATTGATGCGTTTAATCTTTCTCATTTGTCATAATCATCAACACCATCATTCTCAAAATGATCAGTATATATCTATCATTATCAGGTTTCATCACTGTTTCATCCACATTGATAGTCTGACCGAATCAGAATTACTTGCCACGTTCTTTGGTTGTCCGTCACCAGATTCTCTGGCCTATGTTGAAAACCACAGCCAGTTCATTCGTTTCTTTGCTAAAGTATCAGAATGCTTGTGGCAGACATTCAACACATTAGACGGACACATGTTGATGATAGAACATTACATAAATATGTAAACAAGTATTTAGACTCATATGTGTATATACTGTTATGCTGTGTTGACCCGCGACTCATTGATTGATTTCGCTATAACGGTGACGTTGGCCATTGGTTCACGTACATTTTGAACGTAGATGTATTTCTCTTGGAATACATGGTGTTCGTTGATATGTGGGTCGTATGCAAGCAAAACAACGGGTCTAAGGACATTGTAACTATGTTGTTGCCAAATATAAATAAGCAACGTTGGAGCTTGTTTTTTGTTTTTTTTGTTGAAATTGTTTTCATTGCTTTCATTATCGTCAACTACATGCTTTGTATGTACGTTAAAACTTTGTTAACCTAAATTGTCTGTATATATCTCGCCGTGAATGGAGGACAATAAAGATATATATATATATATATATATATATATATATATATATATATGTATATATAGTTGATAATAGTATGTGTACAGAAATATATATGACTAGTTTGATAAATCAACATGACGACTTTTTCTATCAAAAAACGTCTTGAATTCCTAGGCCTTTCATGCCTTCATGGCAATTTTCAAGGAATGACGTGTATAACACTGTGACGTCATATAGCAACATGGGGGATAACTCTTGACGTCAAAGTTAAGAACTATTGAGTTTTGTCCGGAATTTGAGTTTGAAATTCAAAGGAAGATTATTTCAAACTCAAATTCCGGACAAAACTCAATAGTTCTTAACTTTGACGTCAATAGTTATCCCCCATGTTGCTATATGACGTCACAGTGTTATACACGTCATTCATTGAAAATTGCCATGAAGGCATGAAAGGCCTAGGAATTAAAGACGTTTTTTGATAGAAAAAGTCGTCATGTTGATTTATCAAACTAGTCATATATATATATATATATATATATATATATATATATATATATATATATATATATATATATATATATATATATATATATATATATATATATATAGAGGGAGAGAGAGAAGGAGAAAGAGAGAGAGGGGAGAGAGACAGAGAGAGATAGAGAGAGAGGAGAGAGAGAGAGAAGGTTGTTTTCGTTAGCCAAACGCGATCACCGCGATTATGCGATCGTGCGATCTGATCGCTATATATTTGTCTATATATTCGATCGCACCTCGAATTTTTATGTTCTATGCATATTGTAAAAGTGGCCTTATGTAGTCTAAATTAGCCGGAAACGGCCTTTTCGGAATCCGTGATGACCTAGAAAATGATATTTCGAGCTGTGTGTATCTGCAATCATACGTATCAGGTATGCAAACTATTTATGCTATTAATATCACGAACATATAGTCCGACATTGGCGTCAGGGGACTTGGAGTGGCCTTAGATGTCTAAAATAGCCAGCAACGTTCATTTCGGGATCCGCGAATGACCTAGAACATAAGAGTTCGAGCTGCGTGTATCTGAAATCATAAGTAGCGGGTATTGCTCATAATAATTTATTAATATCACGAACATATTAGTAGAGTCGCTTATGTCCGATTTTGGGTTCCCGTGGGAAATTCATGAACAAATATAGAGACCATGTTCATGAGCCAGTATATGGTCTCTACTTCAGAAAAAAATTGTTAGACACCCTGGGGTCGCGACTGGGTGGTCCAATGACGTCACAAAGATGGCCGCCATGATCATTTTCTTAAGTTCGCTATTGTTGCATTTCATGATATAAATATAATTGTTATATAAAATATATGACAATCCTTGTGTACAGTGTATGGCGTGACGCCATGTTATAATTATTTATAAAAACTTGTCATCTCGATCAAAGATGGCCGCCAAAATGGCAACCGGAAGTGGGAAAATTGATGATTTTCCATACATGTCACCTATATCATTTCCGATTGTATCGAACTGGTGACGATTAGGGAATATACTTCTCTTCAATCTTGATAAAAAATCACTTAGGTATCACATTAGTTGATTTCTTGAATCATAACCTTGATTGTCTTCTCCAAATCCGACGATTTGAAGGAAGTAGGATGAATTTTCGCCAGAATATACTTTTTTATTTTCTAACTATTTCCTTATAGAAATTTTGAATTAATCGGTAATGGAAATGAGTAGGATCGTTACATAAGGTATTTACATCTAATTGGATCCAGAAACTGTCAACTTAATCCAAGATGGCTTCCAAGATGGTGGCAAAAAATACGATAATACACAAATTTTACACTCTTTCGCCCAATTACGTTTCTGGTATGTAGAAGGTGAAAGTATTAGACTAATTTTCTTCTTCATAATAAATAATGGCCATGTTATGACACATTCCTATTAGTTGTTTTACCACAATGACTCAAAATGCGAGTTCATATGACAATTATTGTCCAAATAAGCATCATGAAAATTCACCAAACATTATATTTGTATACGTCAAATAGCATGTGCATCAGAGGAGAACGATATATATCGGTATTATATGTATGAATGAATGTCCTCCGATTTACATAATCCGGAGTTATTAATTAATACCTCATTATAATCGAGATGGCCGTCAGTGTGGCGGAAATGTCGAAATTTGACATTAAAATACATATATTTCCGCAATATATCCCAGCGTGTAAGAATGACACATGTGCATATCATTATCATACATGGGCTTTCGATGAGAACATACCCTTTACTATATAAAACCGAAATATATGTTCATGCACGTTAAGTATATGAACTTGTGCCAAACTCGATTCTGATATTATATAAATATTTTATTAGAGACCGACATGGTATGTGGAGAGAATTGTGAAGTTGCCAACTTCAGGCGCTGTCAGCTACCAACGCTCAAATGGTGCATGTGATCGCCATACGTTCTTGCATATCGATAAAGATTGACAATATCTACTCTTATACAAAAAGGTCTAGCGACCGAATCAATCAGATTACTGTATATAGCTATGTATTATAGTATATGGCTGGCTTTTGAAGCCTAACGTTGAAAATATAAACCAGGAGATCGCCCGGGCCTCGTTCATATATTATAGCCATACTTTATTCTTTTCCATTTCACCATGGAACATGTATACCGCCGGTATAGGTTTGGTAGATGTACGAGGTTGGATAGACTGTCGAAGTTACATGGACGTTTTACGACATAATATCCATAAACGTCTTCGTAAAATCAATCCTTCTACGGGTGATTGGAATGGAAAATCGAGACAAAATGATCATCAACTCCCTTCTACCATTCTAGCAAACATATATGCGTAGGAAGAAATGTTGATACCTCATGTTTAAACTGCTTCTTGTCACCAGTTCATACGAAGTACCGGTACATTTCCACATGTGCATTAATATGACGACCAAAATGGGATCGTGACAAATTTAAACTAGAACTCAAGCAATATATTTACTTGTATTACAGCGATATTAGCATATTTATGTATCAATACATGTATGTATATAATTAGTTTGTCTCATATAAACGTAGCGCTAATGTGTATTTGGACAATAACACTATCGTTAGGTGGGGTGAATATAAAATGATTCCCGGAAAAGACTCACATAAGCCTGCACAGTTGATGTCGAATCCGATCCACGATTGAAAGTATACTTATTGTTGTATTATTCAAGGACAAAATATAATGTTTTCACTAAGGTCTATCTTATCAAACTGGATTGCTTATCAAGTGGAAATGTATGGAGCTCTTCGTACAATAGCCTCACCATGACCGTGTTCTGCTGAAGTTAATCTATATATGTCACTTGCTTGGGTATACGTAGATTATCATGATGCATGAATGCATCACGATATATACAAATTATGGGATATAGCCAGACTGATGTGATAACTCTTAGTCGAATAGAATTAGAACAGTTTGAGTCATTGGGATATGTATGGATCGGCCTATATAATATGATCTGAAAGATGCCATTATTATAGTGAACCATGGCCACCTCCGTAGTTACGCGTGCTTATTATTCAACTTCCTTCATTTCCGCATTTCTTTTGGTTAATGATAACGTTCTAACCTGAATCAACATGGTACGTCACGAGCTGTTATTAACTCCAACTATTACTTCACATTATGTTGTAAGAAGTTAGTGGACTGCGTTCCCCCATAATTACATTCAGTATTCAGAGCCTGGATTCCAGAGTATATTGGACATACTAAATCAAACTGATGACATGACACCAGAAGACCATCACTGCCAAAGGATTTTCCCCCGTTTCCCACCATGAAATAGTATTATAATAAGTATCGCCTGTCTATTTTTGGCTCGTATCTATTGCGTTTACCATTCACATTCTTTCGTCGCCTAAGCTGCAGGGTTGGATATGCAGAGCAGTTGCGCAGTCCCTGTTGATTTCTACAAACTTAAAGATAATCATTAATCAAGTGCGACTGGCTGATGTACAAACGCAATGCATTGTCTCACTAAAATCGTCACATGCCCAAATCCTAGAAATCAATATCGGATTCGTTTGCTGTATACTATCAATGGTCCATAACAGCCTACTGTGTTCACGCCAAGACACCTTTCTTATATTGGGCGAATCACTTTGTATGGCCACCACCAATTAACTGAACAAGAGAAAAGCCAAGAACCAGACATACAACTTCGCCTGTTTTCGGGATCTAGCCTGTATGATAATGTTCATTTCAACCGAATGAACATGTCCTGTGAGGTCAATAACTTATACATAGTAATTTCTCAAAACTCCACATATATTATGAGAGTGCACTTTGTTGAATAACATCATCCATATTTCAGAACATAGTATTCACAATGTATCACTTTAAGCTTGATTCGGGGCGCTACCCCTTATAGGGATATATTACCCACCTATGGGGGTCTATTCTATTTTAGTCTTCCGTGGTTATCAATACGATGGAAATCTGCTAAGTTCAGCTAAACGATGTTTAAATTGTATTAACATGAAAATTTAATTAAAGGTTACAGCGCAACTAACAGTGAGGCAAGCCATATAATTTATTTTACTAGTGTTTGTGTTGATAAACAAGGTGCTGTTTCTTGTTTGCCAAGATTCATGGTATAGCTGTGAAGTAAAATTCCACTTCATAGCTATCACAATAAACAATTGTGTATTGCTACCTTATATGATACACTATATGCATTTTCTACTGATATGTCATGACAAGAACTAACACCAATGTTTATCTGCATCATCAGTTGCCATTTTATATGGTAACCACCAATATTTCTCAACTAGTACTCTGGTTTATAGTATAGCACAGACGGCTAGACTTTGGGATAGTAACACTTGTCCCCCAAGCTATGGTGGCGGTCTAAGATACTTTCTAATTTCACAAAGTGAGTTGGATTTTCTCTTAAACACCCTCTTCACTTAATATAAGGACATTTGAAGAAAAGACACGTATGTCATATAGGACATCGCCAATTTATATAAGAAATTAAAGCTATGCGCATTTACTTAAAATTAGCCGATTAACCTGATTCCCCATGATGGAATGCTAGTGTGACATTTGGTGTTCTAACGAACACTGACTTTTGTATTTTGGCTGCCACTTTGGTAGCCATCTTGGCTGAAACTCAACAGTTCTGTTGAAGTGGGATAATATTTCTTTCCCATAACTGAATTCCGATAATTTCTTTAAATCTATTGCTACTATATCGGAATTGATATTTGACAAGTTACTATAATTATGTTGTTTAAAGTGGATTTTTGACAGATCGAACATATTTTGTACAATACAATTGCAGCACTCCATTGCTGCAGCAATAATTAGATACAGAATTTGCACAATTCGCAGTCGCTACCAAACGGAAGATCATTTACATGAGATTCTTGAAAATTGTTGATTTTCTGGTGCCATTTTGGCAGCCATCTTTGACAGGAATAATATTGTCCCGTGAATTTGGCTGCTGTACTTTGAGAACTGCTATTGATGAATTTCCCTAACTGAAAAACATTCATAACAATTAAGATATATGCACAGAATTCGTCAGTTGTCATGACAACCCTATATCTGAACTGAACTGACAATGACGTCATCTTTGTGACGTCATAATTATCTCCAGTCGCTGACCCATGACGTCTAATAAACTTTTTTCGACAAAGTAAGTGATACACAATCATGATATCATAGTCTCTACATTTGTTCAAAAAATTCCCACGAAAGTACCTAAGCGACTCTACTATATAGTCCGTCCTATTGGCGCCCGGGGACTTGGAGTCTAAAATAGCCTGAAACGGTCTTTTCGTGACACTGATAACCTAGAAGATGAGAGTTCCGATTATCAGAAATCATGCGTAGCAGGTATAATTCTATATATGTTATTAATATCACGAACATACAGTACTTCCTATTGGCGCCCGGGAATTTGGAGTGGCCTCGTGTAGTCTAAAATAGCCGGAAACGGTCTTTTCGGGATCCGTGATGACCTCGAACATAATAGTTCGAGCTGCGTGTATCTGAAATCATACGTAGCAGGTACAATTATATATATCTATATCTATATTTGCGAATGTCTGTCAGTCTGTTTGTCTGTCTGTCTGTGTTCTATAGAAATTCACAGGGGACCACCTAGATGGCATAAAGGGGGTCTAATAGGGGTAACTTTTTACGAGAAAGATAATGGCGAGGGTTAGAATTTTCTAAAGTGACGCCGTTGTTGTCAGGGGCAGAAAAGGGGAGGGGCAGAAAACATTTTGTGTGGTTTAAAGATGTCATGGGGCCATTCGAGTCAGGGGTGCCTAAAGGGTGAGAGGGACACAAACATTGATAAACAATATATTTAGCGCCGATTTCCACCTGATTGACACATATTCTTCTCCGTGATACGAATAATCTAATCGTGTCGTTTAAATGCGCCAAATTAGTGCTTTTTGTGTGACAGATATGCAATGGTGGCCCTACATTTGATACGAATTTGTATACTCGCCAATTTTCATATATTTTATATATAGTCATCACTATAATGAGTCTAAGTGTGTGGTTTAATTATGTCAAAAGTGGCGCCGCTTGAGTCCGAAATAGGGATGGGAGGGTCACCAAAAACTTATAAAAATATGTTTAGTGCCAATTACCATCAAACTCATACACGTTCTTCTCAAATGATACAATGAATCAAATATTTGCGAATATCTGTCTGTGTTCTATATATAACTTTAAGGATACAATCGAGATGGCACCAAGGCGGCCTAACAGGGTAACTTTTTACGAGTAAGATAATGGTGCGGGTTCAAATTTTCTAAAGTGACGTTGTTGGCGTCAGGGGAGTGGATATTTTTAGCCCAGATTTCGACCAAATTGATATATTATTCTTCTCCGTGATACGAGGAATATAAACGTGTGATTTAAAGACGCGAAATTGGTGCCGTTTGGGTGAGAGATGGGGGGGGGGCGTAATAACTATTTGTTTAGTTGCCGATTACCACCAAACTTTTATATATTCATCTCCATTATATAATGCATACATGAGTCTAATAGACGTGGTTTACAAAAGTGGTGCGGTTCAAGTCATGCATGGGGGGAGTTGCACCAAAGTTAATACAAATATATTTCCACCAAATTCATGCACATTCTTCTCTAATGATATGATGAATTAAATCACATTTGGGGTCGTTTGGGTCATGGATGGCGAGAGGATATTCACGAGCATTTATAAGATTGTTGAATTCGCCGATATCCCACAAAGTTATATATAGTCATCTCCCATGCCATCTCCATGTCGTTCTAATGAGTTTTTAGCATTCCAATTTCACAATCTCGACAAATGGTGACCGAATTAAGTCACTTGAACAATTATATCTTCTCAACTGTCATATTTATATGGGATGGAAATCAGGGCATTCCTATAATGATCTAGCAACACAGATACATAGAAGAAAGCATTACAAGTATATTTATATTAATCTATTTAAGAGATACATACATTCATTCAAACTGAAGGACCTTGAATCGTCAGAGGATTGCATATTATAATGGCTCATGTATATATTACTAGCTGGGTACCCGTCCTGACGGGGATAGTCGTTGTGTTGATTTTTATAGTTATGTTTTAACTCACCAACACACCAACAAATGGTATAAGCAGATAATGTGCGTCTTTTCGGGAGAACAGACTGGGAAAATAGGGAAATCTGCATTGGTGTTAACACATCGAAATACTTGAGATACGACTGTTAGCAGATTATATACCTAAAATAAGTTTTGTATATGCAGATTTTGTGCGATTGTTAGCAGATTATATACCTGAATTAAGTTTTGTAGAAGCATATAATGTGCGTATTTTCGGGAGAACACGTGTATAAGCAGATAATGTGCGTATTTTCGGGAGAACAGACTGGGAAAATGGGAAACCTGCATTGGTGTTAACACATCGAAAGACTTGAGACACACAAACATCAAAATAAGGAAATCTGCATTGGTATTAACGCATCGAAATACTTGAGATACAAATTTAGTGCGACTAAAACGCTCTCATTTTCAGCACATTATCTACTCAAAATGAAGCGATTGTTAGCAAATTATATACCTAAAATATAAGTTTTGTATAAGCAGAAAATGTGCGTATTTTTGGGAGAGCAGACTGGGGAAATAGGCAAATCTGCATTGGTGTTAACACATCGAAATACTTGAGATACGATTGTTAGCAGATTATATACCTAATTTAAGTTTTGTACAACCAGATAATGTGCAAAAATGACGATGACGGTAATAATAACATATCTCGAACCCGGTGGTCGTAGAATTCGATTTGGACAGACTCCACGCTTTAATTGTATTAGGCAATTCGTCCTCGATTGTTCAAATTTGTGTTAACCTAAGTTGATATTAACAAATCGATGGTAGCTTGGCGTGAGAATGAGGCATGTGAATCGACCAGTCAGCAGGTCATCAGAACACATTGAGAAAGTTCGAATTGGTGGCAAGCAAAATTGATATTTACAAATTGAGTGAAGGTTGCTTGGTGTCAGAATACATTGAGAAATTTAAAATGGGCGCCTAACAATATTTACTGAGTGAATGGTTGCTTGGCTTGAGAATGAGGCAAATTAATCGACCAGTCAGCAGGTAATCAGAATGCCTTGAACAAATGTTAAAATTGGTGTCAGGCAAAGTTAGTATTTACAAAAGCAGGTAATCAGAATGTATTAGAAAGCTTCAAATTAGTGTCAAGAAAAGCTAATATTTACTAAAGTATATTATAATCTCAACAACTTACGATAGAAGGAAAATGTACAAAGAGGCAGTATTTCAGTTATTATTCTAATAGTCACACAGTCAAGGCAATTTAGCACTGAGGCTCGTCAATTTAGCACTGCTGCTCGTTGTAAACTATAAAACAGCCAACAGTCTGAATTCACAAACTATAAGACAGTTACGGTGGCTGATTTGCGAGATGCTCACAACATATATTATCTTAATTATGTTGAGATCTCGACATAATATCTCGAGATCTCGACTTAATTATCTCGAGATCTCGACATAACATGCATATTTAAACATCTGATGTAGTGGCAATGTGACAACAACCTAGATACACGTAGAACCCCTCTCTCTCGTTCTTTCATGAGTCCCGGTACATACACTCTGATATATATATATATATATATATATATATATATATATATATATATATATATATCCCGTTCGTTCGTTAGCGTGTGCATATATACCTGTCGTCTTGACTCAGTTCCGGAACGCAAATCCGGGTTATTCTCGATCGATAAGCTGGGACTCGGGTCTATGTCTCTCTCTCTCTCTCTCTCTCTCTCTCTCTCTCTCTCTCTCTCTCTCTCTCTCTCCCTCTGGCTGTCTCTCTCATTCGCTCATTAACCTCTGATCATATATATATATATATATATATATATAAACTTAGGCGCACAAACTACATGATAAATTGATGGGAATAATGCAGATTTGAATGCATATAGTACCCGTCTATCAGAATCGGTGCGACTAATTTTTATATTTTAGTCATTTAAGGTCGTATTGACCCTTTCCGCCGGACCCATATACTCCAATATTATTGCGATGTATAGGTATTCTGTCAGCTTAGGCGCACAAACTACCGGATCAAATCTGCAATATTCCCATCAATTTATCAAGTGGTTTGTGCGCCTAAGCTGGCAGAACATACCATGCACGTGGCTATGGGCGCACTTGGGGCACTTGGCTCGGGTACCTATCGCAATTTACTATATATATATATAATAATAATAACTGTTGGGATTTTATCACAACGAGCATATATAACATGATTGATTTATTCAACGCCGAGGTTTTTATATATGTATATATATATATATATATAGAGAGAGAGAGGAAGAGAGACAGACAGATAGATGGAGGTAGAGTGGGAAAGAGACAGAGACACCAGTCCCAGATTATCAATCGAGAATAAGCCGGATTCGATTCCCGGATTTGAACCAAGTCGATTGGAGGGAGACAGAGTGAGAGAGAGAGTGAGAGAGAACGGGAGATAGGGAGGGACAGAGACCCGAGTCACAGTTTACCAATCGAGATTCTCGGATTTGAAGCAAGTCGATTTGTATGTACCGGGACTCATGAAAGAACGAGAGAGAGAGAGAGAGCGAGAGAGATGGGAGACAGGCAGACAGTTTGAGTGAGAGACAGAGAGCGACTTGCTCGCGTTCGATCTTGGTTGTTGTCACATTGCCACTACATCAAATGTTTAAAGATACATGTTATGTCGAGATCTCGAGATAATTAAGTCGAGATCTCGAGATAATATGTCGAGATCTCGAGATAATTAAGTCGAGATCTCGAGATAATTAAGTCGAGATCTCGAGATAATTAAGTCGAGTTCTCGAGATAATATGTCGAGATCTCGAGATAATATATGTTGTGAGCATGTCGCAAATCAGCCACCGTAGACAGTCAACAGTCTGAATTCACAAAAAGAATCTCTCGAGAATACCATTTGATAGACAGATAAAGAGCGCTATTAAGTTAAGCAATCCGAATATGGGAAATATAAAGAGCGTTATTTATAAGGCAATTTAGCACTGCGGTTCAGTGGATCCGGAGATATGAGTTTTAAAGGTGAAGGTCACGCCGCATGAACAAATGGATGGGCCTATGTTGGTCCTCGTGTGATACTACGTACCCGTACCAAGTTTCGTCGAAATCGGTTAAGCCGTTTTAGAGTGTTAGCAGATTACATACCTAAAATAAGTTTTGTATATGCAGATAATGTGCGATTGTTAGCAGATTATATACCTAAGATAAGTTTTGTATAAGCAGATAATGTGCGTATTTTCGGGAGAATAGACTGGGAAAATAGGGAAATCTGCATTGGTGTTAACACATCGAAATACTTGATACCAATTTTCAGCACATTATCGACTCAAAATGAAGCGATTGTTAGCAGATTATATACCTAAAATATGTTTTGTATAAGCAGAAAATGTGCGTATTTTTGGGAGAACAGACTGGGGAAATAGGCAAATATGCATTGGTGTTAACACATCGAAACACAACCTAAGTTGATATTAAGAAATGGATGACCTAAGTTGATATTAAGAAATCGATGGTAGCTTAGCGTGAGAATTGGGCATGTGAATCTCTATCACATTGAGAAAGTTCGAATTGGTGCCAAGCAAAGTTGATATTTACAAATTGAGTGAATGGTTGCTTGGCGTGAGAAAGAGGCAAATGAATTGATCAGTCAGCAGGTAATCAGAATACACTGAGAAATTTCAAGTGGTCGCCTAACAAAGTTAAATGAGTGAATGGTTGCTTGGCTTGAGAATGAGGCAAATAAATCGACCAGTCAGCAGTAAGGCAATTTAGCACTGCGGCTCATAGTCCAAGTCTTCTCGTACTAAAACCGGCTAAGATATTGGGATGGAGGTGCCGGTCTTTAGTCCGAGTTCCAGGCCCATGGTCTCCTTTGACACGAGTTAATCGTTAGTGACCCGCTCAAATAAAACCACAATTATATGAAATAAAATATCACAATTGCTACAATAAACGGATCGTTTCCGCAGAAGACATGCTATTTGATCTGAAACCCACATCGGTTGTGAATTGAAAGCGGTAATTTAATGTGAAAAGAAACTTTTGCCGCAGTGTTTACATATTTTTTAAAGTATGCGAACTCAGTTGACCTTGCGAACTGCGTTCGGCATTTTCCGGTGAAAATATTCCGTAGATTTTCAATCAACCACGCACGATGAATTCTCCATTGTAATCGTAATTATACGTGACAATAAATAAATTATTACATAGATTAAATACATATTGAAGATATAAATGTAATATATTAAATAAATTACGGGAATTATAACCATCTCACAGTTTAAAACTGTGTAAACACAATGACCATTAGAATATCATGGGGGCCGCCATTTTGTTTGTATCGAAATTCGTCTCGGCCAAAACAAACACCGGACAATGCCGAAGTTCTTCGGAACCTGAGTTCGGCTTTCAGTTAAGTAAACAAACAGAAAAAACAGCGATGTTGGTGACAATCAACCGGAATATTCTATGCGTAATTTAACATGAAAGTTAGATTATTATACACCATTATGACCATAATATGTCTCTCTTTCCGATGTATATAGCATCATGTATTGATTCATTAGGTAAATCGAGTAAAATACACCACAGATTCCCGCCACAGATCGTGGGCGTAACTCGTGTGATAGGATTGGTATGCAAGCGGGCTGGGACTAAAAACAGCAAATCGCCATCCCAATATCTTAGCTGGTTTTAGTACAAGAAGACTGGGACTATGCGGCTCATTGTAAACAATAAAACAGTCTGAATGAATTCGCAATAGAAGCGTTGTGTTGATTTGTAAAGAAACGGTTCGCTGGATAAAGAGCGTTATTAGGTTAACCGATCCGAATATGGGAAATATAAAGAGCGTTGTTTGTAAGGCAATTTAGCACTGCGGCTCAGTGGATCCGGAGATATGAGTTTTGAAGGTGGCGCCGCACGAACAAATGGATGGGCCTATGTTGGTTCTCGTGTGATACTACGTGCCCGTACCAAGTTTCGTCGAAATCGGTTTAGCCGTTTTAGAGTCCATCGCGGCCACACGCACACACACACACACACCATCACACACACACACACCCTCACACACCCTCACACTCACCCTCACACATACACACACACGCACAAACTTTCCTCAAATATATATTAGATAACATGATTGAGTCTGTGCCATTCAATATAGTTTCCACAAAAAAAGTTACAATTGCCAATATATATGGAAATGTAGAGCAGGCCTGTTCAAAAATAGTGGTCACAGTGTGCAGTCAAATATGGTTACTTCTGAGATAAAGGAAAACGCAGTCCGTAGCACATGAGTTTTCAGGATCCTCCAATAGTGACATCTGACAAGGGTATATCTGCCAGATACAGGGGATTTCTTTCATTTTTAGAACAGACTCATCGCCTAACATAAGCTACTCAAAATGTCACGTGACAGAATTGATAATGATCGTGTTTATTTTTGTTCTGTAATTTTGATGAATAAAACATTTAAATTCAAGGATCGGTTATCCCAATTCGCTACACGAGTTGTGGTCACTTGTTAGATTCCATTCACCCTAGGAATGCGAGGACTGTACTATGGATTCGATATTATTCGGTACGTTAAATTTGAAATCGTCTATTATCGAGCCATATTAATTATGTCATTTTGAATTGCAAGTACGCCCAAAATTATAGCGCGATGAGCGAAGCCTCTCTTCCGTGGATCTCTTCAAGTCAGCCCAATCCTTCACCCGCGGCATACGGGTTCTGCTTCAATCTGGATGAATTCAACTCAGGACTCACAAGAAATCATGTTATCTCGATTGACGTGTACCGTATATGTGACTTCTCGTTGTCTGTCTACTGATATGGCTGATTGCCGCAGAGCACTGCAATGTTAATAGACTCGCAAGCAAAGACGCTGATCTTAAAGTGAACATTCGACAAATGACAATGGGTGATTCAAGTCGACAACGGTCATTAGCGATGTGTTTATCGGCGTGGTACGATAGCATTGAGTCACAGCAATATACACGTAAACAAGAGGACTCTACTAAAATAACCGATAATCTACAAGCTGTGTTACTGTTCATAAACTCAACAACGCAAGATGTGTTTACGTCCACAATAATAGAATTTGTTGGTAACCAAGATCAACTTTTAGATACTCTCCGCGATAATGTATTCATGCATGCCACAATTGACAATAGCTTTTCATATGAATCGTCCTCATCAATGAAACAACGTGTTGTTCGAAGTTTAACCGGTGATCATATTATTGATAAAAGCAGTCGTAATATGAGAATGGCAGTGGATATATACAAATTGATGAAATTTATGGTCGATAAGGATGGTGATAGCATCAGTGACGTAATAAGTAAATGTGTTAGAAATAAAAGTGTTAGCCGTCCTTCAATATCAAGCATGCCTGTAATCGACGACGACCAGGCAATCTCCAATGTGAACGTCAACATCTCGATTGTTAAAATCCTCCGAGATATATCTCTGATAAAAACGAAAAATGAAAAATTCCATAAAGACTTCTACGAACGCATTCCGAAGTTGGATTCAACAATAGCTCAAATGGAAGCCCGATTAGATAAAATTGATGAAAACTATGTATTGTAAAATATGTGAACCAACTCAAAAAAGATGTTGTGAATGTAAATACTAAAATAAAAACAATGGATGAAGACTTAGAAAGTGTGAAACTAACAGTTGAAAGAATACAAGATGAAAAATACTCTGGTGTGAAAAGATTAAAAGGTGAAATTGTCGACGTCAAATCGGATGTGGGTACTATATTAAATGGGTTGGAGGAGTTTAGTTGTAAACAAAAAAGCTTTGAAGGACAGCTATCAACATTAAAGGATTTAGTAAATAAAAAGCATGTTCAACCAACACACTCCTGCGATAAACTAATGAATGAAACAATTAAAAATAACGTGAATATAATGAAAGATGAATTCCGGAACTTCACCACAAGCGTGACCAATAATCTACAAGTATTTGTGGAATGTGTGAGTGTTTCAATGGACAATGTATCCAAAACCCAACGTGATATATCAGACACACTCAATAAAATGAATGATGCATTCCTTGCTTATGATGACACATGTGTGCGCTCTCGGGCCAGTGCTGAAGCTTCAGTGGATGATTCGCATTCCAGTGCCCCAAATGATTTTTCCTATGAATCCAGAGTTCCATCATATGAAGATAATCGCAGACATAACGTCTCATACAATACAAGAGGCCCGCGATATTCGGACAATGAACCTGATGACTATTACTTTAACAAGCAAGATGGCCCGATTAAAACATCACAGGTATTCCTTGGTGTTTCTGCAACCGAGTGACAATTCACGACATCAAGAAACACTTACTGTATGAAAATGTATGTTTCACTGTTATCTTGATGCTAAGAGGCAACACGGCTCGTATCAACATTTGTGACGATGATATGGACGACGTTCTCGGTTCTAACTTCTGGCCTAAAGGCGCAATCTGCAGATTGTGGGTCCATAAAAATCGTGACTAATCAATGCATGTATGCATTTATATATGATTGTGTTCAATTATTTATGTTGTATTTACATTGCATATACATTATTCAACAATGCGTTATACGACATTGCTGTTGACATTAATATATCTAATTACTAGTATAAATGTAACCACTAATAGTATCACATTAACAGTAGTTGAATGCAAACGCGTGATGTAATCTCCTGAATTAAACCTACTCAATTGGAACTGTACATGTATCACATCTTCGGGTCATTACTTGGCATCATTGCTCAAGAATTGCGTTTATGACATTGTAGGCTTAAGTGAGCATTGGCTTTATCAATGCGATCTTGATTTCCTCGATTCGCTTAACAAGGACTATGAGTATCATGCCGTATGCGATTCTCGCCAAAATATTCCCAACAAGAGAGGTAGACCTAGTGGTGGTGTTGCCTTGCTATGGCATAAGAAATTTTCAAATCGTATATGTCCGCTTGCAATTAATGATGATCGTATTATAGGGATACAAATTAGCATGACGGGTGAAAGTTTTATATATCTCCTTCAAGTATATCTACCCTCTACTAACATAGAATATTATGAAGAGTATGCGAAAAAGCTTGGTGACCTATGTGACACCTACAAATCATATGGTAACGTAATCGTAATGGGAGACACAAACGGGCAATTTGACAAATCTGATGAACGAAATATGATATTCAAGAAAATGGTTAAGCGAATCGAGATGGTATCTGTGAATTATGAATTCTGTGAAGATGATCCTCTATCTACATGCATTCCTTTCGGTGATTACTGCCAATTACACGAAGGAACAATAATTGTCGATCACATTTTTATGCCATCCACATTTATTCCATTTATTCATGAGGTACACGTTTTAGATGATGACGCCATTAACGTATCTAATCATAGACCTGTTACATTACATTTGAAGTTCCAGCTACGCAGTCAATCTTCGTATATAGCCGAAAGAAAAACAGACAAAACCATAAATTGGCGTAAAGTTAAATCTGAACCAGAAATTCTCGAACTTTACAAACAAAGTCTTGATGTTGAACTAACAGCACACAAAATCATAAACACTGATGATACAGACATATCTGAAGTTTACCAGTCAATTGCACGTGTAATATCAACAGTATCTGAATCATGTTTACCAAAAAAAGTCATATACTAAACGCATGAAACCATATTGGGGAGATTGTTTGAAAGATAAGAACAAGTATATGCGTGATCTCCGGACACAATGGATACGTGATGGTCGACCTCGAGCAAGTACGCAATGTAATAGTTACACTCAATATAAATTAGCAAAATGTGATTTCCGTAGAGAGTACAGAAAAGCGTCCGAAAATTATATATCCGAATTAAATAATGAAATTGACGAACGCGCTCAGATCGATCAGAATTATCTATTTCGCGTGATACATGCAAAGCGACAGAGAAATCATATCGATAAAAATGCATTCTTTTGTTATGAAGGGAAAGTTCTACGGAATGATCTTGATGTTGTTGAAGGCTGGGCATCGTATTTTGAAAATCTGTAGTCACCGCTATACCAATCAGACTTTGATTTCAATCACTTCCACTGTGTTAATGCATTTATTGCACGTACAATGGCCAGTAAACAAAGCAGTGATATTGACAATCGCATAATTTTTCCTGTATCAACTGATCAACTGAATCAAATATATCGGGGTCTAAGTACGGGGAAAGCGGCTGGATGGGACGGGATATCCAATGAACATTTATTATACGGAAGTAACACATTGACGTTGGCGATTTCTAAACTTTTAACTAATATAATTAATACACAGAAGATCCCGAGTCAAATGAAACGCGGTATAATCGTTACATTATTAAAGGTGGCAAAAAACCCAGGACAGAATTTGATAGCTAATATAGGGCTATAACGTTGATGCCTGTTTTATACAAGTTACTTGAAAAACTTATACAAACTCGATTGGAATCTTATGCACCCAATTTAATACAAGTGCACCCGCTTCAACATGGCTTTCAAAAAGGTGTAAGCGCAACCATGATATCTTACGTAATGAAGGAATGTATTGACTATGTATCCGCAAGTAAACAAAAATTATACAGCTTATTTTTAGATGTCTGGAAGGCTTTCGATACCGTCTGGATTAACGGATTGTTATATAAATTAGATAAACGCGGTTTTCAAGGAAATTTGTTTTGTCTCATAAAGGAATTGTTGACAAATGTTACATGTTCTATTCGTTATAACAATTCCTTATCTAGGTGGTTTGACGTTCGTCAAGGGGCTCGTCAGGGAAGTATTCTTTCCCCATTTTACTACATGGTCTATGGTACATGGTACATGAACGAGTTGATAGGTCGCCTCGCATATATAAGAGAATGCATTGGCCTAAAATAAAACTTTTTACCATTTTTTCTTACATTCTTTAACAATTTTATAATTTTTTCTTACATTTTTTAACAATTTTTAAAATATGTTTCTACATGCTTTGACAATTTTATCATTTTTAATATGTGTTAAGCCAATGCATTCTCTTATATATGCGAGGCTACATATGGTCGACTCGCATATATAAGAGAACGCATTGGCACAGGGCCGTTCTGTTGGGTAAAGGGTTAATATCACGAACATATAGTCCGTCCTGTTGATGGACTCATGTATTACTACGCTCTTTTGATTAGAGTAAATCAACACGGGGAGAGTATCATTACTACGTTGAATAACTTATACTATTATTGTTAAAACTATATGGAAAATATATATTGATTTATACATTTGCTAATACGGTAAAAATTATATTTAATATATGTTTTTGATACTTGTAATCATATGTGTGCATGGGCATGGCCATTGAATTGGATAGTATAATATTTTAATATGATTCCGATATACGCACATCGGGCTATCATCAACAAATTCACCCACTAGAGACCTCATTCTGCTTCGGCCTCATCTGCTGGGAAGTATATATGGTTTCAAGTTAACATTGTTTTTAGTTTTCCCTTCTGTTCTGTTTCTATATCCGCTAATGTTCAGAAGATAAAATGCATAATCGAGGTGACTAGTGGGTGAACATCACCAACTTGAACTGGGGAACTTCAATATGATCCTATGTCTCCCATAGTAGTTGAGGCCTAAGCAGAATGAGGTTCCCATGAAGTTGCGCAGAGTTTTGTAGTAACTGACGAGTTATGTGGTAGCTCACGAGTTATGTGGTAAAAATCCTCGAGTTTTGCGGTAGCTGACAAGTTATGTAGTAAATTCAACGAATTGTGTAGTAATTTGTGGTCGCGAGTTGTGTAGTAGAAAATAAACGAGTTGTGCAGTAGAAAAATGCTAACGAGTTATGTAGTAAAAAAGCGTCGAGTTTTGCAGTAACATTTTCTTTTCTTTTAGAAGACCAGTTTGGACTTTATGCAATATTATAGTTCATGTGTGTGTGAAGTTAGTTATGCGTTCGACATCCGCCTGACATTCGCGTGAAGTTGGTTAGACGTTCGACCTTCGACTTCATTAAAATCCAATTTCGGGTGTTGGCGGGAGGGGCGTTTCATAGGCTCAATTTGTGCTCCCCAACTCGAATTTGGTCACAGACTCCTCGGTTTCCCCAATTTCCAGACCCAAAATGTTTTAGTTCTTTGCGCAAAAGGTGTAATTTTTACTCACTTCGTGCTTACTCACTCGAATTTGTTCCCAATTTTCTCTGTTTCCCCATTTTATAGACTATCGATGGACGTCGTCCCGAAAACGCATTTTCTGCGTATGACGGCGGTACACTCTGACCTTTACGGAGGAATCGAAACTAAATTTCACATCTATGTGGATTTTCTACCGGGGATTGGTTGGGTCCCGATTGCGTCCGACGTCGCGTTTTGACGTCATTGGCGTAATATCGTCCTGAAAACGCATGTTCTCGAATGACGGCGGTATACTCTGCATGGCGTTTTTGGACCAAATTGCGTTTCTATATATAGGTGTATTTTCTACGGGGGACTGGCATAGGATGGGTCCCGAATGCGTTTATATAAATGCGAATGTCTGTTTATATCTAATATATAAATAAGAATGTATCTGTGTCTCTCTCTGACTCTCTATCTGTCTCTCTCTATGTATGTTCCTTATATCTGTCCACATTTCTGCAATTGCGATGAAACGGATATGTATTTCGTCACTCCGGGTAACATGGTTTGGGTCCTGTCTCCACCTGACGTCGCCTTTTGGTGCTATGACGTAATATCCACAATGGAAAAATAGTTTCTCGGGAACTATACTGGCCCGATCGCACTGGAAATTGGTATGAGCATGTAAATCGACTCTCTAGGTTTTACGCCGAGTTCTGACATAGTAACATCCGCCGAGTTTTGTGGTAGCTCACGAGTTATGTAGCAACAATCGCCGAGTTTTTTGTTTATAGCTCACGGGTCCTGTAGTAAAATCAACGAGTTATGTAGCAAAATTTGAGGTCACGAGTTCTGTATTATAGAACACCAACGGTTGTGTAGTAAAAAACAAAAAATCGCCGAGTTTTGTAGCAACACATTTTCTTTTCTAAGAACCGTGTGGACTTTAAACAATATTATATAGTAAATGTAATGTCTGTTAGTGTAAGATTGTGTGTGACGGACGTTGATTGCGTTGTGGCTAAACTTGGTGTTGGTCCTTCGGTACTCCGCCGTTTCTCGACGGATTGGATCGTTTGTAATGCATACACAGGGATAAGTTGACACGTGTTGTGTTAGCCATCTTAAATATGCACCCGTAAATGACTAATCATATACAGAGCGTTCCTTATCAGCTTAGTAGATATATGGGAGCTACCACATAAATCGTCGGTTACTACAAAACTCGTCGCCAGACCAGCAAATCCGAAATACATACTCTTAAACAAATTCAGTGCGATCGGGCCAGTATTTCCCGAGAAACAGTTTTGCCCTTGTGGATATTACGTCTTAACGTCAAAATGCGACGTCGGGGGAGACCGGACCCAGCCCATGTTACCCGGAGTGCCGAAATACATATCCATGCCAAATTTCATCGCAATCAGTGCAGGAATGTGAACAAACATAGATAGAGACAGACTCGTTCTTATTTATCTATATCGACATTTGCGAATGTCCGTCTGTCTGTCTCTATGTCTGCCTTTGTGTGTTCAATAGAAATCAACAGGGGACCTCCCAGATGGCATCAAAGTGGCCTAACATGAGTAGGAGTAATTATTTACGAGTAAGCTAAAGGTCCAGGTTAAACATTTCTAACATGACGCTGTCGCAGTCAGGGGAACAAAAGGGGGAGGGGCAACAAAATCGATTAATGTTTTGTCGCCGATCTCCACCAAATGTTTATATACATACCACCATGGTATGAGAAATCTAATATGGTATAAAAATGCACAATAGTTGCCGTTGGAGTCAGGAGTGAGAAGGGAGAAGGGCACCAAAAACGATTGGAATATATTTTGTCGCTGATTTCTACCAAATTTATATATAATCGTCGCCATAATACGATGAGTTTACTGGTGTGTTTTAAATGTGCCAATATAGTATCGTTCGTGTCAGGTCACCGGTTCTCATATCCGGTAATTCAATTTTATTTAGGGGCATAACGAATTGAAACCAGATTATGTTTTTATTTAACAAAAAAATGGTGGTAATTTGAATGAAATCTGTGAGGTTTTGGGGAAATTTTCTATTTTATCTTCGGAGATAGAATATTTTATTAACAGAAGCACCATTGTCGGAGATAGCCTATTTTATTAACAGAAAACCCTGTTATGTTCATGCTTAAATAGACTAGACATGGACACGGAACATTCTAACACGAATACTTCAGTGACGAGAACCCACTGCTAGAATTGTGTTTCGTTGTAAAGTAACACCAATGGAAGGGTTATATTTTTGTGATTGTTTTGGGACCCGTACCCCATTTAAAATCTTCAACACACAACGGACTGGCGGAATATACTCGCAGTATTGAACTAGGAAGTGGATAACGGGCATTACTATCAGGAAATAATGTACAATTTGTATGGATGAGTTTGTTCCAGAATGTCAATATGGCACTTTACAAAAGCGGATAGGAAACGCGAAAGGCGATGTGTCTATTCTTTATGGACCCCGTGTCCTATTTCAGGCCTTGACCACACACAAACTGAACGGCGGTGCAATCAATGTTAAATGACATTGTGTACAAACGGCAATATTATACGAAAATGCACAATTTATATTCATTATTTTATGCCTTTGGGACACATCCATGTTTAATTTATTGAGAAGACCCTGAGCTGAAGGGAAATGCTATCAAAATTAAATGGATTGGTGGACAAACGGCAATACTATCAAGAGATATACATGAACGTATATGGATGGCATGGTTACCGAAAGTGTGTGCATGGGTGAACTCATCAAAACTGAATGAAAATTCTCTCAATATTAACTAAGATGTGGACAAAGGATGGTTTTGTTAGGAAGCACACATTTGGTATGAATATTAAAGTGATGTTAAGCACCCTGCTGTGGCTCAGAACGTTCAAACTTGCTCGACGCAGGTATCTTAATAATTATGTTTCAATATTGCATCGTTTGCTTATCGATGATTTGTTAGTGGGAATGGAGGAATGTTTGTAATTTCGCGTAGTTCAAATGTCGTGTTTTATGAAAGGGCATAGCCGATGATGTTGAATGTTTTGATTTAATAATGCTTTAATGATACATTCTTGGGTGTAGATGGGTGTAGTGACAACCATTTGAAGTGTGTGCTGTGGAGTTGTAGACAAAAGGCAATAGTATCAGGAATTTATCATACTTTAAGGAACAAATACCCTCGACATTAACTGACGGCGTGGACAAAAGGTAATTCCAAGAAATACACAATATGTATGGAAGGGTTGGTTCACGACAACCTACGATACTTTACTAAAAGTTGCTGACAAATAAGAAAGACGAATGTTCACTGTTTTCGGGGCCGCCACCATATTGAAGTCTTGAGTAAACTACAGACTGAAGAGCAATTCTCTTTTTGTAAAGTGCCCCAGCCTGTCGAGAACGAATCCATACATACACGTTGTGTATCTCCTGATTGCACTGCTAGTCTAGGCAAATATGGACATAGGTGTCGCCTGGAGAGGGAATTTATGAGACCTACATTTTTGGTTAGCATGAACACTTAACTTTCGGAATCCGTATGTTGGATTTGTCAGATAGGCGGACTTTTTTGCACCGCGTGGTTTTATTGAGGCACCTGGTGATAACATCGGTCATTTTTTAAATAAAGCCGACATATTTGACAGAGTATATTCACACCGTTTGAGAAGAGATATTCGTCCAATTTTGATACCTGTGAATGGGGCGATAACCAGAGTAAGGTAATACATGTAACAATTGAATCTTAGAGCGACAGTCATGACGTCATGTGACGTCAAATAATTTTTAGGGTCAGAAGAATATGACGATTCAGCAAAGCGTTGTCTTTCGTTTCTTATAAAATCAGAAGTAAGATAGTTATGGCCAATTATTTTAAACCATGGAAAACTACTGTCAATTAACTACGTTCTAATATATCACTTATCGCTGTTGATCGCATCAATTTTTATCAAAGGCAGAAACATCACCCCCCCCCCCCCTAAAGATGAGAGGCGTCAGGCTGTGGTGTAAGGCACGCGGAACGCACGATTATGTGCCAAATTGCGAAATTAACACAACGACCGTTGATGGACTGCTGAGGTATTGTCTCATAGATATGTGTAGATCGACGAAGTCGAGCATTCCAGTAACAATATTACATAATGTACCTCCTGACTCTAGTTTTTAACAAATTTTAGATTTTTTCCCCAAAAACATAATCTGAAATGCATTTTGTCTTCTTCCGGGAGGCAAAAATGAAAATAATGTATTAAGGGTGGAGATAATTAGTGTATATGGTAATTTCGTTCCGTCTTTGTTTAAAAACTAGCCTAATAACCCAAGATGGCTGCCAATATGGTGGCCGGTATATAGGTGGGAATTGTGAAATTTGTAAGAACGCACGATTACTTGCCAAAATGACTTAACTAACACAACGGCCGTTGATAAACTGCTAGAGTTGTATGTAATATATATATCCCGATCCATCGACTAGAAAATTTAAGTGAAACCGGTACACAAAGCACCTCCTGGCCCCAATTTTTAATTAAATATTTAATTAGTTTAGTCCAAAACTAATCGAAAACCTATTTTTGTCATCTTCTCGAAATGCATAAAGACTATAATGCAGCGAGGGTGGATACAATTTGTATGTACGATAATTCCATGTCGTCGGCGGTTACTACGTGACATATTAACCCCAAGATGGCTGCCAATACGGTGGCCGGTATATGGATGGGAAATTGTAAAATCTGTCATGCCGCAATTAACACCACCGCCGCAATGAATGTCTTATAAAACCAATAGTCCTATTATATTCATATCATTTTGCAATACTAGGACGTAACATTGGTCAGTTCTATTGCAATGACAACCAGATTAGTACCCACGAGTGAGAGGATCGACACATTTTGCATTCATTCGCGCTCAAGTAAGATTTGTTCTTCGAAATCGGTGGCATTTCGTGCAAATTATTTCACCATAAACATGATTGATTTAAGGCAGATGGCTGTCTGACTATCTTTGCGAAAAGAATAAGGGAATTGTGTAGGTTATATTAAATCTAACACGACATTTAAGTATACTTGGCACTCTCTACGGCTATTTGTAACAAAATGGGACCGCGAATAACAGAATTAAACCAATTAACCAATTCGGATACATATCTCATCAAATAACTCATATTGATACGAATCGTTAGTTACCCTCTATCAACGAGGCGTGGTTACAAGAACGGAGCTACTGATACATTGGGTCTCATGTATACCGTTCTAAAAGTAAGTATAAATGGATCTCATTGACCAATAGCATTTGCTGCCCAGTCCGCAAGAGGGCATATCCAGCAACTTATCAAACCGTCACACCATACAGGTTCGTTCAGTTTCATCATCATGCTATAGACTCGTTGAATTCTAACATTTACCGGATTACTTTCCATGACACATATTTCGCAAACAAGGAGATGGAAACCTGGTTGATTTTCCTCTTGTAGTTTGTCAGCTGCTTAGCGGGTGTGAGGTATTTGCTTGTACTAGCAGTAGATAAGTTGCAAAGCAAAGTCAAGGCTCTAAGGGACATTTCAACAACGAAAATACCAGCGATGTGGTAAATCACATAAAACTGTCAAACTATGTCCCTATATATTCGATTGTATGTTACTTTGTATAGTATGGTACTGGAGTCTCGTGTCACCCCATGTGCACTCGTGATTTCCAGAAGTGGTTGAACAATTGTTTGTAAGACGAGATACCATAAATATGGACAGTTATCCCATGCTAGATGAAGTCATATTACCCATATCTTTCTATGCTGATGAGTAGGTAGGATTACTTCTGGAAGGCTGTACACTCAAAAAACAGCATATAGATCAGAGTATTGGCAAGGAGTTTTATCATGTAGACTGATACATTTAGGACTTTTTGCTATCCCAGTGTAAGTCTTAGCTCATTATGACACCAAAATGAAAAGGACGACAATTTCAATTATTTGTATACATGCCATACCCAGGTGATACCAGGAAGCGTATAATAACTTTCTAAATAAGTCCAAAAGTAATGCGGTTAGGGACTGCCTGATGCAAGCAGGTCGTATGTCTGAAAACATACCATATTTTGATTATGGGCCGTTCATGATTAAAGCATTATAATTCCACCAACACGTCATATCTAACGCCAGATGTGTTACAGTTAAATTCAAATGTATCTATAGTTAACACATTATGCGCGACGTGAGTAGACCGTGTGCATAGTGCGTATCCTGATATTATATTGTGGTAGTGTTTGATGTAAAATGGGTAAAACCAAATGGGATCACGAGTCTTGGTGTAATTTGTCGCTGCATCTCAGAAATGACATATCGTCGCCTGAGAACTATAATGTTGTAAGTCCATTTTTCCATTTTCCGAGAAAATTGAGTGTGGAAATTTTGGTAGGCCCGTTTCTGTATATAAATAGTTCGTACATATTGGAAAATTCAACAACATAATGGATCACATCGATATCTACTCTAACTAGGAATTTCATGACCATTTTTTCACCCAATTGCGAGTAAATGACGAAAACGTGTTTGGAGATACGACATTTTGCGTCAATAATCATCGTCGGGCTTCTGGATCATAATGTCGAAGGAGATACGACACTTTTGCATAGTAGATCTCCTCTGTGTGAAATATTGTCTCACGTAAAATACTGTTGAATTTTAATGTTGCATTCAGGTTTCCAGACCTCATGTTAAAACAAAAACATGGAAGCTGAAAGAACACTGACTGTGAACTATTTTAACACTGAGCCGATTATACCGATGCTATTTTGTTCGGAAACAATGCAATAATTAATGCTGCCAATGTAACTAAATCGTCGAAACATGAAATATATAAGCGTTTACGAAAAAAACTATATAGGCATAGATATCGCCTTTCGGGTCTTGGTTTCCTTGCTAAAAATCAAAATAAGAATGATACCGGGTTTCGCAACAAATTGCACGGAACCCCTATTATATTTATAAATAAAGGAAAACAGCGTTGGTGACAACACTTTGTTAAAGTATATGCATATAAGTAATACACAACGGATTCAATGTGGTTATGGGTTTGACTGCCCACTACTTCGTGTGAATCCCCTCGGGGTTCATGATGTTTGTTGATTTTGCTCGCTATCCAAATCCCAGGACCCCGTCGAACTGACCGTTTATTTCCGCAATAACACGTAGAGTCGTTTTAGGGTACGTCCATACGCTGGCAATATTGCACTGCAAACTGAAAAAATGCCAGCTGCAAAGGATGTTTTGTTTTGTTAGCTGGCAATTTTGACAGCTACCGACTAGCTCGTGCTGGTCGTCAACAACCAACGGTGATATATGATAACGGCGTATACATCTCTGCCGGTGGATACATCACAAGGCACTAACAATAATTGACTGTGTCTGTACCGTCCTTGATACGATCGAATGGGGTCGGGTGTGTTCTCTGTGATTCTCATACACACTTAATTATACATGTGTACGGATCTCCGTTATATGAGGATATGAAGATATGGCGTGATACAACGAGTACCAAAAGTGATGCTCCCCAGTCATAAATGTGGGAGCTATAGGGGAGGTGGTGGCAGGACTCACTATGGGTATCCATGCATTGCTTCAAATCTGCTTAATTTAGTGAGCGTGTACACATTCTCAATTGTTATCGAAATGGTCATGTATCGATCAGAATGGCATATTGAGATATCACTCAATTCAGATCAAGCTGGGGTTCGAATACGTGCCAACACCATCTACCCAGACTGTAATATCGATGTAATTGTAGTGGTTTAAAAGTGACTGCTTGTGCCGTGGTTGTGGGGCGGGGTCTAACAGTAGGGATAATGGGATGTTAGTCTCTGGCATTGATAAAGCATATATGGGCCTATATCATTATTCATGCCATTTGAATAACAATATATTGTGTGCTTTTGATTAACTTGTGTTACTATTTATTTGATTTCTTTGTTTTGTTTAACATCAGCACCACGTCCCCCCCCCCCCCCGTTTTTCTTAACTTAATGTTTTGCTTAACATGAAGAACAACGAGTTTGTGACTAAAATTATTGGAATGACAAGTTTGGAGTCTGGGATGATACCCGGGAAGATTTGAATTCGTCGGTTATCTTCGTTGAGCCAAGTGCGGACCCACCATCTCCTGTCTAGGTGACGTTTATTGTACTCATATATGAGCAGCATCCCAGCGAGAGAGCTGGTCGTGGCGATATCACATTCCAACATGTCAAGTGACATTATTTTGACTGGCCTAAGAATACCAACACACATCGTGTTCTAATATATTGCAAACAGCTCATCAATCACGCAAAACGGCTGTCGTTCATTGATCACTACTAACGCTGATTTGTTGACAGCGGGCAGAAATTAATCCGTTTTGGCAATTTTGCAGCTGGCATTTTTGCAGTTTGCAGTGCAATATTGCCAGCGTATGAACGTACCCTTAACACCTCCCTCTGTGCTCCCCGAAGAACTTAACTTTGATGGACCAATCTCTTCTATCAGAATAGTATATATATGAATAAGTGGCATTAAAGTGCATCATAATCCCCACATATACGGGCGTGCACTGACCGGAAATACACTATATACATAATATATAATTGTGAAAGAATATAATGTGTTGTTGCTGTTTGATATGTGAACTAGAACTGTATAAGTCCATCAATGATTGCCCAGCTAGAAATTTTCCGAAGTTAGCTTCCACACATCGATCCGATGAGAATCAATCGTGAAATTATTCTGTATAATTTTTTTATCACACATGTAATATTTATTGCACTTAAAGCGATTTGGTACTTTGCGATGGTCTGCGAAACATTTATTTTGGGGGACTATTTAATCGGCCCCGCCCGTCCGTGCGTCCGTCTAGTCGTGCGTCCGCCCGTCCATCCGGAGTTATAACTCCAGTAATGATCATCCGATTTGATTGAAACTTGGTATGTAGGCCAGGTGTCTTAACCAAGAACACATGTGCTCTGCAATTCTGGGTTTGATCCGATGTTATTTTATGGAGTTATTTCCCTTTTTTTCAACTTTTTCTTTACTTAGAAAATTTCTCACTTTTTCGGTTTCCGGATGATATCTCAGGTTTGGATCCTTCAATTGCAAATACCGTTTTATGTGGTTTCCGGATGATAAATCAAGTTTGGACTGTTCAATTTGGAAAATCCAATAATTTTTCCCAGAGTTATGGGCCTTTCGACTTTGAAAAGTATTTTTTATAATTTTCTGTATGAGGGTACATACCTTCATGGTGTAATCAACTCCTCCTACAGTTTTGATCGTAGATATTTGAAACTTCAGGGTATTGTTACCCACATATTGAGATGTGCAACATGTATATAGATGACGGAAAGAAAAAAAAATTTACGGAATTATTAACCCTTTCGAATATTTGAACATTTTTTTTAATTTCTTTAACAAAGCGGCATCGACTTGCCACGATGTCGGAGGACACTGTGGTCGGCCGACCTTTTATTTTTAAATATAGTTTTCTGATAACGCTTCTGCCGTAAATGTAACAAAAATCAATCACATTAAAAGTAAAAATTGAATTGTGAATTCGGGTGATATCAAGGATGTGAAGATGGACGTTTGGATGATCCATCAACCCATTATAATATAACTAAATATACATAATTTATATATCAGAAAAGCTTGGATAAAACCATATGTGCTTTAATGTCGATCGTTTCGCAATAATATCACAACGAGCCATCGATAGTGCAAGTGCAAGTGCAAGTGCAAGTGCAAGAATGTTGTATCTCCAGTATCACACCTTTTAAGATGCTACATATCTCATAACATGCGTTTAAACAAGCATATTTAGTTGACTAAACATTTGCGATGACAACATAGCAAACCAATAATTAACAAGTGTGAGAATATAATAAAACAATGTTATTTTCTTGTGATACCATTTCTTCCAAATTTCAAATCCGCCATTCGTCAAAGTTTTTCCACGTGACGATTTTTGGTGATGCAATTGGTCAAGGAGATACGACATTATAGCACGGAGAATTTTTTGCACACATATACATACAACATAATTGCACAGCATTTATTATAGGAACGTGGGGTGAATGCACGGTTCATAGGTATTAAACGAAAGAAAATTTCGCGGCAATTCCAACGATACCAATATCTCATTTTCCCGCCAAAATGGACTTACGACATTATAGTTCTCAGGCAACGATATAGCAACAGCTTCTGTGCAGACCAGAATCTGATCTACGATAACTCACACATAGCAACTCCGATTGTGATGAGCGAAATCAGTAACTGGACACGATAGCCGTAGTTTAGTATTTAGTGAACAGCGTGTGGGGAATACATGCATATGTCTTTGTAAAATCGGGATGATATGGGGACGAGGATTTATTCTCCAAATTGTTTTCCGCCGGAGTTGCCTGTAAATACGAATATTGAATACAGCCCGATTGATACATTAATGACATGGGTTTTACTCGCAACAGCAGCAGGTATCCTGGTCTGAATATGACCAGTTCAGATGTAACATAACGTAGACAAGTTTACTTTTGCACCAAGTTGGAAACAACATTTGATATTTCTGAAGGTTATCGCGTTCATATATTGCAAATAAAGCGGTCCTTCGTGGCGATCTTGTTCAACAGAAACTGCATAATTAAGTTAGACACACAGGAGGGATTCTCATTCTGGACATGACTAATCTTATGTTTATCACTGATCAGATAATTTTTCGGAAGATGCAAAATCTGAACTAATTTTGTACGACAAGCGCTATCTTTTTCTGAATCTCATCTTCTTTGCGTTATTGGACACTAGTCAATGAAAGCGGCGATGGTGATTTAGGGTCTGGAAAAATTCACACTGTGTTAGCACGGCCGTCTTCTGTGGATCGACGCTGTTGTACGGCAATTATGCATTGTATATATAACATATTAATGGAGGCACTGACTCAGAATCAAAATCATTGCTTCAAATGTGGTTGCTGCAGTGAGTGTGAACAAATTATCATTTCTTATCGAAGTGGTCATGTATTTATCGGATGGCACAGTGATATGTTCCTTATCTCACATCTAGCTTTAAAATAGGTCCTAATTTTCGCCCAATCAAGTCGGAGTGTGAACCGCATCAACCCCGTCTAGCCCAGACTTCGATAAAGGTATCCACGACATATCCACCTCATATGTACCATCATATCTGGTAGCACTTGGAATAATATTCATTGAGAAAGATTGAACTTCTATTATCGGGTTTAAGTAATTTCATATTGATTATGTCAAAGGTGACTGGCATAAATAACAATCAGACATTAAATGTATTACTCGGTTCTTCGTTTTAAACAATCCTGTTCATCTGTAAATACCTCGCTCAAATTGCCACCTATTTCAAGGGACACGGATTACTTGAGCACGAATGCTCATGAATGCAAGACTCGTCAATAAAGGGCACCATTCAGGTAGCAATTTTAAATAGAATTGCGCATCATGATGTCCCGGAGTAACATGAATATAATATTTTGGGTTGTATGAGACATTAGATGGCGGCAATGACGTTTCAAAAGTGAAACATGACATATTTCACCATTTATCCATTTTGTAATCCAAAAACGACATTGAATTATCGTACACACCAAACATCTCCGCCACGATACATTCTGCGCTTTATGGCTTCCGATAAGATGACAACAATGGCTTTAGGTTATTTTTGGAGAAAAATGCCAAAATTTTATCAAAATTGTGTGCCAGGAGGTGCACTGTGTAATATTTTCACTTTATTGTTCGAGTTTGTAGATCGGAATATATATCTTACACTATAGTTTAGCAGTTCATCAACGGCCGCTTTGTTAGGTAAACCATTTAAGCAAGTAATTGTGCGTTCTTACATATTTCACAATTTCCACCTATATTGCGGCTGCCATATTGGCAGCCATTTTGGGATAGTATGTCATTTTTTAATCGAAGGCGGAATTAAATTGCCGTATACACCAATTATCTCTACCCTTACTAATTATTTTCTTATTTTTTCGCTTCCAGAAAATAAAAAAACGCGTTTTATATCATTTGTTAGGAAAAATTCTAAAATTTATTAAAATTTCGAGTCTGGGGGTACATTATATATTATTTCTACGTTAATGTTCGAGTTTGTAGACAGAAACTTATATATTATTACATTCTTTAGCAGAATTTCAACGACCGTTGTGTTGATTAAGCCTGTTGACATGTAACCGTGAGTTATGTGTCCCTTATACCATAGCATGGCGCATCTTAACTTTATGGGGAGGGTTGATTTTTCTGCATCTGATAAAAAATAGTGCGGCCTGCAGCGATAAGTTATATATCAAAATATAGCCAATTGGCAGTAGTTTCCCATAGTATAAAACAATGTGGCATATCCGTCTTACTTTATGATTTAAAAGAAACGAAATTAAACGCTGTGCGTGAATCGTCATATTTGTCTCACCCAAAATATTATTTGACGTCACATGACGTCATGACTGCAATTCCCAGATTCAATGGTTACATGTATTACCCTACTATGGTTATCGCCCCACCCTCAGGTATCAAAATTGGACGAATATTTCTTCACAAAATGTGTGAAAATGCTCTGTCAAAAATGTCGGCTTTATTTAAAAAATGACCGATTTTTTTCATCGGGTGCAGCAAGAAAACCACGCGGTGAGAAAAAAGTCCGCCTATCTGACAAATCCAACATACGGATTCCGAAAGTTTAGTATTTACGCTAACCAAAAATGTAGGTCTCATAAATTCCCTCTCCAGGCGACACCTATGTCCATATTGCCTGGCCTAATATTTCACCTCTGCGTGGCCTTTAAGTCTAGATCATTGTGTGCATGGAAAAGAACGAGCAACTACAAGTGTCAACCAGTAATGTGACCATCAATGGCTAGAAAATAATTGTCATCAGTTGAAACAGCAACAGAAAAACATTTTATTATGGAATTCAGAGCGTACGCTGGCTCGAGAAAAGACTTGTTTAATATTGCTCAAAATTATAGCATAGATTTCATAAACATGAGTGATGCTGATAAGGACAAACAAATAATCAATTCCGTGTGCAACATAATCCGGTTATTCTTTCTAAAAAAGACAAAATGGCAATATGGGGAAATAAACGTTGAAAGTATTAATTTGTAATACTAAGGATTATATATCGTACTATTACATGTATTTTATTTTAATGTGTAACTTTTCATGTATTAACTGTTATTTGCACCTGCCTCCATTGGTGTATTGCAATAAACCATCTGATCTGAGCTTATCTCATCAGTGCATCAAGCTAATCAGTAAATTATTTGCATGTCTATCAACAGACGGTCTGCTACTCTCACAACACCTAAAGTATCAAAGTCTGGCATAATGACTGCTTGTCATTTAGTATAACACAAGTTGCACCAGTAGATTAACAACAGTGGTATGGAATAATACTAGATACACTGAAATGGGATGTGCATGCGCGGAAACATGGCGGATTTTTCAACTCATCGGAAAAAAATCAAACAAAATTGTTTCAAACTTTTATTTATTGTGTATAAATTTGTGCTGACATATTCTTGGATGTGTTGACCATCGGCACCTGTGCAAACCTGAACAGGAAACATTCTTGATACTTTGTTTACGACCATAGAAATATTTTTTGGCTTCAATTGACCTATATTAACATTGTTGTTACCGAGTGCAAACGAACGCAGGCTATTTTCGATCCATTCACCATTAACCCCCAGCGTTCTGGACCACGGTGATAATAAATACTATCTGCAAAAGAGTTGCCAGCAGATTGTCACAACTTAGGAAAATTAAATTCCAAGTAAACCGACAGACGATCGAGATAATGTTCAAAACATATATACTCCCAATAATGGAATATGGTGACATAATTTGGGATAACGCCCCAGACTGCCTACTCCAAAAGCTCGACCGTCTATATATCGACGGTGGTAGAATAATAACTGGCCTGACCCGATCTGCCTCAGAAGCGAGAGTACTGGGTGAACTTGGGTGGCCTCCCCTCAACGAAAGACGTAAATTACATAAAACGCGAATGTGGCATAAAATATTGGACAATAAGGCCCCTCCCTACATAACGAAACTTTTGCCTCTTACCGTTGGGGAATCATGTAGATACCCAATTAGAAATCCGTTACGATTCGTCAACTATTCCACGAACACAACTCACTTTAAATCAAGTTTCATCCCAACTATGATTGCTGAATGGAATGTATCGTGCAAAATAACAACTGATGCAAAACAACTCACAGACCCCACATCAGAACCAACTAAGGACGAAATACTTGCTAATATGTATACTAATTTACGTATTGAAGAGACATCAATAAGACCCCCTTCTTACTACAATGTCGGGCGGAGAACATAAAATATTTTGCAATGTAGGCTCCGAAACAACTGCAGTGATCTCAACTTCGATAAATTTAAAAATTACATATCCTCAAGCCCGTGTTGCACCTGCGGTAACCAATGTGAAGACGCAAGCCATTTTTTCTTCGAATGTCCTTTCTACACAGAAGCAAGGAACCGTATGTGGACACGACTAGATGAGCATAAAGTGGTCATCACCAGTATTAAAGATATTCTCTTTGGCATACCCGAAATTAGCGACACCTTGAACAGGCGATTATTCGAGACAGTACAATCATTCATCATTTCCACAGACCGATTTCAGTAATCATTATTCCATTGACTCCGCCCTCTGCCACTGCCATAGCCACAACTACAACCTACATGTTTTTGATTGGGAGCCGGTTCCCCTATGTATACATAGCCGATCACATGGGACACCGTCTCCCACACAAATAACAACAAAACTTGCATTCCTGCAAAACCATCGACTTGAACTCATCAGCAGCTGAACGCCAGGGGAGAGGAGCTTCACTAAGTTTCGTAACTTGTGCTCCGATCCCCTGTGCACCCACAATATCATCCATATATTCTGTTTGTAAATTATTCCATGTATTTGTGGGTCACAATAAATATGTTCAAACAAACACGGTGATAGACTGATAGTGTCAACTGCATACACATACTAGAAATTCAGAGCTTATATAAAGACTGTTCACAACACCAACATTTTCTATAAGCAGCAAATATACAAAATTATATTGCTTTGTATTATTAACCCACTAGTCTCAACATGTCGCGAAACCACAAAATAGCAGGACCACCTGAAACTACCTCAGCAAGAAGAAAATCAAATGTCTCTCTCAAAGCTGAAGAAATACAACAGCGACCACCCACCGGTACGACCAAAACATGTAACACCAAAAAGAACACCAGTAATACTGAGTGACAGCAAAGCACGCTACATCGAAGAGCAAATATCCAAAACTGACAAGATCGAGAGTGGTATCACATGGTGATATAAGAGTGGCTCAAAGACAAGCGAAAGTGTTAGCTGGCTGCGATCAAACATCCGCAGAAAAATCCAAAAAGAAATAAAAGGTCCAATACACCTATACGTGTGGTTGGGAACCTGTGACCTGGCAACAAGAGATAGGCGAACTGGTTACATTAAACTATCAACAAAGTCAACAAGTTCACTAAATCGAGAGCTGAGAGACATTGAAAAGATTGTTAAGAAAGAGAGGTCCTGTAGCGTCACCTTCCTGGAGATTCCAACCTACTCCATAAGGAAACAATAAGGAAACACACGCAAAACTCACCAAGCGACATCCAGACAGGCGAAGATATCCTACTGTCCCAACATACCACCATATAACGGAGAAGATAACACCCTCGCCCTGAAAGTAATCGACTTGAACAACTCAATTGGGGAACTCAATAGGGAAAATCACAAGCACTCACCAAAATTCTCAAATGACATCAGCAAGAACCCCAAAGTGAGAGGGAAACATAGCAGCCTACACAAATACAACTTCCATATATACAAGGATGGTCTGCACCCTGACAAACCCTCAGCAAAGATGTGGCTGAGGAAAATACGAAACCAGGCCGGTGATGACTGTTGGTAGGAAGACGAAGCAGATGAGGGGGGACGTCGGCACCAGCCCGCATCCACCTCAGAAAGTTTGGGCACTTCCACGCTACTCTGGGGTGTTCTGCGGGTGTGGGTGTCTCCACGCTCAACTGGGTCTGTACAGCATTTCTAACAAAGCCCGACTCGCCAAGAAAAAACATTCAAATGCCAGCAGCCGGTTGAAACCACAGGTATGTCCTCAAATGATGTGGTCTTGGTTAACATTCTACAAAACACCAAGAAACAACAGAAGACTACAAACAGCACTCCTCCTACTACTAATCATTGGAGGGGATATCGAACAGCACCCCGGGCCGAGGAAATTTTTGGCAAGTATATACCCATGTTTCCTCTGCCAAGATGGTGTAACCTGGACTAAAGGATGGGTCTGCTGCGATGAATGTGAAATATTGTACTACAGATCCTGCATAGAAATGCCAACAACCGAGTATGAAAGGCTAGCCAACCCGAGAATTTAATGGTACTGCTGCAGATATGAAAAGGCAAGCTTAGACAGCTTCACATACAAAAGCTATGTGCTGAAAACATCAAGCGATTTCTTCCACCTGTCGTCCATAAACCAAACCATAAATAGTCTATATTCGTCAGTATTCGAACCACCAAGAGCAAGCAGCCCAGTAGCTGACCCTACTGTAGCAACCCATCAGAGATCCACATGTAGCATACAGGTAACATCGCCGGATTCGCCAATAACTGCAGTCAAACAACTCATCAATATTCCTGACAAGACCAATATGCGAATAATGACAGTAAACTGCAGAAGTGCACTTCAAAACAAAGCAGAACTTGAACTGGCCATCATCTACATCAAACCCGACATTATCATCGGGACGGAATCATTGTTGAAGGGAGTAACACCGGGAATGCCCAATTCCCTCCAAACCTAAATGTATACCGCAATGACAGGACCACCAGAGGGGATGGCGTCTTCATCTGCACAACTGAATTGATACCATCATCCGAAGCTCCACACCTGGTGACGGATTGCGAAGTGGAGTCGGCTACTGTAAAAACAACAACAAACAAAGACCTATTACTTGCAGCCTTCTACATGCCACATAGAGAACTGAAAGACCTGAATGAACTTAACAAATGCTTTGAAAAACTGGAAAAAACCCACCTGAAAGATTTCATCATTTCCGGAGACTTCAACTGCCCAGACATAGACTGGGATAAAATGATAGTCAAAACTGGAGCACCAGACCAGGAAGTTCAACAAATAATCATAGAAGCAACCAGTACTACACCTGGGATCTCAGACCATGATATAGTAGTCACAAACTGCATTACCAAGGCCGCACCATAAGAAACAAACCCAGCGCAAGACATACGCCTTCAAAAAAGCAAACTGGACGGAAATAGCAGAAAACATCACCAACGTAAGTAAAGAAGTGACCCAGAAATCTGCAGATCCATCGATTACCACCAACGACCAATGGGAATAACTTAAAACAGGTATTATGGAAGTCATAGACCAGAGGGTCGCAGTCATACGCAGGATATATGATAAACAGGTTCCATGGATGAACAACAAACTACAAAAGATCCTCAAGAAAAAAGGCCGTCTTTATAGAAGAGCTAGGAAATCCAAGAAAAGCAAGGACTGGGAGAAATACAAACACTTCCAAAAGGCTAGCTGAAGAGCATTCAGGCAAGCAGAATGGGACCACCTAGATAAGAATATGCTCAACGGCATGAAAAAGAAGAGTACCAAACCAATCTGTTCATATATGAAGACGAAACAACAGGGTAATACCAGCATCGCCTCGTTGAAGAAAGGTGGGAAACTCGAAGATGATTGCAACGTGAAAGCGCAAATCATTGTCGACAAATTCAAATCGGTTGTTATGGAGGAAAACCCCAGTGACAAAACACCATCACTTGGAGAAGATCGCGATCTGATAGAAGACCTCGAAATCAGCGAAGAGGGGGTAAACAAACTTTTGAAAGATGTGAAGACCGGGAAGCATCAGGGCCGGACGGAATTCCTAACACCGTTCTTAAAACCTGCGCCTATGCGATACCACCAGGACTGACAGCGATATTCAAAAAATCATTAGCAACAGGACAGCTACCATCTGACTGGTTAAGTGCAAACATCGCACCCGTCTACAAACAAGGAGACGTCCGTCTTGCAGAAAACTACAGACCTGTCTCTCTAACATCTGTATGTTGCAAAATCCTGGAACACATTGTATACCGACACATAATGAACCATCTAGAAAAGCATAACATCCTGACGTCACTAAATCATGGATTTAGGAAAGGACACTCATGCGTCACACAGCTATTGACCACCAACACAGATTTCCTAACAACATTTGACGAGACAATTCAAACTGACGCCGCAATATTAGACTTTTCCAAAGCATTTGACACCGTACCCCACATAAAACTGCTCGCCAAAGTAAGCAACTACGGTATCAAAGGAAAGCTCCACACCTGGCTTGACACAGAGGCAAATGAGAGTCGTCGTTGAAGGGCAAGCTTTATCCAGTGATTCCGTCGACTCTGGCGTGCCACAGGGAACTGTGCTTGGACCTCTGCTTTTCCTGTGCCACATCAATGACCTACCAGCTTGTGTCTCCTCACATATGAGGTTATTCGCGGACGACTGCTTTATATATCGCCAAATAAACACATACAAAGATTATGTCACTCTACAAAAAGACCTAGAGAAGCTAGAGTTATGGGCAGAAAAGTGGGGCATGCGATTCAACGATAAGAAGTGCTATATCATGTCCATGAGCAAAACAACATCTTTCACATACCAGCTAAACAACTGCCTACTGGAAGAAGTAGATGAAAACCCATACCTGGGGGTGACACTCTCCAAGGACATGAAATGGTCATCTCACATCACCAAAATAACACAGAAGGCGAATAGTACGCTAGGTTTCATTAGAATAAACCTTAAGAAAGCTCCAGCAAAAAGCAAGCTGATCGCATAGGAAACCTTAGTGCGGCCAAAGATGGAATATGCATCAGTTGTCTGGGACCCCCACCTGAAAGGAGACATTGACAAACTAGAGAGGATACATAAGAGAGCAGCTAGATTCCTAACTGGGGACTATACATCACAAGAGGAAGGAACAATTACCAACATGCTGCTAGAATTACAACTGCAAACACTAGAAAGCCGAAGGTATCACCACCGACTCCAGTTATTTGGCAAGGTAGTGGTCGGGCTGGTCCCGGCTATCGACACCAAAGACCTGTTGAGACCGAAACAAAAAGTGGGTCGAAAAATCAAAGCTCGGAAGTTCGAGGGTTACATATCAAATAACTTTGTTTCTACACAGGAGTGTAACAACTCTAAACTATATGAACATATCGACGCAAAGACTCCAGAATTCAAAAACTCATTCTTTCCTAAAACAACCAAGGACTGGAATACTCTGGAAGAAGACAGCATGCGATCCATCCAAACGACAATGGACGGAGAACCAGCTGATACCAACAAAACGTCCTAAATCATCCCATCCCACGCGCTTATACATCCGAACGGATCCTGTGCGAATACCAATACAGATACAGATACACTGTTAGAAAACATACCGTCGCTTTAACGGTCTGAGACCGCGCAACATCGCTGCCAACATTTGACCGTTAAACATACGGTCAGGCCGTAGCATGTTCCATGATGGTATAAAACCGTTTAAGTAACTGGCAGACCGTAACCAGTAACTGTCAGACCGTTGTATTGTATTTAATTAATATCAAGACCGTAACTAATAAAGGTCAGACCAATGGTATTTTTCATGGGTCAACACCAATGTTTTGCTCTAAATTTGCTAATTTACCATAGAATTAGCCAGGTTCCCATGGTGACAATATGATTTCACGGTAGGCATTACGATTTATATGTTTTTGAATGGTCGAAACTAGTATTATTCGTAACTGAAAAATACATCTTAGTTCTAATGTTACGATCATAGTTTTGATGAAATGTAAATCGTCAATACATAAAGTGATAGACAATACTTATGAAACTTTGCAGTTTGCAGAGGATCAAGCTTGTTATCTGCCTCATAGAATTTAATCCGGAGAAGGCTGCGCACGCGCAATGTGTTCGCCTTTCACTAACTACTGTATAAATATGGCTGTAAATAAAAAACGATACTAGTAATAGCTGATAAGCCAACACATCACTATTCAGTTATGAGTAATACTAATTTCGACCATTCTAAAACAAGAATCGGCATGCCCTTCTAAGCCATAAAAAGAACAACAAAGCTCCATGTTTCACATTGAAAACTCAAATTTATGTACATGTAAAAGTAAAATATCTTAATGGCATACTTTTTGGTAACATGTAAGGCGTGAAATTGTCCAGTCACGTGTAAACACAGTTTTTGTTTTAACAGGTGAATCCGTAATTCATGACAATACAGTACCAGTCAGAAGAAGTCAGAAGAACTGGTATTTTTAGGCGCACCTTTATTGCGATATTGAGCGTCCTTAATTTAGAAAAAGGCGTGATTATAGCACAATACCAAAAGTCTGTCGCGCTTATTATTGCAATATTGAACGAAAAATATTGCAATACTAAGCGCGCTAAATTTCATACAGACCCGGATAGTGTTATATTTATATTAGATCAATACTGTGCATATAGTGTACATATAGTGTACATATAGCATTTACAGCTATAATTATATACATATCTAAAACATTGTCTCTATTTATACAATAAACAATATAGAAGAAGCAAATAATTTGATTTAAATGTCAAAATTTTGAGCGCAAGATGTCGCAATATTAAGCGCAAAATATTGAGATATTAAGCGCAAAATAATGCAATAATATCACAAGCGACATGCTTATAAGCGTTTCCACTTGCAATAGTATTGCGATATTGGGCGCGAAAATAGCGCGCTTAATATACCACTTCTTTTGACTGGTACTGTATATCAATAACAGCTAGTTGGGATTGGAACCTTCAAGACAACAGCAGATCCCATAATAACTGTGCGCAATGACTTGGCGACAATGTTCTCCTGTAGTCGCACATTGTCCATGACATTGTAAAGCAGGATGCATCAAACTGTATACTGGTATAACAACACTTAGTATCAATATCAGTGAGTCAGCCAAAGATAGTTTGATAAGAACATTCAACCAATAGTGTACTCCCGGTAAATTGTCGTAATAATTTGACGATAACATGGCGAATGATGACAATGTCTCATATCCACACGTTTCAATGAAAATTGATGAATTGGTCCGTGTAATTGTAAAGTTGGAATTGTAGATATGTGATCATCCGTCACTGCGCGGCATCAGTTCATTGTTTACGGTGTTGTTGTTGTTGACACTGAAGCTCTTGTGAATTACACTGGTGCGTAAAGTACATATACATGTATATCATCTCTTGTAAATGTACATGCGTGTGCTTTAAAACAATCAGATTCAGAACACTGTCAACTGGATTGTCAACATTCTAATAGTAATAGCTGATTGTTGAGTCGTTGTTATTATTGTCACTATGGGTTGACATCGAAGCTCTTGTTAATTGCACCTGTATCCTCTTATGTCAGTAAATCTACCAGTGTTTTGACTAAGTCACAACACTGTCAGTTTCAACATCATCACTGAGTCGAATGAACTCAGACCCCGGATCACGCCATGAATCGATTGGCATGAATCTCTACTCTCTAAATTAGTGGAAATTGTCAATGATTAAGCCGGTTTTTGCAGAATATAAACTTGTCCGGTTATCAAAGGAACCGAAATAAGATCGTCTTAACAACTGTCCACAATCGAACAGGTAACAGTTTCCAAAAAAATAGTTTTGATCAAATATGCAACGCCAAAGGAAAATGGCGAAAAAATGATCTGATTGCTTGCTAAAGTGCGAACTTAAACCCGGAATGAGAATAATGTACTCATCAATATACGTACCGACCGCATAACACAGAATGAATGCCAGATTAATAATTCATATTAAATATCAGCAGAGTAAGATTCAGTCATACTGTATGGAGTCATTGCCGTATATAATATGGTCGCCGATAAATATACTATTGAATTTTGACGGCATGACTTTGAATCACGAAAATATTTAATTTAGACAATTTTCATGGGCACATACATGTATAATAACGGTAAAAAACCGTCAAACTGATGAAACGGTATGGGACCGTCGATTATGACGGCCCGAAACCGTCGAACCGACAGTAATTTCTAACAGTGTAAGGTGTTGGTTGACAGACTAATCAGGAAATAGTTAGAAATTATGGAATTGTGCTGAATTGTGTGTATCCTGCACAATGACTTAGGTTTGCCGGGGGTACGTCATGCCTCTATTCCAACGGTTCGCTATTCAGAAGGATCTATTATAAATGAGGACATTTCCTCATCGACGGTTTGCATTACAAACATGCGCCATCTTAGTACGGTCCTACAAGTGTTTACTATTCTGAAGGTTCGCTATTCCGAAGGTTCGCTATTCCGAATGTTTTTTTTTATTCTAAAGATTCTACATGCTATAGGTTTTGAGATCGAGGGTCATTTTTGTGAAAACACATTTTCTATGAAGACTCTTCGTTCGAAATAACTTAGGCTATTTAAAACAATAATTGTATTTGTTCGTGGGTTCACAACAGCCCACACATGAGCCATAAAATATAGCACGTTCTTATTAATATGGCGTATGCTTTAGTAGTCTAAAATAACATAAAAATAGAGTAACAAAAACATCTACACATTGGAGATGCTGGCGTGAATCGTGTAGAGCTGGGATTCAAACAAGAATCTTCGATTTGGATGATGTAAATTCAAACATCAGTGTTGGGTGAAAACAAATTCGCAACGGCGAAGTGCATCAAGATGCATGTGGCAGCATCATCAAGGTTTAAGACAAATCTCTACAACGAGCTGCAACAAAACCCTTGTGCGATTTAATTTGTAAATTAAAATGGGATATATTCATGTACTATGGGAATACTTATGGGAGGGGAAATTCACATTTTAATAATTAATTGCGCTAAGTGAAATTAGTTTCGCTTAAGCGCAAATAATTACAATCAAGCACAATTGATTGCACTTAAGCGTAATTAATGGCGCTTAAGCGCGCAATCAATTGTGCTTAAGCGTAATTATTTGCGCTTAAGCTCAATCAATTGCGCAATTCATGGTTATATGTAACTAAACAGACCTGGTGAATAAATAGGTGTATCCATAACTTAACTTAACTTCTATTCATATATCACCTCTTGTTTTCATTGGTTTGGATGGGAAGGGGGCTAGCCTAACTTCTTTATCAAAATGGCTGACTCGCGACAGCATTACCTTCTGTTTTAGTTGGGGCGACTCGTGATATTATTATTTTATCTTCTGTATTAGTTGAGGCGACTCGCGATATCAGTATTTTCTGTATTAGTCCGGGCGACTATGATTTTCTTCAAATTGCGAGTATGCAGCCACATCATATATGAGTGAGAGAAGCAAGCCATCAGTGACACCACATTCGCGCTATTTGACCATGGAATTAATATAGAACTGTGCAAGAGATGCTGATTTAATAAAACTACTGGAGCTCGAGGACTGAGACATCAAAGCTCCAGGAATAAGACACCAATTTTGGAACAGGGATGCTGATAATATGAAAATAGAGTTTTTCCCATTATTTAAGTTAATAAGTACAACATATGAAGTAAGCAAGCCCTCGGGCAGTGACACCACATGCATGCTATATGACTATATATGGCCCAAATATGTGCAAAAATACTTAAAACAAATTATATAAAACAATACCAGAGTTCCGGGAATGATACGTAAATTCTTGGATATAGGGATGCTGATAATATGAAACTAGGGATTATCTTTGATCGTTGTACACATACTCACAGTTGACTGTTGAGTACTCGGTTTGAAATTATCCCCATGCCCCTCTTGTGTTGCTAGGTGATACACAAGGTTATGCCAATAGTTTATGGGTAGGATATATAGTAGTTACAATTACGCTTAAGTGCAATTCATTGCGCTTAAATGCAAATGCCTTATTTGTGCTTAGGCACAATATATGGTATTTACGCTTAAGCGCAATTCATTATTGAATGTGAATTTGTCCTGCCATAAATACTAGTGTAATAGTATTTTTCATTCTATGTGTAGTTGTTTAGGGGTGGGGCATGTACATTTGATGCATTTCTTACTAAATACGCTCAGATAATAGAAAATCTTCGGAATAGCGAACTTCGGAATAGCAAAACGTCGGAATAGAGAACCTTCGGAATAGAGAACCGTAAATTCTTATTTGCCTGCATGAACCATTTTTTCAATTAAAACGGCTTCTGAAACAGGTGTTTAACTTTCATAATTTGGCAGTCATATGAGTGATATCAGTAGGGTTATAGACCAAAATTAGTTAAATGGGGGGGGACAATTTGGAATATTTGTTTGCAGGTTTGGGGGGTGGTTGGTCACCGAAAATGGCAGATGCAAAAAATCGGCACACCCTCCTGCTACTTTTTTTGTACTCCCGCCCTTGTTGAAGTCACAAATATTACAACTTTGAAACGGCGTTTGGGTCCCAAACAAACAACATCCATGTACACGCATGGAGCAGAAAAGAACGTTCCATGTTAGTCCATTCCTGGTGTGGTATAAATAAAGAGCGTTTGTTTCACTTCTGTGTGAAAATTTATATAAGCTGGAAAATAACTGTGACCATGTCAAGTATTTTTCAGAGCATGTGAAGCCGGTATATCAATATTACGTGTATTTATCAACCTATCGTATACGACCTTAACCTCGAACCATGCCCGTTTAATATCCATTGTCTCAGATTAAAAATTGTTCAGATTAGATAAACAATACAGATGTGAAATTCACTAAATATGTATTGAAAATGTGTTGCAGGACTTGCCTGGGTTTATGCGAAACATGTGTCTTGGTTTTTAAATATGAAACCCTAAACGCTCTCATAAATTGTATCACAGGTTCACCACTGGACATTGGTTACACGGTTATCGGAGAAGCCGGTTCACAATTCTACATGATGAAGTTCACATACAAGAAAAATCATGGTGATGCCACAAAAGAATGCGGCGATGTAAATGGACATCTTATCAAGATCGAGACAGAGGCCATGTGGAACACAGCCAAACAAATCATGATTGACAATAATATGGGTGAGTATATCTGCTACACGAATCATTCACTATAACGAGTTTGTCTGTGTAATTCTCAGGATCGCGAACATGCATACATCATAATTTGTTCAAACATGGCGACAAGATGTCACGCTTGGCATTTTCAGTATTCATGTTTTCTATATTCAGCAACATATTAGACTACTGAGCTAGACCAACAACTTATCCCGGCTAATGTAAAAACCGGAAGTCGAACAAATTTGATTTTAAGGAGATTTTGGCGTTTAAATTTCACAACCGCGAAATATGGTGAATGAGTCACTTGAACATGCACTTATATCACAACAGTTATATTTATTTTGGGATGAGATTCATAGCGAACTAGCGATATTTATATATAGTTCATTCGCCATGTTTTTGTTGAGTTCTGTATGTAGGTGAAGAAAACGACGAATACTCGCTTCGATGTGAGACATTTGCCGCCATTTGCGAGCAAATTATGAAGTTTATTCTGAGAAGTATCAAGGTTAAGTTGAAAATTTTCAATAATTGGAACGCGTGATTTACCAGTTGAATATCCTTCAATATATTATTATTATTATTATTATTATTATTATACACATCACAGGAGCCCAAGGCACTCGTAGTGGGTAAATGGCAAAAATATATATAAAAGTCTGTAAAACATCACCACAAAGAACGTGGAGAAATATATAAACTTTGATTTTATATTAAGTACTGAAAGTGTGTTGAAATCGTAGTCATAAACATAACTGTTACAGCGTTTTGTCAACAAACATTGCTAAATGTCTAGTTACTTAAGGTGTTTCCATGTCTGAGGCATGTCAGGAGGTGGAAAGTTCAGATGGACCTATACACATAAAACTACTTTATCGTTAAGTTATAGTACACGAGATAAAGGAATCTATGCTATATGAAGACCACACCAAGCATATTATATAATAATAAAAATGTCAAAAAGATTACTTTAGTCATAGTTTTATAAGGGACATGAATAGCCATTTAATTGAGTTCAATGCTGATTCAAGGATCTCAACATTATGTCAGGTGTGTGGTAGAAGATTGTGAGAAGCCACTACAATGAACTGTTAAATCAAGGAAATGGCCCAATGTTGGTATGCAGGTCAGTCCACTCAAGCTGGGAGCAATCAACAATAGGCCACATTGTTAGAGATAACTGGTAGGCTGGGAACTTGGCAATTTGTTGGCAAAATGGATGTTCACAATTGTTCAGCACACATCTAACGTAATGTTGAGATTCTTGAAGCAGTATTGAACTCAATTAAATTGCCATTCGAGCCGTTTACTAGATCGTATACGCTTTATGGTAGTTATTAATTTCCACTCAAGTTGTATACTTGCTGAGAACACTCTTCACAAAATTTCCCTTCTAAAACTATGATTAAAGTTATCTTTTTGGCAGTTTTATTGTATATATTGTATACTTGATGTGGTCTATACAGACATCATATATTCCTTCATGTGGCGCTAGCTTAACAAATAAGTAGTTTTCTGAGTAGGTCCATATACAGTTTCCACCTCCTGCCATAACCCAGGCGTGGAAACCCCTTAAAACAAATAGAATATGTTTCTGAATATGATTTTCAGAATATTTTTAAATGCTTTGACCTTTTCCAGTGTTTAATAGTTGTTTTACGCTACACCGCCCCCCCCCCCCCCATTCTCGTTTTTACTAATTGTTTTCCGAATATTTTGTTTGCATCCATTCCCTAGTACAAACACGTTGCACAAATAAATACAATGTGAATGTATTTCCCTGCGTCCTATAATTATATCTGAATTGGTCTCTAACAGTATATTCGCTTTTTTTTCAGCGCATTTTGTTATAAATACTGAAGTTGGAAAGTTTTTGTGCTACGCTCTTTTTTAAAAGCTGAGAAACATCGAATGCGCAAGCTATGTCATCTTCATCAAAACGACATGAACAATTTTTATCTCTGAATAATGTATCCCATCTGATCTTGTAGCAAGAAACAAGATTTTACTAAATATTTAAACACAATAACATTGACACCTGTTGATAATACTGTTTAATATAATATCATAAAAGGACGTTTATATTGATATATTCTGGATAATGACACTTTTGTATTTCTGATTTATACAACTGACTGAAACTGCTATGCCATGACTTCTTCTGGAGCCTTGATGCGAGTTTGGACCCAATATACTATGCCCTGACATATTATCAAACCTTGACATAACAAGCCTAAACCCCCTTTTCGTTTGTTGGGATATACTGACACTAAGACATAATTTCCATGTCCGACGATTTATTCTCGCCTCTGGTTGAAACATTTACAAAATAGCAATGTACATAGTTATTGCTGTTCATGGATTTTAGGATTGCTTTTGCATTAAATTGTGTTCTTGTAACCAGATATGTGACCCTGATGTGTGTATACAAAACGCCATATTATGTGAAACACCACATGTAAACCGTATGTAGTGCCAGCGAGTTAATCTAAAAGAGCCAAAATAATACAACCAGTAGGCCTACCAGCATGTACAACCATGTGGACTGCCTGGGAAAAGCTTAGCAGACATGTGATGATCAGCAGACAAGAAACATACATAACTATACAGTCAACAATAAGGTAGATGGATAATTGGATATATAAGCAAAGGTATAACATGTCAAATATATGTATATGTATACATGTACAATAATTGCTTAACAAAAGTTTAACTTTAAATTGTCATAACATAGAAATAATTGAACTTCCCTGATTTAATAATACGTTCAAGTGCAAACAGATGAGGGAGTTTATGACTGATACCGGATATATAACAACCATCAACGGCGATGTTTGAACAATGTAATCCGAGATTTAAAAACGAAGAACAATTGGCCTTGTTGTGGTGACAGCTCCGTTTGCGACCGTGGTACTTGAGAATATGTGTGAACCACACTCGGCATTACAGCAATCGATGTACTGCACAAACTATCGCTGCGAGCACCTCCATAATTCCGAAGCAAAGCACAATTTTGCTGCTTAATCCAGCCTACAAAAGTTTCCAATGCCACAGTCTTAGAAACCAATGTCACAAACCTTATTGGAGCCAAGTTATTAGTTGATTATCAACCTGATTCATTGCCACTTTTATCTCCCTCGTGCTATATAGGTTTTAATAGTTTATTCTAATTGTTTACGATTAACATTTTAGCAGAACATTATCAAATCATTAGTTAACATACAAAAATGTATTAAACATCTAAAACTCTCCTTGTCCATTTTTAAACCCGGCTTAAACTTCAGATAAAGAATCTGGCCGCTGTTTCCAGGGCGGTTCGTACGAACCCATCGAATCCTTGCTGAGTACGCCCGTGCATACTATGAACACGACAACAAAATATGGGAAAGGTTTCGATTTTCTGTTCTGTAACCAGGATAGTAAAATCTATTTTAAAAATGGGTATAAAAATGGAAGGACTTGTAAAATTGATTTTTTATGAACATCATCGAAAAAGCCATAACTTGAGTATTCAATGAGAATTTTGCAAATATATTTCTCAACATTCACCAATTTCCCTTTTCGTGATTCAATAATATTTTAATATGATATTTAAAATGGGTTAGTATACTTATATTTGGAAAGAACATTGTGGTGCAATTCGTTCCAGATTCATGTAAAACCCGTAAATGCACTGGACTAGAGTAATCGATGTTACAGTTCCAATGTGCATGTTTCAAAGATTGACGGAAAAAGCCCATTCGGCCGATAAATTCCAACAAGAGTGCTGCGTTTTTATTTATTACTAGCAGGGTCACCCGGCATTGCTCAGGTCAAAGTGATGTGAAGCCCTCTGCTGTTGACATTATTTTGGTGCGAATAGAGAATACTTTTGCTCAGAGTTCTGCACGTATTCTCATACATTGTATTTTCAAATGGCATCACAAAACGTCATTCTTATACATGGATTATAAGCATTGGCTCACCTTGTCGGAGTGATTACCATTTTTGTTTATCGCGATCAATTTGTCCCACCAATAAAGAAGTATTTATTTATTTACAATTGCATGTGCGTACTTCAGACGTTATCATTTTTAAACCGAACAGTCAATGTGCTAAACATAACTGTATCAGCTTTGGTGCCCCACCCTTCCCATTCATAACTCGAGCGGTGACACTTTTGACATATTTAAACCACGTCCATTATATTTCTGATAATATGAAGGTGATTATGTATAAGTTTGGTGGTAATCGACAACTAAGCAAATTATTATCAAATTAAGTGCCCCCATCTCTCAGCAAACGGTACCAATTTGGCGTCTTTAAATCTCACGATTAGATCTAGTATCATGGAGAAGAATATGTATAAATTTGGTGGCAATCGACGCTAAAAATGAGTTTTACCAATGTTTGTGCCCCCTTTCCCGCTACGTGCACCCTAGCTCGAATGGAGCCATATCATAGAAATGATTATGTATAAATTTGGTGGAAATCCGCGATAGAAATATTTCATATTTTTTGCTGCCCCTCCCCTTTTCTGCCATTGACACCAACAGCGTCACTTTAGAAAATATTAGCCTGCACCATTATCTTCCTCGTAAAAGTTACCACCGTTAGACAACTTTGGGTGCCATCTAGATGGTCCCCCGTCATTTTAAGTTATATAGAACAGACAAACATACATGTGCAAATATAGGCACCAAATGTAGCGTCTTTAATCCACATAATTTGGTTCCTCGTATTATTGGAGAATAGCGTGTATCACTTTGGTGGAAATTGGCAATACACATATTTATATAAGTTTTGGTCACCCTCCCCTCCCTATTCCTGACTCAAGCAGCGCCACTTATTGACATATTTACGTTCTTGAAAATGGTCCACACGCCATGTTCACCCGCTCTGGTGGTATCCCCCTGGCTGGGTGGGTTTTTTTTTTATAACAAATGACGCATAGGCACAGGGAAAATCTTTTATAACTTTGATCTGGAGTTTCGCATCAAGATTTTGATTTTGTTTTGATGTCGGAATATTCCGATGTGTATTGGATTAATGTCCAATATATTGTTTATCGAGATACAAATTAATGTGTTTGGATGAACCGACTGGCTTTTTGTTATGCGTTAATGGTCCCGCGTTGAACAGATTAACTAATTTTAGAGGCGCATAGTCGGTAATCAGCCGATATTTGAGGAAGCGTTGAATGAACTAACTTTTTCCGAAGACTAGGATTTTTCTTATATGCAATTATTGCCCGTGCTTCTCGGCGAATGACCTGAACGCATCTTTGAAAATACTAACAACCTCTACCTTGTGTCTGTTGTAGACCAATGGTAAAACACGGGGGTTTCTGGTGTCCCCAAACCCGCTGATTGGTTAATACCCATTGGCCATAGGGTCTGAAGTTCCCCTATCCAATACCCCCCTTTCTTTGCGGTGGATCTCCATTTCTTCCGCAGATTCAATCACAGTGGTTTGTTCAATAGGTTGGAAACTAAAGTGCAGTCTAACACAGTATATTACATATTTTACACAGTACATTACATGCTTGATTGAAAGATGTTGAAAAAATAATACCGTCGGTTTGACAATGTCGTACCGTCATAATCCCACGTTCCCATACCATTTCATCAGTTATACGGTAAATTACCGTTGTTTTATGCCCCCTGAAAATGGTCAAAGTTAAAAATGTGTTCGTTTCCAAGTTCATGCCGTCAAAATTCAACAATATATTTATCGGCAACGAAATTATATACGACAGTGACTCCATACAGTATGACTGAATCTGATTCTGCTGATATATAATATTTATTATTAATTGTTTGTATTCAGTGCAATGATCCGGTATATTCATTCCGCCCTGTCTTGCGTCCGTAATTAAATTACGTTGTTTTCGTGAGGCGAATTTATCACTCACGAATTAATTTCTCTGTCTTGCCGCGCTGAAAACGCAATTGTTTTTTCTGGGAAAATGTAAGCTTTACAGGTGTCGACTTATGTTAAAACTGTCTGACTTCGGTTCCTATGTGAACGGACAAGTTCTTAATCTGCGAAAATCGACTTAGTTGTCTTCGAGCTGCCTTCGAGCTGCCTCTTCGAGCTGTCGCTATGACCTGTCTTCATTCGTCTCATTGCTCATGTTGAAATTGACAGAGCTGTGACTACCAAAACATTGACACTTTTACTGACACAAGCGGATACAGGTAGAATTAACAAGAGCTTCGATGTCAACCTCTGGTGACAATAATATCAACAACAGCAGCTATTAGAATGTTGACAGTGTTGTTTTTAACTTGAACTGTTCGATCCAGTTGACAGTGTTCTGATTGTTTCAAAGCACACACATGTACATTTACACGAGAGGATATAATGTACGCACCAGAGTAATTCACAAGAGCTTCAATGTCAACAACAACAATTCCAACTTACAAGTACAACTTTACAATTACACGGACCAATTCATTTTCATTGAAACGTGTGGATATGAGACATTCTGGTCATTCGCCATGTTATCGCCAAGTTATTACGACAATTTACGGACCGGGAGTGCACTATTGGTTGGATGTTCTTATCAAACTATCTTTGGCTGACTCACTGATATGGAAACTAAGTGTCGTGATACCAGTGTACACAGTTTGGTGCATAATGCTGTCAAATTTCATCGAAAATTGTGCGACTATCTATATGAGAACATTGTCGCCAAGTCATCGCGCACAGTTGTTACGGGATCTGCTGTTGTCTTGAAGGTTTTAATCCCAACTAGCTGTTATTGATATACAGTACCAGTCAAAAGAAGTGGTATATTAAACGCGCTATTTTCGCGCGTGATAGCGCAATAATATTGCAAGTGGAAACGCTTATCAGCGCGCCGCTTGTGATATTATTGCAATATCTTGCACTTAATATCGCAATATTTCGCGCTTAATATTGCGAAATCTTGCGCTCAAAATTGTGACATTCAAATCAAATTATTGCTTCTTCTATATTGTTTATTGCATAAATAGAGACAATGTTTTAGATTTGTGTATAACTATAGTTGTAAATGCTATATGTACACTATATGTACACTATATGCACAGTATTTATATAATATAAATATAACACTATCGGGTCCGTATGAAATTTAGCACGCTTAGTATCGCAATATTTTGCGTTCAATATCGCAATAATAAGCACGACGGACTTTTGGTATTGCGCTATAATCGCGCATTTTTTTTCGAAATTAAGCGCGGTCAATGTCGCAATAAAGGCGCGGCTCAATATACCACTTCTTCTGACTGGTACTGTATTGTCATGATGTACGGGTTCACCTGTTAAAACAAAAACACACTGTGTTTACTAGTGACTGGACAATTTCACGCCTTACATGTTACCAAAAAGTATGCCTTTAAGATAATTTACTTTTACATGTACATAAATTTGAGATTTAACTGTGATACATGTAGCTGTGTTCGTTTATGTCTTAAAAGGGCATGCCGATTCATGTTTTAGAGTGGTCGAAATTAGTATTGCTCGTAACTGAATTGTGATGGATTGGCTTATCAGCTATTACTAATATCGTTTTTTTTTATCTACAGCCATATTTATACAGTAGTCAGTGAAAGGTGAAAACATTACGCGTGCGCAGACTTATCCGGATTAAATTCCACGAGGCAGATAACACGTTTGATCCTCTGCAAACTGCATAGTTACATACGTATTTTCTATCACTTTATGCATTGAGGATTTATGTTTCATCAAAACTATGATCGTAATAGAAGAACTAAGATGTATTTTTCTGTTACGAATAATACTATTTTCGACCATACTAAAACATATGAATCGTAATGCCTACCGGGAAATCATATTGTTACAATGGGAACTTGTCTAATTCTGCGGTGAATTAGCAAATTAAGAATAAAACTTTGTGTTGACCCGGGAAAAATACCATTGGTCTGACCTTTATTAGTTACGGTCTTGATTTTAATTAAACGGTGTTGAAACGTAAAAAATACAATGGTCGACAGTTACTGGTTACAGTCTGCCAGTAACTTAAACGGTTTTGTACCGTGGAACATGCTACAGCCTGACCGTATGTTTAACGGTCCAAGGTTTGCACCGATGTTGCGTGGTATGACACCGTTAAAGCGACGGGCTTTTTTTCTAACAGTGTAGATTGATGATTTCGAATGCTGTAGTCGGTATGGTTGAATGAATGGGCTAAACATCCGGCGACCGTGGTCGGCCTCTCGTTTGATTTCTTTCTGTGACATATAATGCTCATATAAAGGTATACAGTTAAGATATATATCGACCTATTTCGATACCGGAACAAATTCAAAGCAAATATTATTAGGTTGTATTTTGCATCGCAAATCTCCGTGTTGCATTAACATTTCTCGATTGGAAAGAGAGCAGCGAGGTTTCTACAATACATGAAGTACTTGTTCTTATTTCAGAACAAATGTGGATCGACGGGAGAAGGAGGAATAACTCGGCAGTTGCAGGGGATTATGTGCACTGGGATGGAAAACCGATTGCTTACCTCTCTCCTAATCCTGGCATAGATAACCCCGGCCAATACGTCATGTGTATGGACATGTATTTTGGATACAAATACACAGATCGCGATGAGAGCGATACCTACAATTTCATTTGTCAGATTGGTCACATGTTCTGATCATGCAGCAATCAAATCAATATTCTGATTTTCTTTGTTCAAGCATCGCGGTGTATTGAAGATTATTTGAAGATTCTTTATAACGTCAAGGCATCAAATTAATATCTAGTAACTATAGAAGCTGTTGACGCCTTCTATTTCTGGATGATAATTAATGCATGGATTATTCATTGTATATCCATTGGAAAGACTTATTGAAGTGTCAGAAAGTTACTCTTCAAATTTTAAAGTTAAACTTTATCGGTAGCATGTTCAAATTAAAATGTTCTAAACTTATTTCGGTGATAACTCGGGATTGTCGGGATTTTCGTTGAATCTACGCAACCAAAACATGGCGCAGATCGTGGTCTAATAGGGTCGCGATTCATTAATTGATATCATAATTATAAGAACCATTTCATAAAATGTAGATTTATGGCTTTGTTTACCCTTTCTATACTAAATACTCATTGACAAGTAGTTCCCTCAGGAAATGTTCAGATAATAAGTCCAACATAGGCCGTTTCCACAGCCCCTCTCCCGATTACAATATAATAACACACATGTGATCAAGATGGTGGCGTAAACTTATTTACATGGTGATATGTTTTGAGATATATAATGACTAGTGCCTTCCGGGGGTAATGGCCGGATTCGTCATCTCAGGTTAAACCTGGTCTACGTAAACCTCTAGGTTTAAACCACCGTGAGTCAGCAAAATCCGTGGTTTAAACCCGCGACCGTTGTTGTTGAATATAACGATGAAAATGGTACTGGCGATTGTGACGACGAGTAGACGAAGACGTTAACGTGATGACAACGAAGACGGTGATACTGATGACGACTGCCATGATGTTGATAATGATGACGATGAGGGAAGTTCGTGTATATATTGTGCATATGCTGCAACATTCTCAATCTTTTGTATATATCTTCTAATTGTATCTCAATATCTATTTGATAAGAGAATAAACGTATTATTACCGCAGGTCTAAGTGACGCATTCGTCATCTCTGGTTTAAACCTGGTCCAGCCAGACCAGTGGTTTAGCAGTAGTGTCTCAGTATTGTCGAGATAATTAAACGTACTTTCCTAATGCGGACCGCCTCGTTTTATTGATTTCGAAAATCAATAATTACGACAGCTGTCATATTTTGATTGGAAATTTATAAGCGAGAAACAGTCATACATATAAAGCGTATGTGGATAAGTTTTTGTCAATTTCAATATTGTTTTTGCGTTTTAGAAGCTTAAACCGGCAACTAAACTATCTAATTCGGCGGTCCAGCTAAACCAGCTTTATCGAGGCTACACTTGAGATGACGAATCCGCATTTTCTTCATCGCTGTTTAGAATTGTCAAACAATCAGTCAAAGGGTGGAGCTGTTAATAATCTCTAGTGAGGGCGTGTCTAAGTGGCGACTATCGACTGGTGTTATCATGCCACAGTTGATTCATTCGCTCATTGCTCAGATATGGACATGTTCCTAAATATATGATTTTCACAACTATCTTGTGGTTTTTTGTTTGATGTGTGGCAATCACAAATACTGGTGTTTTCTACGAATTCATTTGAAGGGTTCAAAGTTTTAATTTTGACACTAAAACGATGCTACTGCATGACCAGATATGCTATACACAGTTTGCAATCCTAAACTTATATTGCTATATGAGTCAAATTTGATAACTTATTTTTATGTAGATCATGCCATAAAGCTCTACTCTGGCTACGACCATAAATTCCCATAATATTCTACCAGTTCAAAACCTGGGAACTTTTTTGATTTATGACATTGAAAAAATATAAATGCATGTAATATATTTCTTTATTAAAAGCTGTCCCTCTGCATGGTTGCCCACTTCCAACAGTTCAGATGCCGCTTATTGTGTGCACTCATAAGCAAATTGCCTTTACTTGACTGGCCTCTTGGTCCAGGATTGACTCGATTATGGAGACTTTATTCAGCGCCAGAGGGGCTTTGCGCACATTTTGATCATTTGAAAATTTTAATTAAAAAAATATATAATTAAATTCAAAACAAACAAATGTTAATTTAAATTTTAAATTTCTTTTTAGATTCAACTCCTTACTCAATTTAACACATGTTTTTAATTTTTTTTTTAATTTCATTTTTTTAATTTTTAAATCAAAATGTTTAAAACCTAACGCCGTTATACCACACGAATCACCACACCTAATTTAATTCAAATCGGTCCTGGGGTATTGGAGAACAGTGGCGAAAAGACAAACGGATATAGACAGCTCCTATACACTTTAATATATACAGATATAGATGTAAATACACAAAATTTTGTATTTGCGGGTGAAGCATCTTGCAGAAATCTATCACAAACAAAGTGATGAACAGAGCGTGAAACTCGTGTTGAGACACATGCCCTTTGTTACATTGATTTAAACACAAAATGAGATCGGATTAATAGTCAATGAGCGATACTTGTTTCTCAATGAATAAATCCATTGACCGTGCACGCGGTCACGATAATTTATGACTTGTCAATAACCATTATATCGGCCTATCTTTTGGTCCGACTGGTAAGAGGGTAGTTTGATTGCATAACCATATCACCGAATCGATTGTCAATTAACTGGCAACTGAGCGACAAAAACGCTCCCTTAGACCGGGTTTGGCTGGACCGCCAATGTAGGTTTAAACCAGGTTTAAACTCGGAGCTTTAAACCGGAGATGACCTATCAGTCTAGATCGAGGTATTTTCTCGGCTGAGAGGAAATTCGTGTTAAAAGAATGTCAAAATTTTATGAATGTTTGGTACGATTGGCGAGTGCTAATCTATTTAATATTAAATTGTGCTGGATGTAATATATAATATTTATTATATGCTTCCCCATTAAATAGTGGGAAATTGCCGTGGCGTAGAGCGTTATATCCATCGCCTGGACCGACTCGATGGATAACACTGACCGACTCGATGGATAACACTGACCGACTCGATGGATAACACAATAGTATTACTTTTTCGGAGATTACTTCCGGTTTATAGCGGCGAATCACATTAAGTTTCAAAGCGTATCAATAACAGCCGGACTATTGTTTTAATTATTGATTTTCACGGTTCATAAACTGTTATTTAATTGTTATAATGTTAACTCATTTGTTTTAATATATTCTTATCACTAAATTATGTATACATTAATTTTCTCGCATCATTTCAGAATAAAACAATGGGGACTATTTCTTATGGCGGCTATGCTCGATATTTGTCATTCGGTGGTGAGCAAATCAATTGATGGAATGTAAACAAAATGCAAATGTCGAAGCTTTCTAACAATTTGAAGTGAACTGTAGGACAAAATTAGCAGTTTTGGTGCGGTTTATAGCGCATATAATAAAAAGAAAACCTACGGGTTTTGGTTGAATACCCGGATTATCTCATTCGTGGGTGCAAGGAAGTACAGAATTTCCACTCGTGGCTTGCAGCCGCTCGTGGAAATTCTGTACTTCCTTGCACCCACTCATGAGATAATTCGGATATTCAACCAAAACTCGTAGGTATTCTCTATATATATATAACTTTATAAATATAATCATTTAGGGATCGAAGGCTTAATCGCTGCAATAAATTTGCTTGTGATGTAAAATAGATTAATATTTGTTTGAACTTATTATCTGAACATTCCCACCAATGTATAGGATTCGATCCTGCTACACTTGTGTTATATATGTCGTCTGTTTATAATTCATAAACATCCTACCAGTTGAATAATAAACCATTTCAATGTATACGATTATAACTAATCGGAGGGTTAATTTAGTAAAGAAGTGGCTAAATCTAAACTGCTAAACGACCCTGACTTTCAATCTCTCGCGAAGAACGCCATGCTATAATTGTTTTCCCTTATTTGTTTTGTTGTCGTGATTATCATGTATGTCAATGTCATAATGATCATTATTTTCTATATCATCACCCTGATATATTTACCACTCCTCTTCCTTCCGATTCACTTTATGTGCTGTTACAATCATGCTTCCCTAGTCTGGGGAGATATTTTATTATAAGCAGACAATGGATTGTTAAGCATGTATCTCGCTGCTCTACTAGCACAATGATTCTGTCTGGACACATCAACCCATTACGTCTCGGGGGTTGTTGATCTATTCTCAACAGACGCGCTTGGTCATGGTCACATAAAAGTTTACTTTGTCTGTTGGTGAGTTTGTTGGGGTCAATTGAGAAACTGAGATAAACCTGCATTGGATTTTTATAAATTAACACGGACTGTAAGTGTATGAGCTTAGTTATATATGATATTGGGAATTGTTACGTTTGGGTAACATTCTGAGTGACAATGGACTAATTCGGCAAAGTAGTGAACTAAACAGCTTTTAGATTACAATAAAGACGCCCGCCACTGTAGTCTAGCATCGCCAATTAGTTCCCGTTAATCATCTTTTTCAAATATGTTTATTCTCATTAAACCATATACAAATACAGTATTTGAGAACAAATAATAAAGTGAAATACATGTCATACCAAACGCACAAAATCCGTTTACACCTTTTAATTGGAACAGGCCTTGTTTCAGAACGAAAAAGTTGAATGAAATAACATCCAACAAATATGTGATATGTTTGTGATGTTTATGTATTCCATATCCCAGTAAGGACAATAATTCCAGTATTCAGTCATATCCGTTTAGAAACTAAGGAGAGAATATGACTTCACGCCCGCTTACACCTTTTAATTGGAGATGATCGCTTACACTGTATAGTGTGCTTCAGAACGAAAACGTTGAATATAATAAACAAATTTGTGAATTTTTTAAAAATTCAAAACGTTTATGTATTCCATATCCTAACACGGACATACATTCAAAATTTCATTCATATCCATTGAGAAACAATGGAGAAAAAGCGAAATAACACCCCGCTTACAACTTCTATTTGGGGTCGACATTGGTATCGGCTTATACTTTATAGTGTATCCCAATTGACACCTGTCATTATATTTGGGCTGGTTTTATGCGATTCGGTATGATTACTATCTAAAAAGCAACACCACCAATGGTAATTTTACAGATAATGGGCTAACGTTTACTCTTTACTGAAACACATACTATTTTTGCTGTAACAGTACATTTCCCTATACTATATATCACTTTTGGGTGAAATGACGGTCATTTATCACTAAATTGCACAACAGTAAGGCATCACACCTATTATGACACCGCTACTGTGATATGTGTGACACCAGCCAATACGTTGTCACAAAGCCTCTTCCCTATTTTCTCCTACACCATGTTTTCTTCATATTATTGTGTTAAAATATTCTTGTTAGAATAGTGTTCGAGAAGGAATAAGTATTGTTTAAACCAACCACAGATTTCGCAACATTGTTCTGACTCGGCCGACATTCTCACTACCAACTCTGTATATTTATAATTACCCATGTTTATAATTACCCATGTTTCAATTATTTCATTGCTTTGACACGTGAAGACAGACTAAGGGTGCATTTACATTGCTATAGAAATGTATACAGATCTGTACGAAGTCACGTGTCGCGCATTACTGTGATCACAACATGATTACTAATAGTGAACGCGCGCTGATCAGTACTCTGGTAATTGACAATTCACTGCGAGTCGTGTCAGTTTAGGCCAGACATAAAAATGTATCAACTATCAGCAGGTAACAGCGATTTGGTATGTGCCGCATGTATTTAAAGTGTATCCTTATACCACTTGATAATGGTTCGAAGAAAGAATGAAAATCATGCAACACCCTTTATTTGACCAAATGTAGTAAAATTTTCAACTGATGACAATTCCAATGACAATGTTAACCAATGTAGGACAATATTGTTTTCTTAAATTACATGCAGTTTTTATATATAGCTGTTAGACAATAAATATGATGATGATGACTGGCCACGGGGAGGGACCAGGACACAATCTTTCCAAGTGTTGGACATTTCCAACATTACATCCGCCCCTATGATAAGGTTGGAAAATTTCCAGCTGATGGCCATTCCAGTCCAAAATTTTGATATAAAAAGTAGGAAATTATGCAAATATTGGTCCGAAAACAATACCCCCCCCCCCCCAAATAAAATGTTTGAAAATCAAACTACAAGATCATTTTAAATCTATTGTTGGTTTGGAAATTACAACTAATGTTGTGTCAGGTATGAAATATCCAACCGTTGAACAAGTTGCCACGTCCCTATCCGTGTTCAATATTCGAAATACACGGGTTGAAATGACAACGAAAACATTCGCCAAGCCCGAGTAACAATTAATCAAAACTGATTTGCCTGTCGCAATATATGGGCGTTGACCGTGACGTGTAGCGGTCACGATTTTTGCTCACATTAACTAATACCGTTTTCTTTCTGTGTGCATTTCTATATCAACCCGTTTACACTGTCTGCGTGTAGATCTGTGTACATTTCTATAGCAATGTAAATGCACCCTAAGTTTGTGCTGATTTTATTGTTAACATGTTGTTGTTGGTTTCTTCTGTACTCTGTACGACCAGGTGCTGAATATAAACGCGTGTCAACATTCATACGCCACGATTTGCTTATATTCTTATGCTAAAATATGTCATAAAGCCGTTTGTGTTAAACTATATCATGTTCGTTGATTGGTCAAATGCCAATTTGGTCATGCATTTAATATCTCAAATAACACCATAACACGAACCGATTCCACTTTTTGACACATATGAATACAAACTGGGCGTGGTGTTTAAGTGCGCAGCAACAGACTAATCATCGATAATTCACATATATAATATTGGGCTAATTGACACAGCAGTAGCCTGCATTGTATAATAACCAAACTTCAGACAGATACCAGAAACACATCCAGCTGAATTAATAGAAATTACTAAGGAAAAGCTATATTAATATAAGAAATAAATATAGTTGAGTGTGTTTTATATGGGGTACATACTACAGTATGTCGCTTTGGCCGTTTGTACATTTAATGTGAACCGCTTTGCGTTCACACAATGTACCCAAACGGCCACAGCGCTATACCCTTCAATAAAAAACACTCACACTATATTTATTTCTTTAATGAAACATGGCATAACCGCAAGTCGACTCATTTACAAACTGATATCATGTTCGAATCACTGACTATCCAACTCAACAGATTTTCTCCTAAAGACGGTCATACTTTGAAATGTAAAGAGAAACATGTCGTGCTGAAACCAATTTTAGTTTCAACTGGTTTATTCCCAGTCCAAGTTCGTGGGGAAAGCATTTCCTGGGTAGCCAACTCCTTTCGATTAGTCCCTCTAATTCAAAGTTATCGTTCTATACCCGCCAATCAATAAAATTCAAGTCAATTATTTATTCTCACCACATAAATAGTACAGATGGAGGTAAATAGCTAATGGTTAAATGTATGTATTAACGATATATATACACACATTATTTACAATATATTATAGAACGTTCTGGGAAGAGATACATATAGAGGATCTCCAATGAGTCGCAATTATATACGAAATGTATTAACCCAGTGCACAAAATTCATTCGAGCCGAGCTTTAGCAAGGCTAAAATCAATTAATGGACGAGATTAATAACTTGCGTGTAGACTTGCGACGAATTTGAGATCCAATTTATCACATAATCATATTTAGCAAGGAAATCTATCTCGAAAAGGCTGGGGTTATAAATAATTAATATTAAGTTCCTTATCACAACCAAAGAGGAAGTAAAGACAGCTTCCAGAACAAATATAGTCCCATTTTAAATGTGTCTTTTCGTGTTGACAAAATTGTTCAATCACCCTCATCACCCAAGTTTATCTCACAGTCAACGCCGCTAAACTACACAACACAAATTGAATATAATAATTAAATTATAATTTACATAATCATAACATTCTGGCATTGACATCGATATAATTGCGCCAAGCTATTATTTCGCTGCGCATGCTTATAATACACGTGTGTCTTACTAAAAACAATATGAGACCGGATTTAGGGGCTAATTATGTGATAAAATAGTTAAGCAGCTATATATTGTACGTTCACAAAGCTGGCAAATAATCTGGCGCATGTTTGTTGAAAAACATTATAAATGGCTGTCTAGTGCAGTGTTCGCGCTGGACCGAAAAATCTTGAGGCCAAAAGTTAGCCAAATGAAAATTGTATTAGCCACATGACAATTTTTTTGGCCAAATGTTGTTTTGGCCACCGACAGCGCAAACACTGGTCTAGTGCACACTAGCTAGAACTTTGAATTACAAAATATGTGTCGTAGCACGCTTTATCGCTTAAAGCAAGGTAATTGTGTGATAAAATGGTTAAGCAGCTGGCAAAATTACGATCTGGTGCATGTTTCTTATAAAACATTGTAGATGGCTGTCTAGTACACACTATAACTTGGAATTACAGAATGTGTCATGGCACGTTTTATCGCTTAAATCAGGTAACGATGATGTGCAACGAGTAGTTTCACGATTGGTTATTGCCATATAATTGAAGGCTACCTTCGGGTAAATGTCAGTTGTATATTAACTAAGTTCATTGCGCATGCAGTAAACGACAGGGTATGTGTATTTTAACTATAATTAGTTTGTCCTTGACAACCTAACAAATATAACCTTCTCCGGCCAATTGCCTTCAAAATTGTCAGTGATAGTTGCCAACTTGCCAGCATGTGAATGTACATAAAAAGGGTCAGGAACAGAGCTCTATAAAAAGAACAACCGATATCTTAACGACTGTTACGACACTGTCCCTCATTTGGACAACGAATTTCAATAGATTATAAAGCTGAGGTTTGCTTATTTGTGTTTGATTGTTTTTGATTGATTTGTGTTTGTTACTGTCATTCATTTTGTTCTGTGTGGGAGGGTGTGTTTGCGTGTGAGGGTGTGTATGTGTTTTTTAATATTTAATATAATTGAATCCCGTGTATGAATCATGAATCATCAGTCATATTATTGTATTTCAATTATATATGCAGGGTTCCAAACCTCCAATTAAAACAACAACATAAACATTTAATTTAACATGGTTTTCAGCTCTGTTCTGTTAACAAAGCATATAAATTGGACCATAAACATCAAAGATTATCATCTTTTTAATGAATCGCTTACTAATAAGTTTTGTTGTCCTTGTTAAAACATCGAAATGACATAAAATAGAAAATGCAGTAAATAAGAAGTTCCGAACATGTTACTTTATACACTATATTCTAAATAGAAAGAAAAATATAGATTTCATAACATATTAGTCTGGAACCCTGAATACATCTTTAAAGATGCAAAATGCAACTAGGGTGCATTTACACTGATACAGAACTATATACAGATCTGTATGAAGTCACGTGTCGCGCATTACTGTGATCACAATATGATTACTAATAGTGAACGCGCGCTGATAAGTACTCTTGTAATGGACAACTCACTACGAGTCGTTTCAGTTTAGGCCAGACATAAAAATGGATCAACTATCAGCAGACAACACCGATTTGGTATGTGCCGCGTCAGCATCGTTGCTGATATACTCAACAGAGTCTAGGAGAAGCAGGAGATGGTGGGCCCGGCCGTGGGCTACTGACACAGAAAGAGAGAGCACCGGATTTTATGAGAATTGTCTAAATCGAATTAGGGAAACTGACGGAGAAAGTTTCCAGGCGTACATGAGGTGAGTTCTTTACTTTGGTACACAAAGCACAACATGACCCCACCCAAAGGATGTGTTGATACATGTCAGATGTCCGTATATATAAAAGTATATATATATATCAATGATATCAGGATAGCATAACCGCAATAACCGTATGTTCACTCTAGAGTTATCGTTCTTAGTTTATCCGAAAACTTGTATACATGGTACGTCACGTATACTATATGCTATGCTATTTTGATAGGTTACATATATGTGTATCGGGTAACCAATTCCCTATGTTTTCACTTTAAAACCTTGAATATATATCAGGGACGGGATGCATCTCATGCATGGGCTGACTCTAACCCCACGAATTTATCCTAGCGTTTAATCGGTACGCGATGATAACATTGCAAAACATATGTCGTATAAACTATACCTAATTTGTTTAATCTTTTGCAGGATGACAGGGCCAAATTTTGACGATCTACTTGAGCGGGTAACACCATTGATAATGAAACGCGACACGCAACTTCGGAAAGCGTTGACACCGTATCAAAAACTTTGTGTCACTCTGCGATACTTGGCTTCTGGGGCATTGTACAAAGAGTTGCGGACAGAGTTTCTGAGTTCTGATTCTGCAATGTGCATATTTGTCCCAGATGTGTGCTCGGCCATATATCAAGTACTTAAAGTCGACCACCTCCGCGAACCAACTGATGCAATGGATAAGCTTGAAATCGCACGAGGATTCGAAAAGAGATGGCAGTTTCCTCACTGTTTTGGGGCCATCGATGGTAAGCATGTGAACATCGTGGCGCCAGCGCGAAGTGGTTCTTTATATTGGAACTATAAGAAACGACACTCCATCGTATTGCTTGCTGTCGCGGACTCTGATGCACGGATCGTCGCGTTCGACGTCGGTTCACCAGACAGCCAATCAGATTCAACGATTTTTAACTATGGACCTCTTAAATCTTTGGTAGATGCCTCCGGATTGACACCACCCTCTAAACTCCCCGGCCGAACTACAGAGACACCATACTATCTTATTGGAGATGACGCTTTCTCACTAAGGACTACACTCTTGAAGCCATACCCAAGATCAACTGCTGTTGGGGATGAGAAGGTTTTCAATTATAGACAGAGTCGGGCTCGAAGGATCGTGGAAAACGCTTTTGGAATCATGTCAGCCAAATTCAGAATTCTACGAGCCACGATTCCACTGAAGGTAGAAAAGACAAAACATGTGGTTAGGGCGTGTGTCGCATTGCATAATTTTTTGATCGACAAGCGGGATACTGTTTACACCTCTAACATTACAGACCCCGAGAGCGAAGATATAGTTATCTTTGACGAGGAGGGGAATACTATTGTTGACAACGTCGCAGACGGTCAACTCCAAACACCCAGTGACGACAGCCGGAGTCCACCTGACAACGACACTTCAGTTGTGAACATAGAATACACAGCTCTTAGCGGACGTGAAATTCGTGAGGAACTCACCGACTATTTCTTCTGTGGGGTTTGGCTGAATAACTGGATGTTTGCATAGTCACTAGAACTTTGACAGGATATATACGTTTTTAAAAGAATAAAGCGCCAGCCATAGTATTAACGGTGGTTTATTCTAATAAAAACTTATCTTTTCAGTCAAATTGTATGAGACTGCGGCTTCTCTCTTTTGCACCATTAGAATCGTGTTATGAGGTGAATAAATGAACGTGAAATGTCATTCGAAAAGGTTTTGTGATTTTATTGTTGCGAAGGGCCGATTATGTACATGTTTTTTGTTGCAGGCATGTACATTGATTATCACATCGATGAACAGATGAATGATCAGCTCCATTAAGAATTATATATATTGGTGAAACGTTCCACATAGGATAATGTCTGATATTTTAGCGCCCGTTCTGTTTTTATCGCGTCGGAACTAACTACTATTAAAGGTGCTCAATCCGTTTAGACGCTCCTAAATCAATATCTCTTTGGCTTCGAGGGTAAACTATGTTTGTTTAGAGCCGAGGAATCAACCCGTCAATGCTCAGATTGATTAGATATCGATGTTTGAAGATTGTTAATTTATGGAGCTCTGGCCCAAAACTTCTTCAGATCCTCGTGCTCAAATGGACAAATTGTGGTTGTTAGGTGAATAACTCTAAAATCCAGTGGTTATTATTGTTAATAGTAACCGCTTGATTTTAGAGTTATCCATCTTACAACCGCAATTTGTCCGTTTGAGCACGAGGATCTGGAGAATTTTTGTGCCAGATATCTAAATATTAACAAACTTCAAACATCGATATCTAATCAACCTGAGCTTTGATGGGTGGGTTCCTCGACTCGAAGCAAATATTTGTTACACCCAAGCCAAAGCAATAGCAATTTAGGAGCGTCTGATCGGACTGAGTACTTTTAAAACTATCATAACTGTACATAAATACATTTCATAAATAATATTTACATATCCCCCGTCAAACGCAAGCCACATAAAATAAATTCCGGCGGCCTATCGTGACAATGTATACATACAATATCGGGTAACGCATGTCATTAGTTACAAAACTGCTCGTTGTATTCCATATGTGCTGACCGATGGCCTATTTGGATTTAGTGAACATATTAAATATACATTTCTAATGGGCATATACGGGTATAATGCTCACTGTTTCCATTTTCTAAAACTCTCTGTTGCAAGTTAATGTAGATAACATGTTATGGAATTGCACCATGCAGTTGCAGAGAAAACAGATCCAATCCTGTTCAAATGCATTCAAACATTATTTATGTAGCCAACAATAACAGAGAAAACATTACACACATGTTCAGAAAGTCACTGGTTGCTGGATGGAGGGAAACATGCCATGGGTTGAAGAGGCACATCATTGGCAAGAAAAATTGCAGTTTGAATGTTGTACATCAGGCGCGCTCGTTTTGCAAGGTCGGTGATTGATCTCACACCAAACGCGACAGTTTTCCCGAACACGTCACATTCATCATATGCAAGTTCTGGCTGTTGTCTGTTGGACGCTAACGTTACAATTGCATCAGCAGTCCTTTCTTGCCAGTTTGCTTTTCTCTTCCCACTGGCTGATGTACCTGTAGATCTGCGAGATGATGACGTCCCTGGATCTGCGTTGTCAACATCATTGGCTTCAGCTCTTGGATTAATGTTTGTAAAATTTCCACCATCTTGGCTGCCATCATCGAAAAAAATGTGATTGTTGTAAAATTTCCACCTGGAAACATACACATCCTCTTGACCAACACCGCTTCTCTCTGAAAACAGCTGCTTCCTTATTTCCTCACGGTATTGACTTTTGAGTCCCGAAATTATTTTTTCAGCGAGTCGGTGTCCATATCCGCAACTTCAGACCGAAGTATGTCCACAAGCTCTGCGACCTCTCGTGTCTTGGTGTTGGTATTCCTATAACTCCTACTCTTCAGATTCCAGAGTGATTCCCGTGTTGGCAATTCCTCTAGTAGAAGCGATACCGCTCTGTCAGTCCACATTGTTATGAGAAAAAACAAATAGGCAGAAAACTAAATGATTTTAAACCCTTTACCCAACAGAAGGGCCCTGTGCCAATGCATTCTCTTATATATGCGAGTCGACCATAGGTCGCCTCGCATATATAAGAGAATGCATTGGCTTAACACATTAAAAATTATAAAATTGTTAAAGAATGTAAGAAAAAATGGTAAAAAGTGTTAAAAAAAGATTTTTTTTAGGCCAATGCATTCTCTTATATATGCGAGGCGACCTATGGTCGACTCGCATATATAAGAGAATGCATTGGCACAGGGCATAACTGTAACTATCACAATGTGGTCAAGGAGCCGGTTCCAATGATATCCATATGTGTATGGTTCTATTGAGACAGACCGAAGATATTTTAGGCTGTTGAAGCTTTATTTGGCCGGTTGTGGCCGGTTTGTTGGGTAAAGGGTTAAACCCACGGACTCACACGTTTATTTTCCCCTTGCGTCATGAAAAAGACTCAAATGATTTGTCAAGTGCGCAAATCACACCGTGTAAGTGAATACCTGCATGTTGAGGCGTGTGATGACAAAATAAACGTGCATACGGTACGAGAATGAACACAAACGTCTTCATTCATAGACAACTGGTTTATTTCGATTTTAGCGCTTGTATTTAAAGTGTATTCTCATACCACTTGATAATGGTTCGAAGAAAGAATAACACATATATACACACAACATGTATATATATATATATATATATAGGTCTCCTGTTTGACACCATCTGGGCGGTGGGCAATTTGGATCTGTATGGAATGGCTATCCACCCTACAACACCCATTATTTGACCAAATGTAGTAAAATTTCCAACTGATGACATTTCCAGTGACAATTTTGACCAAATGTACGACAATATTGTTTTCTTAAATCAACTAGCGGTTTTTGACTGGCCACGGGGAAGGACCAGGAGACACAATCTTTCCAAGTGTTGAAAATTTCCAACCTAACACCCGCCCGCACAAGGTTGGAAATTTTCCAGCTGATAACCATTCCAGCCCAAAATTTTGATAAAAAGCTGGAAATTATGCAAATATTGGTTCGAAAACAATACCCCCCCCCCCCCAATAAAATGTTTGAAAATCAAACTACAAGATCATTGTGTCAGGTATGAAATTTCAAACTGTTGAAAATTTTCACCAAAGTTGGAGGTGAGACACCCCCCCCCCCCCCCAGTCGCCACGTCCCTGTCCGTGTTCAATATTCGAAATACACGGGTTGAAATGATAACGAAAACTAAAACACATTCGCAAAGCCTGAGTAACAATTAATCAAAACAGATTTGCCTGGCGCAATGCTTCGGTGTTGACCGTGACGAATAGCCGATACGATTTTTGCTCACACGAACTAATACCGTTCTCTTTCTGTGTGCATTTCTATATCAACCCGTTTACACTGTCTGCGTGTAGATCTGTGTACAGTTCTATGGCAATGTAAATGCACCCTTATTACCATATTACTAGTTCTTTGGCTTCGGGGGTAAACATTATTTTATTTGATTCGAGTGATCAGATATCGATTTTTGAAATCTATTATTTTTCACCACCGGTAATTTTTGCCGTCTGGAAAAAAAAGTCGACGAACCGACGTCTCGTCCCAAATTGCGGATGAAGATGGATAACTATAAAATCAAGTTACTTTGGTTTTTTAGATATTTGACCATCCGGCCAAATTTCGTTGAACAAAATATTGATAAATAAGGATTTGGACAATTTTATACTATAGTTTACTGTGGTTAGCATTATTTTTGGGCCATTAATCGATTCTCATAACTGAAGCGGCATTTTTTAAAATTTAAAAAGTACCTTTAAACCTTTCATGATGGAAGATAAGATGCGCTCGTGTAGCGTTAAAGATCCCATGCCTGTGCTGTCACTTATATATGCGAGTCTCCCACATGTAGAATATATATATAATATAATGCACTGGCTTACAGGTCAGGGAAAATATTGTTAGGCCAATGTATTCTCTTATATATGCGAGGCTCCACAGTGCAGACTCGCATATATAAGAAATTACATTGGCACAGGGTTTCAATTTCAGGCAGCTCCAGTCATGGAATGGTAAATTTTCACCTTAGATAACGATGCAATATTCAGTAGATTATAAAGCTGATATTTGATTATTTTTGTTTGACTGTTTTTGTTTGATTTGTTTTTTGGTTTTGTTTTTTTATTTTCCTTTTGATTTTTGTGTGTGCGTGTGTGTCTAGTTGCGTGTGTGGTTGTAAAAAATATATATATAATTAAGTCCCGAGTATTCAATATTACCAGTTATATTATTGTATTTTAATTATATACATGTATTCAGAGTTCCAAACCTCCAATCACAACAATATAAATATTTAATTTAACATTGTTTTCAGCTCTGTTTTGTTAACAAAGCATACAAACTGGACTATAAATATCAAAGACTTTCATTTTTTATTGAAGCTCTAACTAAATAAGTGTTAGTGTCCTGGTTAAAACCTCGAAATGACATGAAATAGAGAATTCAATAAGTAAGAGATCCAAGCCTTAGTTTATGCACTATAATCTAAATAAAAAGTAAAATATAGATTTCGTAAAAACATTGCGGAACGCTGAATACATCTTTAACACTTTCATGACGGAAGATGCGCTGGCGCTGCATTAAAGTGCATGTGCCTGTGCATGATCTTATATCTGCGAGTATCCCATAGGGAACCAAGCATAAGATAATGCACTGACTTACAAGGTCAAGGTAAATATTGTTAGGCCAATGTATTGTCTAATATACGCGAGGCTCCATGTGGGAGACTCGCATGTATAAAGGAACGCATTGCCACAGGGTATTCGCAACATTTAGGAAGATCCAGTCATGGAAGGGTCAAATTATCACTTAAGATAACAATCCAATATCGAATTGTTTGCCAACTATAAGTTCATGCCTGTCTGACTACAAATCGCATCGTGACTCAGCTGTACCATGCATGTCTCGCTATATTAGAGAGTTTTCGCAAATGCACAGAGTAATAGTTTATAAATACTGATACATCACAACGTCATGCCAATTTTTCTATAACATTCAAGAATTTAAGACTAGTTTGTATTATTTGAGCGATGTTGACTATAATCCATAATCCCATATCTAGAAATATGTTAGGGCGCAAATAATAATTATGGAAACCCAATACCGCTGAGCATGCCAGAGCCAAAGTTCCTTACTTCAGAAAATTGGACGCGTTGGAATAACTCTCATGTGACTGACCAATCATGTGATATGTAATACCATTCCATAATTGTCTGAGAAATGTCACGGCATTGAAACCTAATTTACATGTATGTCCAACTGTTAATTAATAATACTAATGATTTTTGCGAAACCTATCTGCTAGGTAGCAGGGCTGCGACAGAGGGTTGCAGTCCAAAGTTCAGACTGAAAATATAAAACATGTTGCTTGAGATTGTTGTGATTTAAATTTTTCAATAAATATTTTGTGTGAATCATGTGTTAAACATTTACCCTAGAAATGACATGGCCGTCAGTGGGAAAATTTTAAATTATATGAGAAGTGGGTGCTTATGTTGTGTTGAATTGCCAACATTAGGAATGTTTTGTGCAACAATTCGAAAGTTCCTACCCAATGTGAGGCACCGATGTGAATGGAATTTGCAAATGTATTCTGTTTCAAGCCGGGCACAGTTGGAATTCGAAATATGGAGAATCTCCCACTGAAACTCCCCAGGCGCGTCCTCGATAATGAGGTTTCCAAAATATACAGATACAATTATAGCTTAGAATTAGGTTGGTTATCTTGGTCAACGAAACAACCACGAAACAACCACATCTCGACCAAATTACTCAGTTGATGATTGAATGATGATTATATGAATGTCTCAGAAAGAACAGTATGTAAATCGAGTAAAAGGTCTAATCAATTGGAAAACAGCGAGAATGTGTGTCAAAGCATACATAATATTTCAGCACGTTTCTTAATTGTTCAATAAACTTGTCTCTATACAACCAGTCCATTCTTCAGTATATAATTTTGGTCAATCCAGTTCCGATGCTCTCTATCACACACACGCTCTGTGATTCGTTTAGATATCCGGACATCCATCTCGCGTTATTCTGACTAAGTTTGTAACGAGAACTCATACAGAGCTAAATGATACGATACGCGTTGACCAACGCTTTGTCATAAGCATATTGCTTTGACACACCTTATCGCTCTTTTCCAATTCAGTACACCTTTTACTCGAGTGACATATTGTCCTTTTTGCGGCATTAATAGAATCATTCTTTAAACTGAATCATGCAAAATGACATAAGGAATCCGACTATAAGTTTGTAATGAGAACTCATACAGGGCTAAATGATACGATACGCGTTGATCAACGCTTTGTCATAATCATATTGCTTTGACACACGTTCTCGCTCTTTTCCAATTGAGTAGACATTTTACTCAATCGAAATATTGTTACGATAATATAATTATAATTTCACTGCAATGCGGGTTAAATGTATACCTGGATGAGTTAATCCTGGGACAAACAAACCACTTCGAAGGATGTGTAACAAATGTTCATTTTATTGCAGTGGGGTCACCTTTATATCATATCCATTTACTAAATCAAATATCTGTCTTAGAACAACTTATCTGGGGTAGACGTATTAAACGATGTGTAGTATCTGTATTTAAGAAATTACTCGTGTTTAGATTAAGGGGCATACGTTCATACACTGGCAAGTTTGAACGGCATTTTGTGCACGCATTTTCTTACTGGCGCCAGAATATGAACAACAAGATGCATATAAAATGTATATTTACCAAAGCTAACGACATGAGAAGTAAAATTTCGATAATTCCACATGTAACGGTGCTATTAACACATTGCTTTAAAATACCTGTATGATTTATTATTGCCATATAATTGCATGCTATTTACAGTCAAATTTCGATAACATGGATACTAGGGGAACTGCATAGTTTTTACTTCTCATATAGTTAGTTATATGTGGTACATTTGCCTTTTATAAGCATTTATAAATTCGGTTTTTGGCACATTGTAGCTTTCTATAGATAAATGCCTGCAAAAAATGCCTGGCAATTTTGTGAGTGTATGAACGTAACCTAATGTTATGCAGTTAAACCGAAATGTTAGAAGACAAATTCTATAAACGCGCGTAGCTTTTTTATAATTTAAATTAAAAATAACATTTAATTAGAGGTGCCACGATTATTGATTTTGATAATCGATAATCGGTCGTCAATAATCGATTATAATCGATTAATCGTATCTAACATTAATAACAGTGGAAGTATTCCGTAATATGGCCTATTGGCTGGGTATTGGTTAAAAAAACTCGGCTGATGTAATTTTTACGTTAATAATGTGCACCATAAACCACCGGTAATGACTAATGAGCACAATGTATTCAATACCAGCACATTTGCCTGCGATGTCATGGTTATAATAATTGTGAGTTCATTAGAACGAACGTAGCCATTAATTTCAGTGTTATGAATAGTCAAACATACTAACAATATAAAAGTAGGAATGCACGACGGACCGCATGCGGTTCCTAAAAAAGGAATCTAATGTTACGGAAACTATAAGTTTCAGCAAACTTCCAGAATGTGTATAACAATCACAAAGGTCCCCCCCCACCGGAAAATTCAGGACTCAGAAGCAGTTAAGTAATTGATAATAGTGAGTTTCATTCAGCAGTCACCACACGATAAGTGATAGCCTGTACCAGTAACATCTAAATATACCCATGCAAACGAAGTATACTCGCAAATTAAAATGCCGTATAGGTTCCCTAGTTTCGAGAGAATGTCAATCATTTCCCCATTGGTCCAATCAGATTCAAGGGCGAGTGCATTCAGTTCATTGGACACGGTGACAATCGGCATATTTCAAAGACATTGTGTCGTCTTTTAGAAATATACAACGACGTTGCCACAAGTTCAAAGTGCCGCCACACTGCCAAAAATAATTTCTTAATAAGATAAAATATCTTGAAACAAGAAAAACTATTTCCTGAAACAGGAAAATAAATCTTATTTTGGGAAATATACCCCCCAAGTCTGCTACATCAAGAAAATTTAAGAAACTCACACCAGACAAGAGATAGTTTTCTCAAAAAAGATAGATTTTAGTCTTGAAACAAGAAACAATTTCCTTACTAAGAAAATGGCTTCAAAAATTAAATATATATTTCTTGTTTCAAGATTTTTTTTCTAAGTTAAGAAATACTTAAAGAAAATATTTCTAAACCAAGAATTAATTGTTATGTACAAATTACTGCTGTATTGGAATAACTGTAAAAGTCCAACGAGAGCAAAATTGTGATCAAAATTTTATGGTAAACATTGAAAAAGGTCCAACCTGTTGATTAAATATTCTGAAATTCATATTCATACTTAAATATTTGAACTACATGTAATACTACAGCTATAGGATTATATAATTGTTGACAAGTCACTCACTGTAACAGTTTTGTTTACATAACATTGGAAAAGGTGCAACCTGTTGATTAAATATTCTGAAAATGTTATTCATAGTTAAATATTTGAACTAATAATACAGCTAGAATTATATATTTGTTGACAAATCACTGTAACAGTTTTGTTTACATAACAATAGTTTCAATAGATGTAATTTTGTTATTGGCAATCTGTCAGTAAGTGTTTTTATCTATTTCTCAATGCTCTTAGGGCATGCTGACCTTTATACAATTTTAATAAAATTTTGTTTGCACAATATAGTAGGTCACCATTGAGGAGGCCTCCCTTGAAATCTCCAGTTGGCGGTTTGCCACACCATCCCGAACTAGACAAACCTCTCTGGTGGACCCCTTGCATTGAACCTATTAATTAAACCGGTACTTCAAGCTGGTATATACCCCTCTTATATAAGGATGGAAGATGCTACCAATTTCAAACCGATGGTATTTCTTCAGAGTTGACTCTCTTGTATTATGAAAGCAAGCCCAATGAGGCCATGCACCTATTGTATGTTTATAACACACAAAATACTATATCTTAGCAGAATGCATGTCTCTGATGATACAAACAATAAAATATCCAATTTATCCATAGTTGAATTATAGGAAAGCATACAATGTGGCTTTTATGTAGTTTCCACAAAGTATTTTAAGTAAAATATCCATCAAGTGATGTATTCTGCCTTGTCCTATATATTAAAATGCATGCAATGGCCATGAGAAATCCTTAATTTATTGGTAGAGATGTCCATCTGATAAGAAATACTGACATTTTAGGTTTGATACACCATTTCAGCTGGCTTGAAACCTAAGGGAATTTATTCAGCTTTGACTCTCTAAATTATGGAAGAAAGCCCAAATGAAGCCACTATTTGCATATTAATAACATGTATAAGGCTATATCTCAACAGAATACATGTCTCTGATAAAATGCACAATAAAATATCCATAGTTCAATTGCATTTGGCTATAGAGGGATGCATACAATATTGCTTTTATGTAGTTTCCACAGACTGTTTTAAGTAAAATATCCATCAAAGGATGTTTTCTACATAGCCTTGTATATTAAAATGCATGTAATGACCATGGGAAATGTTTAATTCATTAGTTGATATGTTCATCTGATAATAAATACTGACATTTGAGGTTTAAAATACCATTTCATGGGATTATGGGATCATAAATATCAAACTAAGGGAATTTCTTCAGATTTGACTCTCTAAATAATGGAAGAAAGCCCAAATGAAGCCACTATTTGCATATTAATGACATGTATAAGGCTATATCTCAACAGAATACATGTCTCTGATAAAATGCACAATAAAATATCCATAGTTTAATTGCATTTGGCTATAGAGGGATGCATACAATATTGCTTTTATGTAGTTTCCACAGACTATTTTAAGTAAGATATCCATCAAATAATGTTTTCTACCTTGCCCTATATATCATAATGCATGCAGTGACCATGAGAAATGTTTAATTTATTGGGAGAGATGTCAATCTGATAAGAAATACTGCCATTTAAGGTTTGATACACCATTTTAGCTGGCTTGGCATCTTACAAATTTAAAATAAGGGAATCTCTTCAGGTTTGGCTCTCTAAATTATGGAAGCAAGCCCAAATGAAGCCACTATTTGCATGTTTATAACATATATAAGGCTATATCTCAACAGAATACATGTCTCTGATGAAATCAACAATAACATATCCATAGTTTAATTTGTTTTGGCTATACAGGGATGCATACAACATGGCTTTTAGGTTGTTTCCAGACTATTTTAAGTAAAATATCCATCAAATGATGTTTTCTGCCTTGTCCTGTATATTAAAATGCATGCAATGACCATGAAAAATGTTTAATTTATTGGTAGAGATGTCCATCTGATAAGAAATACTGCCATTTGAGGTTTGATACACCATTTCAGCTGGCTTGGCATCTTACAAATTTGAAATAAGGGAATTTATTCAGCTTTGACCCTCTAAATTATGGAAAAAAGCCTAAATGATGCCATTATTGGCATGTTTATAAGATATATAAGGCTATATCTGAACAGAATACATGTCTCAGATGAAATAAACAATACAATATCCATAGTTTAATTTGATTTGGCTATACAGGGATGCATACAATATTGCTTTTATGTAGTTTCCACTGACTATTTTAAGTAAAATATCCATCAAATGATGTTTTCTACATTGCCTTGTATATTAAAAAGCATGTAATGACCATGGGAAATGTTTAATTTATTAGTTGATATGTCCATCTGATAGGAAATACTGACAATTGAGGTTTGATACACCATTTCAGCTGGCTTGGCATCTTATAAATTTGAAATAAGGGAATCTCTTCAGCTTTGACTCTCTAAATTATGGAAGAAAGCCCAAATGAGGCCATTATTGGCATGTTTATAACATATATAAGGCTATATCTGAACAGAATACATGTCTCAGATGAAATAAACAATACAATATCCATAGTTTAATTTGATTTGGCTATACAGGGATGCATACAATATTGCTTTTATGTAGTTTCCACAGACTATATTAAGTAAAATATCCATCAAATGATGTTTTCTACATTGCCTTGTATATTAAAATGCATGCAATGACCATGAGAAATGTTTAATTTATTGGCAGAGATATCCATCTAATAAAGAAGTACTAACATTTGATGGTTGTGACATCAATTCAGCAGGCCAGGCATGCTACAACTTTCAAACTAAGAGAATTTCCTCAGATTTGACTCTCTAAATGATGGAAGTTAGCCCTAAATGAGGCAACTACATGTATTTGCATGTTTATAATGTATAAGGCTATATCTTTCCAGAAGGCATGTATCTGATGAAATATACAATACCATATCAATAGTTTAATTTCATTTGGCTATACAGGGATGCATACAATATGGCTTTTAGGTAGTTTCCACAAAATATTTTAAGTAAAATATTCAAAATATAATGTAATCTACCTTGCCATGTACATTAAAATCCATGCAATGATCATGATAAATGTTTAATTTATTGGCAGAGATATCCATCTAATAAAGAAGTACTAACATTTGATGTTTGTGACATCAATTCAGCAGGCCAGGCATGCTACAACTTTCAAAAGAGAATTTCCTCAGATTTGACTCTCTAAATGATGGAAGTTAGCCCAAATGAAGCAACTATTTGCATGTTTATAATGTATAAGGCTATATCTTTGCGGAAGGCATGTCTCTGATAATAAAAACAATAACATGTCTATAGTTCATAGTTCAGTTGGCTAGACAGGTTGCATAAAATATGACTTTAAGTTAGTTTTCAAAAACTAGAATATCTATCAAATGGTGTAATCTACCTTGCCCTGTGTATTAAAAGTGCATGCAATAACCTGAGAAATGTTTAGTTTATTGGCAAGCCTTGTAAACCAGTACATTCTCTTATATATGATGCGAGGCTCCATATGGATGACTCACATATATAAGAGAATGCTCTAACACATGGTCTTTAATGCTGCACTGGTCAGCGCAATTCCCGCCATGGTCATATATACATGCATGGGAGGCCCTTTTCACATTTATTATTTATTTACACTTGAGCGCAAATATTTGCGCTTAATTGCAAATAACCTCTATCATTTGAGCTTAAGCGCAAATATATATGCTTAAGCAGCGCAAATAAAAATTAATATGCATTGACCCCCCCCCCCCCCTGAATTAATTTTAAATGGCACAGGCCAAAACACATCACTCAAGTCTATACTATGATATAGGACCACCATATGAGTAATCCATAGATACCTTTAGTTTTATGACCATGCAAATGGTTTTGATCTGTGCAGAAATGACACCTGATACAGAGATGTGTTTAATTTCGTTCCGCTATAACAACCGTTCCTGATATTTTGTTTATCGCCACGTCACGAAGTTGGTTCGTCCATTTTGACAAATTTCCAAGGTCGGAAATGAACTCTTCACTTGATAATGATTATTCAGGTAAGTGAACTAATAAGTAAACTGTTGAAGTGTTTTCTCTTTACGACAATGTTGTTACGAGTGATATACTTAATTGAAATACGATTAAAATTGCGTGATTTATTCATATTCTTCAAATGAAATCAACGTGAATTTTACTGTCCGTGAAATATGTAAACAAATTTAGAATACGATGATCGGGTTGTGATATGTTATGATTTGTCATGTTAAAATAGTAACATCTGATGGACTATGATTATACGGCATTGATCATTCGTATATCTATGTACCCCTACACAATATTCGCAAAACTGGGAAACTTTGCAAAAACGGTTTTTATTAAATTATAATTTGTGCTTAATTTCTATGCTATATAAAAGGAAAGTATTCCGTGAATGGGAATCTTTACTCTGCAAAATCAAATTCCGGCATAAAGCCATAATTGCTGTGCATTATCTGTCAATATTAATATGACAATACTAGTTGGAAGACAAAAAGGTAACATTTATTGAAAATATAACTTAAAAGGCAATTGTATATATAAATGTATGGAGCCCCGGAGGTGACATCCGAATGTTTTTTGTTAAGTCGTGGCCACGAAAACAAAGTCGAGGCCACGAGCATATGAAGTCGTGGCCACGAGCATATGAAGTCGTGGCCACGAGAATAAAGTCGTGGCCACGACTTCATATTCTGGTGGCCACGACTTCATATTCTCGTGGCCACGACTTTATTCTCGTGGCCACGACTTAAAAAAAACATTCGGATGTCACCTCCGTGGCTCCATATAAAGGTACTTCTTCATAGCATTATTTTGAACAAATGTGAACCTGATAATATTAAAATGCCCATGGCATTCACACTCTCGTTATTGTGTGGCCAATTCAACACTAAGTGTATGTTCAGACGACCACGATTCAATCGTAAGTGGAGGAATCGGGGCCCGACGAGATCGTGGATAGTTTGTTTACACAATTGCGATGTCGTCCTACATGTACATGTACATGATTATACCGTATGTTGATTGACCACACCGGTCATTTCCAGCTACAAATTTTACGTACACAGGACTGCGAATCTTGCGTCGCAAGTGGAGGTATCAAACCAAGGATACGCCACAATTTCGCATCTAAAATCAAATGTTGTTCAGTGCTTGATATTATTTTTGACCTACGAATTTGATGTGAGCATGCGCAGTCCAATTACCGGTTACTTCCTACTAGTACGACCGAAAAGTTTCCACTTACGATTGAATCGTGGTCGTCTGAACGTTCACCAAGTGAATGTTCTGATGATCACGATTCAATCGTAAGTGGAAAGATTTCGTTGTGGGTAGTAACCGGTAGTTGTACTGCGCATTCTCACGACATGATCGCGAGTGATAAAAAGTAATATCAAGCACTGTTTGATTTTAGATGCGATATTGTGGCATATCCAAGGATAGTTAATCACAGATTTGCGTGGGGGGGGGGGTTGGAGATTCACTGTAAACAGCTGTATATGAATTTCTGTGAATACTATTTGTCATGGATGTTAACATTGACATGTAAATAGGAACGACTCATTTTGGGGTCATTCAGCAAAAAAACATGGCTGCCGGTCACCAGCGGGTGGCCATCTTGGAATTCAAAATTAAATCCATTAGCATGAGCTACCGGTACAAGCTATACTGTTTGTCTGATCATCATGAAATTTGTCATTTCTGTTTATAAATACCGGTATTTCTCTTATTGTAATGAGTTTTAAGCCAAACTCATTGCAAAAACAGTCAAACGACTTGCAGGAAGAAAACATTTTAGTTGCGGAAAAAATGTTTGTTGGTCCCATCAAGTTCAACCACCCATCCACCCCGGCATACGTGCCCGGAAATCCCCCCCTGATATGATGGCCAATCCACCCATCCACCCCGGCATACGTGCCCGGAAATCCCCCCCTGATATGATGGCCAATATTTTTAAAGAAGTCAATCTGCAGTATATAAAGTGGTATATACTGGTATGTGTGATATTTGACATGCAGAAGTACTAGTTTGTGCCGCTATCTTCTAGTATACATAATTATGCTTGTATATTATACAGTATAATTTGTTCAATTCCCCAATGATTATGTATAATTGTGTTTACTAGTATATGCATGGAAATAGAGTATTTGTGAACTCACCTAATTCAAGTAAAGATGATAAAATCAAATGTTGTATTGACATTTGGGGTGCCACATTGCACCCCCCAGTGGGTGGGGTCGGAAAAAAAATTCAGGCACGTATGGCATTTTTTCCCTTTCGATCATTTTTTTTTACCCACCCACCCACACCGCCAATTTTTTTCCGTTTTCGGCAGTTTTTTCCGACCATTTTTTTACACCCACCCCCCTTTTAACACTAAAACAGAGATTTGCGGGCGGAAATTCACTGTAAACAGCTGTATATGAATTTCTGTGCATACTATTTATCATGGATGTTAACATGGACATGTAAATAGGAATGAGTCATTTTGAGGTCATTCGGCCAAAAAAACATGGCTGCCAGCGGCCATCTTGGATTTCAAAATTTGCAACAAAATACAACACGATAACTGCCTGCAGTCAGTTTACCAGTTAGAATTACATTATTTCTCTCATTCAAAGTGGTTTTGAAGCCCAACTCATTGCCAAAACACTAAAAAAACAAGCAGGAAATTCTTGTTTTAGTTGCGGAAAAAATTGCTTGTTGGTGGCTTTGACCACCCACCCACCCCGGCATACGTGCCGGAATTTGTTTTCAAACCCCCCTGCCCCCCCCCCCCCCCAAGCTGTTTCAATTGCCTTAAAACATTTACAAATATATGCTATTTACAAGACCAATATGATATCATACCGGTGTAACAGTTTATCCCCCCCCCCCCCCTGCCCTGGGTATCTTCCCCCCCCCACTCATATATTTTTATTTCCTCACTTATTTTATATTATTATGGTAAGAAATGCTGAGAAAACTATTTAAAAAAAAATTTGATAGAGAAGAATATGGGGTGGGGGGAAGATACTCAGGCCTGGGTATCTCCCCCCCCCACCCCAAATTCTTACTCTAATCAAATTTGGCTAATATAAAGTTAATTTCTCACCATTTCATGACTATATAAAGCAAATTAAGCAATAAAATCATACGTTTAATTTTTGTCATATGTAGGTGCTGGTGGGGGGGGGGAGATACTCAGACCGGCCTGGGTATCTCCCCCCACCCCAAATTCTTACTCTAATAAAATTTTGCTCATATAAAGTTAATTTCTCGCCACTTCATGACTATATAAAGCAAATTAAGCAATAAAATCATACGTTTAATTTTTGTCATATGTTGGCGCTGGGTAGGGCGGGGAGATACTCAGCCCTGGGTATCTCCCCCCCCCCCCACCCCAAATTCTTACTCTATCAAATTTTCCTCATATAAAGTTAATTTCTTGCCATTTCATGACTATATAAAGCAAATTAAGCAATAAAATCATACGTTTAATTTTTGTCATATGTAGGTGCTGGGTGGGGGGGGGAGATACTCAGGCCTGGGTATCTCCCCCCCCCCCCACCCAAAATTTTTACTCTATAAAATTTTGCTCATATAAAGTTAATTTCTCGCCATTTCATGACTATATAAAGCAAATTAAACGATAGAATCATAAGGTAATATTTTGACATATTTATGCTATTATTGGATTAAGTTAAACTTCAAAATAACCAAAAAAATTAAAAAAATTAACAGTTTTCTCGGCATTTCTTACCATAATATAAAATAAGTGAGGGAAAAAAAATCTACAAGTGGGGGGGGGAAGATACCCAGGGTGGGGGGGGGAGATAACCAGGGGGAGATATCGTGTTACACCGGTACCTATACTGTATACATGTATCTGGAATGTTTTTGGGAGTATTTGGTACAGGTACGGTGTAACACGTCATCTCCTCCTGTCTGGATATCTTCCTCCATGGGGGAGTGTATTTGCGAATGTCCTCAGATATCTCACACGCACACCCTGGGCATTTTCCCCCATGTATGACTAAAAGAAAATTCACTCATTTAATATCGTTTGACCCTGAAATGGCCAGAAAGAAATGTTTTATGAGATTTAAGTTTGTTTTTTTATATTTAATTTTTGTTTGTTCAAGTAACATATATCAAATGAGTGAAATTTTATTTTAGTCATTCATGGGGGGGTGTATCCAGAGTGGGGGATATATCCAGGGGGAGATATCTGTTACACCGTTACATGTATTTGTAGCTGTTTCTGACCATCATGCAGCATTTGAATGGATATAATTTACTGTTATAACTCGGCCCCCGGGTGATCAATTTGGATGATGTATCTTAATAATATGTATATGATCAGTCATTCCTCTTTTCTGATGTCATTACAAGCATTCAAATCTTTTTTTTTTCAGACAGGAGGAGCTGCTTGACTGGATTGAGACATCAAAATTTCATTCAAGGCCTGATATCTGATAACCAATCATAGAATCATGTTTCCTGTCAGAGTGCTTCTTGCAGACACTGCATGGTGACCCTTAATACCAATATTATTAATTCTGTCCAAGACTGGATGAGGAAGGATTTCAAATGTTATTCGGTGTACATGTACTGGATACATGTACTGTAGATGTTATCGGTAGATGTTATCTCCTGGCTATACACATGTACCATATGTATACTAGTACCTACAGACGATATGCACTGAATCCAGTACCATGCTTACCTGGTAACTAGTGCACACTGCAGCGAAGGGGAGGCTTTAATTTATAACCAAATGACGATCAATGTGTTCATCGAAGGCAAAAATTACACATATATGTATGCATTCCTTCCTTGATGGAGACAGATCAGTGACCTCTACATTTTATCAGACTTATGTGGTGAAAATCTTGGCAAGTGAAGTTAGTGAATTCAATTCTACAACAGACATGTACTTGTATGCTTCATCGAGTCTCAGAAAATGTGCACTATGGCATCCAGCGTATGCATAAACTTTTTAATATTTCATACTACATTGACCAGAATTTGGAGGTGTACCAGTTTCAAATCTCCACACAAAGCACAACAGTACCCATGGAACAGTCTCAAGCCTTGTTTCTGAGCTTATCTGAAGGATATGAACTTTTAATTGACAAATTATTGCAGTATGTCAATATAATCAGATTCATGTACACATACAGGCCTTATAATCCATAACAGAATCAAAATATTCTAATGTTCCTTTATCTTTGTCAACCTGCTGTATCACCAAGTAATCTGTACAAGGAGCTTAAAGTGGCTTATACATGTACCATACATGCACATTTAAAGATAGATAATCCGAGTTCACGCTCCTCAATTACCATTTCTTTGGCTTCGGGGGTAAAAATAATTGATTCGAGTCGAGGAACACACCCTTTAAAGTTCTGAGTTATAAAATAAAAAATTTTGAAATCTGTTATTTTTCACCGCCTTGAATATTTCCCGGCCTAGCAAATATTCAACGAGCCGACTGACCTAATCTTGATACCAAGTTGCGATGAACAAAATGTTGATATATAACATGTTTTGGAAAATGTTACACTAGAGTTGACAGTAGTTAGCATTATGTTTTGGTATTTAATCGATTAAGAAATGTTGTTCTTGGAATCTGATGGTATGGAGACCATCAATTCAGATTGTTTACCTTTAATTGTCCATGTTGACTTTAAAGCATAACATATGTTATCTTTATTTTTTGTATCCCTGCATAAACTGGGGTGATAAATTTATATTATACTCACATCTGGTCTTTCGATATTCTGTGAGTTAATTAATTTATATGAAAGAATGTCATTACATGCTAGCAATTCTGATATTAAACATCACTGTTACAGTGACATTACCATCCGATGTTGAATAAGTCCAATAAGATGCCAAAGTTTAATAAAAACTTAACCCTTCCATGACTGGAGATTCTTGATATGTTGCTAAAACCCTGCGCCAATGCATTCTCTTATATTTGCGAGTCTCCAAAATGGAGCCTCACATATATAAGAGAATACATGGCCTAACAATATTTACCTTGACCTTGTAATCCAGTGCATTCTCTTATACATGTGAGGCTTCCTATGTGAGACTTGCATATATACAAGAATTCACTGGTACATGATCTTTAATGCTGTACCACGCAGCTCCCATCATGAAAGGGTTAAACATTGCATGGCCAAAGCATTGAAAAATATTCTGAAAATAATATTTGAATAGACTAAAATATGTTTAACCTTCTACGCGATTACTAGTAGCAATGTTTGTTGACAAATCACTGTAACAGTTTTGTTTACATAGCAATGGTTCCAACAGGAGATATTTCGTTATTGGAAAACTTTCAATAATTAATATAGGAATCAGTAATTCATGTTTTTCTGAGTGGTGATGTTTTTACGAACTGTTGTATGTTATATGTTTGCCATATGTACTCACTACGAGTGCCTTGGGTCCCTTTAAAATGATATGAAACACTCAATGAAATATGTGCACACCAGTAGATTATTTTGTAGGGATTTTAGTGTGATGAGAGTCAGAATCATGATTCTTCGTTTGAGTCTGGTAAAAAGCAGCTGATTTGATGTAGAAATGCTATAGTTTGATTCTTGCAAAATTGTAAGGCCTGTATACATTCGCTTTTATCCATCAAAGGTGCTCCAGACACTTCATATCGCTATAATCATAGTATGTATATGTACCTTGTTTTACAAAATGTTATTTTGCATGACCGCACTTCAAAGAACTCTAAAGCCGCTCATGCACTTAATGCATCAATTTAAAATTCTGCAACTTAATGCATCAATTTAGAATTCTGCACTTTTATCCGCATTTTTATCACAAAAAGTTTGGAAATACTAGTGAGTACTAGTGCTATACTATTAAACATGTAGACTATATACTGTGAAAAGACTTAATAAAGTCTTAATAAATTTAACAGTTGTTTCCAGTAGAAGATAGACAAAAGCTCTTTAAGTTCCATATTTGCAGTGTTTTACACTGAGCATTAAGAGCATCTCCTTTTATACTCGGCAGAATATATGCAAACAACATGGTATAAATTATAATGAAAATGAATTTACGACTCCAGCCAATACTTCATTATCATTATAAATACCATGTTTGCATTGTTCATAGAGCACACAGGTGTTGCACTTATCCATGGGCCAAATTCATTCATTTGTTGCATATATTCTGTTGAGTATAAAAGGAGATGGTCTCATAAATGGCCGGATTTAGTGTACCCTTTAATGCTTGTAATACATACATGTACTAGTACCTGTTTAGACCAAGTTTTCCCTGTCCACAACTTGTGGTATCGGTTGGGTTGATGCTGTTTTGGACCGAGTCCCATCCCGATACTCTTCTATAATGGACTTTACGCCCAGAATTGTGGGTTGAAGTTATCTTGATTGTAGCACTACCAGTATTTCGTCAGATTAGGTCAAAGTGACGCTTTTTTATAAGAACATAGAGGGCAGCCTTTCCCAAGCATGATGATTTCAAACCTGCATATACTTAAAGTAATTGATCATCTCTAACGTGGTGTTACCCCGGTAATGCTGTGGTATTACACTGCAGTAATTTCCAACACCATGGTAAGGTTGTCGCTTGAACACAAAACAGCACCACGGTGGATGCGGTATGCAATTAAAATGCCGTGATTCTCCTTATATCTTTGGAACTTAAAGGAATGGATGGCCTTCGTTATAGGTTATAATTTATAAATAACATTTACAAAAAGTTTCCCAAGAATATACTAATAGTATAGGATAGTGTTCATATGAATGCGTTATTATCCACAAAACACACTTTGTGTGAGTCAATCGTTTGTTTATATACAGCAGTAAATAGTGAGCGATAAGCAAAACACTCAACACCGTTGCGATTGTTTAATTGAGCGATTCATGGTGACCCATTCAACACTTCAAAATTTTGAGAGGTTATAGAAGAGTAGCCGGACAGGACTCGATCCAAAACAGTTTCAACTGCAGTAATGCTCTAAGTAATCAACTCCTTAACCACAGCAGAATTATGGGTAACTTTTCAGGATTTAGTCGGAAATATGGCTTGTTGCCATTCATCGGAAAGCTCTCAGAGTGTTTAAGGAGTCGATTATACTCGGGGCATTACTGTATTCGATATATCAAGCTGTTGCATACCGAAAAGACTTGGGCTAGTACCTGAACAGTAAACCTGCAATCTGCATGATTCATGAAACAGCTATTGAAACCATGCTGTATATACACAGAATTACACAATTTTGTTTATGGGTTTGTTGATATGACACGAGTGCTAGCGCACAATGACGGAATGAACAGCACACCCTAGAGTTCTATCTTTCCTCAATGGCACAAGTGCCGTATCAACAAATCCATTAATACAAGTGTCTTTCTGTGTTTATTACACATCACCCGTCCTAGAATATGTGCATTTAAAAATACAGGGTTACGATGTTTATTAAGGCACATACAGTGCTTGTTTTGTCATGTGTGATGATTTTTTTTTCCTATCGTTTGAACTGGATACTCAAATAACAGAAATTTGTATATATTTTTTTTTGCAACCGACAGATTTGAGGTAACTCTTTCTATAAATATATTGAAAATCATGTGTCGGGATGTAATTATTAGCAATCAATATATTTTTTGTTGCGTATATAGGTTTATACAATTTTAAGAGGCAGAACAAGATACAGGTACTTTGTATAGTTTCATTTCGCGAATGTACACAGTATCTTGTTTGGCCACTTGCAATTTTAGAAACCCATAACTGTAACGAGAAATTGTTGATTGTATATTTAAAGTTTAAAGGTACGGGAGGCCTTGGCGGTGGGTATGCTGTGAAAATATTTCCACCGGTCAAAAACCGCCACAAACAGAAAGAATATTAAAATGTAGACAGACTTTGTCCGTATACAAATAAGAAATATCGCATAAACGGTATGTTATTGTCATATGTTTGACCATTCTTATGTAAACAAAAGCATAAAAAGGTACTTTCCTGGTGTTTGTTTATATTATGATGGTAAACATAAAGAGCGTTCATTGTTGCTGAATTTTGATATGGAACGAATAAAGAGCATTTATATCATTTGTGTGTGATTAGCCAGTAACACTGTGCTGCCTTCTGTAACACAATCAGGCTCCTGCTTAGGTCAAATATAGTAGGTATTTATGATAGCATGCTGTTTACGCGATGGTCATGGTATATATGAACAAAACTGTATGCATTTTAATGTTTTTCTGTTTACGGTGATTGAAACAAATATGAATATTTTCGACAACTAAGGCCTCCCGTGCATTTAAGCCCCCTTATTGTCTCTATTATACATTTAAAAATGATATTTACAAAGAAGTTTTATAAATGTCAATTGTATATTTTAAAACACAATTGAAATTATATATTAATTTAAAATTAAATGTTTTTCTTAATTAAGAATTGTTTTCTAATATATCTTTCCTAATTGGGGAAAATATTCCTAGTTAAGAAAACTTGTTTTCCTTACTTAGATTTATTTTCCTGCTTGAGAAAATCTCATTTTAGAAAAAATTGGCATCACTTAAGAAAAAATATCTTGACGATATTTCTAACTATAGAAAATATAATTTCTTGTTCTAGATTAATTGTATAGCTTTCTTAAATTTCTAGCTATTCTCCCAAGATAATCGCAGTATCTTAAACTTATCTTATTTCAAGAAAAATAAACTTATGTGAGAAAAACAATCTTTCCTACATTAAGAAAAAAAATCTATACTAAGATTTTTTTACTAGGATTTTCTTACTAAGATTACTGTGTTTTCTTAAAGAAATTTTCTCAGACAAGAAATTTTCCCACCCTTTCATTTCTTGACCTAGAAAATATGTTTTTCTTATTTTTCTAGCTATTCTCCCAAGATAATATCTCATTTCAAGATTTTTTTTTTCCTGAATTGAGAAAATATTTTTGGCAGTGCAGTTGTAGAATATACAACGACCCAAAGACTAACCATGTCGTATCATCAAATGAACTGCCCACTGTTTGCAACATAATTATATGAGTAATACTCATGTCGTCGGAATCTCTTTGATGCACGATCAAAGGTTGTTGACCCTTCGGTTGTAGATTAAACTGTGTAAAACAAGTAAAACAAACACGGTATTCAATAATACCCGGCACTTTCCGACGTCCGAATTCATCGATTATACGATTAATCGTGGCTCATAAAATGTAATACCAGTATTGGCCACAAAGGTATAGTTTACTTTAATGATTTTCCAGAAAATTTATAAATTCCTTGTGATCAACAATTATGCCTTGGGAACAAACACCTGTCGGTCACGGTTGCAATTCTGTCCGTGCGCGACGGTGGTTTCTGGAACTTAGTTTACTGAGAACTAACCTTAATGGCTCAATAAGTGACAACTAATTGTTTTACAATATTTCTCGAATTGACAGCTTATTATTTCAACATCTGTATTATTCCGCTATAAAAACAATATGTCACAGAGCAATGCAATTCGAAGTATTTTGTCTTCTACATGCATACGGGGTACGGACATTAACACTGGGCAATACCGAGTACGGACAATAACACTGGTCAATACCGAATACGGATAATAACAGTGGTCAATACAGCACGTGATCCAGTCCGAGGATCCTGAAGTCCCATGCTTATTTAGTTCGAGGTTTCGATAGTCATCATGATTCGTTGGTCCGTTAGTTCGGAGGTTTGGGGATGAATTATATATTGTTTTCTGGTTGTATAATGCGAACATCGAATTAACGGGAATAATAAACATGGATTGCAATAGACGTCTACCGTGTGACTTAAACGAGAAAGATGTGACCCGAAACATGAGTACACACAAAGCCCTCATAAGTATATGCAGTCGATCCATATTAATATTAAGCGTGTGGCATATGGATCGAGGGAGCCGTGTGTTCATTTAAAGAGAGATTACTCTAAATTGCGTTGATTAGTTATTGTGGTAATATACAGTTGCGCCTCTTTGTTATATGTTCTCTTGCGACTATCTTGATTTTCTCCATTTTGGAGCGTACAGTATATGCAACGGTCAGAAGGAACTAAATGCTTTCCATATGCCACAGTGTTAACGTTTGACCACGCCCACGCTAAATTCTCGAGTTCCGAAGTGCACGATGCATGCGCTCGTGAACACCAACCCTTTCGGCATCTGTCGAGCCATACCCTTTTCAAAAATCAACATACTTTTTCAAAACTACCCCACTTTTTGCACAGAATTTGACAGTCAGGCGAAAGACAATACACAGCCACAATCTCCAGCCATTGTTTGGACACGAACGCATTTCAGACTAGGAAACGCCCACTTTGTTACATGGTTTGGAAAATACGATATTGAAATTGTGTTCATGCTAATGACCTCCAAAGTACGATATTCAAATCAAGTTCATGCTAATGCCTTCCAACGTACGCTATTCAAATCATGTTCATGTTATAACGCCTTCCAAAGCACGATATTCAAATCATGTTGATGCCAATACTGTCCAAAGTACGATATTCAAATCATGTCTATGATAATGCCTTGCAAACTACGATACTAAAATCATGTTCATGCTAATGCCTTCCAAAGTACGATATACAAATAATATTTTTTGCGTTATTCTAAGTAACTTGAGTTCATCCAATCGTCATAATTTCTGGTTTTGTTGTTGCGTTTGGTGTACTAAGTACATATTATTTAGGTAACTCCGGCCTACTAATAAAGAACGTTCCACAAGATCTCTTCCATGTGTTATTTTGTCTCAGGTAGTCGCTTCCGTCAAGTAATTTCTGGACCCTACGAGGCTAATACTTATTAGACACTAACCTAACCAATATTAGCCTATTATTTGCCCTATTGCCCTATTGCCCTATTGCCCACAGTCATGAGTGATAACTAAACTAACACAAATTACAAAATATCAACAACATAAGCCTTGATATTTTCTTTTAGGTCACTAAACACTTATATTTGCATGCATAGTATTTGGATCTCGCGATCGAGATCGAAACCGAAGCTTGTCCAATTTTCTTCTTATAGTAGCCTGTCATTTGCAAAAAAATGGGTTTCGTAAAAATATTTGGGGATTTTGGGCAACATAGTTTATCGTAAATCCCATATACTGGAGACATTGGAAACCAATGTTGACAAGTTTCTTATGGATTAGTTGCCTAAAAAATGGGGTTACCATAGCAACAGTATGTGGTTTCTAAGAATTCTGAAAAATGATCATATATGAAGTATTTTAGTGAGAACGGTGGACTTATTTGTGGATATAGTTATATAATAATATTAACATGTATAAATTCTCGAAGACGACCTGCCAGTACTGATCCCAAGGGTGAAGGTAACTGAAAGGTCAAGGTCATTGCCAAACATTGCTGTTTTTATCACTTCATGTCCTATTATTTGTCCTTATGAGGAACCTTTCTCAATTTGTTGCATCATTAGATCATAGCCTTTATTTTGAGCCACATATCATATCTATAGGCTGATTATTACTTGTGTGAGAGATTTTACGAAACATGTGGCCCACCCTTAAAATTAGAACTTGTACTTCCCAACAGACAATGACCACACCATTAGTGGTGTGGATAGACGACAAAATCGTAAAGTTTATGGTAAAAGCATCGAAGTTGGCACACATGTATATCAGGTTATAAGTCATTTTGGATATTATCCGAAGAATGTATACCGTTGTCATGGCAACCATTTTGGTAAAAACAGCTGTTTTTGCCATACTCTAGCCATTATGGATTACTAATGCCCAGTAACCTCATGGAAAACTGTTCACTGTGCATCTATTTTTATTGAACCATATACTTGTCAGAACATATCAATTTTATATATGAGTGGATTAAAAATGCTACCCCCAACAGTGTGGTAATATGACGCACATACGCCAGTAATAATATAAATTTAACAACGGTTGAGCTTCGTAGCAAAGTTTTGATTTATTTCGAGATATTGTTGTGGAATAGGGATCAGTTCAGTTTAAATGCTTTAACGTTATCGCCCTGGTATTGCTAAAGTACACATTTTAAAATCCATAACTCAGGTAAAACATATGTTTTGCGAAGATCGAGATACTGCTATGAATAATCCATTTATCAACTGCATCAAATCGGTCGTCGTTTGTTCAAGTTATATATCGCGATAACGAAATTAACTTGCTTTTAAATAGCAAATGAGCCTTTTGTTTTTGTCTGATTGTTTTGCAGAAACATTCGACTGACTGAGCTCTGGGAAATTATAGTTGAACAACCATTTAAATAGAACAGAAACAGTATTATGTGAAACTCAATGTTGCTCATCTCTCATGATCCAGAATAAATCCTTTAGTGAAAATGTATTGCTGCTCAGATTTAAGCAAACATGCGTCTATGTCTTAGTGCACTTTATTGTATCAAATAATTAATATCATGTCATGGCATGTTCCATCCAATTATTTCAATCCGTGTGTGTGGGTTTATCCATTGAAAATGTATTTCAAAGATTGAAAATAGGATGGTAGTCATGTCAGTCCCATGTATGGATTTTGTCTCGGAGAGATCAACAGGAAGTTATCAACACATATAACTGCACTGTGTTTCCCCGTCTGCATTTAAATAGTTATCACCTATGTAACTGGCTGAACCAGTTTTCATTGTTTTCAAAAAGGAAAACACATTCGATATCAAGTCCCCGGAAAACTGCTAATTTCTGAAGTTGTCATATATAACAATCCTACACTAACAGCGTGAATATCCGTGATAACTGTGTCCTCAAGCACAAAAAAACATTGGGGGGTAGTCTTCGATGTTGTATTAGTTATGCCACAGTATGGTGTGGACGGCTGTTTCCTAAGGGTAGCAAGTGACACGTTAAGCCCCTGTCACACTCAGGCCGGCGCTCTCATTGCGCTGCAAAAGTACCAAAGCGGCCACCTAAACGCACTAAGGTCTCCAAGAACCGATTGGTGACGCAGTGGACACTTTCTACAACGGGCGAGGATCTCCATGGTCGCCCATATATGCCAGAGCGCCGCGCTTGTTTTATGCATGCACAAAACAAGCGCAGAGGCTCGGCGTTCTGGCCAGGACGTAGAACTGTCGCCGTGACAGCGCAAAGCCAAGCGCCAAGCGAGCGACGTGAGCGTTATGTGGACGTTGCAAGAGCGCATATTAGCTTCTCGTGATCGCAGCAATAAATTAATCTTGTCTTTTTTTGACTACAGTAAGCTTAATCAAATTCTCACTACGTGCCGTTCCCGTCTTTATACGCTCAATGAGGCTCTGTCCAAAACTTATTGCGCTGTCAAGGGGTGTTATGGACTGGTTCCCGCTCATCGAACGTCCACATTGTGCTGCCACTGCGACTCTGGTGCTAGCTTTACGCCCAAGCGTTATACATGGCGTTCTTCCGGCGTTTACAGCAGGTTTACAGTACAATCCCACTTTGAAATGCGGTCTGCTCATACCACTGTCACACTCCGCTGCGATCAGGATGGCTTTTGCTTTGAGTTGAAAAAGTATCAAAATACGAGTAGCGCACAGTGGAAGCGCTGAAAATTGTCAGAAATTTTCAATCTGTTAAAACAAGAGAACCAATGTCAGAAATGGTAACGCGCTCAAGATCATATATTATAAACCAAAGAATGTAATTGTAGAATATAAAATATATTGGTTTTGCGAACCAGAATTCCGTTAAATAACAATAACACCCAGCACCTACTTAACGAACCGGTGGCCGACTCGACCGTCTCCGCCCACAACCCCTAGTGGGCTGCATGAATTTCTTTCATTTGTAATTGACATATAGTTTATCACAAACCAAAAATATACATTACTCAACGTTGATTAACACAATGTTGAATTTCCCCAACTACATGCACCTTTTACTGGACTCGGCCTCCAGCTCGCAGTTTGACTTTTAATCATCCCAAAAATTCCCATTCTATAAATAAAACTAATAAAACAAACATTGATAATGTCAGCCCGCACGGGAAAGAGAAACTCCCCACCAGTTATACATGCAGCGCGCGTCACAAGCTATGCTCCTATTCCGCTTATCACGTTTTCATCGAGCTCTGTGTACGCAGAGACGTGGCGATATGGGGGGGGGGTTGGGAGTGTATCACCCCCCCCCCAACTTTGGTCAAAATTTTCAACAGTTGGAAATTTCATACCTGCAAAAACATTAGTTGGAAATTTCACACCAACAATAGGTTGAAATGTTCTTGTAGTTTGATTTTCAAACAATTTATTGGGGGGGAATTAATTGTTTTTGGACCAATATTTGCATATTTTCCTATTTTTGTAAAAATTTAGGACTGAAATGGTCATCAGTTGGAAATTTTCCAACCTCAGAGAGGTGACAGGTTGGAAATTTCCAACACTTGGAAATCTTGTGTCCTTGTCCCTCCCCCCCCCCCCCATGGCCAGTAAAAAACTGCTAGTTATTTTAAGAAAACAATATTCTCATACATTTGGTCAACATTATCATTGGAATTGTCATCAGTTGTAAATTTTCCAACCTAAGTGTGGTGTCAGGTTTGAAATTTCCAACTCTAAGAATGCTTGACGCTAGTCTAGATGCTAGGATTTTGCGATTTACTTGTTCAGATTACAAAATTTTCGCACACCGGCCGAACCATGATCGGCCTGGTGTGTCATTGCCTCTCCCCTGTGGCCAATACAAAAATGCTAATAAGTTTAACAATATTTTACTTCATTTGTTCAAACTTGTGGTCATCAGTTGGAGAATTTTACAACCTGAGGGGGGTATGAGGTTTGAAATGTCCAACACTATATAGAAAAGCTTTAGTTGAGGCCAGTCTGGATGCTAGGATTTGAGATTTTCTTGTTCGAATTTCAAAATTTTCTCACACCGGCCGAACAACGATGGTCAGCTCAGTGATGTCGTGGTCTCTTGCCCGTAGCCGTGTGCAATTGTATGGAGTTAGACCACTAGATATTAGGAATTATGCAATGTTTCAGGTTAAAATATCTGAATGTTCTCATACCGGGAATATAGAACCATGTTTTATGAAGATATAGGATATTAGGCCTAAACACTAAGGTGCAAGGGGGGGGGGTGCAAATGGAAGTATGCAAAACTTGTGGTCGGTCTGATTCTAACTCAAGGGGGTGCAGTTGGAATTTCCCAAGGTTGACACCCCCAACGGAAACCCTCTAGTCACGTCTCTGTGTGTACGACCCATTTCGTTCCTGCTTTGTCAGGTCTCACGCTCTCACACGCTCTCACTGCGTTTCCTCCACGCCGTAAACGCTCTTAATGCGTTCAAGTCGTTGTCATTGCGTTGTTAGTACGCTTTTGCGTTGTCATGGCGACGGTAATACGCCTGGTCAGAACGCCGAACCTCTGCGCTTGTTTTGTGCATGCACAAAACAAGCGCGGCGCTCCGGCGCTCTGGAGCTACCACAGAGACCCTCTCCCGTCCTATCCAGTGTCCACTGCGTCACCAATACGTTCTTGGATACCTTACTGCGCTTTGCTTGGCGCTTTGATTATTTTTCAGCGCAATGCAAGCGCCGACCTGATCGCAGCGGAGTGTGACAGTAGTTTAATCGGACAGGTAATTTATTGCGGAGTGTTGGGTATTTTCCCCACAACCTAAAAACTGACTTTGACTGGATAACGCAGGAGGCGCTATCTATACTCTCCGCGCCCGCGCAGAGAGCGTTTTGGGAACTTATTGAGAACGTACTAGCATCACAATGACAGCGACTTGAGCGCAATAAGAGCGTGAGACTTGACAAAGTAGGAACGCAATAGGAGCATACTTTGTTTTAAAAGTTTGACAATTTTCTACAGTTTTCGGCGCTCCTCCTGCGTGTTAGTCATATGTTGGTACTTTTGCAGCGCAGTGAGAGCGCCGGCCTGAGTGTGACAGGGGTTTTAACGGCTACTGTTTAGGCCGCGATCAGTGGTAGTGTCATACTGATCACGCAGAACGTAGCGCTGTTGGTGAGGCGTCCTCGCGACTGAGAGTTTAGTCTGAACAACAGACCACCAGCAGTGCCGTTGCCGATAGTCCACAGTTTTCGCCAGCATAACAAGTCCAGACAGACTAAAGCAATTACTGATATTCTCGTGAGAGTAATTTTGCTCTAAGTACGCGTTAACACAGGCTGTGTTTTAAACAAATAGTTCTGATAGAAGAGAACACGGAGAATAACATTATCTAGTATTTCTGAGTGGGTCCATGCACCAAAATTATCCAATGAGTGACCCCGACAAGTGTTTACTTTCGCGATTGGGTTGCCATGAGCCGAAATAAACAGGTCTCAGTCACGAATGAGATATTTATTTCCACTAAGAACTCTATTTTTGTATTATACGCGTTCGAAAGAAATTCAACACATACAAACTATACCAGTCTGTTCTCGTTAAATTAAAGGTACTCAATCAGATTCGATGGTCCCATCTAATCAGATTCCAACAACAACATTATTCGAAATACCGCTTCAGTTATCAGAATAGATTAATTGCCCAAAAATAATGCTAACTTTCAACTGTCAACTATAGTATAAAATTGCCCGAAACGTGTTATTTATCAACATGTTGTTCAACGAAATTTGGCCTTATAATCAGCAAAAAGCCTCTTGATTTGAGAGTTTTTCATCATCCGCAATTTGGTCTGAGACCGTTGGCTCGTCGACTTTTTACTGGGCCATTAATAAGTCTCAATGGATTTCAAAAATCGATATCTAATAACTCTGAGCTTTGATAGGTGGGTTCGTCGACTCGAATCAAATAAGTGTTACCCCCAAATCCAAATAACTAGTAACTGAGGGGCGCTTAATCTGATTATGCATCTTTGAGCACATAACGATCTTATTTTAATGAGTGAAATAATCTCATATATACATTATTTAACCTCAATATACGCTCTATATGGGCATACAACGCGGTTTTTAAAACAGTCCAATATGGGACTAGTTCCATACGAAATAAGCCAATAATGTTTCGCGCCATTCAACGGAATAATGGGTATAAGCTCACTATCGGATTATTTCAGAATCGATTAAGTCCAGTGTGAACTTATGTGAATATTTAGGTTCAATATGAACCTATTTATACGAGGATATGTTGACATACATGTAAGTTTAGTTTTATAATCACATTCAATCGATGCACCAAAACCAACAGCTGCACTGGAGAACAAAAATTGCCAATAAGACTAACTTAGGTTAGTCGAACGTTTGTCCACATGGTGCGCATATGGCTAACTACATGTACATGTAACACGAGTCACAGTTTTGCACATTTTTATTTTTTTTTTATTTTGATGTAACAAAAAATTATTGAAAAAAAAAGTTAATTAATTAATTGTTTTTCTCTCTTAGATTCAACTACATGCTCTATAATTGTTCACACATTTTGAATCTAATGACTGTAAGATTTACTGGTATTTAAATATATAAAATGCGATCGGACATATGCCCCACTCACGGATTCTCAGATATATATGACATTTCGCAAACGATAAAGGGCGCTTATGTTTCCTTCATATATTAATACTAGCTGAAACAAGTTCCCTTCGGGAGCATTTATTCAGTGACATAGGGGCCACAAGCACATCAGTGCACGATTTGGCACACGTTGAACTTTTTGATTTAAAAAAAAACATTAAAATTTTTGTTTAATATATTTTATTTTATTTTTTAAGATTGAACTACTTGCTCAATTTAACAACAAGAAATTAAAAAAAATCGTTTTAAATCAAAATTTAACGAGAAAAATAAATAGCGCTGTTATAACATTCACCGGGGTATCCCGAGCCACCACACAAAATTTGGTTGAAATTTGTTCAGATGTCTGGGGTCATATCGTAATTTTAAAGGGGTACTGTACGCCATTTTCAATAAATTCCCGGTGATAACAGCGATCTAATATCGATAATATCTAGATAACTAAGTAATTTGAGTCGAAGGTTTATTCTGAAAACGTTCAGGTTAATAGGTTATCTTAAAATCAAAGTTACTAATTCGATATAAATTTAATTTATGGCTAGAGTCATAAATTAAATTACGAATTTCCGTGTACAAGACGTAATCAAAATTATTCACGGATAGTGGATTTGGCAAAGCTTGGCACACATGATCGTGTAAAAAATTATGTTGATACTGGGCATAAACTCAAGCTACTCATGACTAATGGCTATACAATGACGTAATGAGTATATGGAACTAGTATGCATATAATATAACATATATTTGATACATTTGCTTGAAAACTGTCCAAAATTACTCGACAACGACAATTGGTATTTTCGCATTCCGGATAATCTGCCATCCGTAACATTACTTCGTACTCAACAGACTTTCAAATAGTGGACATCTGGTTACCTTATTCTACAACTCAGAGAGAATAAACAACAACAACAACATTTGGGTACAGTATTCCTTTAAGCTTCATAGTCTATACGTAGATCTTTCTCACCTTTACGATGACAGAAATGCCAATATGCTGTACATGTATGGACGCCATAAGCCCATAACATACAGTCTAACGCATAAGATCGTCTATTTGTTGCGTTAGTGGCATTTGCGAAGCAAGCTCAATTAATACTGTTTAAAGCTAGGCACACATACCTGCGTATTAGAGGCCTTTCGCGTCCTTAGAATTGGGATTACGAATACGGATAGCTATTGGTAGGCGTACATTTATCCGTATGGCCAAAACGTCCTTTCGCAAAACGACTACGGATAAGAGTTTTGACGAAAACGAACCATCATTATTTCGTACCAATTTTACAACCCAAAGCGCGTGTTTGGTATACAGTCCCTTTAAACTTCACTTGTCGCCTCATTTCCAACAATACGATAATCATTATCTGTTTATTGTCATTGCTATGACCAGTCAAAACGTACGACCCGGGATTTTCGTGATAAATTGTGACAATACAGCTAGTTCGTTGTTGTCATGGATGAGTGACATGATAGACGTACTGCTAATGGGGGAAGAGGGGTTCCAAGATTTGGATCTGACATCAACCACGACGCCATCATTTCAAACCCCTTCAAGTCCGCGATTTGATTTGAATGTGATTTCTGTTCCACGGGCCTATCACCTCTATGGATTTGTGAAATGCGACAAACGGTTGATGTGCTCTCTGATAGGAATCACTTCTGATTTGGTCCTATCAAATCGAACCAATGTCGACGCGATGTGCACCATGATGAGACGTTTTCGCTACCCAAATAGATAAAAACAAATTGCCGACTGGCTTCATTATATCATTGTGTACTTCTAGATTGACGATTACTGTGAGGCTTTGTGTCGGCTGCACCCAGCGATGTCTATCCATTGTGAATAGCGATCTTATTTCGCGGGAAGCTCGACGATTAGTACAGTGATTGCCAATCTAAACATCACACCGGTAATATAACTGGAGGGTTTACATTATATATATTGACCAGATTCGAACTGAGTAAAGTGATATATTGCAGAAAATAAATTTCAGGTGGTATTGTAGCTTATTAAAATCCATGAAATCGTAACCGTATCAGAATGACGCATACTAACAAAAAAAAATATATCGGAGTGAGGCTGCTTCTACTTGGGGGTAATGTGCTAGCATACATGCCCATTGGAGCGTTCAAATTAGTCTTTGAACAATAAGGATTCATTCGGATTGACAGCTGAAGACTAAGGAACCGTTCAGGTTGATATTCGACAGCTTGCCATGAAAGCTGAATTCTTCATTAAAAAAGAATGAATAGTAAACTTTCCCTTACATACTTCAGAAATCACTCAGGTGTCCAATGAGCCCAACCTATCCCCGGAAAATGGTACATTAATTTTCTCTCTAATAGTCTTAATATATTGTATAGGAACACTTCAAAGACCCAGTTTTCTCATTCTCAATAGTCTGATGAATAACAATGAAAGTTTCAATTGATACAGTAGCTCAACTTGGAAATGGTATCATTCCATATATTACAGTCCATAGCGCGATTGGGAAATCGGACAGTTTAAATGCTTAAGTAACTAGATGTTACCATGCAGATGCATAAACAGTTGGGGGATTAATCGCATGAAAATTTTGCCTGATGGGAGTGCCAATGCATGCAATAATACAACTAGAACTACAACTGGCTCCCATTTAGAAGTCACCCAGAAGATCCTTATAAAATTTGGTGATGATTGGGAGAGGGAGTTAGCCTCTTGGGAGCGCAGAATGATTTAGTCGTGCGAAGAGTACAATTCAAGAGTGCCACTGGCAGCCATGTTTTTAAATATAATTCAGAACAAATGGTAAGCAGCCATCTACAGTTCAGCCACCCCGATGATCCATGTGAAGTTTTGTGTTGATCAGAGGAGGAGTGTGCTCTGTGGGGTCTGCTAAAGGATTTAGTGATGCAAAGAGTAAAATCCAAGATGTCTGTCGGCGGCCATGTTTTTCATCGAAAATAAATCGTTCAAATTTGACAGCTCCGATCTAGAGGTGATCTTAAACATGTAAATTTTCAGAACAATTCTGTAATAATTGCGGGCTACAGGATGTGCCGATGGATTCAAATTTGAAATCCAAGATGGCTGGTGGCGGCCATGTGTTTTAACTCCCATTTAGATGTCACCCCGAAAATCCATATGAAGTTTGGTGACGATCTGATGGCAGATGTGACCTGTATGGTGGACTAAAGGATTTAGTAATACAAAGAGTAAAATCAAAGATGGCCACTGGCAGCCATATTTTTAACGCATTTCTGAGGGAAAAAAAGGAGGTCCCATCCAGAATTCATGCCGAGGATCCATATGATGTTTGGTGATGATCGGATGAGGAATAATCTGTAGAGTGTGCTAAAGGATTTAGTGATGCAAAGAGTAATATCCAAGATGGCTGGCGTCGGCCATGTTTTTCGTCGATAATCGTTCAAATTTGCTAGCTCCCAGCTAGAGGTAATCCTAAATATGACTGTAAAGTTTTAAAACGGGCTGCAGGTGTTCTGATGGATTCACATTTGAAATCCAAGATGGCTGCTGGTGGCCATGTGTTTAACGAATTTCGAGAAAAAGGAGGCTTCCATCTAGAGGTCACCATGAAGATCCATATGAAGTTTGGTAACGATCAGATGAGAGATGTGACCTGTAGGGTGGGTTAAAAGAAATTGTTGATGGACAGACGGACGACGAATGGACTACTGGCGCAACCCATGGAAATACCTCAAACTAAGTTGAGTTTTAGTCCGATTTCCTCCATTATTGCTCCCCAATCTCGACAGTAATTATATGCAAAGTTGCACAGTTTCATACTTCAGTCCAGTCTGTGAAGATTTCGCAAACTATTCGGATGATGGGATCGTCGGGCTCGCATTCAATAACAGTTTCGAAGAGAAGCATGCACACCTGAAACCTCCAATTGTTAATATCAATTAATAGGCATCATAGAAATTCTGACCTATAACGGTGCCTACTTTTGAATAAGTTGATATTTTGAAGAAATAGAATACGTAGAGTATGTAGTTATTTCTTGCGTAAGCCCTTTCAGTGCCAGCCTATCACCTGTTGACAAAATACTGATGTTGTTGCACTTAGGTAATCGGGTGGATCCATAGCAACGGTTGTCAAGGAATTTTAAGCTAGCTAGCAGTTCGTGACAATATAAACATTCTGCCTAATATGCCAGGAGGATATATCATGTATGGGGAAAGACCGAGAATCAACATCCAAACAAATTTGTATCACGAACAATGTCATGACAGTGTTTATTATGTTGCTTAATTTTATATCATTCAACAGGATATTAATATTAGTATTTGTACAAAATTAGGCTATTAATTGAACTCTTTATATGAGCGCTAACCCACATTCCCCGGCCTATAGACAAGTTGTTTGTATGCTCAAAAATGCAACATATAAATCAGAATCACCGAGTACTGTTTTGTCTAGCCCAATTTTAATTTTTAAATACAAAATTTACACAAATTCCACCGCAGATGGCGATACACACATTACATAAAATGATTTTTTGCTCAAATGGCGGCCATTTTGAATCTATCCATATACAGAAGGTATATGGTCTGATGCATATCCAATCCAAATAGATGCATAGCAAACAGTATCCCATGAGGTTACTAGGCATTAGCAATCCATAATGGCTAGTGTTTGGCAAAACAGAGGAGTTTTCAACAAAATGGTTGCCATAGCAACGGTGTACATTTTCAAACTTTGGATCATATTCAAAATGACTTATAATCATGTGATGTTCATGTGTCAACAATAAAGACTAATAATATGACGTAAAGTATTAAAACAGCATTGTTTGACAATGACCTTGACCTTTCGCATTGACCTTGACTCTTGAGGTGAGTACTGGTGGTCCGTTTTATGGATAATATATACAATTTTAATGCAGACGGGGAACCACAGTACATGTGTCGATAACTTCCTGTTGATCTCTCCGAGACAAAAATCCATACATGAAATGACCACCATCCACAATCTTTGAAATACATTTTCAATGGATAAACCCACACACACGGATTGAAATAATTGGATGGGAAATGCCATGACATGATATTAATTATTTGATACAATAAAGTGCACTAAGACATAGACGCATGTTTTGCTTAAATCGGAGCAGCAATACATTTTCATTAAAGGATTTGTTCTGGATAATGAGAGATGAGCAACATTGAGTTTCACATCTCACCATCAATGAATGTGAAATGAGAACAGCCATTAAGAGAAGACTAACAACAAATATAACTACTATTACATTCCATGCATGTAGGTTAAACTATTACATTTCTTAGAGTATAAATAATAATTGCATAACACAATCAAACCACCAAATACATGTAGGGTGTGTTCTAAGAATCACTCCATTCTCCATCTATATTACATTGTCTTTCACTCTCTATTATCTCTCTCCCTCCATACGTCTGATTTACATATACTGTCTGTGAAATGGTGTTAAACTATCATTTCCCAGTTTTTATTCAGCCGAATTATTCTTCAAAACAGTCTACGTTTACGGGTGGGCGCACATGCGTTTGGGCGGGCCTAACTCTCTATAACTTATGGATTTTCACAATTTATGGTATGCGGGTTTACGACCGTGTGCGAAAGCTACACACACATACTATGGCCCAGATTAAGGCTCATTTTCAAACGTCGACCGATTTGATGCATAGTTGATAAATGGAATTTTTACCTGAGTTATGGCTTTTAAGTGTACTTTAGCAATCCTATATAGGGCGATAACTGCGAATTTTTTCAACTGAACTGATCCCTGTTCCACAACAATATCTCGAACTAAATCACAACTTTGATAATTTTTCTGTCAAATTCACTATGTTAGACCAAAAACACTCAACGAAAGTCATCTGTGTTGCTCAACCGTTATATTTATATTATTATTGACGTGGGTGCGTTCTGTTACCATATTGTTGGCGATAGCATTTTGAATTTACCCACATATAAAATATATATGTTCTAACAAGTATATGGTCCAATCAAAATAGGTGCACAGTGAACAGTTTTCCATGAGGTTTCTGGGCATTATCAATACATAATGGCTAGAGTATGGCAAAAACAGGCGTTTTCCGCAACGGTGTACATTTTCAAGCTTCGGATCGTATCCAAAACATAATCATGTGATATACATGTGTGCCTTTACCATAAAATTGACAATTTTGTCCTCTAACCGCCCCGCTGATGGTGTGGTCATTGTTTATTGAGAAGAGCAATTTCTCATTTTATATGTGGGCATTGCCCGGTCACATGTTTCGTAAAATCTGTCACATTAGTACCGGTAATAATCATCCTATGGATATGATATACAAGAAAACTAAGATGCATGCATCAGGTCGGCCGTGAACTATCTACCATAGAATTGTTGTAGCTATCGATTATACATTTTGGAACACCTGTCTGTATGTATGTGTGTATGCATGAATGCATGTGTGTATGTGTTATAGACTCTAACACTGCTCGACTGATCCGACTCGGATTTGGTATTTAACGTGTCAACTTGACCTCGCTCATAGGCATGTTTCTGGACCTGGACCGATCCGACTAAAAAATTGTGTGTAGGACTACTTCGATCCCGGGAGCAATATGGACGGGTCCAATTTCACGTGGGACCATGTTCTCGAACGTGCTGATGTAGGCATGTTTCTGGACTATTTGGACGGGTCAAATCTTGATCCCGACCTGACTTTGACATTCAAAAAGATCAATTCAAGGTCAAATCTGGTAAAACGGAAGTATTTCAACGAAATATAATACCTACTGTTACTTTTGTCCCAGGAGTGTTTCGGGTGGGTCAAATTATGACCCTGACCTGATCTTGACATTCAAAATTGTCAATTCAAGGTCAAATCGGGTAAAGCCGGGCGGATTTCGACGGGTATTTTTGTGACTTTTGTCCGGGGAGTGTTTTGGACAGGTCAAATCGTGACCCGACATGACGTTCACCTTTAAAATGGTCAATTCAAGGTTAAATCGCGCAATTCTCCGAAAATCAGAGGGGAACATCCCGGACGAAGTAGGGTCCACCAGCTACTATTATATATTTCTAGATTTAGTTACAAACTAAATACCTGTATATTGTACAAAGAAATGTTTGACAAATATATCTGTATCAATATTACCATACGGGTCATTAAAATAGATACGACGAAACAAATTTTGAAGGGTGCATGGTATCAGGTAAATTTTTATATTTCAAATGATGACAGGAATGCGGAAAGTTGAAGTACCTACGTAATACTGACTATCCGAATGAAGAGATATACATGTATATAAAAACCAAAATAGAAGATGACTGCTGGCGACAATGTTTTCCAAAAAAATTCAAAGCATTCGATAGCTCCCATCTAGTTGTCAGCCCGAAGATCAATATAAAGTGTGGTGACTATCAGATGAGGGATATGACTGCACAGTTGCAAAACAATTCAGTCACGCAAAAGAGGATCAAACAGTAAGATACCAAATTGCTGCCTGTGGTAATGTTTTTTAACGAAATTCGGGAAAATTAGATTACTCTCACCCTGGTTATCCAGAAGATCATTGTGGAATCTGGTGACGATCGGACAAGGGGTGTCGTCTGTAGGATCAACCAAATTATTTAGCCATAAAAATAGTAAAATTCCAGATCACCGCTGGCAGTGATGTCTTCACAAGGACAGCTTGAGAACAAAACATGGCTCACATCTAGCGGTGACCAAAACTATCCACGTGAGAAAAAGTTCTCCAATAAAAGCTGGCTGCAGGGTGCGCCAATTGTGCGCAAATTCGAAATTTAACAGGGTGTACTGCTTGTGGCCATGTTTTCCCCGCATATTTGATAGACTTATGGACAAAACCACTGAATCCGTTGAATCAATATACATGTATACATGGATTAAGTCATATGCATTGTTATACACAGTACTGGTATATAAAGGTACTGAAAATAACAATATTACTAGTATACACAAAATAAACCATATATCATGGCTATGGGTTCTAATATCCGAATATGACAGCTGATAACTTGGTGTGAATTGAAGAGTGGTGGTGTCTCAAGCATATCTAACCCTCCACGTTAGAAACGTGCCATTAAATGTCATAAGTATAATCTAGCTTGAGGACAGAAGTTATCCATAAAACCCCCCTTAATTCAACCAGGTCCTCGCGCGATGTATGGTCGATCACATGATGATCTAGGGGGGATTAGAATTGTTGTATAAAAACAGCACTGCATGTAAATATAAAATAAAATAGTGCTACATCTTATTACAGATTATTGCCATATATAATCAGTGACTATACAGACAGTCTGACAAAATAAAGTTTCAGTGACACTCTATCCGAAGAGGGGAATCATTCCATCTGTTACAGTCAATGGAGCAATTATGAATCTGGAAAGGTGAAATTTCTAACTAATACTAGATATCGACATGACGCGATAACATATAACGTAAATGCAATATGGCCGCTGGCGACCATTTTTTCCTATAAAATTAAAAAAATATTTGATAGCTCTCATCTGATAGATCAATATCAAGATAAATATGAAGTTTAGTGATGATCGGATGAGTGAAGTGGACTGTGCTAAACGGTTTAGTAATGCTTAAAAAGATTTTTACCTTAATATTTTTATGTTCACTTTATAAACTTCACTGAGTCATCTTTGTCATGTATTGAGTTTGATATCTTTTGTTAACAGTTTATAAATTATGTATGTCTCGTGTTCGTTATTATATTATATACACTTTATAGTGTGTTTCAGAACGAAAACAAAATGAATAAAATCAACAAATTTGTAAATTTAAAAACAATTCAAACGTTGGTGTATTCCATGTCCCAGCCCGGACATATACACCAAATTTCAATAATATTCATTGAGAAACAACGGACCAAACGCCATATAACACCCCGTATGCATCTTTTATTCCGTGTTGGCCTTTTATTCCGAGTTGGCACTCGCCGATTGGGGCGAGTTAGCCCTGAGGCGAGTACACCGATTCCGACACCTTTTCTATTTGCAGCAGGTTAAGTTTACGCGTAATTTAATTCACAAAGTTCCCCAATTGGTATCGTAAATAGAGCGACCTTATTTGACAGAGAATGCCTCTGTTATTGATTATAAAGTTGCTATACATTAAAAACGACAATTCACATGCTCGTTCAAGCGCAGTAGTCTATTTTCCCCATGTTAAAGGACATCCACAAATACTAAATAACGCTAACTTACTGCCGAATGTTTTACACGACAACTGTTAACATATTTGGGCTGAATTCATCTGACGCGGTATTATTCCTCAAAATAAACAACAAAACCATCGTTACTTGGAAATGTAGTTTGGGCTAACATTTACATAAATCCTCCACATCATTATTCCGACACACACGTCAGATGAAAAACTCACATGAAGTAACCGGCCAAATTGGCCGAAATGACTCAAAATAAAGGCCATGATTTCCAGAATGTAAACAAAATATAAATATGATGCAACAAATTGAGACAGGTTCCTCATAAAGACAAATATTAGGACATGAAGTGATAAAAACAGTAATTTTTACAATGACCTTGACCTTTCGCGTTGACCTTGACCCTTGAGATCAGTACTGTCGGTTCGTCTTGGAGATGATATACATGTAAATATTATTATATAACTATATCCACCAATAAGTCGACCGTTATCACTAAAATACTTCACATATGGTAATTTTCTAAAATTCTCATAAATCACATACTGTTGCTATGGTAACGCCATTTTTGAGGCAACTGAATGACAAGAAGCTTGTCAACATTGGTTTACAATGTCTCCAGTATATGGGCTTTACGAAAAAATATGTTGCCCAAAATCCCCAATTTTGTTTACGAAACTCATTTTTTTTTTTACAAATGACAGGCTACTATTACGTGAACTATAGACCTTAGTTTTTCTATTTATTTACTTGTTTTTTTTTTGCCAATTTTAAGGCCGTTTGTGCAGTTACCACATTTGTCCATTTATGTTTTACTTGAGTTATATGTGGCTCTCTACATGTATTTTTAAGCATTTAAAGACAACCATCTGGGTATAGTCCAGGCGCTTAGTGTAGAAATACATAATAATTGTGAAAAAGATGATAAAAGCATGAAACTTGCCATATATTTTCCTTATACACTACTGATTATTTTCAGATATGGAGTCATTCACGGGAGGTCCTTCCTTAGCAACGGTTGCTAGTTCTCTGACATCGTTTTTGGTGACCGAATGAATTTTCTTCGCGTCCGAGAGACACAGTAAGTTATTTTCCCGTTTCTAGGATGTTTGGAAAGCAATCGACTGTTTGGATTAACGGTTTAATATATCAGCTATTTTAAAAGCATATTCAGGGCAAAACTTGGGGAATTATAAGAAAACTGCTCAATAATATACACTGCTGCACTTGTTTCCAAAACTGCAACTAACACTGGATACCGATGTTGCAATGTGCAATGCAGGGGAGTACCCTTGCGCCTCTGTTTTATAAATTATATATAGACTGCTTATTGTTCGAACATCATGCATTAGTTCAAGGCTTTCCGATTGTTTTAATTGTAAGATCGCGACAACGATGACTAGAACAAATAATTTTCGAGGGCCATCGATGAGGCGACATTGAAGCCATATTTGATGTGCAACCCTTGTGCTCTTATTTGTTTTGTTGGTTGTCAGCTGTCACCTAGCATATATACAATATATTTTGAGAACTACGTATATATGTGTGTGTGTGTATGTGGGTACTTCATAGAATCGAAAAACACACGGGGATCGTCAATGTCGCATTTTGGACAAGCTCTGAGCACTCCTTGACCCTTAAAGTGCGACCTTCGTTTCGATAAATGGGTTTCGCTATCGATTCGCTCGCGATCCAAGAGGCGTAACTCTACATTTTTTATATCTGTCTATGTATATTTTTATATCCATATTCACTTTCAAACTGCTAAACCCGTTGAGCCAAAACTTGCTAATACCTTCCAAAATATAGAATTGACAATTTCTGATATATACATTTTTTTGTTACGGCTGAAAATCTTAATCTATTTCCGATACATTCAGATTTTAAAGCTATAAACTTACACCCCTCAATTCGTGGTAACTCACGCAGCTTATATGGCTGCTGGAATTTAAGTAAATACGAGGCACTGTGATACGTCCCCGAATCTGACGGGACTTCCAATGCCTTGTCCTTTGACCATTTCGTAAAGGTGGGTCACCCCAAGCCTTGAATGCCAACAACAACGACATTGTTGGCGAGAAAATAATTAGTTAAAAGCACGCAAACCTATTTTCTCTTTACGGCAATGTGAGAATTTTCGGGTGGCCCCCAAGCCATGAATGCCAACAACAACGACTCGAACCCGTGAATGCCAACAACAACGGCTCTTTTAGGGACGGGTATCATAATTCCTCTTGATTAAAAAGACAGAATTAACTCATTAAAAAATGCGTGTTGTGTGATTCTTATGTCTGTCGTTCCTAGGAACGGGGGAAATTTTCATCGGGTCAGTTCTTTCCGCCCGATGTACCTTAAATCTTTTAGGGACGGGTACCATAATTTATCTTGTTTAAAAAGGCACAATTGACTCATTGAAAAGCCAACAAAATGTCATGTTTCGGACCAACGCCGGCAGTGGCGGGCTAACCTGCTTCATAGAATCGAAAACGGCTGGTCGGATCGAGCTCAAATTTCGTATATAAGGGTAAAAACCCACGGGGATCGTCTACGTCGCATTTTGGACAAGCTCTGAGCACTCATACTCCATTCCCAATCATCACAATCACCGCAAACGGCACCTCGTGGGTTAAGGCATCAACGATCTTTATGTTGACCGTATTTGGAGTTGTTAAGCGACTAACGCTCTGTATTGCCATCGACGTTGCTAAACGGTTACCCGTGTGTACGAAACTACGGACGCAAAACGCGAAATGCATTTATCTCGATTAAAAAGGCAGAATTAATGTGTTGTGTGATTCTTATGTCTGTCGTTCCTAGGAACGGGGGAAATTTTCAATCATACCTCTTTTAGGGACGTATACTCGTGTTGTGTGAAAACAAAAAATGCGTGTTGTGTGATTCTTATGTCTGTCGTTCCTAGGAACGGGTCAGTTTTTCCGCCCGATGTACCTTAAATCATACCTTTTTAGGGACGGGCACTGCATGTTGTGTGATTCTTATGTCTTCTTCACCTTAATCGGGTAAAATAAGGTATAATCGGGTAAAATATTGAAAAACCAAAAATTAAATTAACAAATTAATCAAAAAAATTTATTCAAAAATCCAGTAAATTAAAAATGCACAATTATCTCATGTTATAAAAATAAAATTAATATTAACTCATTGAAAAAAAATTTAAATTCAAAAATTAATTAAAATATTAATTAAACAAATTAAAAATTGGCATGTTTCTGACGAACGTCGCCAGTGGCGGGCTAACCTGCTAGTACAATATAAATGCTCTGTGTCGTGCATTGCTCAAAGTTGTATGTTAATCACGATGGTATGATTTCCCGTTTTTAAGGCGGGGAAAGTCGATATTTATAACAAACAACCAACTGCAGGAGGCAGGGCTATCAGTCTGTATAGTGTCGATACAATATACTCCTCCGCATTTTCTGTTAAAGACCTACAAGTCTATGTCCAATAAATCTTCTGCGAATTCGGTCGATGCACTCGCTGAGGTTTATATTCCCAGGGAAGCAATCGGAGGATTGAGAACAACCAGCAGCGCGATGGCGCTCTATCACTGGTTCAAACTTGTTTCTCTGATACTCTTGTTACCAGTGGTTGTGCTTTCTGCGATGATGGCCGGAAAGTTGTTTCGTGTATACCCCGACTCACTGAGCAACACAGTTAGCCAAGGGAGTGTAAAGCATTCTTGGGGTGAAATTGATTGCGCTTCAGTCTGCAGTGGTGACCCGTACTGCTGTACGTACTCATTCGATTCCACGGATGGATCTTGTGAACATTCGAGGGGTCTGGTCAGGGATATCGGTTTGCCAAGATCTCTTATGATCGGTAAGTCAGTGGCGCGGTAGAATACATGATACAATACTAATATCATGCGTGACCTAGTTGATTTTTATTGTGCTTGTCCTTTGCTAAACTCATTCTTTTCCATAAATCTTTCTATACTAAAAAGTAAAACAAAATGGACTTTATAAAGTCGAAATTTGGAATTTGAAGGTACACACTTGCCTTTAGTTTTGTTTCACCATTCATGTCCCTAATACGCTTCCGTACTTACATTGCCAGTTCAAAAGTGTTGGATTTCAATGTCCTCAAATGTCACCACAAAGTTCTGCACACTTAATTTCTGTAACGACTTTCTAACCTGCGTGCGGCCTGTGAATCTATAATTTGACCAAACCAAATGGGAAGTAAAACAGCCATTATATCTTAAATATTACATGTAATTGTAAACAATATTATTCTGATCAAGCACAACACAGTCTGTCGAATTGTCAATCACTTTGTATTCTAAATTACCGTGGCCCTTTTAAGCATCAACGTTATGTATTAGCAATTTAGTAGGGGTAATATAATGTAGGCCGATAAAACGGGGTCGATATTGTCTATAGGTTTTTTGAAGTCTTTCCGCTGCATATAAAGTCCGTATTAATCTACCAATTTTGACCAGGAACTGGACTGATATATATATAGCAAGGAGCAAACAGGGGAGGCACATCTCCTATTAATTTCTACAATCAATTTTGGCTAGAAACAATACAAAAACCACGCCACGCTTTCTACGGTTTCATCTCTGCTTTGTACACGAGACGACCTTGAACTTTACCATAAACCTCAAATTATAGTTAGTATCGCGTTCTTCTTCTATCACATTATGTTCGATTCCGGCAAGAAAAAATAGGTCCATCAATGCGTGATATACTATTGTAGAAACTTTATTTGCCAGGAAAAGACTTATCAAAGTCATAGGAAAATTAGTCAGATATATATATTCCCGATTTGATGGAACCAAAGAGCGTTTATATCTCACCTCTGGGTGATAACTTGAAAACAAATTGACAATTATCGATAAGTTTTGAATATATAAGGTATGTTTAATGGTATCTCGTATATTTATTTTCCATTCTGCTAAACTCTATCTCCGAGAAATAGCAAAGACTTCATTTAACGAATCAATTGAGAAAGACATGCACATCTCATATATATTTTGAAGACCTCTGTCTGTATGTCATTTATAGAATCGAAAACGGCTGCACCGATCGAGACCAACTTTCGTATATAAGTGTAAAAACCCACGGGGATCGTCCACGTCGCATTTTGGACAAGCTCTGAGCACCGATTCTCCACTCGCAATCATCAAAATCACCGCAAACGCCACTTCGGTGGTTAAGGCATCAACGATCTTCATTACAATCGAAGCTGCTAAACGGCTACCCATGCGTAAAATACGGATGCAAAACGAAACGCGGAATGCAATTATCTCGATTAAAAAGGCAGAATGGGTTGTTGTGTCATATATGTCCTAGGAACAGGGGAATTTTTCATCGGGTCAGTCTTTGAGGGACGGGTACCATGAATTAATTCATGAAAAACAAAAAATGCGTATTGTGCTGTCGTTCATAGGAAGGGCGAAGCTGCTAAACGGCTACCCATGCGTAAAATACGGATGCAAAACGAAACGCGAATGCAATTATCTCGATTAAAAAGGCAGAATGGGTTGTTGTGTCATATAGTCCATGAGCCAGGCTCCCCAAAAATGAAAAATGGCACCAATTTGGTGGGCAAATTCTACCAAAGTTTTTCACAAAGCTCCTAATCTGAAGTTTATGTCAGTGCTGGGGCACACTGGTGCAGTGTAGCTTAGTGTGGAAAATGTGTGTTTCCATGGCAACGGAGAGTGTTTTTGGCCGGTATAAAAAACATGCCTATAATGGTCTATACCAAGAAAGTTTAATGAGGTAACTCTATGTTGGCATTGATATTGGGTGCTAACCTTGGTGGGCTTTCATTTGACACTAAAGATTTCACATCTAGAGATCAAGGTCATAAACAGAGGTCAAGGTCATTGACCACAATATTGGCTTTTTTCATATCGGGTCATACATTTTCTACCCACTGAGTTTATATATCAGTTTTGAATACGTTATCTTTACTCGGAAATAATCTAGAGCACACAGGCTACACGGAGAACTGTGTTATTGTTGCAACCAATAAGGCAGTCTTGAGACATTGGCCTCTAAACTTTGTAGCCATTTTCCAAAATGGGTCAAAAACATTTATTTCCCAAGATATCCTGATTTTGTGTATATTATAGAGTTATTTACTTATCTGGGCTCCTTTAAGGGTTGAATTGTGAATTTATTGACAAAAGCATGAAATATATACAAATATATGTTGGTTAGTTATAGGGAAAACTTTTTGGAAAACGTGCCCATGTGGGGGGGTCCATATGTCGTTATAAATTCAGGTTTCCATCAACAGCACCATATATTTGAAGAAAAATTTAAAAAAGGCCGCTGTTGAGAATCAACGAACCTTGTGTTTGTAGAAATTATGTTATCTCATAGTTAACTCATTAGTGGTCCATCAAACGGACTGGGCCACAAAGACATATAGGGTCAAGGTCAATTGTCACGGTTAAGGTTTTTGGGGAAAATATGATATTTTGGGCAATTTTTGTGTTAGTTGTTTCATATTCTGCTGCCCCTAGTGCAATAGCCATGAAAGTCAATCCCCATCATAAAGCAAAACAATTATGGTCCAATCACCATGTTCAATATGGTATATGGCATATTTTAATCACAATTTAATCTGAATTTTAAGTACTACCTTGTTGTGGTAATTGTGACAGTACATAAGCCACGATGCATTACCATCAAGACCAAAATAACTGCAATTTTGTGACATTTGTAACTAAAGCATGAAACTTCCCATATGTGTTGCGTAGTTATAATGAACACTTTTTGGACGGAGTCCCCAGTGAGAGAGGGTGCCAATATGAGGGGTCATATATCCAGATAATATATAGTTCCTCTGTCAATGACATTAACTATTTGGGGAACAGTTGAAAAAAGCAAAAGCTTACAGTTGACAATCTGACGAGCCTTGTATTTATACAAATACAAAAGTCACGATCAAACCCAACTTCAGGGGTTTCCATATCTGAGCTATCTCAGGAAGTGGAAAGTCCAGACGGACCTACACATAAGTATAGTTAATTGTTAAACCACCTGAATGAATCTATGCTACCTGAGATCACACCAAGCATATTATATCACAATAAAAATGTCACAAAGTTGACTTTAATCATATTTTTAGAAGGGAAATGTTTCGAGGAGGGTTCTCCGCAAGTATAAAAAATGATTGGAAATGAATAATTGCCATAAGCAGTACATGATCTGAACTATTAAAAGGCTCGAAGGACTATTTAACAGAGAGCAACACTACTTCAATAATTTTATCAGAATGTTAGTTGTGTACTGGAAAATTGAGAGTAGCCATTTGCAACAACAGTTACATTCAATAGACAGCCCAATGAATACAGTGTCGGTATGCAGGCCATTCACACAAGCAGGGAGCAATCAATTGTAAATAGGCCACAGTATTAGAGATAGCTGGTTAGTTGAGGAATTTGCGATGTAAATATACCTAAAACCATCAAAGGCCACAGGTTTATATCAGTCCTTGCAAAATTAATGCTTACAATGTTCCAGCACACAACTAACATTTTGCTAACATTGCTGAAGCAGTATTGCTCTCTGTTGAATAGTCATTCGATACTTTTACTAGTTCGGATCAGACACTTTTTATCGCAGTTATTCATTTCCAATAAATTTTTACCTGAACTTGAAAAAGTCAAATTTTAACTATAATATTGCCATGGGTTGGTCTCCCCCCGTGCATCAGTGTTTTCATCAACACATTCCTTTAGCAAACCCAACAGGCCACATATCTCATCCGATCGTCACCAAACTTCGAGGTGACATACAGATGGTTGTCATCAATATTTTCTGAAATTTATTAAAAACATGGCCGCCAGCAGCCATTTGGATTTTACGCTTTGTATGACTAAATCCTGTTGGTACACCCTACTAACGACACCCTACTTTTCCGATCGTCACTAAACTTCACATGGATCTTCAACCTTTAAGGGAATCCAGTATTTAACTCTATACTATACACTAGTCCATGCACTTGGTGACATAATTACACAACTTATGATAAAAGCATGATACTTGGCACATAATTATGTTCCTTGTACCATACTGATCATTTTCAGATATAGGGCCCATCGAGATGGGACTCTCCTCAGCAACGGTTGCTAGGCAATTACCCGAAATAATAAATACCTCTTATGGGGATGGTTTACAACATTTAAACTATAGTAGTTAATAATTTCATATTGGAGGTTTAGTTGTCACATATGATAACATCCAATGGTTTGTGACATCACTTTATATAATGTTGTTCATGACAACCATTGCTATGCAACTACCCGAACAAGAAAATGTATCTTTTTACTCTTCTGAGTGATATGTTGAGGCCTCATCGGTGAAGTTTCGAGGCTAAACCTCGCGACAAGTTAGTCTACAGGACATTTAACATCGTGTGCCCACACATTAGGTAGTGTATATTGTATACGGATATAGAGTTACTAGGGGTAGCAGGTGGTAACCCACTGCTAGGGACCCATCCTAAAAATTGTTATAAATCTTCAGTGGTCATAACACTTTGTAAATCACTAATCGCCTGGCGGAAATACTTAACACTATGTGTACTACCATGGAATCGATAGTTATCTGGTTGTCATCGCACAGACATTCATTGTCTCGTTAGCAATGGTTGTTAAGTAACTACAACCCAGTAAAATAATCCAATTGACAATCTGTGGTCATATTTACAAAATAACAAATATTTCAGGTAAACTACATTTTTTCAGCTGATTCCAATGAAGATTATCGGACTTAGAATTAGGTATGCCTGACGAGTCAGGACATGACCAAAGAATGAGAGTGTATACATATTGGCCACATCCATGACCATATAGCCACTCAAGCTATACATATACACCCCACTCCTGACCAGAGTATACCCGTAATTTTGTGACGGCAACCCCCTAGTCTATATCTATATTTGCGAATGTCTGTCTGTCTGTGTTCTATAGAAATTCACAGGGGACCTCCTAGATGGCACAAAATGGGTCTAATATGGGTAACTTTTTACGAGAAAGATAATGGCGAGGATTAGAATTTTATAAAGTGACGCCGTTGTTGTCAGGGGCAGAAAAGGGGGAGGGGCAGAAAAATAATCGCCGATTGCCACCAAACTTATATATAATCATCCCCATAATATGAGGAATCTAATGGTGTGGTTTAAATACGTCAAAAGTCGCGCCGTTCGCGTCAGGAATGCCCTGTAGGGGAGGGGCACCAAAATTGATAAAAAATAATTTTAGCGCCGAATTCCACCAAATTGATGCACATTCTTCTGAGATCTTCTCCGTGATACAATGAATCTTATTATGTGATTTAAAGACGCCAAATTGGTGTCGTGTAGATGAGATATTTGGGTGGGCGGTGGGGGGGGGGCTAAATCTGATCAGAATTGGTTTAGTCGCCGATTGCCACGAAACTTATACAAATTCATCCCCATGGTATGAGGTGTCTAATGACGTGGCTTAAAGCTGTCAAAAGTGGCGTCATTCCAGCCAGGGTGCACTGAAAGGGAGAGGGGCACCAAACTTGATACACAATATTTTTAGCGCCAATTTCCACCAAATTGATACACATTCTTATCCATGATATCAGGAATCTAATCATGTGATATTAAAGACGTCATATTGGTGCTGCTTTGGTGAGAGATGAGGTGGGCACTAAATTTGATAACAAACATTTTAGTCGCGGATTAGCACCAAACTTACAAATAATAATCTCCATGATATCAGGAGTCTAATTGTGTGGTTTAAAGATGTCAAAAGTTGGGCCATTCAAGTCAGGGGTGCCTGGAGGGTGAGAGGGACACAAACATTGTTAAACAATATGTTTAACGTCGATCTCCACCTGATTGATACATATTCTTCTCCGTGATACGAATAATCTAATCGTGTGGTTTAAATGCGCCAAATTGGTGCATTTTGGATGAGAGATATGCAATGGTGGTCCTCAATTTGATACGAATTTTTATACTCGCCAATTTTCATAAATTGTATATATATTCATCTCTATAATGAGTCTAAGTGTGTGGTTTAATGATGTCAAAAGTGGCGCCGCTTGAGTTCGAAATAGGGACGGGAGGGTCACTAAAAACTTATAAAAATATGCTTAGTGCCAATTACCATCAAACTCATACACGTTCTTCTCAAATGATACAATGAATCAAATATTTGCGAATATATGTCTGTGTTCTATATATATTTGCGAATATATGTCTGTGTTCTATATATAACTTTAAGGGTACAATCGAGATGGCACCAATGCAGTCTAACAAGGGCAACTTTTTACGAGTTAAAATTTTCTAAAGTGACGTTGTTGGTGTCAGGTGAGGGGCTAATTTTAGCGCAGTTTTCGACCAAATTGATATATTATTCTTCTCCGTGATACGAGGAATATAAACGTGTGATTTAAAGTCGCGAAATTGGGTGAGAGATGGGGGCTAATAACTATGACAAGAATTTGGTTAGTTGCCGTGAACGTTCTTCTCTAATGATATGATGAATTAAATCACATTTGGGGTCGTTTGGGTCATGGGTGGCGAGAGGAGATTCACTATCATTTATAAGATTGTACAATTCGCCGATATCCAACAAAGTTATATATAGTCATCTCCCAGGCCATCTCCATGTCGTTCTATGGAGTTTTTGGCTTTCCAATTTCACAATCTCGACAAATGGTGACCGAATTTAGTAACTTGAACAATTATATCTTCTCAACTGTCATATTTATATGGGGATGGAAATCATGGCATTCCTATAATGATCTAGCAACACAGATAAATAGAAGAAAGCATTAAAAGTATATGTATATCAATATATTTAAGAGAGACATATATTCATTCAAACTAAGGGACCTTGAATCGTCAGAGGATTGCATATTAGAATGTATATATTATAACACGATTAAGTCTGTCCCATTCAATATAGTTTCCACAAAAAAGTTACAATTGCCAAGAGATATGGAAATGTAGAGCAGGCCTGTTCAAAAATAGTGGTCACAGTGTGCAGTCAAATATGGTTACTTCTGAGATAAAGGAAAACGCAGTCCGTCGCACATGACTTTTCAGGATCCTCCAATAGTGACATCTGACAAGGGTATATCTGCCCGATACAGAGGATTTCTTTAATTTTTTAGAACAGACTCATCGCCTAACATAAATAACTCAAAATCTCGGGCACATGTAGCTGCAAAACTTCCATAACATTTGTTCTTTTAAACTGAAAATGATTAGCCAATATATAGCACCAGAACAGAGGAGCACCTGGACATATCTTTAAAACATCTGTATCTTCATGAAGATATGATAAACTATATTTATTGATTGATACATCTCTATGTAAAACACAATTGTCGTTTTTTATTTTTTCGAACTAATGTGTTTATGATGTTCATGTTTCATGCTATAACGTCTGAAGTATACACAGTTGTAATTAAATAAATAAATACTTCTGTATTGGTGGGACGGATTAAACGCGATAAACAAAATGATAATCGCTCTGACCTGACAAGGTGAGCCACTCCTTATAGTCCATGTGTAAGAATCATGTTTTGTGATGCCATTTGGATATACAATTTATGAAATACGTGTAACACTTTGAGAGCAAGAGTATTCTCTATTTCCACCAAATATACACAGAGGGTTTCACATCACTTTAACATGGGCAACGCCGGGTAACCCTGCTAGTATCTATTATATATTTTGGGAATTCTCTGTGTGTGTGTGTGTGTCCGTGTGTTCGCGATGGACTCGAAAACGGCCGATTTCGATGAAACTTGGTATGTGGGGGGTACTTCGGCCGGGGAGTGGCATGGGCCTATTAATTTGCCCGTGCGACGTGACATTGACCTTGAAATCGGTCATTTCAAGGTCAAACGCCCGAGTATCACGGGATTTCGATGAAAATTAGTGTCTGGTGATACGTATGGGTAGTGTCGTAAGCCTATTCGTTTGCCCGTGCGATGTGACATTGACCTTGAAATCGGGTCAATTCAAGGTCAAATCGCGAATTTTGATGGGATTTCGACGAAATTTGATACGTATGGTTACTTTTGTCCACTGAGTGTTTTGGACGGGTCAAATCGTGACCACGTCCTGACCTTGACCTTCAAAATGATCAATTCGCGATCAAATCGGGTAAAACCGGATGGATTTCGACGGGTACTTTTGTCGGGTACTTTTGTCCGGGCAGTGTTTTGGACGGGTCAAATCGTGACCCAACCTGACATTGACATTCAAAATGGACAATTCAAGGTCAAATCGCGCAAATTGCCGTAAATCAGATGAGACGAAGTCGGGTCCACCTGCTAGTTATATATATATATAACCCGTCATCTGTGTGTGTCAATGTGTTTGTATAACTCGGTCACACTTTTGGTGCGTTTATAACTTTTCAACCATCCGTCCAGCGTAGCCCAAATTTGGACCACTGCCTACATTGTGTCGTAGAAGATGACTCACCAACTTTCAGGCCGATTGGTGAACGAATGCACGAGATCGAACATGGTCCACAAATGCCGTATGTGTACTCAAGTAGACGCTAGTTCTTATGACGTGTGTCGAAATGACGTCATATGATGTCGCACACAAACCACACATGCTTTGCTACAATAACTGTATAGATGAAACTTCCAAGCGTTCTACCATAACATTGGGAAAGGGCGCAAAATTAATTTGTCATCAGGCTGAGTGTGAATATAGGTAAGGGCGTTGATTTTGTTATGGAACTGCATGGGTTGTAGAGTCGAACGTTCAATCATCGTTAGAAATGGGTGCAATTTTAAATATTAATGTTGTGCCCCGAATACCCTCGAACTGAAGAATTGGTAGGCGTCCAGAGGACCAGAACCTTTCGTACTAAATTATTGGCATTAATCCACTTAGACAATACTTGATAAGTATATCCATATGTCCCCCACGAACTACCCATGCAGTGGTTCGATTATATAGCTTAAATATAGGAAAATAAAGTTAATTATTCATAATGTTCGTCATGAAGAATTCTGAAGGTGTTGGTGTGTGGGGCGTCCATGATATTGGATATCCACACATCTGCTGGGCTCCCAGCATCAATTATGCCGTTGCTATCAGCTGACGAATCCGCCTTAGAGCAAACTGGCTACGCCCACCCATATAAAAATGTACCTGGGTAAATCCACCCAGGTTTTTTGGGCCGAAACCCAGGTAAAAATCTATCTACCAAGACATCCACCAACCATCAAGACCCCGCGAAACCTGGGTTTTACCATGATATACCCACCTGAAACTGGATAAAAACCCTGGTATGGGTAAACCTGGGTGTTTCCCACCCAGGTCTACCCTGGTGTTTCCTACCTGGGTGTTTCCCCACCCAGGTGTACCATGGTGTTATTTACCCATGTGTACCCTGGTGTTTCCTACCTGGGTGTTTCCCATCCAGGTTACCTTGGTGTTATTCACCCAGGTGTACCCTGGTGTTTCCTACCTGGGTGTTTCCCACCCAGGTGTACCTTGGTGTTATTAACCCAGGTGTACCCTGGTGTTTCCTACCTGGGTGTTTCCCACCCAGGTGTGCCTTGGTGTTATTCACCCAGGTGTACCCTGGTGTTTCCTACCTGGGTGTTCCCCACCCAGGTGTACCTTGATGTTTCCAACCCAGGTATACCTTGGTGTTTTTTTACGCCGGTGTACCTTGGTGTTTTCTTACCCAGGTGGATTTCCCATTGAGATGCACGTGGGTTAGAAAACCCCAAGGTACACCCAGGTAAGGAAACACCAAGGTACACCTGGGCAGGAAAACACCAAGGTACACCTGGGTAAGAAAACACCAAGGTACACCTGGGTAAGAAAACACCAAGGTACACCTGGGTAAGAAAACACCAAGGTACACATGGGTAGGAAACACCAAGGAACACCTGGGTGAATAACACCAAGGTACACCTGGGTGGGGATACCAAAGTGAAATGATGAGGATGGCAATGAAGTAGATTTTGATGGGATGCAGGGGTATTGTTATCAATGGAGTTGTTTTAGTATAATAGAACATTAAGGAAACTGATTGTGCAGCAATACAAGTTTATTCAAGGACAACAAACTAACTAAAGATAAAATACATGTATAGAAACACATGTAATATATAAATATATAAACTCATTAAACTGCATGGGTTAAAACTTACTGACAACAAGAGTTGGGTTAAAATTTTGATTAAAAAACACTTGCAAAGTCCCTCTTCATACATGTATATGGTATGTTAGGCAAGTTACATGTACATGTAGTTGCAATGTATACTAGTACCGGTACATGACATACCGGTGGACACAAAAATCATTATTTTAGTTCCAATGTCATTTACCAGAATACATGTACATGTTGTACCTTGCAACTACATCTACAGTGAGGTAGTTTTGTCTCATTTAAACTTTCTAAATGGGTTTCTCCCTTTGAATGACATAAACTAATGTGAGTATACACATGAGCTGTGGTGTGAAATACACACCAAAAAATTATTTCTTAGTCTGAGGACATGTTTCCTGTCATTATCTTACTGCTTACAAATATAGATTTGTAATAATGTGCTGTAATGCTCCAGAAATAGTCATATTTTGTCCTGGTTCATAAGAACATATTATTTCTTAGTGTTAGAACAAAAGGTTGTCTGATATTATTTGACTCATAAACCCCCAAATGTACATGTAAACAGAACATTCGGGAAAGAGACACACCATCTTTATCCTGTTTTATATCAGTACTAAGCAGCAATATTGATCAGATAGCAAAATATGCTATAAATAGATTTCAGATGGTAGAGATTAAACAATCACATTAATTGCACCAACTCGAAACAGTTAACATACCCTGTAGAATACAGACTATGATCAAGGAGGGTGTCACACACACCCCCACCCCGCTTTGGTATGTGATATTCAAGCCATTTTCAGGTGGTATGCTATATACATGTACATACCCAATGTTATCTGGTACTAGGATTTCACACGGCAATATAACCGGCATTCACGATTCAGCAAAAAGGCTAGTATGCAGATATAATAGCAGAAAATTATAAAAAATTTGAGTATTTTCCAGCTTAAACAGACCCAAGTGATATATTTTTATCTAATTCAGTCTAATGGCTCTTGATATGTTGATGTTTTGGATACTATTTCAGCAAATGTGAGAAAAAGTGGCTTCTTTGGGGCATCAGCTTGTCTGAAAAATATATCAAGGTCCCCTAAATCCGATACTACATTTCAGAACAATCCAACCAGTGTCCCATGAAATGGTGGATAATAAACTATCATACCAAATTTGATTCAGATTTGATCACACAAACTAAAATTATGATGCGGAAACCAGAAATTAACACGATTCTAAGTCGAAAAAGGGCCATAACTCTCGCAAAAATGAGCGGAGCACACCTATATTCGAACTTGACCTGTATTTTGGTCTGATAAACTTACATACCACATTTGGTTCAGATATGATCACACAAACTGAAGTTATCATCCGGAAACCTACAATTTTCAAAGTTTAAATGTCTATTAGGCGACACCAATTTTTAAGTCTGGTTTACGAACATGTGGGCTGATGTGGGGAGAAAAAAAGTAGATGCAGGAGGGGAAAAAAATAAAAATAAAAAAAATTGTCCCCCCCAATTTATATCAAGTAAATCTTGAAATTTTACATAAATTTTACAAAAATTGTGAAAAAAAAATTTTCGAATGAAATTCTGAACCAAACAAGACATTTCTTGTCATGAAATACATGAAAATATGGATCTGCAAATGATCATAAGCAGAACCGGATGCGACAGCACATGAAATGGAAAAAAAGTTGTAGGAGGTGTTCGTAAACCGGACTTAAAAATTGGTGTCGCCTTATGTGTATATAACTCATATAGCTAACTATTAAAGGTGCTCAATCAGATTCGATGGTCCCCATATAATTAGATTCCAACAACAACATTTTCTTTAGAAATGCTGCTTCAGTAATATCAGAATCGATTAATTGCCCAAAAATAATGCTAACCACTGTCAACTACATGTATAGTATAAAATCGCCTGATACGTTATATTTATCAACATGCTGTTCGACGAAGTTTGACCTTATTATCAACACAAAGCCTCTTCATTTTAGAGTTATCCATCTTCATCCGCAATTTGGTCTGAGACCGTCGGCTCGTCAAATTTTTCTGGGCCACTATTAAGTATCGATGGTGATAAATATTAAAATTTCAAAAATTGATATCTAATAACTCTGAGCTTTGATACATGTAGGTGGGTCCCTCGACTTGATTAAAATATTTTTACCCCCCCCCCCCCGATTCCATATACATGTATATGTAAATAGCAAATGAGGGGCACTTAATCGGATTATGCATCTTTAAACTGTATTTGAATTTAAAGATGCATAATCTGATTAAGGGCCCCCTGAATTAATGCTCGCACATTACTCTTTATTTGGACTTGGGGGGTAAAAGATATTTGGTACGAGTCGAGGAACCCACCACCTATCAAAGCTCAGAGTTATTAGATGTCAATTTTTGAAATATACTATTTTTCACGATCAAGAATTAATAGTGGCCCACGGTCTCGGACCAAATTTCAGATGAAGATGGATAACTCTAAAATCAAGAGGCTTTCTGTTGATAATAAGGCCAAATTTTGTAGAACAACATGTTGATAAATAACATGTCAGGCAATTGTATACTTTAGTTGACAGTGGTTAGCATTATTTTAGGGCAATTAATCAATTCTGATAACGTAACTGAAGCAGCCTTTCTAAATACAAATGTATGATGTTGGAATCTGATTATATGGGTATCATCGAACCGGATTGAGTACCTTTAAAATGAACTGTATCCAGTATAAACATGTTAAACCTGATAATTAATTAGAGCATTCAGTCCCTGTTGACATGCGGTATCCGCTGGTAATCTTACCACAGTAATATGTGTTAACTGTGATAACCAAGTTAATTGTTTTTACCACAAAAATTCTGAATTCTATCTAGACATTTTGAAACAATAAAAAAAAATTCTGGTGTGATTACAATGTCAACTTTAAAACAAAATTCATATAAACATCGCATGAAAAATACAGCCTAACTGCAAATGTGAGGTGGACCACATTCTGCGGCGGTATAACTGACTGCGGTTGATCGCATGAACACGCCTGAATACTGCAGTAATACCCGAGTAATATAAGGCGAGTTGATTAATTAAAGCATAGCTGTAATTTTACATGTATGTTCTATAGACTTTGTTGGGAAAGAGAATATAGCTGTGCGACAATGTTAATCCTGATGAGCTAAGTTAGAAATTTTTCAATCGAAACCTCATAAAAAAAAATTTAAATTCAGTTCTCAATTTTCGAACACTTATAGGAAATTGTTCAAAAATATTGTTAAAAGATGCCCATTCGATTTGACACTGTAAATATACCCTGTTCAAGTGTTCCTGCTAATGTGCTATGATGCGGTTGGGTCCTGCTTAATTGCTATGAATTGCACTACCCGCATCATAGCAATTCAGCAGGACCACCAGCATCATAGCATATTAGCAGGACCACTTGGCCAGTGGTAAAATAGTTTGTTTTCCATACGGATATGTGTTTTCAAATAATCATGTAATGATATCTAACATACATGTATATGATCCCATTTATAGGTTTTATTCATCACGGCCAGATAAACTTTGTATACAGACAGTTTTACCAAACTTAGAATTTTTATTAGGTGCTTTCATTGTAGCTGTAATTACTAGTATTAAAAGAGTGCTCAATAAAGTTTGTTTTATCATTTATGCTCATTTGGAATTTGGATGCTATTTAATTCTGTTTATCTATATAATTGGCTGCACTGCTAAATTTTGACTCATTTCAGTCATTTGATGTCAGTACATGTAGTTGTCCATCGAAATGGCGAACACAACCAAAGACAAATTACAAGAGGAAAGACAACAAATACATTTGATGTGCACTAAAACAGATACAGTAGTGCCCTAAGAAATCGACCCCTTAACCACAGCAGAATTATGTGTAACTTTCAGGATTTAGTCGGATATATGGCTTGTTGCCATTCATCGGAAAGCTCTCCCCGAGTTTAATACCCGTAATTCTGCTGTGGTTAAGGAGTCGATTAATTAGAGCATTACTGTAGTTACAAATGTATGTCTAGCCTCCTGTTGTGTCACTAATAAGATCTTTAATTCACATACGGTACACATGTACATGTACATGTACTATATAGTACCCGTTCAAGCGTTTACAAGTGTCAGTCATCGAGAAACTGACCAAAAGTTTTGGTAGTATATAATATAGGCTAGCACTGCACTTGGGCTACATGTACATGTACTGTAAGTGATTATAATGTACTATTTTTATATTCTGCTGTGAAAGTGTTGCTGAATGAAATTTAAGTTTACCCCGATATTCTAAGTCCGCTCGACTAAGATGGGTTTTTTCTCGAAAACTGATATCTGAATATACATGACTTTTTGTACGTCTTCCACTGGTTGGTATTCCCTCTAAAATGACTAATTTTAACTGATTAGATTAGCCCTGGTATGGAAAACTCTAACTGTTATAGCCCGATGAGCGGTTTACTGCCAACAGCGGTGATGATATGATGACCAGCGTTGTGCATGGCATATGTTGATCCAGGTAAGAATGCTACCATACATTCCAAACATTCATTAAATATCTTATTAATAGTAACCCAAACTACACAAGAGACTAGTATAACTAAGATTGGGCTCGATTAATGATGTGACACTTTCAGTACTTCATTTACTAGTAGCCTGGTACTGGTGGGCCTGGCTACAGATACTTGTTTGGCGTGTTTGAGGCCTGTGGCACAAGGGCAGCAGAATCAATTAAAATTTCTCTTATTGTAGTGTAGTACATGTACATGAATAGTACCAGTAGTACAGCACACAAAGAGGTATATAGTACCGGCACATGTACATGTATTCTCTCTGTTTTCACACATGTTTTTTTTCAATTTAACAACATGAGTCTTTTATGACACATACATGTACTAAAGTGAAAGTAGGCCTACATGTATATAATGTGCACCCAGTATACCGGTACATGTACTGATATATTACATTGCAATACAGTCCGAGTACAATGATATAGCAAAATTATGCATAGTAGAATAACAACCTTTTGTACAAACAGTCCTGACAATGATATACCGGGATATCATGGTGATAGTTCATACATTTGGAATTACCGAATACCTGAGTTTGTGGATAGACCGCTTCGTGCGATGTTTATGTGAATTTTTATTTTTAAGTCGGCATTGCATACGGTAGTCCTATAAACCACACCAGAGAATAGCAATTGTCGGTCAGTGACCAACTTCTTATGTTTATGCAATCGATACAATCCGGTTCTGCTTTTGATGTCCAGTTCGATATTTGTGGTGTGTTCTTGTGCAAAAATATAATTCTAACTAATGCGCCAAAAATCAGGTTTATAAATTTATCCATTCTTGAGCAAGAGCAACTCGTAAAACTTGTATGGTATAACATTCCAAACTGAGTATTTCTGCTATCAAACCATATGATAATAATGTTGAACCGGACATCGAAATCTGAACCGCATTTATGGATTGCAGCACGTGATGTTGAATAAACAGTTATAGAGGATATACAGTAATGCTCTAATTAATCGACTCCTTAACTACAGCAGAATTATGGGTAACTTTTCAGGATTAAGTCGGAAATATGGGTTGATGCCATTCATCGGAAAGCTCTCGGTGAGAGCTTTCCGATGAATGGCAACAAGCCATATTTCGGACTAAATCTTGAAAAGTTACCCATAATTCTGCTGTAGTTAAGGAGTCGATTAATTAGCTCTAGAATTACTGTAACATGGTTTATAATATACAAATGTATACTGTATGGGAAACATCAGAGGTTTACAAAGTAATAAAAACAGTTGATTTGTTCTTTATTCTTGTGGTTATATACACGTACATACATGTATTCTAAAAATAAATGTCCTTTACAACGTGGATCAATGAAATGCGGTTGTTGCATTTAAAATGCATTGAGGGTGCATTGTGTCACGCCACTTTGTAAATGCCTTAATGACAGCATTTAAATTAAATGCACTGCATTGGGAATAATCGCAGTCGCATTGAAATTACCGATCATTGCGCCGAAAAAGTATACTAGTATGAACACCCAAATAACGATACGATAGTGTATTTTGCAATTTTAGTTATAATTTTGTTTAATTTAAATTCACATCTGAATAATTCTGTGTTATTTTCCCACTCCTGGTGTACATGTATATGTTTGGAATCGGACATTCATGATGTAGTTTTCCATTCAAAATGGAATAAACATAAATAAACACTGTTGACATTAATTGTTTTATAATCAGAATCTGAGAATCATGATTCTCATTTTGATTCTAGTAAAAAGTCTTGATTCCCTGTAGAAAGTGAAACACTAACATTTTGATTATTGCCAAAAATCTGATGGATTTTAAGGCCTGCATCAAGACATTTGTTTGTGAATAAATCAAGGTAAATGTGTTAAAATATGAACGCATTTACAAATGCGTTGCTCCAAAATCGCAAAGTAGATTCGAACATGTGGTCGCTTTTCTAAGAAATTTGTGAGTGGTCTGTACATGTACATACATGTAAGTTACTTGACCAATTACACAAGGAGTCGAGGGACACAATCAATGAGGACGTTTGTACTAAAAAATATTTTTTTACGCAAGGAACGAACACAAGGCCACTTTCTTAATTTATATTATGAGCCAACAAGACAGATCGTAAATCGCTGTTATATGACAATATATGTGGCCATCATATTGGTCGACAGGCATGACGCCAACAAAAACCAATCTGTCAGGCCAATATAAAGAAGTCGCGACTTATTGCTGGTGGAACCTATTAAAGGCATCGTTCCATTTCGTTAATAACAACTTACATGTAACATTCACCGCCACCTCTTTACTCTTGGGCTCCAAATAAATATGCATGCACCAGTTGCATCCACGTTTATTATTTTTCTTGGGAAATCCCCCCCCCCCCCCTGCACAGTGCTTATTTGGGTCTGCACGTTTATTAATATTTTGAAGCTATGAAAATTTAAATCAGCACAAATTCAAGATTTCTATATGATTCAGATGTAAAAATGATCAACACGTCTACATTAGTTACTAGCTAAACAAGACATTTTGTCATATGTTTATACTTTACTGTGAAATTGCGTTTCTTCCGTTCTCCATGAACGGATTCTCAAAATGTTTGGTTTTCCAAAAAACAAGGATTCGAACTGTCTGAACTGAACTCCATGCGTTTGTTTAAATAGATGAATAAATAATGGGAAAGACATACAATCCTAGTTCATAATGAATTTAAGTATATAATTATAAATAATAAACGGCGGATTCAACGTGGTCATGGGTTTTGACCGCGTTAAAAAAATCAGCAAACTCTGCATGAACCCCGAAGTTTGCTGATTTTTTCTCGCGGTCAAAACCCCATGACCGCATTGAAACCGCCGTTCATTTCTTATATGAATAACACAATTTAAGATTGGTGAATTATTTCTTTTGGTTAATTTAATAAACGTACAGGACCAAATAACGATCGTAAAGGTGGGAATTTTACCTCGATTTTAATAATCGTACATTAGGCACTCAAGAGTAGTACATATTCAAGTATGTGGCAAACCAAAAAAACACCACATGATACATACATGTACCTGTACTACATGTTGACTCGTATACCTGAACCTGCTATAAAAATTATTTGGTTAACCACAGTTGATGTTTTGCTCAGCGTTCCCCCTGCACTATTATTTGGGTCTGTACTTTTATTAACTTTCAATGGAATTTCCCCCCCCGCACTATTATTTGGGCCTGCACTTTTATTTGGAGCCTGAGAGTAAGTTGCATTGACATTTATTTTCACGAATTACCATGCTAAAGGCCAAAGAAAAAAGATTGTATGTTTCCGGTAAAAGAATTTAGGGTAGGTAGGTAGGGAATTTTTTTTATTTTATTTTATTTTGATATTTTTTATCCAGCTGCAGAAATATTGAACTACCTCGACCAAAGTGACATAAAATGCCAACCCGTGCCATGGGGAAAGTATTACTTGATCAACACAGTGGAAATATACATTAAGATTGATAAAAAATCAAACTTACTTCATGCTTACGTATGTTTTTTATTATATCTAATACCACATTTTCATAAATTTGGCTATAAACTTGGTACAAAATTGATGTCACTAACTTTTTATAAGAATTTTACCAATAATACCGCCATTATACCGTACATGTATTGTGACGATTACATCCCATTGTCTGGGGGTAGCCAGTACACCCACCGAGCATGCCTGGTTTTTGGAAACAGTAGCTACTAGTACATGTATACCCCTAATATATGCAGTGATAACCTCTTTACATGTATATATACAGATACACACCCACCATGTCTGTTGATAGTGTTCCATAAGTCCCAAACAAGACATAAAGCAGGCAGGAGATCCACTCTCAGGAAATTAAAATTGCGAAAATTTTGACTTTTTCTCAAAATATCAATAAAAAGTTTAGGGTTGGCGGGTTATTTTTAGGGTCGGTCGATGTACGGAAACATAGTATCTTTTTTCTTTGGCCTAAGGAACATTGCAACTGGTTTGAAGTAACATGACCGCGTTGCGTCAACACTGGAACTGCATTGATGGTAATTTTCAACATGGTCTCACTGAGGTTCTATCAAATATAAATACTATTAAGGTTGAGGCCAACTTGAGGGAGACAATTATTTTGAGAATATGTGATCCTGTGTTAACATGAGCCTAAGGCGACACCAATTTTTAAGTCTGGTTTACGAACACCTCCTACAACTTTGTTTCCATTTCATGAATTTTTTTTTAAATTTTTTTTGTCCCAAAATATTTTACACGCGTACTGATTTTCATGTGCTGTCGCATCCGGTTCTGCTTATGATCATTTACAGATCCATATTTTCATGTATTTCATGACAAGATATGTCTTGTTTGGTTTGAACAGAATTTCATTCAAAAACATTTTTTCACAATTTTTGTAAAATTTATGTAAAATTCCACGATTTACTTGATATAAATTGGGGGGGACTATCTTTTTTATTTTTATTTTTTTCCCTCCTGCATCTACTTTTTTTCTCCCCACATCGTAAACCAGACTTAAAAATTGGTGTCGCTTAAATATCATCTGATGGAGTCAAAATCATTGAACCGTCACTTATGCATGCACATGTTGTCTTGATGTTGAGTCTGGCTTTCATCATTTTCATTAGTTTTACTGTTAATATCCACCAAAGGTTGAGGTGTTATGGAACAACTGTATGGCATCGTATACTGTTATCTTCCAAGTAAATATGGAGTCTCTAATTCTTTTATCAGTCACGCATCTACTCATCAAATAGTATAATCCTCAAATATTTGTAGCCCAGGTGATCTCGACTGCACTGTACATGTATAAACATTCATCTGTGCACAGTGTGTTTTAAATTTCTTTGCCGTGTAACAACTGTTGTCCCAAGTTTCAATGCCTTGTCCTCCTGGTATGTAGGGATTACCAATTTACCATTGCCGTGTATTAATTTGCAATTTTGATGATGACGCTCACTAAGCTTGTTGATAATTTTCTTTTCTTTGTACCAAGTTTCTACGCCGCGTCCTCCTGGTATTTAGGGATTACCGGTGCCTTTAATAGCGTCAGATGCATCATTGCCAGTTAATGTACATTAGAGTGGAACTGAATTAACAATGTCACATTGACACAGTACTCAGTTAAGACCAGTAAAACAGCAAAAGTAGTATTATTGTACAGCAGGCTTATCACTATCAGTACTTACTACATGTACTGACCCCTTACTATCGTGGATCAATATGAATCTGAATGGTTACGCTGCAGATCCCAATTATGGTAATTTCGCAGCGGGCGAGAGAGTCTCATATCTTTTCCTTCAGCGCACTCTTGACGGAATCCACAGGCTGTTGTTGTAGGATTAAGGATTCCTCCAGCTGATTCCAGTCGCATATAGTTCGAACAAATGTGGAATTAGCGAACTGAGCTGACACGTATGGTATAGCCTCGTAGCACTGACTGTTGTTCCTTTAAATTAGGTGCCGAGGAATTTGGCTGGTGACGTAGCCTGTCAGAACTTTGCTCTGCGATCTAAGACGCCTTGTTTCGGGTGTAAAGTATTGATTAGGTGGTATAGCCGGGACCAATCCACCCACCACCTTACTCATGAATCCCAGCCGATTTATTTTCCGCCGTTTCTGCAATGTTGGTAAATCTAGCTCGCAGAGGATCTTGGTCATATATCCATCTTCTTCGCTGAAACGGGCTGATCTACGCTGGATTCTTTCCAGCTTGTCGATGTGATTTTGTTGGTAGGGGTCCCAGATGGTGTCTGCGTAGTCCATGATCTTCAAACTTCTCAATTCTTCTTCTTCTGGACAGGTGCATTATGCCATTTTATGGGCACCACATTCCACAATGCACCTGTGGCTGGTGACGTAGCCTGTCAGAACTTTGCTCTGCGATCTAAGACGCCTTGTTTCGGGTGTAAAGTATTGATGTACCGGTACCACAAATTCAATTTTGAGAAAATATTCTGGTTATGGCCAGGTAGCTGAGGTACTGTTCAATACTATAGTTGATCCGTTTCGTTATCGCAGCTTAATTCTTACTGTTCCGGGAATTGAAATATTTTTTGTCACATGAAATTCAGTCTTTTTCGATATTTGCGCACATCCATGGGGAGAAATCGGCGAATCTTATATATAAGTCCACAGTTTATCCGTTTGTAGCCAATACACCATTTCCTTCTGTCAATCCGCGTTGATTCGCGACAAAATTAACTCAAAATACCATAAGGAATTATCCGCGCTTCATTTTGAAGAACGATAACTAAAAGTTAAGATTGTAATTTGGCTGCAGAAACGAAACGAAACGAATTTTGAAACACAATAATTGTATTCACTAATATTTTCCTGTTGGTATATGGTCTACTATAGTATATGCAATCATTTATTTGAAATAATAAGTATCACTTAGAGAATAATTCTTACTGATCATTAGAAATCTCTTTATTTTGTATCCCTTTAATATTAAATAATGGCCCTGAAAATTGTCTGTTTGTCAGTTTAATGTTCACTAATTATAGCTAGGCTGTTAGATAAAGTATGATATTGCTTCATTTGTCCGGGGTAGTGTATTGTCATACTGTCATAATAAACTTCAAGTAATAAGGTAACTACTCGTCAATGATGCTTGAATACATAAATGATTAATAAGGTAACAACTACCCGTCAATGATCGACGTCTTAATATAGAAAGGTTTTATAAGGTAACTAACTACACGGCAATGATACTTATTATAGAAGGTTAATAATTTAACTTCTTGTCAATGATGCTTTAATATAGAAAGGGTTAATAAGGTAACTACCCGTCAATAATGCTTTAGTGTAGAAATGGTTACTAAGGTAACTACATGTGTCAATGATGCTTTAATAAAGAAAGGGTTAATAAGATAAAGTTCTACACGTCAATGATGCTTAAATATAGAAAGGGCTAATAGGGTAACTACACGTCAATGATGTTTTAATATAGAAAGGGTTAATATGGTAATTACACGCCAATGGTGCTTTAATATAGAAAGGGTTAATATGGTAACTACCGTCCATGATGCTTTAATATATAACTGGCTACTATGATAACTACATGTCAATGATGCTTTATTGTAGAAAGGGTTAATAATGTAACTAATCACCAATGATACTCATTATAAAAAGGGTTAATAAGGTAACTGCCTGTCAATTATTGCTTCAACGTAGAAAGGGTTAATAAGGTAATTACACGCCAATGGTGCTTTAATATAGAAAGGGTTAATATGGTAACTATCAGTCAATGATGCTTTAGTATAGAAAGTGTTATAATATGGTAACTACACGTCAATGATGCTTTGATACAAAAATGGTTAATAAGGTAATTACCCGTCAATGGCGCTTTAATATAGAAATGGTTTATAATGTAACTACTCACCAATGATACTTAGTATAGAAAGGGTTGTTTAATGTAACTACCTGTCAATTAATGCTTTAATATAGAAAAGGTTAATAAGGTAACTACACGCCAATGATACTTAGTATAGAAAGGGTTGGTAAGGTAACTACACGACAATGATACTTTAGTATATAGAGGGTTAATTAGGCAACTACCCGTCAACGATGCTTTAATATAGAAAGGGTTGATAGACATGCACATAACTTACTGATTATAATTAGCTTGATGCACTGATGACAGTTATTTTTTAGCCATTGATGGTCACATTAATAGTTAAAACAGTTGTTCGTTCTTTTTCCATGCACACAATCATATAGACTTGATGGTCTTAGTTACATCAGGACAAGTTTATTTATTTCAGTTTTACATTTCCCGAAGCTTCTTTCCGAAGGGTGTCGGGACAGTTGGTCGGGAAGGTTTTAAACAATTCACTGTCATTTTTACGAGATATTAACAATACTCGATCTGCATGCATTCTCTCACACAAAGCGTGTTTTGTGAATAATATCACATTCATATCATCATTATGCTATAGTATTAGTATATCCTTGAGAAAATTATCATTATTTGATAAATGTTATTTCTAAATTATAACCTACAGCAAAGTCCGCCCGTCCCTTTAACCATGTGTCATTTGGCCACCATAACTATAACACTATCTCTAATATTCTTCATTGTAATATATGGGGGATGTGAGATACAAATAACACTCCCACCCTAGAGCTAAGACAATAATTTATTTGATGATGTGCTCGTCTTGTGAAATGTTTAGTTATTCTAGCAGTCCTTGGTACCTGAAATGACAATACCGAAATACATAGTCTTCGCTAACCCCAAATAAACAACAATAACACTCTTCTGCCAAAGCGATGTGCGCATTTATTGAGAACGCCTTATACATAATTAGGTGTGCACAATCACGGCAATTCATATTTCACTCACATTATTTGTAATGTGAAGCACTGTGAAAACAATATCAAATTATAACTATATATATTCAGGCATTCAAAGTTTGCTCATACGAAACACTAAATTATTTCTCCCTGGTCTACTTACCTAGTCTAATGTTCCGTAGCCGTTCAGGAAAAACCATAGATAAAACCATTTTTGGGGAAAACCCTATGGAAACCTGTCTCCGGAAAACTGTACAAGTGCCATGTACTGCTACGCAACAAAATTTGGTGTCCGGAGTTCACACAAATAAATATAAAAACACTCGATATAAGTACTTTTGTAAACATAAAAAATAATCACACTGTATATAATATAAAGTGCAAAATTATCTTCTATATATCTCTTTGGGAAACCGAATTACATTCGTTTTGTTTGTAAAATTGTGTGCGGTCGTCACGCGCTTCGCTTGAAAACTGGCTCTACGCAGAATATCCTCGATCATTCACTAAAACATCACGTGACCAATATATGGGACTCCCCATTGGTCAATACTCATGAGTTGTTTATTTCGTGCAACGGTACAAGACATAATTTTCCCGCTATACTTGGCGAAACGCGGGAAAATATAAGTCTTCCCTAACCCCAAATAGACAATAATAACACTCTTCTGCCAAGAAGCGATGTGCGCATTGAAAAAGAACAAAGAGCGGCATGTAAACATTTACATATGTAACGAACGTGTTAGACATGACTTTAAATATAAGCATTGTAATGAACATGGACAACAATAGTAATTACACATTCAAAGATTCAGCGCTCTCGTCACTTTGAGATGATTTTCCAGAGTATCTTTAACATATCCATCCTTACACACATCAGACCTCCAACGCCCATGGCGTTTTAAACATCTTTCTGTGACGTTTTTGCTTGCGGCGTCCGAAGCCCCTCCTGATCGTAAAGAATGCAGACCAATATTGAGATTTCCAGTAACAATCTTATGTCTCTGTAAAATGCATTCCCTTGTCCTTGTGTAACTCAATATTTTGTTTTTAGAAATGATGAACATTTGCTTCCTGATCTAGTTATAGGTCGGAACACAAACACATTTGTTGAAAAATCCAAACCGGCAATATTTGAATATTTTAAAAACATTTGATGGGGACAAGCACAACTATCCCCTTTTGAAATCAGGACCTCTTTTCCATCTCGATATTGGTCTGTCTGTCTTACTTTTCTTAATTGTAACTGCTAAATATTCAGCATATATTTTGATGTCACTACACATTAAATTACTTAGCTCATCGTATCTCAAAAAACCTGCAAAACTGATCAAAATCATACATAAATCAGGAAGTTCCTTTAGCATGTCAGCTGAAACCGGCTGTTTCTTATTAACCACTTTGGAAGAGTTACGCTTTGATGATTCCAACATCATTTTCACCAAGCCGTTGCCGGTGGGATCTGTTAAACCGTTTATGGTGTGCGCCCACTTAATCGCATAAAACAAAGCATTTACAGAACTCGACGAAGAGCCGAAGTCCATAACGTCCGATATGAACATGGGGACATGAATTGGTTCTGCTGGCAAACAGCCAAAGTTTTTGGACTCACAGTATCTTTTCCATTTCATGAAAGAACGAAAGTATGTTTTATTGGTAGCGTCACTTCTAGTCCCGATTAGATGATGAATTAGACGTTTCTCATATTTCCCGCCGTCATCGTTCACACCAGCAGCGGCTAACTTCTCTCGAACCGTAGGCCCCATGTTCAGCTCTGAAAATGAATCAATACACACGAATTAAGCGAACACAGTAAATATGTCACAGTATGATTAATCAAATCTTACTTTCAGTGCAATTAACTGAAAAGTTGTAGATTTCTTCTGAAAAATACCGTTATTTCCTCTTCCCGTTTCAATCTTACACACCGGTAAAACATGAACAGTTTGATAGCTTCATCGAAATGATTAGCCTTCGCATCGTAAATGATTGGCCAATAAGGAGCCGATACCCACTCAGGTATTATCAATGTACCATTTGCTCGTTTAGCGCACATTTTCTTAAATACTTTAATCACCAATCTTGGTGGAGGAACTAGCCAATTATTTTCGCCTTCCCAATTTTGATGGAAAGCATCGATACCCTCTGTTCCCGGACACCACCATCGGCTATTAAACCGATTACATTTCGCATTGTAAACAGATGCAAATCGATCGACCATGTGAGGACCCCATAGGTCGTCCAGAAAATGGAACATTGGATGAGAAATACCCCAATCATCAGAGTCTCCAACTCTCCTCAACAAATCTGCTTTGCAATTGTCCGATCTCGGTATCCAAATTGGACGGGAAAACACGTTATTCTTAGAACATGTGTCTTGGATTTCAGACGCTATACCGTGCAGTTCTTTCTTTCTACTTCCAATTTTAAGAATTTTAACCACATTTTGATTGTCCGTAAAAATCTATACATTTGAATTTTGTAATATTTATACAGAACTCTTTAATACTCTATGAAGAGCCTCAATTTCACGCCACGGTGAACTCTTGTCGGCTTCGGATTCATTCCAACAGCCTGTAACATTTAAAATGTCAGCGGAATTGATATCTAGCTCAAAAATCGAAACGGTTCGTTCGTTATATATGCAAGCTATGTTTTCGTCGCGACAGCGTTTATTTGTAGTCAAATGACTAGAAGGTGAATATACTTGCCTCTCGGTTTCAACTGCCGTCTCTGTCATATGACATTGGGCAAAACCAGTCAAATGACTATTTGTTGTCATATTGGTCAACTGACCGACAACTCCACCAATTGTCAACTGACGTTCTGTTAAACTGTCGGTCAAATGACTTTTAATATCATGATTATTCACAAAACCACCGTAACCCAATCCTGAAGCATCAAAATATAATGAACAATCAAATACTATTGTGTCATTGGCATCCAGAGGCGATACGTTTAAACGGAAAACATTGCCTCTCCAATATGTTAGCTCATCTCTCGCCTCCACAGACACAAATACCAAATAATTCCAGCCCATCATGGAAACAATGCATCTATATAACGCCCTTGTATTTCTTTGGACTATGTCCCCAAAAACTAATTTTAGTGAACTTATCTGTCCCACTATACCAGCTAGAAACCTTACCGGTAAAATTGAAAAATAGCTTTTCAACAACTGAGCCAAAGCTGAATTAATACACATAACCAGTTTATTAATTCTGGCTTCCGAAACCTTCACAACACCCGTCCCAGTATCACAGATAAAACATATCCATGGAACTGATTGTTTAGCCACCCAACAAGACTTCTCCTCTGCTATCAAAAAACCGCATTCCAAAAGATCCGATCTAACTTTTAACGCCAATGCATTGGACTCGATTACGCCAATGTTTGCCCCAATTCCGTCGTCTAAAAACATTATTATGCGATATCCAGAGGCCCTCCAGTATTTAACAACTTCCCTCATTAGTTCTGAGAAAATAAAACTGGCCGACCCAATTCCAAATGGTAAAACAGCAAACCTGTAGAAATTAACACCACCGCCCATGTAAGACCAAGAGAAACCTAAATAGTCTCTATAATATTGGTGAATAACCAAATGGTGATATGCAGTTTCAAATAAAACGTAAAAAACAACACCAATCACCAGTGGAAAATATGTCCAAAGCAACTTTGCCATCTTCGTGTTTGCAAGCAAAATCTGCAAGAAAAGGATTAATGTATCGGCAATCCAAAACCAATCGCATCTTGGCCCCCTTTTCAAAAAGCTACCGTCAATGGGTTAACAACCTTTGACTGATTTTGTATTAATTCAATACATCCCATTTTAAGTAGTTTTTCTATTTCACCCTCTACAAAATCCGCATTGCCCCTTGCCGATCGATTATTTTGTAGAAAAATTGCATCTGGTGAATCAATCAATGGAATTCGGTATCCTTCAAGTATACTCAATATATACGGACTTGCTCCGATATTTTTCCATTTATCCAAATGAAACTTTAATCTTCCAAATGGAGAATTAATATCATGAGTTAAAGTACAACAACCCAAAATTGTAGCGCACTACTAGTTGGGGAATTCCCACATTCATCAGGTTGAGTATTATTTATACTTAACTTATCGGCCAACTGGCCCTGCCTGTTCTGCGCACAAAACACAACTCGATGTCCGTGTTTTCCACAGCCCCAACACGCTCCACTGAATCCTGTTTGATTACGATAGATTGGCTGAATGGACTGAGTCGGTTGTGCTGATTGACGAGGTGTTGTCGAATCATAGGGGTGAGTGCGACTCGGCGTTTTCTTCTTTCGCAGCTTAATCTTTTGGCCAGCTTTTACGATCGACTTCGATAAGAGTCTTTCATCATCCGAATTGTCCGCTATAGGATTAGCGAGATACTCTCCCGCAGTGGCCCACCCGTGTTCCGAACTGTCGGCAACTTTGATAAGTTTTTGGCGGAACACTAAATCTGCAATACCTTCTGCTAACTTTTCTTGTGCTGGTTGAATAGAATTATTGTCCAATAACACATCAGCCTCCTTGATCTTGTTTGCAATGGAAGTGTTGAACTTAAATTGGTCCTCACAACGTTTCCGCTTGAACACAAACTGATCTGCGCACGTATCCTGAATCTTGGCGATTAGTAAATCATTGTTCAGCTTTGGGTGTGATCCAAATCACCTTTAAACGTTTGAAGCTGTGCCTTCATCATAGTTTCCATGCTGGATAACATTTCTTTTTGGCAAACAGTCATTGAAGCTTTTAAACGATTATCTATAACAGCGTTCAAATTTGCGGCGTCCATTGTAAAATTGTGTGCGGTCGTCACGCGCTTCGCTTGAAAACTGACTCTACACAGAATATCCTCGATCATTCACTAAAACATCACGTGACCAATAAATGGGACTCCCCATTGGTCAATACTCATGAGTTGTTTATTTCGTGCAACGGTACAAGCCATAATTTTCCCGCTATACTTGGCGAAACGCGGGAAAATATGATTACCGAAAAGTATGAAAGTCACATGGCGATTTGCGCTTCAAAATACACCTGATATTCCCTTTTGAATTTTTCCTGGTATCGAAATATAGGTTGAGAAATAATTGAACTAATTGGACATTTTTTACTAAAGCCCTTTTGTGGCACATATTTGACATTTGTAAGAGTTTAATACATTATAACTGTACACACACCATATTATGTTACTGGGACCTCGTATGGGCACTAGTGGAGATGACATTAAGATTTGGCATGTAACATATGGGATGGTGAGTTTAAAACCTTCCCGACCAACTGTCCCGACACCCTTCGGAAAGAAGCTTCGGGAAATGTAAAACTGAAATAAATAAACTTGTCCTGATGTAACTAAGACCATCAAGTCTATATGATTGTGTGCATGGAAAAAGAACGAACAACTGTTTTAACTATTAATGTGACCATCAATGGCTAAAAAATAACTGTCATCAGTGCATCAAGCTAATTATAATCAGTAAGTTATGTGCATGTCTATCAACTCAGATTATCTGTTACTAGATGGTCTCACAACAACTAAAGTGTCAAAGATTCAGATAAATATGTATTGGAAATATGTTGCAGATCTTGTCTGGGTTTATACGAAACATGCGTCTTGGTTTTGGAATTTAAATTTGAAACCCCAAAACGCTCTCATAAATTGTACTACAGGTTCGCCGCTGGATCTGGGTTACAACCTGTTTGGAGAAGCCGGTTCACAATTCTACATGATGATGTTCACATATATGAGAAATCATTTTGAGGCCACAAAAGAATGCGGCGATGTAAATGGACATCTTATCAAGATCGAGAACGAGGCCATGTGGAACACAGCCAAACAAATCATGATTGACAACAGTATGGGTGAGTATATCTGCTACACGAAATATAACGAAAACAATTACTACAACGGGGACCATTACTACAACGGGGACCATTACTATAACGAGTTTTGTTTGTATAAGTCTCAGGGCCGGGAACTATATATACATAATAATTTGTTCAAACATGACTGTAATATTTCGCGCCTGGAAATTTCAGTATTCATGTTTTCTATATTCAGCAACCTATTAGACCACTGAGTTACACCAAAAACTCACTGCGGCTAACGCAAAACCGGACGTGGTAATTGAATCACTTGAACATGCACTTATATCACAACTGTTAGATTTATATTGGGATTAGATTCATAGTGAGCTAGCGACATTAATATATAGTACATTCGCCATTGTTTTGGGTTGCGTTTTGTATGCAGGTGAAGAAAACGACGAATACTCGCTTCAATGTGAGACATTTTCAAGCAAATTATGACGTAGGTTCCCGACCGTGTATTCTGGGAGGTATCAAGGTTAAGTCGGAACTTTCCAATAATTGGAACGCGAGATTTACCAGTTGAAAATCCTGCAACACATACTTTTATGTTAGTATACACATCACTTAAAGGGACACAAGGTACTCATGGTGAGTAAATGTGCAATATATATATATATATATATATATATATATATATATATATATTATCTTTTCTATACTATATATTTTGAGAACTCCGTATATATATATGTGTGTGTGTGTGTGTGGGTACAAAACGCGTGTACAGATTGAGCTCAAACTTCCTATGTAAGTGTAAAATACAACCGACACGACCGTGGTCGCGTTTTTGAGAAGCTCAGAGCACCCTTTATCCACTCCCAAATCACCGCAAAGGCACGGCGGGGGTTAATCGCGTTGATAGTTAAAGAGCGTTACTATCCGCAGTGTCGTTGATAAAGAGCGTATGTGCGTAAATGTGATTCTTACGTCTGGGTCTGGGCATGTGCGTCATTATACAGACATGAGCGTGCAGTGTGATTCTTACGTACTTATGGCTTCGTAGGAACGCGGATCGGGTCACTTTTTCCGCCCTAGGTGATCTTCACCTTGAAACGGGTACCCACAAATGATATATATGTGGGTGTCCTTTATAGACTGGAACCGATTGAGCTCAAACTTGCTACCTACCGGATGTGTCATGGACGGGTTAAATTGACACTGGGGGGAATTTCTCAAGAAAATAATAGACGGGCAAGCATGTTTATTTCAAATTATTTGGAGCCCAAAAGTACAAATCTGCAGTATTTAGGACACATTTCCACTGTATATTTGATATGTCAACATTAGCCAGTCCCAAGAAATCATTTTATCTACTATATATTTTGAGACTTCCGTATATATATATGTATGTGTGTATATATGTGTGTATGTGGGTACTTCATAGAATCGAAAACGGCTGCGCGGATCGAGCTCAAATTTTGTATATAAGTGTAAAAACCCACGGGGATCGTCCACGTCGCATTTTGGACAAGCTCAGAGCACCGCTTCTCCCTTTCCAGTCACAAAAAATGGCACCGTGGGGGTTAACACACCAACGCTCCTTATATCTTCCATATTGGGAGATATAACCGGTTAACGCTCTTTATAGTCATCAAGTTATTGATCTAAGAGGCGTAACTCTACATTTTTTATTAGTTTTCGCAATGTGATTCTTACGTCTGGGTCTCGGTGTGTGCGTCAGTGTACAGACATGAGCATGTTGTGTGATTCTTACGTACTTAGGGCTTCCTAGGAACGCGGATCGGGTCAGTTTTTCCGCCCTAGGTGATTTTCACCTCGAAACGGGTACCCACAAATTATATATATGTGTGCATGTGTCCTTTATAGACTCGAACCGATTGCGCCCACACTTACTACCTACGGGAATTGTCATGGACGGGTTAAATTGTGACCCCGACCTGACCCTGACCTTGAAAATTATCAATTGAAGGTCAAATCATGTTTCTGACGAACGCCGCCAGTGGCGGGCTAACCATCTATTATATATTTTTGGAAGATCTGTCTGTGTGTCTGTGTGTGTCTGTGTGTCTGTGTGTTCGCGATGGACTCGAAAACGGCCGAACCGATTTCGATGAAACTTGGTATGTGGGGATATTTTCGGCCGAGAACTGACATAGGCCTATTAATTTGTCCGTGCGACGTGACCTTGACCTTGAAATCGGGTAATTCCAAGGTGAAACGCCCGAATATCACGGGATTTCGATGAAACTTGGTATGTGGGGGTACTTTCTTATGGCGAGTCTCTTAAGCATATTCATTTGCCCGTGCGACGTGAGCTTGACCTTGAAATCGGGTAACTTCAAGGTCAAATCGCCAATTCTGATGGGATTTCGACGAAATTTGATACGTGGGGTTACTTTTGTCCACTGATTGTTTTGGACGGGTCCAATCGTGACCCCGACCATACCTTGACCTTCAAAATAATCAATTCAAGGTCAAATCGGGTAAAACCGGATGGATTTCGACGGGCACGTTTGTCGGGTACTTTTGTCCGGGCAGTGTTTTTGGACTGGTCAAATCGTGACCCCAATTGACCTTGGCCTTCAAAATGGCCAATTCAAGGTCAAAGCCCGGACGAAGTCGGGTCACCTTCTAGTCTATTATATCTTTTGGAAGATCTGTGTGTGTGTGTGTGTGTGTGTGTGGTGTCTGTGTGTGTGTGTTCGCGATGAACTCGAAAACGGCCGAGCCGATTTCGATGAAACTTGGTATGTGGGGGTATTTTCGGCCGGGGGTGGCATGGGCCTATTAATTTTCAGATCATAGGTCAACTTTTCACGTGCCGAGGTCAAATCTGTTTTTACGCTGTGTTACGGGACTTTCATTTGAGTTCGGTGCTTATATATCGATTCGAAACAGCGCGAATAATAAAATGCCAGTCATAATGACACTGTGAGAATCTTTCGTGTTTCCTCTTTCCAACGATATATAATGCGTATGTATCCGTTTTAGTTATCTGCCTCAATTATCAAGAAGAAGTGGTACTATCTTCCATCAGGATAAAAACAATGCGTAACTTATATGACGTCGTTGGAGGTCATAACGTTAGATCACGTTAACGCTTAACCGGCCGATGCATTTGACTGTTTCATACGTCTTGGCGATATCTCTGGCACGTTGAAACTTGATAATTAATGAGCGTGTGTATATGAGGCGCGTTTATATACTTGAGTGGAAATCAAATCGGGTTAAACTGGCGGATTTTTACGGACGAAATTTGATGCATAGGGTATCTCGGTATCCGCTGGGCCGATTTCCCGGTATCCGCTGGGCCGATTTCCACCATTTTTGGGGTGTTGGTGTTTGACCCCAACTGACCTTGACCTTCAAAATGGTCAATTCAAGGTCAAAGCCCGGACGAAGTCGGGTCACCTTCTAGTATATATATATATATATATATATATATATATATATATATATATTATATCTACTATATAATTTGAGACTTCCGTATATATATATGTGTGTGTATATATGTGGGTACTTCATAGAATCGAAAACGCGTGTACAGATTGAGCTCAAATTTCGTATCTAAGTGTAACATCTCACCGACACCGCCGTGGTCGCGTTTTGGAGAAGCTCAGAGCACCCGTTCTCCAATCTCAGTCACAAACAAACGGCACTGCGGTGGTTAATCAAGTGATAATTTAATGAGCGTTTGTTTTTGACGCATCGCTATAAAGAGCGTTTATTTTACCATTCAACGTTATTAGTATCTGCAGAGAGATATACGGGATTTTGAGTGGTTTCCTATGCGGGGAGATTTATTGGATGCCATAGTACTCTTACAACATTTCTGCAATATAGTTGCCTCAAAGTGTTCAGCGTCATTGTTATAGTATGTATGACACTTAGGTCAGGGCTTATGGGGGTAGTTAGTTTGGATATAGGCATAATGCTTCTCAGAAATCCAGGCAGACGAGATCTCGGAAACGGTGGAGCTATCGACTTAAAATTTGGTATGTGAATGTATCTTGCCCCGGATACGAATTTTATCGGGTCGCCGGGTCCGTGCGACGCCAGCTTGGCGCATGCGCAGACCAGATCTCGGAAACGGGTTGATCTATCGACTTGAAATTTGGTATGTGAATAGCCCGGACAACGTCAGGCTCATCATTAACTCATTGGAAAACAAAAAAATTAATTAATTAAAAAAATTAATTAAATTTTTTTTAAATTGTCATGTTTCTGACGATTGCCGCCAGTGGCGGCCTAACCTGCTAGTATATATATAATTATATATATATATATATATATATATATATATGTGTGTGTAAAACATCACCACTAAAAAGAACATGGATAAATAGATAAAATGTGTTCTTATATTAATTACTGAAAGTTTGTGTGTTGAGATCGTAGTCATAAACAAATATGTTACAGCGATTTGTCAACAAACATTGCTAAATGTGTAAAAGTGGTTTCCACGCCCGAGGTATGTCAGGAGGTGGAAAGTTTAGATGGACCTACACAGAAAACTACTTCACTGTTAAGCTAGTACACCACGTGAAAGAATCTATGCTATCTGAAGACCACATCAAGCATAGTATATAACAATAAATAATAAATAACAATAACAATAATTATTTTCCATCCCTTTACTAACACCTTTTCTGATTGGACAAAAGCCGCCACGTGATAATCCGGGGATAAAGTCATATTGGACTCCCGAATGTCATATTGGACTCCCAAGTGTGCAATATGCCTTTTTTTATCGGGACTCTGTCACGTCACAAATTAACTCGATTGCGAAATGAATCTGTGAAATTGTGATGCGCCCGCAACACTGGTGGATTTAGTAGACGTTTCACTTCCGCATTGAGTGTTTTTTCTCTCTTCCGCGTTTACTTTTCCAAATCATGCTTTATGATGAGCAAAATACAGGCTTTTATGGAGAATTAAGTGCCGACATATAACAAAAATAACCACAAAAGTTTTATTCCCAAAATTTGGATAAACATGCTGATGGATAATAAAAATGTCATTATACAATGTTGTGTACAGTATGAGTTTTTCTTGTACTCGTTCCTGTTGTGGTGAAAAGTCATATTGGACTCGACACTGCATGTCTCGTTTATGTGGTGCTAGCTTAACAATTAAGTAGTGTTATGTGTAGCCACATCTAAACTTTCCACCTCCCGCCATAACCCAGGCGTGGAAACCCCTCAACACAAATAGCATATATGAGTCTGAATATGATTTTCTGAATATTGTTCAATGCTTTGACCTTTTCCAGTGTTTACCGTCAAGTTTTTATTAAACTTTGGTTCCTTATTGGACTAATTGTACGTTGCTATGTAATTCCACTGTAACAGTAATGTTAACATAATAATGGTTTCGACATGCGATATATCATTATTAGGAGAGTTATCAATAATGAAAATAATAACAAATGCTATCTATTTTTTCGTGTAATTGTTGATAACAGTTGTTTTACAGTACACCCTCCCCCCACAAATCACACATTTTCCCCGTTTTTACTATTTTTTTCCTAATTTTTTTTTACATCCAATCCCTAGTACGAAGAAAACAAACATGTTGCAGAAATTAAAACAATGTGAATGTATTTCCCTGCGTCCTATAATTATATGTGAATTGGTCTCTAACACTATATGCGGGTTTCTTCAGTGCATTTTGTTATAAAAATTGAAGTTGGAAAGATTTTGTTCTATGCTCATTTAGTCCGGGAGCTAATAGGGGTACCCTTGCAGCCACTGGGACTTAACTTTACCCCACTAATACTCATTCACGATCATATCATTGAGGTCCGGAGGGTGTGGGATATCTCTCGAATACACAGAGTTCTCAAAATATATAGTAAAGACTAGCCGATGAGCCCGACGTTGTTCCGGCTATTAAAAAACCAAATTTCAAGTCGATAGCTCCACCCGTTTCCGAGATCTGGTCTGCGCATGCGCGAAGCTTGCGTCGCACGGGCTCGGCGATCCGATAAAATTCGTATCCGGGGCAAGATACATTCACATAGCAAATTTCAAGTTTCGTCCCGATCGGTCGAGAATCGTAGATTTGTATAAATGACAGACAGACAAACAGACAAACAGACAAACAGAGGTCTTCAAAATATATATGAGACTAGCCGATGAGCCCGACGTTGTCCGGGCTATTCAAAAACCAAATTTCAAGTCGATAGCTCTATCCAGCCCGACGTTGTCTGGGCTATTCAAAAAACAAATTTCAAGTCGATATCTCCACATGTTTCCGAGATCTGGTCTGCGCATGCGCGAAGCTGGCGTCGCACGGGCTCGGCGACCTGATAAAATTCGTATCCGGGGCAAGATACATTCACATAGCAAATTTCAAGTCGATAGCTCCACCCGTTTCCGAGAACTCGTCTGCGCATGCGCCAAGCTGGCGGCGCACGGGCTCGGCGACTCGATAAAATTCGTATCCGGGGCAAGATACATTCACATACCAAATTTCAAGTCGATAGCTCCACCCGTTTCCGAGATCTCGTCTGCGCATGCGCGAAGTTGGCGTCGCACAGGCTCAGCGACCCGATAAAATTCGTATCCGGGGCAAGATACATTCACATACCAAACTTTAAGTCGATAGCTCCACCCGTTTTCGAGATCTCGTCTGCCGGGATTTCAGAGAAGCATTATGCCTATATCCACACTAACTACCCCCATAAGCCCTGGCCTAAGTGTCATACATACTATAACAATGATGCTGAACACTTTGAGGCAATTATATTGCAGAAATGTTGTAAGAGTACTATGGCATCCAATAAATCTCCCCGCATAGGAAACCACTCAAAATCCCGTATATCTCTCTGCAGATACTAATAACGTTGAATGGTAAACAAACGCTCTTTATAGCGATGCGTCAAAAACAAACGCTCATTAAATTATCACTTGATTAACCACCGCAGTGCCGTTTTTTTGTGACTGAGATTGGAGAACGGGTGCTCTGAGCTTCTCCTAAACGCGACCACGGCGGTGTCGGTGGGATTTTACACTTACATACGAAATTTGAGCTCAATCAGTGCACGCGTTTTCGATTCTATGAATTACCCACATATATACACACACACATACATATATATATACGGAAGTCTCAAATTATATAGTAGACTAGCAGGTTAGCCCGCCACCGGCGGCTTGTCCGAAACATAACATTTTTTTAATTTTTTTTTTAATTTTTAGCTCCACGCGTTTCAATAAGAAAAATTTGTACCCGGTAGCTCCACCCGTTTCCGAGACCTGGTCTGCGCATGCGCAAAGCTGGCGTCGCACGGGCTCGGCGACCCGATAAAATTCGTATCCGGGGCAAGATACATTCACATACCAAATTTCAAGTCGATAGCTCCACCCGTTTCCGAGATCTCGTCTGCCCATGCGCTGCACGGGCGTCGCACGGGCTCGGCGACCCGATAAAATTTGTACCCGGCGCAAGATACATTCACATAGCAAATTTCAAGTCGATAGCTCCACCCGTTTCCGATATCTCGTCTGCACATGCGCTGCACGGGCGTCGCACGGGCTCGCCAATACGACAACGAACACCGCCTGGTCAAACTACACACACGAACCAAGTTTCGTCCCGATCGGTCGAGAATCGTAGATTTGTATAAAGTACCCACACACACACACACACACACACAAACATAAATATATAAGAGAGATATGTAAATTAGATAGATTGTATCAAAATATATTGGAGAGATATGTAAATGATCTACACACCATTACTGGTGTTTGTCAAAGTTTAGTGGGGTATATCAATACTCATTCATGATCATATCATTGAGGTCCGGAGGGTGTGGCCTATCTCTCGAATACACAGAGTTCTCAAAATATATAGTAAAGACTAGCCGATGAGCCCGACGTTGTTCCGGCTATTAAAAAACCAAATTTCAAGTCGATAGCTCCACCCGTTTCCGAGATCTGGTCTGCGCATGCGCGAAGCTTGCGTCGCACGGGCTCGGCGATCCGATAAAATTCGTATCCGGGGCAAGATACATTCACATAGCAAATTTCAAGTTTCGTCCCGATCGGTCGAGAATCGTAGATTTGTATAAATGACAGACAGACAAACAGACAAACAGACAAACAGAGGTCTTCAAAATATATATGAGACTAGCCGATGAGCCCGACGTTGTCCGGGCTATTAAAAAACCAAATTTCAAGTCGATAGCTCTATCCAGCCCGACGTTGTCCGGGCTATTCAAAAACCAAATTTCAAGTCGACAGCTCCACATGTTTCCGAGATCTGGTCTGCGCATGCGCGAAGCTGGCGTCGCACGGGCTCGGCGACCCGATAAAATTCGTATCGGGGCAAGATACATTCACATAGCAAATTTCAAGTCGATAGCTCCACCCGTTTCCGAGATCTCGTCTGCGCATGCGCTGCACGGGCACCGCACGGGCTCGCCAATACGACATCGTCCACCGCCTGGTCAAACTAAACACACGTTCCAAGTTTCGTCCCGATCGGTCGAGAATCGTAGATTTGTATTAATGACAGACAAACATACATACAAACATACAAACAGAGGTCTTCAAAATATATATGAGACTAGCCGATGAGCCCGACGTTGTCCGGGCTATTCAAAAACCAAATTTCAAGTCGATAGCTGTACCCATTTCCGAGATCTGGTCTGCGCATGCGCGACGCGGGTGTCGCACGGGCTCGCGAATACGACAACGTCCACCGCCTGGTCAAACTACACACACGTACCAAGTTTCGTCCCGATCGTTCGAGAATCTAAGATTTGTATCAATGACAGACAAACATACATACAAACATACAAACAGAGGTCTTCAAACTATATATGAGACTAGCCGATGAGCCCGACGTTGTCCGGGCTATTCTAAAACCAAATTTCAAGTCGATATCTCTACCCGGGGCAAGATACATTCACATACCAAATTTCAAGTCGATAGCTCCACCCGTTTCCGAGATCTGGTCTGCGCATGCACGAAGCTGGCGTCGCACGGGCTCGGTGACCCGATAAAATTCGATAAAACGGGCTCGGCGACCTGATAAAATTCGTATCCGGGGCAAGATACATTCACATAGCAAATTTCAAGTCGATAGCTCCACCCGTTTCCGAGATCTCGTCTGCGCATGCGCGAAGCGGGCGCCGCACGGGCTCGCCAATACGACAACGTCCACCGCCTGGTCAAACTACACACACGTACCAAGTTTCGTCCCGATCGGTCGAGAATTGTAGATTTGTATCAATGACAGACAAACATACATACAAACATACAAACATACAAACAGAGGTCTTCAAAATATATATGAGACTAGTCGATGAGCCCGACGTTGTCCGGGCTATTCAAAAAACCAAATTTCAAGTCGATAGCTCCACCCGTTTAAGAGATCTGGTCTGCGCATGCGCGAAGTTGGCGTCGCACGGGCTCGTCGACTCGATACAATTTGTACCCGGCGCCAGATACATTCACATAGCAAATTTCAAGTCGATAGCTCCACCCGTTTCCGAGATCTCGTCTGCGCATGCGCTGCACGGGCGTCCCACGGGCTCACCAATGCGACAACGACCACCGCCTGGTTAAACTACACACACGTACCAAGTTTCGTCCCGATCGGTCGAGAATCGTAGATTTGTATAAAGAACAGACAGACAGACAAACAGACAGACAGATTGTTTCAAAATATATAAGAGACTAGCCGATGAGCCCGACGTTGTCCGGGCTATTCAAATATCAAATTTCGTTGTCCGGGCTATTCAAAAACCAAATTTCAAGTCGATAGCTCCACCCGTTTCCAAGATCTGGTCTGCGCATGCGCGAAGTTGGCGTCGCACGGTCTATAGCTCTACCCAGCCCGACGTTGTCCGGGCTATTCAAAAACCAAATTTCAAGTCGATAGCTCCACCCGTTTTCGAGATCTGGTCTGCGCATGCGCGAAGCTGGCGTCGCACTGGCTCGGCGACCCGATAACATTCGTATCCGGGGCAAGATACATTCACATACCAAATTTCAAGTCGATAGCTCCACTTGTTTCCGAGATCTCGTCTGCGCATGGGCGAAGCTGCGTCGCACGGGCTCGGCGACCCGATAAGATTCGTATCCGAGGCAAGATACATTCACATACCAAATTTCAAGTCGATAGCTCCACCCGTTTCCGAGATCTCGTCTGCGCATGCGCGAAGCGGGCGCCGCACGGGCTCGCCAATACTACAACGTCCACCGCCTGGTCAAACTACACACACGCACCAAGTTTCGTCCCGATCGGTCGAGAATCGTAGATTTGTATTAATGACAAACATACAAACATACAGACAGACAGACAGACAGACAGAGGTCTTCAAAATATATATGAGATTAATGGAGGCACTGACTCAGAATCAAATCATTGCTTCAAATGTGGTTGCTTCAGTGAGTGTGAACAAATTATCATTTCTTATCGAAGTGGTCATGTATTTATCGGATGGCACAATGAGATGGTCCTTATCTCACATCTAGCTTTAAAATCGGTCCCAATTTTCGCCCAATCAAGTCGGTGTGTGAAGCCGCACCAACCTCGTCTAGCCCAGACTTCGATAATGGTATCCACGACATATCCACCTCATATGTACCATCATATATGGTAGCACTTGGAATAATATTCATTGAGAAAGATTGACCTTCTATTGTCGGGTTTAAGTAATTTCATATTGATTATGTCAAAGGTAACTGACATAAATAACAATCAGGCATTCAATGTATTACTGTTACTCGGTTCTTCGTTTTAAACAATCCTGTTCATCTATAAATACCTCGATTGCCACCTATTTCAAGGGACACGGATTACTTGAGCACGAATGCTCATGAATGCAAGATTAGTCAATAATGGGCACCATTTTGGTAGCAATTTTAAATAGAATTGCACATCATGATGTCCCGGTGTAACATGATACAATGAATATAATACTTTGGGTTGTGTGATACCTTAGATGGCGGCAATGACGGCGATAAAAGTGAAATATGACATGTTTCGCCATTTATTCTGACCACCGTATTGGCAGCCATCTTGGGGTTAGTAAGCCATTTTGTAATCCAAAAACGACTTGAATTATCGTAGACACCAAACATCTCCGCAACGCTACATTCTGCGCTTTGTGGCTTCCGAGAAGATGACAAAAATGGCTTTAGGTTATTTTTGGAGAAAAATACCTAAATTTATCCAAATTTTGTGCCAGGATGTGCATTGTGTACTATTTTCACTTTATTGTTCGAGTTTGTAGATCGGGATATATACCTTAAACTATAGGTTAGCAGTTCATCAACGACCGCTGTGTTAGTTAAGCCATTTAAACAAGTAACTGTGCGTTCTTACATATTTCCCAATTTCCACCTACATGTATATTGCGGCTGCCATATTGGCAGCCATTTGGGATAGTATGTCATTTTTTAATCCAAGGCGGAATGAAATTGCCGTATACACCAATTATCTCCGCCCTTACTACATGCATCTTTTCTTTTTTTTGCCTTCTTTTTTTAGGGTCTGGGGTACATTATATATTGTTTCTACTTTAATGTTCGAGTTTGTAGACAGAAACTTACATATTATTACATTCTTTAGCAGACTTTTAACGGCCGTTGTGTTAATTAAGCCTATTGACATGTAACCGTGAGTTATGTGTGCCTTACACCACAGCACGGCACATCTTATCTTTAGGGGAGGGCTGATTTTTCTGCCTCTGATAAAAATAGTGCGGCCTGCAGCGATGAGTTATATATCAAAATATAGCCAATTGGCAGTAGTTTCCCATGGTATAAAACACTGCGGCATACCCGTCTTACTTTGTGATTTAAAAGAAACGAAAGACAACGCATTGCGTGAATCGTCATATTTGTCTCACCCAAAATATTATTGCAATTCCGAGATTCAATGGTTACATGTATTACCCTACTCTGGTTATCGCCCACTCTCAGGTACCAAATTGGACGAATATTTCTTCTCAAAATGTGTGAAAATACTCTGTTAAAAATGTCGGCTTTATTTAAAAAATGACCGATATTTTCATTGGGTGCCTCAAGAAAACCACACGGTGAGAAAAAAGTCCGCCTATCTGACAAATCCACAAATCCAACATACGGATTCCGAAAGTTTAGTATTTACGCTAACCAAAAATGTAGGTCTCATATATTCCCTCTTGGGGCGACACCTATGTCCATATTTTCCTGGCCTATGGCCATATTATTGACATGAAATGGGCAGAACTTTGAGACGGAACTGAGATGAACCACAATCTGTGGCGCTATTCTGGCATATTAGGATAACAATTAATCAACTGGATACAGGGTGGATGCCAAGATGGCGGCCAGGGAGTTACTATATGATCGTAGTTGAGGGTGAATAGGTATACAATGATGACTATATTGTTATGAGTGGGGTGTTCACGGTGAGATGTATATGTATACAGGGAGTGCTGTATGGTCATGTTTGAGGTGAATCGGTGTATATGGAGTAACTGTAAGGTATATGATTGTGTTTATCGGGTACGCGTGTACCGATGTGGCTGTATGGCCATTGGTGTGGTGTATGGATATAACGAGATTAGCTACATGGTCATAATTATGTGTGTTGTTTATGTTTATGTGGAGTGACTGTGAGGTCATGGGTGGGATATACAGGTATACCGCGTGTGGCTCTATTGTGACAGGTGGGTGTATATGTATACATGTGATGTCTGTATGATCATGGATGGGGTGTGTGGATAAATAGGGAGTGATTTTATGGTTATGGGTATAGGTGTACAGTACAAGGCCCGTGGTTTTTTACATGTCCACGGAAGACCACGCGCGATTTTTCCGTGTTCAAAATCTGAACTCGCCAAGAACACGGTCTGGGTAAACGTGTTCAATCGTGTTAAGATTTTGAACACGCTCTGATCACGTTTGAACACGCTCTGATCACGTTTGAACACGGAACATCCACGCTATGATCACGGTACGACGAACGGGTGACCACGGCCAAATGATCACGTTTGAACACGGAAATCCACGCTATGACCACGGGTGACCACGGCCATACCACAGGTGACCGCGACATGAACACGGAGGAACATGGCTGAACACGGAAACATCGCTGGCTGCCGGAGCTTGGCAAGCCGCGGTGGCAGAGCTCGCGGTGTCCGTTACGTAATTAATTATCACCTCCCTAGTCCAAAATATATTCTCGAAATTGCTGCTCAAATTGGCAAATGAGCAGCATCATTTTATTTAACGGAAATTTTATCGAAATTCAACCCGTCGATTGTAAATTGGCCAAGAGAAATAAAGCTACCAATATACCGCGATTACTCATAAAAATAACTTATATATGGGAGTCGGAGGGAGTCGGAATGATACCGATACACATGCATTATTTCAAGAAGGGTGCTAACTTAATACTAAATAACTCTAATATTTTGACAGGAACATATGACTATATATATTTATTGAATCTTATAGATTTACATCTTCCTGTTGTTAGATCGAAAATATCTTGACGGGACCTTTGATAAATGTTCAATTTAGTTTCCAATTTAGAATTTGTCTGGTATCAATGTCCGTTTAGTTTTAAACAAACCTTCGAACGTTGTGTCGGATTAGAACCTTTCATCTGATTTTCTCCAATATATTTACACGAACATATGAATATTTAATATGTATTAAAAGAATAATATATTCTGACCTGATATAATTCGTTTCATAGAAACTATTTCGATGGATGGATGGCTTCGTTTTGCTAATTATTTCATACATGTATAATCGATATCCGTAAACAGCGCAGAGGGTTTCAGCTCAAAATGTCCCTATTTTAAATTTGATTTTACTGCAATATTTTGTTTACAGAAATATCTTATTATGTTTTATATATATTAAACGACTAAAATATTCAAACTGATAATCGGTCGTTTCAAGCATGGCAATTATGTCCACGGAAACTTATTTATTGTCAGTTTTGTTAACCTACATGATGTGGGTGGGGTTAGGGTATTTACTGTTATTGATGACCATAAGGCTGCATTTATACTGCTGTAGAAATGTATACAGATCTGTATGAAGTCACGTGTCGCGCATTACTGTGATCACAACATGATTACTAATATTGAACGCTCGCTGATCAGTACTCTGGTAATTGACAATTCACTGCGAGTCGTATCAGATTAGGTCAGACATAAACATGTATCAACTATCAGCAGATAACAGCGATTTGGTATGTGCCGCATGTATTTAAAGTGTATCCTTATACCACTTGATAATGGTTCGAAGAAAGAATGAAAATCATGCAGTTACCCTACAACACCCTTTATTTGACCAAATGTAGTAAAATTTCCAACTGATGACAATTCCAATGACAATGTTTACCAATTTAGGACAATATTGTTTTCTTAAATTACATGCAGTTTTTATATATAGCTGTTAAACAATAAATATGATGATGATGACTGGCCACGGGGAGGGACCAGGACGCAATCTTTCCAAGTGTTGGACATTTCCAACATGACACCCGTCCCTATGATAAGGTTGGAAAATTTCCAGCTGATGGCCATTCCAGCCCAAAATTTTGATAAAAAGTAGAAAATTATGCAAATATTGGTCCGAAAACAATACCCCCCCCCCCCCCAAATAAAATGTTTGAAAATCAAACTACAAGATCATTTTCAATCTATTGTTGGTTTGGAAATTACAACTAATGTTGTGTAAGGTATGAAATTTCCAACCGTTGAACAAGTTGCCACGTCCCTGTCCGTGTTCAATATTCGAAATACACGGGTTGAAATGACAACGAAAACATTCGCCAAGCCCGAGTAACAATTAATCAAAACTGATTTGCCTGTCGCAATGCTTCGGCGTTTACCGTGACGTTAGCGGACACGATTTTTGCTCACACGAACTAATACCGTTTTCTTTCTGTGTGAATTTCTATATCAACCTGTTTACACTAGTCTGCGTGTAGATCTGTGTACATTTCTATAGCAATGTAAATGCACCCTAACCTGCGTGTGTGCATTCGACCTCATGTCAAGTGCCTCCCATAAGTTTTACGATAATATTTATTTTTATATACTTTATTGAAATTAATTAACGTATGGGTCAATTCAAGTTTCAACTTTTAAAACACAGTGGCCAGTGATTAGTTGGTCAGCTGATTATGAAACACCAGTGTTTTGAAAACACATTGGCTTCGTCATAGCATTATGATATAACACCATGCAGACACCATCGAAAACAAAGAGGTCAGCTAAATTAAGTACAATTATACAAATAGTGTAGATAAGGTTCGTTTTGGGGCTTAGTGTGGTATTGCAAAATTTAGTTTTTTTAATTTAAATTTAAATTTTTTTAAATGATTTTTCACCAATGCAAATGAAATAGTCCTGGTAAATTCAAAAAAGAGACTAAAATTAAATTTTATTTTTTGGAAAGTTATATACATCAATACAACTATAACGGTAAGTAAAACAAGATCAGTAGGAAGACGACCAGTCCTGGCCATACTGGCCCTGTACAAAACAAATTCTCCACTTGTTAAAAGGGTGCCATTTCCTGCTATGCGTTTCAAAAAGCGGCGATGGGTGAAGTCAGCGAAAAGGAAACCGCCGATTTTTTATATATGAGATATGGACATTTGCACTAAATTAACTCATTCGATGTCAGGTTCGGTCGTACCAAGAAGAGGATTGTTCCCCGCCTGTGCATTGGGTATGTGGCATCAAAACCACCCGCGCTTACAATGACATATATATTTATATTGGAGGAGGAGCTCGTGGTGTGTGCGTTACGTAATTAATTATCACCTCCATAGTCCAAATTATATTCTCGAAATTGCTGCTCAAATTGGCAAATGAGCAGCACCATTTTATTTAACGGAAATTTCATCGAAATTCAACCCGTCGATTGTGAAAATTGGCCCAGAAAAAGTAAAGACACCACCACACCGCGATTATTCATAAAAATAACTTATATATGGGAGTCGGAATGGTACCGATACACGTTTATTATTTCAAGAAGGGTGCTAACTTAATACTAAATAAATCGAATATATGGTACCGAGATGTAAATATTTACAATTGAGCGTAGTTCAGACGATGTTTTCTATGTAGTGTTACGGTCGATTTGATTCAGATTTTCGGTGATGTTAGTAGAATGTTACATTCATCCAGTTGACATAGCACCTGAATGCTAACTTATCAGTTTAACGCCTCCAAAAGTTGTCCATAATATGTCTTTAACGGTATCGTCTCGGGGCATCAAAAATATGACATACTAACGAAGTACTTGAGCGCTATGGCATAAATGAACGGTTCGCACTTCAGTAACCTTCATCGTTTTGTTATAGACGCGGGTGTTCAGCGCGTGTTAATTGAAATGCGAATATCCATATAACCAAAGTTATTAAAAAACCTTTGTTTCCATTCCTTAGTTTTCAGTGCCTGATCACGTCAATACTATTGATATGTGATAAGATACATTGAAGACAATGACAAACATGTCACGGTCCAATATAACACGAGAAAGAGTCCGATGAATGTATCCGGTTCAATCGAAACGATGTTTAGTAAAACGATCGACCATAATTGTAAAGAACATTACAGATGTCGATGTATTGGCTGCGGACACACGTACCACAGTAGCGATGGCATAGTAGGTGTGACAATTTATTATGGTGGAATTTGGTGACAATTGGTTCGTCATAATTCTGTGCCATAGCTATCCATGCATGTCGCCCGCTGATTTTCCTCACAATGAGTCGACTGGGCCAATTGACCATTGCTTTTCGCAAAGGTTGATATCTACTCATTAAGTTTTGCTAAATTGTATTCACGACGCTATATATAATTGCACGATATATCGTCCAGAATTGTGTTTGACCGTGGCCTGGTTGTAATTCCTCATTGACTCACATATCATTATTGTGGTAAGTTTTTTTTATATGATCTCAATGCATGCATGTTTATCTACTTATATTAATTTCATTAGTAAGAACAATCATGGCTGTTGAGATGGGTTATTCATTAAGTTATCAAGTGGACTTGTGTCTTAGCATGTAAAATATAACACTGCGTGTTGAGTAAAGATCAACACTGACAAGACATTCACAGGTAGATACATCCTTGAGAGATCGAACGTCGCTGGTAGAGCTTGGTAGACCCATTGTTCGAATGTGCAGAGGCCGACATGTAGATCTGTGTACATTTCTGTAGCAATGTAAATGCACCCTAACCTGCGTGTGTACATTCGACCTCATGTCAAGTGCCCTCCCATAAGTTTTACGATAATATTTATTTTTATATACTTTATTGAAATTAATTAACGTATGGGTCAATTCAAGTTTCAACTTTTAAAACACAGTGGCCAGTGATTAGTTGGTCAGCTGATTATGAAACACCAGTGTTTTGAAAACACATTGGCTTCTTCATAGCATTATGATATAACACCATGCAGACACCATCGAAAACAAAGAGATCAGCTAAATTAAGTACAATTAGACAAATAGTGTAGATAAGGTTCGTTTTGGGGCTTAGTGTGGTATTGCAAAATTTAGTTTGTTTAATTTAAATTAAAAAAATTTAAAATGATTTTTCACCAATGCAAATGAAATAGTCCTGGTAAATTCAATAAAGAGACTAAAATTAAATTTTATTTTTTTGAAAGTTATATACATCAATACAACTATAACGGTAAGTAAAACAAGATCAGTAGGAAGACGACCAATCCTGGCCATACTGGCCCTGTACAAAACAAATTCTCCACTTGTTATCACTGTTGTGCAATCGTCCGTATCCCGCGATTAGAAACTGTACTCTGTAACCGATGTCCCATATCCGTAAACTGTGTGAAATTGTCTCTCCGATATACAATGCATCAAGCATGTATGGGCGTAGGACGTGGAGTCTATGTTTTGTACAAATCATGCAATGCATGTAGCCCTGTTCAGTTTTCACTGTTATTATATATTCCTCAGGCACCAGGAAATTAATAACGGACGGACAAAAATGAGACAATGGGCTAATCAAGCCATTGGTTAGAGATTATCAAAAGGGTGCCATTTCCTGCTATGCGTTTCAAAAAGCGGCCATGGGTGAAGTCAGTGAAAAGGAAACCGTCGATATTTTTTATATGAGATATGGACATTTGCACTAAATTAACTCATTCGATGTCAGGTTCGGTCGTACCAAGAAGGGGATTGTTCCCCGCCTGTCCATTGGGTATGTGGCATCAAAACCACCCGCGCGTACAATGAAATATATATTTATATTGGAGGAGGAGCTTGTGGTGTGGGCGTTACGTAATTAATTATCACCTCCATAGTCCAAATTATATTCTCGAAATTGCTGCTCAAATTGGCAAATGAGCAGCACCATTTTATTTAACGGAAATTTCATCGAAATTCAACCCGTCGATTGTGAAAATTGGTCCAGAAAAAGTAAAGACACCACCACACCGCGATTATTCATAAAAATAACTTATATATGGGAGTCGCAATGGTACCGATACACGTGCATTATTTCAAGAAGATTGCTAACTTAATACTAAATAAATCGAATATTTTGACAGGAACATATGACTATATATATTTATTGAATCTTATAGATTTACATCTTCCTGTTGTTAGATCGAAAATATCTTGACGGGACATTTAGGGTATTTACTTTTATTGATGACCATAACATGCGTGTGTACATTCGACCTCATGTCAAGTGCCCTCCCATAAGTTTTACAATAATATTTATTTTTATATACTTTATTGAAATTAATTAACGTATGGGTCAATTCAAGTTTCAACTTTTAAATCACAGTGGCCAGTGATTAGTTGGTCAGCTGATTATGAAACACCAGTGTTTTGAAAACACATTGGCTTCTTCAGAGCATTATGATATAACACCATGCAGACACCATCGAAGACAAAGAGGTCAGATAAATTAAGTACAGTTAGACAAATAGTGTAGTTACCGTTCGTTTTTGGGGCTTAGTGCTGCTTAGTGTGGTATTGCAAAATTTAGTTATTTTAATTTAAATAAAATTTTGAAAATGATTTTTCACCAATGCAACTGAAATAGTCCTGGTAAATTCAAAAAAGAAACTAAAATTTACTGTTTTGAAAGTTATGTCCATCAATACAACTATAACGGTAATTTAAAAAAGGGCAGTAGGAAGACGACCAATCCTGGCCATACTGCCCCTGTACAAAAAAAAATCTCCACTTGTTCTCACTGCATGTTGTAATGTAAATGTTTTTTTGCGAATAAAGTATCTAATCTGATCTAAAAAAATATCTTGGGCAATCTTTGAGGGGCAGATGTCCGGGACGCAATCGTCTTATCCCGCGATTCGAAACTGTACTCTGTAACTGATGTCCCATATCCGTAAACTCCGTGTGAAATTGTCTCTCCGATGTCCAATGCATCACGCATGTGTGTGCGTAGGACGTGGAGTCTATGTTGTGTACAAATCATGTAATGACTCTAGACCTGTTCAGCGGTGTGACTAATTACCGCCCGGGACCGCCCGGGTTGCCCCACGTGGAGACAATATCTCGACGTTATAACGCAGCGACATGCCACCTGAGGTCAACATAGACAAATGTACTCGCTCGCTCGTCTCCAGACGGTCATATTAACCCCACAAATGCCGATATTGGCTAAAAGAGCCTGGGTGATTACTGGTGTCTTGAAAACTGTCTTCGTGTGTTTTCAGACAGATTATTTTGGTGATTCTCGGCAGTGCAATACACCTGAGTGTTAATTCCATATATTGACTCGTTGACGCGTCTACGGCGATGTTATTAACCCCTCCAATTCCGGTAAAATAGTGTATAAACAAAAGGAACCTTGCGACCGCCCGGGACCGCCCGGGCGGCCCATGGACCCGTCGACACTATATATTTGACGTTATAACATAGCGACATACCCCACGAGGTCAACCTAGAAAATGTTACTCACTCGCTCAACTCCGGCCGGTGTTATTAACCCCTCAAAATCCGATAAAATGGTATATAAACAAAAAGAACACTGAGACCGCCCGGGACCGCCCGGGAGGACCCATGGCCCCGTGGACACTACACTCTTATGACTAATGTGTAGGGTTTCTACACAAAATGTGTAGCCCTGCTACACAATCAGTATTCAATTTTGATCTTAAACATATTTGTGTAGTATATGTGTAGTTTCATATTCGTACACAAATTGTGTAACAATTTTTACACATAAATGGGTAATTTTTTACACATTTATACACAACTGTGTGTATAAAATCAACACATATCCCTTACACATTTTGTGTAAGTTCTTACACACAGTTTGTAGACAAGAAATGCAAGTTCAGTAGTCCGATCTGTGGGTATAGTATTAAAGATATATGCAGATTTAGATGTTAAAACTGTCATGGCGCATAGTGGTATGTAGTATTTTGTTCTGTACTGTGAGTTTTTGCTTTGAATGAACAAACCAGGGTCGAGGCGTGGTTGCATAATATTAGTATTATTACAACAATCATAACAAGAGTCTAAGGGCAGTAATCGCCATGAATGTTTTAACAAATAAATCCTCATATACTATTAATACTAAACCCAAAAATTGGAATTCTGAACTTACATCCTTGTCTACGATCGCTGTAGATTGTATTCCAAAAAATATACTCAAACAATATGGCCGTCACGTAGCAGACTATGAAACTAAAGGCACCGCAATGCGCATGTCTACGTTCTTACACAATTGTGTGTAACAAAATATACACATTATGTGTAAAACGGCACTTGTCAATGTATTTGTATGTAAAACTACACATTGCTATGTGTATTAACCGGGTTTACACATTTGATTTGTAATCGTTTCTACACATTAGTTATAAGAGTGTATATCTCGACGTTATAACATACCCCACGAGGTTAACTTAGAAAATGTTACTCTAGGGTCCTGCGAATTGGAGATTTTGATCGAATCGAATTCAGGAAATCGAATCGAATATCGAATCGAATCATATCTGTATGTTGCATTCTCAATTGGGCATGTTTTGTCAACGATTAGACGAAATGTTCCATGAACTACATGCACTAAGTTCCATCATAACTCATGTGGCGATGAACCGTCATTTAAAATACTATTAACTTCAATTGATAATTGATTAAAACGTCCATGCGACCGTCACGGCGATTAAAATATCATCACTAAACGGATTATTGGAACTAAAATCACGCAAAATTTGTACAGATTGCACGTGCATGCAAAATTGCAAATCAACATTCGGAATCACCCGTTATTATAAACTTGAAGATGCAACAACAGGCGCAGTGTAGCCTGTTTATGTACTGCTGGATGCTTCTTGGACAGATGATTCCATAGAAGGGTCGTTGTCCCAGATGCTTGCGATTTATACACCATGTTGCATTCATCACATGTGTACGCCTGCAGCTTTATCATCTTTAAAATAAACATGAATAACGGATGACGTTTTGTCAAGTCGCGATCTGAGTTCCAATCTGTCCTAAGTACCGTTGTGGTACGAAACGTCCGTTGGGGTACTGTTGGAACCGGAATTAAATTCTCTACAGGATGATCGCAACACCGAAGCGATATATCGAACAATAAGACCGTAAACCACAGTTATTTATTGTCCGAAGTACGCGAACGCGAGGTGTGTTAAGAACTGACATGTTCCATCTGCTTTCATGCACATTGGGGACCGGAACCATAGTGGTCAATAACGCATGTGGATATAATTTTTAGTACCATCTTGTTCTATTTCAATATTGACAATGTCTGAATCATTCTTTGTATATAAGTCTTATTGCCACATGGAACAATATGGATGTAAAATATGTTCGAAGCCGACACCTTATCATATTTAAACCGTATAGACAGTATCTGCTTGCAATAATTAACCCTCATACAACTGTTTTTGCGATGAACTAATTCGATATCCGGGTAGCTGTAGTGCTCAATATAACTTCTCTTAGTTATCTACCACATGCCAGGAGTTTTTTGTGTTGTGTGGTAAGATAGAACCACAACATACCGAAAACAATAGTTGTCTGCAAAACGATCCCGAATCATCATTTCGATTACCTTTATTCCCTTTCAAACTATAGTTCTTTCACGGTAAAACGAATCCGATAGATGTTAAAAGACAATGGTATTTCACTAATCGACACTAATCATTACTTGAAGGTTACTTGAAGAACGTGTTAATTGCTGGTTGATATATCGGGTCTATTTAATTGACGGGGAAATTGTCGTCTTTTTGAGTGGCATTTATCGATCCATCCATCTATTGATGAACTACAAAAATATAGGCTATCACCGACGTCATATACGACAACAAGACACTGGCTGAACTCCGAGCGTGAAATTAAGAACCGATCGTCCTTTTGTATCGATCAGTGCATGCATTAAATATTTATCGATATGGGTTTTTAATGGCGTGGTGCCACTTCAGTCTGAAATGAAACGCATCAAACGGTACGTTATCTTTAACACCTTCTATAGATTCAGTTTGCATAGTAGCCAATACACATGGCTGAAACACTAAGAACACACAACGAATGAACTTAATATAGATCTAGATTGGTTGTACCGACCTGAACTCTTTGTTGCTTCATGGAATGCTAGAACGTTCAGCAACCTGTTATAGTGTGGTATATACGATTGACACTTAAGTATAAGTATTGTCATCGCGATGGGTGTTGCTCTTTTAAAATGTGGCATCGGTTAAGACCGCCATAAACAGAAAGAATATAAATTTATAGACATATTGTGTAAAATCATAAATAGCATGTTATTGTCAAGACCGTACGGTTTGTTAATAAACAAAAATCCATATTATGATACAGTAGTGAGTAAAGTGTGCTATACGCAAAGCACTCAACACAGAGGAGTCCCCGATAAGTTTACTTTAACAAGACTTCTGCGTTGAATTAAATTCTCGGTTCACACAAAGTCTTTTGTGGGTAATATCACATTCATATTATCATTATACTATACTTTTAGTATATTCTTGATAAAATTCATAATTAGGTAACTTTTATTTTATTTTCAATATTGTGACTTTTGACGAAACTGCAGAACATTTAAGTCATTTTAAGAGTTATTGTTCATTTAGCATGGTTAAGACTGTTCTAGATCACTGTTAACCCTTTACCCAACAAACCGGCCAAAACCGGCCAAATAAAGCTTCAACAGCCTAAAATATCTTCGGTCTGTCTCAATAGAACCATACAAATATGGGTATCATTGGAACCGGCTCCTTGACCACATTGTGATAGTTACAGTTATGCCCTGTGCCAATGCATTCTCTTATATATGCGAGTCGACCATAGGTCGCATCGCATATATAAGAGAATGCATTGGCCTAAAATAAATCTTTTTTTAACACTTTTGACCATTTTTTCTTACATTCTTTAACAATTTTATAATTTTTAATGTGTTAAGCCAATGCATTCTCTTATATATGCGAGGCGACCTATGGTCGACTCGCATATATAAAGAGAATGCATTGGCACAGGGTCGTTCTGTTGGGTAAAGGGTTAAAGCAATGATAACCGATCTCAAACTACAAATATGATATCTTGTTAGCGCTGGCACAGGCTAACTTATATTATGGACTTGTTCTGTTGCGTATAACCTGATAAGTCAGTATTCAGGTGCTATGCCAACTGGGGAAATGTAGCATCGCCGAAAATCTCAAACAAATCAAAAGTACCGTCTAAACTACGCTCAATTGTAATTATTTACTTCTCAATTCGGGACGCAACTGTCTACGGTAAACTAACGAAACCGGTTTCACATTCGAGAATATCTGCATTTAATCTACTTTATATTTTAGGACTTCTGTTTGTTGTTTGTCCTTTAGCTATGGCCGGGAAAACTGCCGGGCGGATTTAGCCCAAACTTGCTATCTGAGGGTAAAAACCGCGGGAATGGTCATCGGACCGCTTCTGAGAACGTCAGAGCACTCATTCTCCACCCCCCCCCCCCCGCCACCGCAATGGGAATTCATGGGTTAATTGCGTGATAGTTAAAGAGCGTTCGTATCCGCAGTGTCGTTGATAAAGAGCGTGTATGTGTCCAGACATGAGCGTGTTGTGCCTGTGTACAGACATGAGCGTGTTGTGTGATTCTTAAGTCTGTGTTCGTACTTAGGGGTTCCTGGGAATTTGGGGAGATTTTCATCGGGTCAGTTTTTCCACCCGAGGTGACCTTCACCTTGAAACGGGTACCCACAAATGATCTAATATATAGTTTGGGACTTCTGTTTGTTTGTTTGTTTGTCTGTCTGTCTGTTAGCTATGGCCGGGAAACACAAGAAAATATTAATGCCAACTAAAATAAAATGCGACAACAAAACATGACACGGATATAAAGGCCATTGACACGGATTAACAAATATGCATATATATATATATATATAATTCAATATATGAAATTGTTTTTTATTATAAAAGATTTTATCTGACAATTCTTTATTCATTGACGAAATCATTCCGGGCCAAATATACCCGAAAAAATCCTACCGCAAGTAATACTGCGGCAACTCTTTGATGTCGCGGATTATTCACACCTCCCGCACTGTCCCTGACTGGGATGCAGACCACGCCGTAAACACGACTGACCACGCTATTAACACGGCATGAACACGACTTCAACACGGATGACCACGGCGTGCACTCAGATGACCACGGCATGTACACGCCGTGTTCAGACCGTTTATGAACACGCTGGCCATTTTGCCGAAATTGATCACGCTAAGAACACGACTTCAACACGGATGACCACGGCGTGAACTCGGATGACCACGGCATGTACACGCCGTGTTCAGACTGTTTTTGAACACGCTGGTCATTTTTCTGAAGTTGACCACGCTAAGACCACGCGCGATTTTACCGTGTTAAAATGTTGGCCACGTGTGGTTTTGAAAAAACCACAGGCTTTGTACTGTACATGGAATGACTGTACGGTCATGATTGAAGTGTATGTGCATACCAGGAGGAAGCTGGATTGTCACTGACGAGCGTGTGGGTATATAGGGAATGCCCTTGTGGTAAAGGGTGGGATGTATATTTATATATGTCGTGGATGTATTTTCAATGGTGTGTATGAACCATAACTGTATGATCACGATGACGTATACAGTGAGTTGCTGAATTGTCTGAGGTGTATATGCAAGTATGGAAGGTATCAGTGGTCGTGTGTGTGGGTATTGGTATATCTGGAAGGGCTGAATGGCCATTGGTGAGGTGTATATGTATACCCGGAGTGACTATATGGTTATGGATGGGCTGCATATGTATATATCGAATGGTTATATGACTATGGGTGTGGCGAATAGGTATACAGTTATTGACTGTATGGTAAATTATGAGGTGAATAGGTATACAAGGAGTGACTATATGATCCTGAATGTGGTTAATATGTATACATGGAGTGACTATATTGTCATGTGTCAGGTGTAGGAGAATACCTGATATTCTTGCATGGTGACTCGTGGCTGTATGGTCATGTGTAGGGTGTACGGGTATACACAAGTATGGCTGTATGGTCATGGGTGAGGGGTATGTGTACAAAGCGAGTGGCTATGTGGCCATGAATGAGGTGCATGTGTATACATGGTGTGACTCTACGGTCATGGCTGGGGTGTATTAGTATATCCTGAGTTTCTATTTGGCTATGGTGTTACGGATATGTATACCGGGAGTGACTTATGGCCAATGGTGAGGTGAATATGTATACAAGGATTGACTATGATCATGTATGAATGTTTTGAATAGGTACACATGGGGTGACTATATGACCATATGCCAGGTGTGGGAGTATACCTCGTGTCATGGTTGAGGGTATGTGTATGCAGCGAGTGGATATATGGTAACTTGTGATGTCCATATATATACCTGGAGTGACGCTATGGTCAATGTTATGGTGAGTCATAATGCAGGCACGCCGGGTATACTCATACACATGACATATGACCATATAGTCACTCCCTGTATACATATTCATCCCATTCATGATCATACGTCAATCTTTGTATACACATTCACCTCACCATTGGCCATACGGTCACCCAATGTATGCCTATCCTCCACACTCATGGCCAAATAGATATTGAAGATATACATAAACATCACAACAATGACTAGAGTCACTCCAGCTATTCACATGACATCACCAATGGCCATATAGCCACTCGGTTCGTACATATACAATCACCCATACACCCTCACCACATGACACATTCAGGATCACACAGTAACTATTTTGCATCTCACCGTGGACATCCCACTCAACCATATGTACACTCCTTGTATACCTATTCATATCCTTCATGACCATACAATAACTACCTGTATGCCTATTCACCTCACCTATGATCATACAGTAAATCCCTGGTTGCCATCTTGGCATCCACCCTGTATCCAGTTGATCAATTGTATCCCAATGGGCCAGAATAGCGCCACTGATTTTGGTTCATCTCAGTTCTGTCACAAAGTTCTGCCCATTTACTTTCAATAATATGGCCAATATCACAAAAGAGGTTTACGGCAAAATTCCCCATGCGGAACTGGGACAACCAGAATAGAATATGTAGTTGTCAGTTAATTAACTAACACGGATAATAAGTTTGGTTACCATTTTGGAAGTCATCTTGAGCAATTTGGTCTATAAGCACCGTAGTGTGATACATTTAAGATAGACCAAACAATAAACACCTTTCATACCAAAGATAGTTACATTTTACTTGAAAAAAATGTCCAAACCTGAAAAGTTAATTTTTGCCGATATTTATGTAAAGTTTGTGAGAGAAAAAATCCAATATTTCTGGTAATGTCAGTGGTGACAATAGTAACACTTAACCATGGTGCATCAGACATGTTAGTATTCAAAGTATAGAAGGTAGACTAGCCAATGATATACATTAACCACAACTTGTAAGCGATTGCAAGACACGCTGGGGCAATATCTACCATTTTCCATATTTTGGCGGCCATTTTGGCAGTCATTTTGAGCCAAAGTAACAAGTTTGGTTCAAATGAGTTGGAATGTTTATAGGTAATGATATGCCTCACTTACATTACAAAGTTCTATTTTGTTTAAATATGACTTGAGTCCCAATTGTGATTTTTTTGTAAAATTTTATACAGCGCTTTGTAAAATCGAATTTTTGAGGGTTCGGAAGGGGCTAGGACGAATAATTGCATATTTCGTTGCTCCAATGATCAGTTGATATACAAAAGACAAAATAAAGTCACATTTCTCAACGAGTTCCAAACAGCATAAACTGATTTAAACGATATTAGTGATAAAACGTCATATTTTCAACTTCCGGCGGCCATTTTGGTGGCCATCTTCGATTGAGAGTTTCAATTTTGACCTATGAAAGTGCCATTATGTCTTAGCTTCACGAAAAGATATACATTTGTACATATTTTAGAAGATTTTCCCGCAATAATTTGTATCAAACTGACTTTGGGCCTAGTCTGAAAAACGGCAGCCATTTTGGATGGAATCTACACGGCCACTTTTTTTCGTGTTAACATTGCTTAAAATTTGGAGGTCATAATAAGGAACAAAATGAGTGGGACAAAGTCAAATCCCAGGGGGTGCAAGGGTACCCCTATCAGCTCCGTACTATATGCCCTGACATACTATCAAGCCTTGACATAACAAACCTAAAACCCCTTTTAATTTTTTGGGATATATCGACACTAAGACATAATTTCTATGTGCACTGATTTATTCTATCCTCTGGTTGAAACATTTACAAAATAGCAATGTTCATAGCTATTCGTGAATTTTAGGATTGCTTTTGCATTTAATGTTTTGCTGTAATCAGTTCTGAAATCCTGATGTATGTGTAGAACCCCATGTTGGTGTGAAACGCCATATATAAACCCTCTATAGAGCCAGCGAGTTAATCTAAAAGAGCCACAAGAATACAACCAGTATGCCTACTACCATGTAAAACCATGTAGATTGCCTTGGAAAAGCTTAGAATACATGTGGCGATCAGCAGAAATTTGTCAAAAAACATACATAATTATATAGTCAATAATAAGGTAGATGGATATAAGCAAAGGTATAGCATATCAACGATATGTACACATGTAAAATAAATGCTTAACAATTAATACTAACAAAAGTTTAACAATCCAAAATGGAACATTCTTATAATTCAATTGAGTGATGCACAGCATTGAAAACAAGAGAAATTAACGGAATGCATGACCAAACCCTGAATGTTATTGAGGATTACAAGTACTCTTGAAACAAATCTGGGAGCGAGGGGTTGGGAAAATTATGTATGTCTGGGAAAAGTATTGTTCCCGGGATCAAAGTAGGCCTGCAAACTAAATTCGAGTCAGATCAGTCGAGCAGTAGTTTTCTAGTCTAAAGCACACATTCACACACATCTAATATATATTTGAGGAAAGTTAGGGTGTGTGTGTGTGTGTGTGTGTGGCCGCGATGGACTCCGAAACGGCTCGACCGATTTCGACGAAGCTTGGTACGGGCACGTAATATCACCCGGGCACCAACATAGGCCCATCCGTTTGTTCGTGCAGCGTGACCTTCACCTTCAAACCGATTACCTTCAACCCGTATCTCGGCTCCTGTCGGGCCGATTTCGACCTAATTTGGTATGTGGGGGCAGTGTGAGGCGCCGAGCTATTTCGTGGCCCCCGGATGCCCGTGCGGCGTGACCTTGACATTTCGAGTGACTTTGAACCCGTATCTCGGGATCCGCTGGGCCGATTTCCCCCATTTTTGGGGTGTTGGTGTAGGTTAACCCCGGGAGTAACGCGGGCATGTCCGTCTGTCCGTGCGGCGTGACATTGACCTTCGAGTGACCTTGAACTGATATCTCGGGATCCGCTGAGCCGATTTCCACCGAATTTGGTGGAAACGAGTAGTGTGACGCGCTGAGCAATTTCATCACACCCGGATTCCCGTGCGGCGTGACCTTGACCTTCGAGTGACCTTCGAGTGACCTTGACTCTCTATCTCATAATCCGATGGGACTATCGGGATGAAATTTCGAAGATAGGGATGGTTCGGGTAGCCAAACATTGTCAACGGGTAGCGGCGTGACCTTGACCTTTCAAATGACCTTGAATCTGTGTCTCGGTATCCGCTGGGCCGATTTACACCATTTTTGGGGTGTTGGTGTAGGTTGACCCCAGGAGTAACACGGGCATGTTCGTCTGTCCGTGCGGCGTGACATTGACCATCGAGTGACCTTGAACTCATATCTCGGGATCCGCTGAGCCAATTTCCACCGAATTTGGTGGAAACGGGTAGTGTGAGGCGCTGAGCAATTTCGTCACACCCGGATGCCCGTGCGGCGTGACCTTAACCCTCGAGTGACATTGACTCTCTATCTCAGCATCCGATGGGACGATCGGGATGAAATTTGGACCAAATTTGGTATGTAGGGGCCTTGACCTTGACCTTTCAAATGACCGTGAACCCGTATCTCGGGATCTGCTGGGCCGATTTCCCCCATTTTTGGGGTGTTGGTGTAGGTTAACCCCAGGAGTAACAAGGGCATGTCCGTCTGCCCGTGCGGCGTGAAATTGACCTTCGAGTGACCTTGAACTCATATCTCGGGATCCGCTGAGCCGATTTCCACCGAATTTGGTGGAAACTGGTAGTGTGAGGCGCTGAGCAATTTCGTCATACCCGGATGCCCGTTCGGCGTGACCATTACCTTCGAGTGACCTTGACTCTCTATCTCAGAATCCGATGGGACGATCGGGATAAAATTTCGTAGGTAGGGATGGTTCGGGTAGCCAAACATTTTCAACGGGTAGCGGCGTGACCTTGACCTTTCAAATGACCTTGAACCTGTATCTGGGTATCCGCTGGGCCGATATCCACCATTTTTGGGGTGTTGGTGTAAAAAATTACCTTGAACCCGTATCTCGGGATCCGCTAGGCCGATTTCCCCCATTTTTGGGGTGTTGGTGTAGGTTGACCCCAGGAGTAATACGGGCATGTCCGTGCGACGTGATCTTGACCTTCGAGTGACCTTGAACTCATATCTGAGTATGATAACTGTTTTTATTTTAAAATACCAACAAAACAAAAAACAAAAAAAATCTTTTATACTGTTTGGATCACTAATTAAGCAACTTAGTCTCATCAATATTTTTCGTTTCGATTTTACTCGTTCCCGATCTTTCCCATTTTACCCCCTTTTCATGGTATTTTTAGCTTCGCCATTTTACACCCTTTTTACGCTGTTAGCATTTTTTTATCATGTTACCACCCCCAATTTACCAGTAACTTTAAAAAAAAAATTCGATTTGTAATATTATGTGCGTTTGTATTTCGTAGTAACGTCTCACTTACAGTTTTACGTTTTTTGTTGATCTCCAAAATTATGTCTTATATTTGCAATTGTATTTTATGTTTAACATGTCAAGCGTTTTAGAGCATTTCGTTGGATTTTACACTATACAAACTGTTATTTATTTATTTATTTATTTATTTATATTGCCTTTACTGTGGTTGAGAGTTAGGTTAAGTTTGCGTATTTTGTAGTTAGGTACTACGAGATTCGATTCGAAATGAAAACACCCGATTCGCTGGGCCCTACCACAAATGACCTTGGGCGATATCTCGGTCGTCAGCGGTGACATCGACGTGAAATTTGTTATGTATGGTCAACTCGGGACGGGCTATATTTTTGTCGGGTTATTTTGTCCACCCAACATGATCTTGAAGCGGATACCCGCAAATGATAGCATGCTGTAGGCGTGCATGTACGGGGTTACCTTGAAAAACAAAAATTAATGGATTGACCAAAGCCATAGGACGAATCCCGCCAGTGGCGGGCTAATCTGCTAGTCTGATATATATTTTGGGACTGCTGTCTGTCTGTTGGGACATCTGTCTATCTGTTTGTTAGCAATGGCCGGGAAAACTGCCGGCCGGATTTCGACGAAATTTGACACCTATGGGTACTTTTGTCCGGGGAGTGTTTTGGACGGGTCAAATCGTGACCCCGACCTGACCTTGACCTTCAAGTGGGCAATGCAAGGTCAAATTGCGCCTTTCGACGGATTTCGACGAAATTTGATTCCTAGGGATACTTTTGTCCGGGGAGTGTTTTGGACGGGTCAAATCATGACCCCGACCTGACCTTGTCCTTCAAAATGGTCAGTTCAATGCAAATCGCGCCTTTCGACGGATTTCGATGTTAGATCCACAGAGGTTTTCAAAACCAGCTATTTGAAAATTTGTATCTGAAGTCCGGATGAAAGCAGAGGGGAAACAGCCCGGAGGAAGTCGGGTCACCCTGCTAGTACATATATACATACAGAAGTTCCAAAATATATAATAGACTAGCGTTTCCCAGGTTTTGTGGGAATAGAGTATACACTTGCTCAAAGTGTTACACGTATTCTCATCAATTGTATTTCCAAATAGCATCACAATCCTTTATACATGGATTATAAGTTGTCACCTTGTCGGAGTGATTGTCTTTTTTGTTTATCACGATTAATTTGTGCCACAAATAAAGAAAAAATTATATATTAACAACTGCGCATACTTCAGACTTTATCGGTTTTAAATCGCACAGTCGACGTGGTTGGAATTGACTTTTTTTCTATTGGAATCAAAACATGAACATCATAAACACATTAATTCGGAAAAGAATAAATTGGTTTAACACTAAGATGTATAAATCAATCTAGTGAGTTAGACTAAGATTTTGAGGACACCTGGTTATCATTTATCCATGAATTAAGATACAGATGTTTTAAAGAAATAGCCAGGTGCTCCTCTGTTAATTCGTGGTGCTATACTGACTAATTATTCTCAGTTTAAAATAAATGTTGCTAAATATCAGCTACATGTGCCCGATGCAGAGCGCGATTTTAAGTTGTTTATTTTAGGCTATGAATAAAATTTTAGGCTGGTCTAAAAATAAAAGATATCCTCTGTATCTGGTAGATGTACCCTTGTCAATTTAATTCAAATCAATTTATTTCTCTGATCATCAAATGAAGATATTACATAGCGTAAGGTAGTTACAAATTAATATAGTACATTGTATAATAAAGGAACTTTGGACATGTGTGATTAATGAATTTGAGCTTATATGGTGCTACCCTAGAACGCAGCTATATGCATAAACTATTATATTGGTGTTGGGGTCATTCTTTATAAAGTTTTGGTATATGTGTAAATAACATGTATGTTATGTTGTGTCGGTATATTTTAGAAGGGGTTTACTTGTTTTAATGTTTGATTTCCTCGTATCACGGAGAAAAGTCTACCAGTTTGGTGGAAATCGGCGCTAAAAATGTTTTTGGTGCTCCTTTCCCCTTCTGTGCATCCCTGACTCGAACGGCACCACATCGGTAAACCACACCAATACACTCAACATATCATGGAGATGATTATGTATAAGTTTGGTGGAAATCGGAGCCACTTTTGACATCTTTAAACCAACAGTTAGATTTCTAATATCATGGTTTTTATTATATATATCAAATTCAGTTCTCACCCCCACATCTCTCATCCAAAATGCACCAATTTGCCATCTTATATCATGTTATTAGATTCCTTTATCATGGGGAATAATATGTATCAATTTGGTGGATATCAGTGCAACCTGACTCGAACTGTGCCACTTTTGGCATATTTAACCACACACTTAGATTAGATTCCTGATATCATAGAGATGATTATGTATAAGTGTTGTGGTAATCGGCGATTAAACAAATTCTCATCAAATTTAGCCCCCCCCCCCCCCCCATCTCCGACCAACCGCAACGATTTGGCGTCTTTAAAACACGCGATTGTATTCCCCTGTCATGGAGAAGAATGTGAATCAATTTGGTGTAAATCGGCGCTCAAATGTTTTTATCAATGTTGGTGCCCCACGCCCCTCCAATGCACACCTGACTCGAATGACACCACTTTTGACATCTTAGAGCCAAACCATCAGAGTCCTGATAACATGGAGATGATTATGTATTAGTTTGGTGGCAATCGGCGGGTAAACAAATTATTATCAAATTTAGCAGCCAACCCCCCCCCCCCCCCCCCCAATCTCCCACCAATTTTTTAAATTAATTTTGGGAGGCCTCTTTCCTTAAGTTCACCAATGACTCGAACGGCGCAACTGTTGACATGCTTAAGACACACCATTAGACTCATGATAGCGTGGAGATGATGATGTATTGGTAGTTGGTGTCTGAACAAATTATTATCAAATTTATTGCCACCCTCCCCATCTCTCACTCAAACGACCCCAATTTGACGTCTTTAAATCACACGATTATATTCCGTGTATCACGGAGAAGAATGTGAATCAATTTGGTGGATATCGGCGCTATAATATCTTTTATCAATTTTGGTACCCCTCTCCCCTTCAGTGCACCCCTGGATCGAATGACGCAATGTTTGACATATTTAAGCCACAGCATTGGACTCCTGATATCACGGAGATGATTATGTATACGTTTGAAATCGGCGACAAAACGTTTTGCTGCCCCTCTTTTCTGCCCCTGACAAGAACAGCGTCACTTTATAAAGTTCTAACCCACACCATTATCTTCCTGATAAAAAGTTATCCCTGTTAGACCCCTTTGGTGTCATCTAGATGGTCCCACGTGAATTTATATATAACACAGACAGACAGACAGACATTCGCAAATATAGATATAGATATCACTTTGAAATATCTCTGTGTTGTATCACTGCATTATATCCGGTAAAGCTGACACCTTGCCGCAAATGCAATAACCGATTAAAGGCACATATATACAGACAACAATGGATCAATAGAAACTAGCTCGTGTGTCCCAGCCGCGATTACACAATTATTGAACTAAGATCGTATCAGAAGGAATAACAGAAGGGCCAGTCATGTTTACAACATAGCAATATGTCACTTCAAACTATCTGTCATGATAATTGTTTGTGGTCTGATCTGACAAGCCGAGTGTATTTGACGATACATACATACAGATACCATTCTATACCAAAGATGCTTAAGATATCCCAGAATGAGATACGGAGCAATTGGTATTTTTTATTCTGCATTGACATTTGACCTTCAGGAAAAGGTCAATGTCATGACCTTACGTCAAAGCGTTAACATCAGCTGACATAAGTCGCTATCCTGAATATATTATAGGTCACGTTCTGTTCTTAATGTTCAAGAAAGTGGGAAAAGGATCGCTCTATCAACATCACCCAAATATTTAGGCATCTGTTATTCTCGAAAGGGTAGTGGGACGTCCGACCATATTTGAGGTATTAAACCGAGGAATCCAGCTTGCTAGCATTCGTTTGCTGAGGCCAGATATATCAGGCTTTCGACAAAATACAATGGCAATTTGCCAACAAGTTAGGTACCAACGGGCTCATATCTGCCGTAGAAGCCCATAAACTATTAATAAAACAGAGTCTTTGATATTTTCCTATATAGAAACTTACAACGTGGTACTGCCCGGGCCCGAAATGTAGGTCGCAGAAGTGGGCAAAATTGATACAAACAAATTGTCGACTTCACCGAACGTATATATGGTGATGACACAATGTGTATATATATATATATATATATATATATAATATAGTGGTTTAAATAGTGAAGCTGATCTTGACACGCTGGGAGTCTCGGCAGTAGGGATGATGGTTAGTCTTTGGCATTGATGAAGATTAAAAACATTATCTTTTAACCAGAGCAACACCGGGTAACCCTGTTAGTTAATATATGCGGACATACACACGTAGTTTCGTTAAGTTATTACAATCAAGGCATTACTTTGCCACCAGGGACGTTTGACAGTGAGTGGGTGGCTAATTCATCAAATTTAACAGTTGGACATTTCATGCCTGACCTAACATTATTTAATATTTCCGACCAAAAGTAGATTTAATTTGTTCCGATAGTTTGATATCTCCATTTTGGCAAGTTTGCTACTGGCCAAGAACTTTGATAAGGCCAAAAAGGTTAATAGAAATATAGAGGGAATGGTGGAGTTAGATTTTTAATTGCATAATATAGTGTCATACCCCATATATTATAATGAAGAATAAAGCAGTCACAAATAGTCCAGCCCAATGAAAACAAACATTGACATGCAGTGTGGTCCACTCAGTCAGGGAGCAATCAACATAAATTAGACCACAGTGTTAAGCGATATGGTGGTCAGCTTTAACTTGGTTATGAAGCCATGACCCAGAACTAATCTCTGACCAATTTTTCATTTTTCAAAATTAATGACATGAAAATTCTCAAATTTAGAAAATAATCTGTGCGTTGTTGTTTTTCTAAGGGAAAAATAATCATAATATTTCATGAATCATGAAATATTAAGTATCGTTTCATGATCTTCAGATAAGTTGTCATGGATATATGATCTGCACTTTTGAAACAAATCTAATTTACAGAAGTTCTTGGTACCTGAAAATGGTTAAATTTTACATATATTCCATGCTATAAAATTGAAGTAAATGGGATTATAATAACCAATTGTTCGATGATTCTTAAATATTGTATCACAATAATTGCTTGTACCAAATTTCACAATTACATTCCTGACAAATTTTGAGAAAATCCATTTAGGAATACCAGGAATATTTCTGACCCATAACATTTCTCAATTGGAATGAGAGCAGCGAGATTACTACTATGCATGACGTACTTCTTCTTCTTTTAGATCGGATGTGGATCGACGGGAGGAGGAGGAACAACTCTATCTTGGTCGGGGATTATGTTCACTGGGATGGAACACCAATGGCGTACCTCACACCATATCACGGTGTGCAAGAGTCTGATGAATATGTGGCTTGCATGGACAAAAACTTCAAAGGACATGGTGGACTCAACCCCGACGGATACGAGTTCGCCGATCGATCAGAGGGCATGTTATATAACTTCATCTGTCAGATTGGTCACATGTTCTAATCAGCAATCAAATTAATATTCCGAGTTTCTTAGCTACGCGGTGTCTTGAAGATTATTTGAAGATTCTTTATAACTTTCCGGCATCAAATTCAGATCTAGTACGCTGTTGGAGCCTTTTATTTCTGGATTTAGCGACAGATACAAATTAATGCATCGATTATTCAACTTATATCCATAGGAAAGACTTATTGAAGTGTCAGAAAGTTTGCTTCAAAATTTAACAAGGCATGCCGTTTTATTTGTCTGCCAATTTGGTCGTGCATTTCATATATCCAATAAAACACACCATAAAACGAACCGATGCCACTTATTTTTTTAGATGACTAAAAATGGGCGTGTTTTAAGTGCGCGGTCACAGACTAATCGTCGATAATTCACAGATATAATATTGGGCTAATTTACACATCGGCAGCCTGCATTGTATAATATCCAAACTGCAGACAGATATCAGAAAAACACGCACCTGAATCAAAAGAAATTACTAAGGAAAAGCTATATTACTATAAGAAATAATAGTGATTGTGTTTTATAGAAGGTACAGTGTGTCGCGGTGGCCGTGTGAGCACATTTAGTGTAAATCGCTTTGCGTTCACACAATATACCCAAACGACAACAGCGCTATACCATTCAACAAAACACACTCAAACTATATTCATTTCTTTAATGAAACATGGTATAACCGCAAGTCGACTCGTTTACAAACTGAGTTCATGTTCGAATCACTGACTATCCTACTAAGATATTTTCTCCTAAATAGGATCATACTTTGAGATGTAAAGAGAAACATCTCGTGCTTAAACAAATTTTACTTTCAAATGGTTTATTCCCAGTCCCAGTTTCCTGGTAGCCAACCCGTGTCGATAGTCCCTCTGATTCAAAGTTATCGTTTTATACCCGACAATCAATATAAATCAAGACAAGTGTTTATTCTCACCACATACAGAGTACGTATGTAGGTACAGATATAATAAGATAAGTGAATGTATTAACAATATATATACACATTATTTACAATATAAAATAGAACATTCTCTAACGAGTCGCAATTATATACGAAATTTATTAACCGAGTGCATTAAATTCGAGTCGAGTCGAGCTTTAGCGTGTCTCAAATCGAATTTAGTGGACGAGGTTAATAACTTTCGTATATAATTGCGACGAATTTGAGATCCATTTTATCACATAATCACATTTTAGAAAGGAAAAACGATATCGAAACGACTAGGTTTACAAATAATTAATATTGAATTCCTTATCACAACCAAAGATTAAGTAAAGACAACGTCCATAATAAATATAGTCCCATATTAAATGTGTCTTTTCATGTTTACAAAATCTGTTCAACAACCATCATCACCCATGTTTATCTCACAGTCAACACTAAACAATCCAACACAAATTGTATTCTAATTAACATAATAATAAAGTTCCAGTATTGATATTGATATAATTATCGCTGCGCGTGCCGATAATACACGTGTGTCTTACTAAAAAAATATGAGGCCGAGTTTAGGGACTAATTATGTGATAAAATAGTTAAGCAGCTGTATAGTGTACGTTCACATAGCTGGCAAAATTATCTGGCGCATTTTTCTTGAAAAACAAAATAAATAGCTGTCTAGTGCACACTAGCTATAACTTGGAATTACAGAATATGTGTCATAGCACGCTTTATCGCTTAAATCAGGTTAACGATGATGTGCAACGAGTAGTTTCACGATTGTTTATTGCCATATAATTCGAGGCTAATTTCGGGTAAATGTTAGTTGTATATTAACTAATTTCATTGCGCATACAGTAAACGACAGGGTATGTGTATTTTAACTATAAGTAGCTTGTAGTTGACAACCTAACAAATATAACCTGCAAAATTGCCAGTGATAGTTGCCAGCATGTGAATGTTCCTAAAAAAGGGGGGCAAGTCAGAGTTCTGCGAACGACACTGTCCCCCATTTGGACAACGAATTTCAATAGATGAGGAATGCTTATTTGTGTTTTCTTTTTATATGTTTTTGCTTTTGTTTTCGATTTGATTTTTGATTTATTGTTTTATTCATTTTGCATTTCATTTACGTGTGTGTATGTGTGTGTGTGGGGGTGTGTGTGCTTTTTATTAATATAATTAAATCCCGAGAATGAAACACTATCAGTTATATTATTGTATTTAAATTAGATATCCAGGGTTCAAAACCTCCAATTAAAACAACAACATAAACATTTAATTAAATATTGTTTTCAGCTTTATTCTGTTAACAAAGCAAACAAACTGTTCTATAAATATCAAAGACTATCATCTTTTTATCAAATCACTAACATGTAAGTGTTGGTTTCCTTGTTAAAACATCGAAATGACATGAAATAGAAAATGCAATAGGTAAGAAGTTCTAAACATGTTATTTTGTACACTATATTCTAAATAGAAAGGAAAATATAGATTTTGTAACATATTACCCTGGAACCCTGAATACATCTTTAAAGATGCATAATCTGATTATACGCTCACAAATTACTATGTATTTGGCTTCGGGGGGGGGTAAACATATTTGATTCGAGTTGGCGGACTGGCAAAAAGTCGACGAGCCGACGGTCTCGGACCAAATTACAGATGAAGATGGGTGACTCTAAAATAAAGTAGCTTTGGTTCTTATAAATTTGACAATCCGGCCAAATTTCGAGGAACAAAAGGTTGACAAATACCAGGTATTGTGCAATTATATACTACAGTTGACTGTGGTTAGCATAATTTTGGGCAATTAATCGATTCTGATAACTGAAGCGGCATTTCATATTGTTGTTGGATATGGGGGCTGGTGAATCGGATTGAGTACTTTTAACCCCTTCATGACGGAGAGTGCGATGGTTGCAGCGTTAAATATCCAGCGCCTGTGCATTCACTTATATATGCTAGTCTCCGACATTGCCTACAAGGTCAAGGAAAATATTGTTATTCTCTTATATATGCTAGGCTCCCTATATTGCAGACTCGCATATATAAGAGAATGCATGGCACAGGGTACTCTAAATTTTCAGGAAGCTCCAGTCATGGAAGGGTTAAATGTTCACTTAAGATAACGATCCAATATTCAATAGATTATAAAGCTGGGGTTGCTTATTTTTGTTTGATATGTTTTTGTTTTTGTTTTTTCCTTTTTTTATGTTGTGTGTGCGTGTGTGTCTATGTGTGTGTGTTTTGTATAATTAAATCTGAGTATGCAACATTACCTGTTATATTACTGTATTTTAATTATATAGGTACTCAGAGTTCCAACCCTTCAATCACATCAACATCAACATTTAATTTAACACCGTTTTCAGCTTTGTTTTGTTAACAAAGCATAAAACTGGACTCTCAATATCAAAGACTATCATTTTTATAACAAAATAAATTTTGTGTCATTTTTTAAAATATCGAAATGACATGAAATATAAAATTCAATAAGTAAGACGTTCCCCCAACGTTAGTTTATGCACTCTGATCTAAATAGAAATTAAAATATAGATTTCGTAAAAAAAAACATTCCTGGAACTCTGAATACATCGTTAACCCTTTTATGAAAGATGCGCTGGCGCAGCATTATATATCATGTGCCTGTACATTATCTTATATGTGAGAGTCTCCCATAGGGAACCTCGCATATTTAAGAGAATTCACTGACTTACAAGGTCAAGGTAAATATTGTTAGGCCAGTGTATTGTCTTATATATGCGAGGCTCCCTATGGGGAAACTCGCCTGTATAAGGGAATTCATTGGCACAGGGTGTTTGCTACATTTCAAGAAGCTCCAGTCATGGAAGGGTTAAATGTTCACTTAAGATAACGATCCAATATTCAATAGATTATAAAGCTGAGGTTTGATTATTTTTGTTTGATTTGTTTTTGTTTTGTTTTTTGTTTTTTTCCTTTTTTATTTTGTGTGTGCGTGTGTGTCTATGTGTGTGTGTGTTTTTATAATTAAATCTGAGTATGAAACATTACCTGTTATATTATTGTATTGTAATTATATGCACAACCAACATTTAATTTAACATCGTTTTCAGCTTTGTTTTGTTAACAAAGCATAAAACTGGACTCTAAATATCAAAGACTATCATTTTTATAACAAAATAAATTTTGGTGTCCTTTTTTTAAATATCGAAATGACATGAAATATAAAATTCAATAAGTAAGACGTTCCCCCAACGTTAGTTTATGCACTCTGATCTAAATAGAAAGTAAAATATAGATTTCGTAAAAAAAAACATTCCTGGAACTCTGAATACATCGTTAACCCTTTTATGAAAGATGCGCTGGCGCAGCATTATATATCATGTGCCTGTACATTATCTTATATGTGAGAGTCTCCCATAGGGAACCTCGCATATTTAAGAGAATTCACTAACTTACAAGGTCAAGGTAAATATTGTTAGGCCAGTGTATTGTCTTATATATGCGAGGCTCCCTATGGGGAAACTCGCATGTATAAGGGAATTCATTGGCACAGGGTGTTCGCTACATTTCAAGAAGCTCCAGTCATGGAAGGGTTAAATGTTCACTTAAGATAACGATCCAATATTCAATAGATTATAAAGCTGAGGTTTGATTATTTTTGTTTGATTTGTTTTTGTTTTGTTTTTTGTTTTTTTCCTTTTTTTATTTTGTGTGTGCGTGTGTGTCTATGTGTGTGTGTGTTTTTATAATTAAATCTGAGTATGAAGCATTACCTGTTATATTATTGTATTGTAATTATATGCACCAACCCTTCAATCACATCAACATCAACATTTAATTTAACATCGTTTTCAGCTTTGTTTTGTTAACAAAGCATAAAACTGGACTCTAAATATCAAAGACTATCATTTTTATAACAAAATAAATTTTGGTGTCCTTTTTTTAAATATCGAAATGACATGAAATATAAAATTCAATAAGTAAGACGTTCCCCCAACGTTAGTTTATGCACTCTGATCTAAATAGAAATTAAAATATAGATTTCGTAAAAAAAAACATTCCTGGAACTCTGAATACATCGTTAACCCTTTTATGAAAGATGCGCTGGCGCAGCATTAAAGGTCATGTGCCTGTACTTTATCTTATATGTGCGAGTCTCCCATAGCGAACCTAGCATATATAAGAGAATGCAAGTAAATATTGTTAGGGCAATGTATTGTCTTATATATGCGAGGCTCCCTATGGGAGACTCACATGTATAAGGCAATGCATTGGCACAGGGTTTTCGCAACCTTTAAGGAAGCTCCAGTCATGGAAGGGTTAAATGTTCACTTAATATAACGATCCAATATTGAATTGTTTGCCAACGTTTAATTTTACTGCAAGTCACAGCTGTACCATACATGTCTCGCTATATTAGAGAGGTTTCGCAAATGTACAGAGTAACAGTTTATAAATACTGCTACATAAAAAAGTCATGCCAAGGTTTCTATAACATTTGAAGAACTTAAGCCTAGTTTTTATTTCGTGAGCGATGTTCACTATAACCCCATATCTACAAATATGATAGGGCACAAATAATAATTATGGCAACCCAACACTGCTGAGCATACCAGAGCCATAGTTCATTATTTCAGAACAAGTGGACGTCATGGAATAACTCTCATGTGACTGACCAATCATTTGATATGTAATATTATTCCATAATTGCCTGAGAAATGTCAGGGAATTGGAGCATAATTTATGTCCAAGTGCGAAACCTATCTGATATGTAGCAGTGCTGAGGTGACAGGGGGGTTGCAGTCCTAATTTCAGACTGAAAATACAAATATTGTTGCTTGAGTTAATTTTTCAATAAATATTTTGTGTGAAGTATGTGTTAAACATTTACCATAGAAATGGCTTGGCCGTCAGTGGGAAAATTTCAAATTACATGGGAGAGGTGGATGTTTATGTTATGTTGAATTTCCAGCCCAATGTGAGGCATCGATGTAAATTCGAAATTCGAAATATGGACACTCCCACCGAAACTCAAGCAGGCGCGTCCCTGATAATGAGGTTTCGAAAATTTACAGTTACAATTATAGCTTAGAAATAGGTTGGATATCTTGGTTCATTAAACACTAATATTTGAGTATGTTTCTTAATTTTTCAATAAACTTGTCTGTACAACCCTTCTATATTTCAGTATATAAATTGGGTCAATTCCTTTCCGAGTGATTCGTTTGGCTATCTGGATATCCATCTAGCGTTATTCCGACTAGTAGTCGGATTCCTTATGTCGGAAAATTGATCGCGAAATTTCGGAAAGTTAAAAGCGATCTGATATCTGTTTCTATATCACCAGGGGGTCTAATTGCAGAATCTACCTGTTTCCAAGCTGGCATTTTTTTAAACAGGTTTTTGTGAGGATTTTATTTGTGTCCCCTCTATTCTTTTCCATCCATATGGTGATAAGAAAACATGTTATGACGCATAACTACATGTGGTTATAATTGGCCTGTTTTGTGCCTGAAAATTGATAAAGGCATGGACAGATGTTGCCACAAAATACATAATTACAAATCTTAAGGTGAATTTGTATCATAAAATCATCATATTAATTGTATTTATGACTGAATTTTCAAATTTTCTTTCCCAAATATTAGCTTCAAAAGAGTTACAACACAGTTATGCGCATTATAGCAATCTTCAAGGATCTATTGTGCCAAAAACAGAACTTCGATACATCTATTTTGGTAAAGCTAACACAGAAAGCAGCATGTCTGATTTGTGAATGTACCTGTTTCGTCTGAAAATTTAGTGTAAACATGATTTTTTTTTTGGACGGTTTTAATAATTTAAAAAGCGTATACTGATTATAAAATTAGTAACTATAAACATTTGTCCTTAGCATGGGCTTTGCGATTTTCAATTTGGCACACATACAAAGTTTCTACCTGTTTTCAGTCTGAACTTGTACTGGAAACTGCTGGAAACAGGTTTTTATTACAGTTTTAAGAATTAAGAAGAGCGTTTACTGATTATAACAAATATTAACTACTTCAATTTGCCTTATCATGGACTCTGTTATGTGGGTTAACTTTTGTAATTTTGATAATATTGATGTCGTCTGATAAGTCTTGGTGGTAACAGTTGCGATCAAAATTTAACATTGTATCCTATGAATATTTTGGTGATTTTATCAAATGTTCATCGTGATGCCACTTTAAGGGGTACTGTACACTAAATCCGGCCATTTATGGGACCATCTCCTTTTAAACTCAACAGAATATATGCAACAAATGAATGAGCTTGAGCCATGGATTATTGCAAAATGCACTTGTGCGCTCTATGAGCGACGCAGATAACATGGTAGTTATAATTAAAATGAATTTATAACTGCAGCCGAAGTCCTATTTTAGGACCAGAACCCAATTTTGGGGTTCAGTCCTATTTTCTGACATTTTGGCCCCTAATTGAAACTTACTTTGATATATCTACACGGTTACCACATTCATTCATCATTTCTATTATTTTCTATGACATTCCAGGATGGGATTACCCATATTGGAGCACCTTGTCCCCATAATTCTAAAAGTGAGCAACTACAAAATTTATCAAATCCAATAATTTCAGAATGGTACCGAAAATAAGATACTTATTCCCGCACCAGATGTTCGTAGTATGCATGTGTGGTTTAATCAACCACGAGACAGATATATAGATCAATAGATATCCACACAGTAGTGAACATAGAGACCCCCATATTTATTAAAGAAAAAGAGATACTGATATATATTTCTGCCGAGGATAGTGAAGGTGGCGTTCATATCTAGCCGAATGTCTTCCTCACATATTGACCCATAAACTAACTACTTATGCGCGTGAATGACAAGTGCTTTATTTACCATTAGAGTGTCATTGAACTTAGCGATACATAACAAAACAGGTTCGAAAGACGCCAACGCCTTCGACCCCCACAGCTATCAAAACTCGGATTGTCTGGCTACCTACATACATACAAACAGTAGGAGTTGTCACAACAGAAATAATTGAACTTTCCTCAATTATTTTCAAGTACAAACAGATGAGGGACTTCGTAACTGACACCAGAGATATAACAACTATCAACGGAGAAATATGAACAATGTAATCGGCGATACAAGATCGAAGAACAAATGTCCTTGTTACTGTGACATCTTAGGTTTGCGACTGTGGTACTTGTAAATATGTTTCAGCCACATTCGACATGACACAAATCGATTTCTTGCACAAACTATCGCTGCGAGCAACTGTAGAATTCCGAACGAGAGCTCCATGCTGCTTCTTACTCCGGCCAACATATTGCTCTTGCATTACAAATGACACAGTCTTCGGCACCGATAAGATTTTACTTAAAATAGCAACCTGATACTAGTACATTATCACTCATACAACATGTAGCAACTAAATGATGTCAAATTTTGACAATGACCGTCTTATACCAAATGTATCATATACCAAATTGAACAACTCGATTACTTGTTGTGCATTGCGATGGGGATTGCTTTATGACTAGGTGTAGCAGAATAAAACAATTATAAAAAATAGAACAAAATATCAGTTTTTCCAACGACCTTGACCTTAGTAATTGACCTTGACCTATGTGTCCCAGTTAATCAGGCCGTTTGATTGACCATTATTGACACTATTAGTTAACATCATTTCTCCAAACAGTCATTGGTTCTCGACAGTGGCATTTTTCAATTTTTCTCGAAATATTTGTTGCCATTGCCATGGAAACCTAATATTATCCAGGCACAGGACCCCCACACGGGCACCCCCTCCAAAAAGTTTTCCCTATGACCATATAACCAACATATCCTTAAAGGTTCATGCTTTAGTCACTAAAGTCACGATTGAACGCATAATGGACTCCACTATGTGTGCCCTGAAATCGCTTTCATGTTGTGGTTGATGAAAAAATGGCTGTTCTGTCTTTCTACACACGAAATACTAACATGTCTGATGCCCTTTGCTCAATTGTTACTATTGTAACATGACAGTACCAGAAATATTGGATTTTACTCTCAAAAACTTTACATAAATATCGGCAAAAAATCTCTTTTTGGGTTTGAACCATTTTTTCTTTCAAGTAAAATGTAACTATCTTTGGTCCGAAAGGTGTTTATTTTTTTATCTATCTTCAATGTGTCACACTCTGGCGTTTAATGACCAAATTACTCAAGATGGCTTCCAAAATGGCAACTAAATTAAGTTGATACTCACATATATCCGGAACATAATTCTCAGCTGTTCCGAAAAGGTAGCAAAGTGTGACATACTTGGTTAGTAGACATGTTAGTTAATCGAATGACAACTAGATATCATATTCAGGTTGTCACAGTACATTATGAGGCATAAACTTTTAATATTAATCAATGCAGTGTAGAATTTTTGCCGAAAACGTCGTTTGGGATTCTGGTCATGTTTTTGAAAGGTTATGGGCAGAACTTTGAAAGGAACTGAGAGTAACCATAATATGTGGCTACTCCAGCCCACTAGCATACAAAATTATCAACTAGTGCCGGAATATCGATATTGAGTTATTGTGAAAGCTATAGCCACCCAAGGTACACACGTACAACCCACCAGGACCATACCGTCACTCCATATACAAATAAACATATGACAATATAGTTGCTCGCTTTATACACATACACTTCACCCATTACCACACAGCCATACTTGTGTATACCCATACACACTACATATAACCATACATATATATACGTCCTACACCTGGCCCATCACCATATCGTGACTTTGTATACATATTCACCACATTCATAATCATTGTGTACCTACTGATCTCACCACTGGTCATACAGTCACTGAATGTGTACCTATGTTCCACACCCATGGCCAAATAGCTACTCAAGATATACATATACATCCCACCTATGACTCCATGTATACATATACACCTCACCAATGATCATATAGCCAATCGCTTTATACACATACCCTTCACCATGAACATACAACCACATGTGTGCGTATCCATACACCCCGCACACCCATGAGTCAACATACAGGCGCTCCAGGTAAACTCCTACACCTGTTCACTACATTCATGACCATAAAGTCACTACTGGTACACTTATGCACATGACCATTGGCCATACGATCACTCCCTGTATATATATATCCCCCACGCCCATTGCGAAATAGCCACTCAAGATAATCATATACACCCCACACATGTCCATAGAGTCACTCCAGGTATAGATGTACACCTCGCCAATGGTCATATAGCCACGTGTGTTATACGCATATCCCTCACCCATGGCCATTCAGCCAGACATGTGTATACTCGTAACACATTACCAGACAGCCATGAACATGAACATATAGTCACTCCATGTATATATATTCACCAATATTCATGATTGCACAGTTACTCCTTGTACACCTATTCATCGCACCATTGGCCATACAGTCACTCCCTGTATATATATTCGCCATACCCTTGGCTATATAGCCACTCGATATATACATATATCACATGAAAGCCCTATTATATCATTAAATCTCACGCGTGCTTCCCAGGATAATTGTCATCGCGCAAACAAAAATAACGAGCTGATTAATACTATTTCAAAGAGCCGCGCTTGACACCAATAGCAGATATTACAAAATGAAAACTGTGTTCATTAAAGTTCGGTTATTGTCCAACTAACGAAAACAGGCTAAAAATCAAAGAGGCAAATTGGGGGACTATATTTTTTATCGCAAGCCAGAGCGCGAATACTGTCGAATACGGTTGTTAAGTGTCTCAGACAACGCCGTGTAAGTATGCATTTTGCATGATTTTTTCAGCTTTTTTTAAAGATTTTGAATTACATGTGATATACAAGATCTTCAACTCGTTATGTTGGGATATAAGATTTTATGAAACTCCTTTCATAAATTCTTATATCCCAACATAATTCGTTCGAGATCCTCTATATTCACCTCACACATGACGATGGTGTCACTCCATGTGTACGTACACACATCACCATTGACCATACAGTACTTCCATATGTACCGACACGTCGCACACACGGCCTATGCTATGCTTTATTTCTCTATAGACATGAATTCACATGTTACAAAGAGATGTGAGGTATATGTACAAGGTGCATGTTAATTAAGTGCAATATTTTACATGTATACAGTGGCGGTATTAATGCGTTTAATCTTTATCATCAGCATCCTGTCATCATCGTCAACACCATCATTCTCATAATCATCATTATATCTATCATGATCATGATGCGTTTATGTTTACATACGAGTTACTCGTTCAACCACTATTTAGTCAATTATTCATCTTCTTCATATGTGTCATATGGATAAATCATTCGAAAATAACAACAACAGCAACAACAACAACATTGTCATCATAGCTATATGTCATAAAAAACAACAGCAATAGCTTTTATATTACCGATACTGATTTCTGAGTTTGAATGCTAACTTTAAGTACAAGCACAAATTTCTCAGTTCCAATCGACAAGATTTTGTTAGGAGTTCATAGAACTTTATCTTAGAAGGTATGTCCCAATAGTGTTTCGTTATGTATTTAATTCGCAAGTGATTCAGGTTAGTGCATTTCATGATGAAGTGGTATTCATCGCTCACTTCATTTTTTACACATACAACATATGTTGTTCTTTGTTCCGCGCTTACCCCATCTAGATGTTTCCACCTCCAGTCTATGATTGCACGTACGTATTTTGATCAGATACTTTCTAAGATTAAAAGGCAAGTCCAGCATATAATATTCTAAACGTAGGGTTGTTTTCAGTTCTTTATAAAATGTTCCTCTTGATGAAACTTTTTTATCTATCCACCACTGCTGAGTAACTTGGTCTATCAAGATAACGGAAATTTCTTTTTTCTGGTTGTTTTGTAATTCTGATTGGTCAGACCATGCAACACCAAGGCCAACTGAATGTAAAATATTTTTGATACTACCGATATTTCTGAAGGTTTTACCATCATATTCCATCAGTTCAAATAAAATAGTGTACAGTTTCTTCGCTAGAACTGAGCCTTCTCCCTTCATAACCCTCGACCAATAACCTATCATCCTTTGTTTTGCTATAATATTCAATGGATATCGGCCAATCATACCTTCCAGACTCGTATATACACCCCACACATGACAACTCGGCCACTGGCTGTATAATCATACACGCAATCAGTTTCCACACAGCTACTCCCTGTATACCTATACATCAACCAATGCCAATATACATCCACGACATATACAAATATACATCCCACCCATTACCACAAGGGCACTCCCTATATACCGACACGCTCGCCAACGACCACCCAGATATACCACAGGCATGCATATACTTCGTCGCACTCCCATTCCATGTACACCTATATGCATTAAACAGTCATTCAACAACTCCCTATGTATCCATATACCACACCCATGATCATAGAGACAGCACATGTATACGTGTACACCCACCTGTGACAATACAGCCACCCAAGGTACATCTGTGCGTCCCACCATGACCATGACATGCGTACAGTCACTGCATATATACATAAACACATAAACGACCATCTAGCTAATCTCGTTATATCCATTCACCACATCATTGCCAATACGGTCACATCGTGTATACACGTTCATCCACGCATAACCATACAACCATACAGTCACTCCCTTTAAACATATTCACCTCACACATGACCATACAGCCACTACTTGTATACCTATAGATCTCACAATGGAAACTCCATTCATGATCATATAGTCATTCCTTGTATGTCTATTCACATCATTCATGATCACATTTTTTTTTAAATTGCCCCTATAAACCGGAAACTCTATTCCGAACATCGGACGGCTTGTATAGTCCACAAGTGAACGAATACATTAATTTTTACCTCTGAAATCCGAAAGCAGTAAACGATACTAACTGAACACACGTGCGGTAGATTTGACATACTTGATGCTGAGCTCTTGCTAGCTCTGGTGCAGACGGCTCATTCATTGTGACAGGTTAATTAAAACTGTTTTTGGTGACAATACAAACAATCATGAATGAACCAATGATGCAAAGCCTAATAACAATAAATAAGATAACTGCATTTCCAAATTATGTATAATACTTTCCGATTTAATATTTAAATATCCGGCCCAGACACATTGTTTATCTCATACAATGTCGAGTCAGCGGTGGTCAGGGACAGAGAAACCATGTTCCGTGCTGGAGAAGTGCAAGAAAGTTATATAAATTAGCTTGAAATAAGACATGTCCTGACGTGCAAACATGCCAATTAGTTTATGTGAATAATTTCTACAGAGTAACAGCATATATAGATATATACTACCCGTAATTTCGGTTATGTATTGGTTTGTTATATACTGCCCATAAAGTTTTCGACTCATCGAACCGTCGTTATGGCTAGGCATGAACATATGGGTGGAGTAAATATGAAGTCATATCATAGAGGTATATAACCTATACATATTTATACATAGAGCTTATTGCAAATTTCTGTTGACATTTGATAATGGGAAATATGACTGCCCGTACATTTACCATCATATGAGAACCAAATTAGGGCCCATATGTGGAAATTCTTAAGTGGATCATGACACTGTCGTTCAGGACCCAAACACCTGATTCCTGATTTTCACTCTGCACATGCTGCTCTTTGCGGTCAATCACATGCATGTATGCATCGTCAGGTGGGCGTCGCCCTGAACATTTGCGACATAACTTTTCGGAAGGTGGATATTCCGGGGTCAAAACCAAGAAATTTTTACAATTTAGTCACAAAGGTAATATATATTTGTCGGAATCAGTATCTACACCAGTCAAATTGAATGTAAAATTTATTATTCCAAAGTCGAAAATACGAACGGCTCAAATTTATAGTTGGATTTTCAAATTGAGAGGCCACAAGTTATCATGCTAGTATTTCAAGACCTCTGATCCGTTATGTTAGAAAACTTGGGAACGTCCGCTTAAGGATATCTGCAGGAATGTCACTGAATGGGGATTATGTGGGGCTATTCAAAATTGTCAATTTTGAATAGCCTAAGTAACCTGTATTTGACTTTTTGCAAAATATACGAGTGCTGTATATCTTGGTTTATATAGGGTATATACCATTTGCATACCATTTTGGTAGCAATGGTACTCGCGTTGAAAATTCACATTATATTGATTTGTTTATAAAAAAAATGGGGGGGGGATGTTTTTAACGAAGGTGTCCAATAAATGAATTGTCAGTATAACTTGGCAAAACAGTTCTGGAAACTTTCTACGAGAGATGATATTTATATATAAGATACCATATGTGCATTATGTGCCTGGTTTTAAGAGGTAAATGACCCAGGGTGTGGACAAAGCTTCACAAAGATTAACTTTAATTTCACCATGTATGCTATAAGTCATGCATTATATGCGGATGTGTCCCAACACAAATAATAACACTGACTTACATCTGTTGTACTATTATAGGGTGATAACGTTTACTAATTCTCTCCTTTTGTGACATGCTTTTACCACACATTGGCCATAGCAAGGTGCCGAAGAAAATTTGGGGAGGCCTTCCAACTTTCTTCATGATTTACCACAGCTCAATCTATTGCGAACTAAACCATTTACCTGGGGTTTACGGATCGTCCTCCCCAAAGTGAAGAATAAGTATACGCAGGCTCTTAGAATGTGACGAAACATACAGAGCTTCTGCAACTCAATTAATATATCAGTGACGTATATGTTGTTGTAGGGATCGAAGGGGTGACTTGATTGACGACATAGAAGCTGAACTTTGTCGAGTACATTACGGAACACTTCGGCTTTCAGTTAAAACGTAAACAAACGTAAACAAACCGATGTTAGTCCTAATAAACCGGAATACTCTATGTTAATTTAACACGACAGTTAATTTATCATACACCATTATGACGATACGTTGTGACTCTTTCCTATATACATACCATCAGGTATTTATTTGTTATGTAAAATTTAATACAATTCCCGCCACAAAGTCTGGGCGTAATCATGTCATAGAAATTTTATCGGTCTCGAGCGAAAAACATTATTTCGCTTTCCCAGTATCTTAGCTGGTTTACGTATGAGCAGACTTGGACTAGAGTACATCGACTGAAACCCAACATTCACCATCCAAATTCCAACCACAATTAATGATTACGTTTCGGTCATGTATTGCTGAGACAATAAAGTAAATCCTGGTTGCCACTAAGTAGAGCTGAATGGGTAACTTTCACCAGAAAAAGAAGGCTACGTAACTTTAGCCAAATGGGTATACATATAGGATTGGATTTCGCGCTCAAATTAATCTCGGCCCAGACTTGTTGAGAATGTGTCCATTGGACTCAACAGTCTGCATATTATCGATGACATTGTAAAAATGAAAGTGTCAATGACATTCTAGCTCATTTGGGAAGGAGTTTCTTTTTTGCTGAGCAATGAATAGAACGATAAAGAAGGAAAGTAAACTAGATGTCACCCCGAAGATCCATATGAAATTTGGTGATGATCGGATGAGATATGTGGTCTGCAGGTTGCTCAAAAGGATTTAGTCACTAAAGAGTAAATTCCAATTTGAAACCCAAGATCGCTGCTGGCGGCCATGTTTTATCTAAATTTTCGGTCAATATATGAGGCGACCATCTGGATGTCACCCCGAATATCCACATGAAGTTTGGTGATGATTAAAATAGGGATGTGGTCTGTAGGGTATGCCAAAGGATTTGTAGTGTATACTCACTAAAACACTCCAGAGCTATAGATAAGGAAAGACTCTCTGCAAATCCTGTCTTATGTCTCTCAGATATCGCCGTAAACGGGGAGATCTCATAGAGGCGTTTAAATTGATACACGGATACTATAATATCGACAATACCATTCTTTTCGAAAAAGCATCATACCAAAGAAAGCGAGGATACAAACTGAAGATACAGAACAAACAAACAAATAAAGATGTGCGTAAGTTCTTCTTTACACAAAGGATTGTGTCGTCGTGGAACAATCGTCCAGATCATATTGTTGAAGCAAACACACCAGACGATTTCAAGGAACTAATCGATGCTGTCTTCTGGTGCGAAAGATACGAATTTGACTAACTGCACAAATAGAACATCCAGTGCAGACAAATCCATACAATAACTTTCACAGTCGTTCCATATAAATACATTCATGTTAATTTATTTTTGCAAGTGGTAAAAGTCATCGCGACTTAGTCCCCTAAAATGGCGACAATGATAATGAAAGGATTTAGTCATGCAAAGAGTAAAATTCAAGATGGCTTCCGGCGGCCACGTTTTACGTCGAAAATCGTCAAATTCGATAGTTCCCATTTACAGGTGATCACAATCGTGCCTGCAAAATTTAAATATGAGCTGGCCATAAATACGGGCTGTAGGGTGTGCCGATGGATTCAAATGTAAAATACAAGATGACTGGTGACGGCCATGCTGACGGCCATCGGAAAAATTCGATAACTCCAGTCGAAAGGTCACCCTGAAGCTGCATATGAAGTTTGGTATGTTCGGATGAGGGGTGCGGCCAGTAGGGCGTGCCGAAGGAAATTGTCGACGGACGCACACACGGACGGACACCCGAACGGACAGGCGGACGCCAACCCATGGCAATAGCTCAAACTTTACTTTGTAAAGTTGAGCTAACAACAGACACACACTTTTGCCAATTACTGTATTTTGAGACATAACACTATCATCTAGTGCAGCAATTATAGTACTGATAGTTACATTGATCGAAATGGGAGTGTGTAGCGTCATATACAGTGGCACCAGATCGCCATTAATATAAGTGATATTACTATCAACGTTCGAGCACAATAAGTAATTTTATATAAGGTATAAAAATGCTAAATTTTGACGTATGTAGCCAGCGAGACTAATCTGATCACAGCTAAATTTTCCAAAATACGTGTGAGTAGTATACTTAGTATTATTGTTAAATTTCAATTCGCGCATACCATACGCAAAATGGCGCAATTTATCAAAAATACTATAATTGCCATAGGGTTCAATGTTAAAGATGCATTATCCGAATTAACGCTCCTAAATTACTATTTCTTTGGCTTCGGGGGTAAAAAATATTTGATTCGAGTCGAGGAAACCACCCATCAAAGCTCGGAGTGATCAGATATCGATTTTTGATGTTTGTTGTTTCTCGAGATGTGCAATTATTTTTGGCCCAGAAACACGTCGTCAAACGGATGGTATCGGACAAAATTGCGGATAAAGATGGATAACTCTAAAATCAAGTGGTAATACGGCCATATTTGGTTGAACAAATGTTGACAAATAACACGTTTTGGGAAATTTGATACCATAGTTGACAGTGGTCAGCATTAATTTGTTGCAATTAATCGATTCTGATAACTAAAGTGTATTTTGAAGAAATGGTGTTGTTGTTGTATTTTTGTTTGTTGTTTGATGATTTGGAGAACGTCTGATCGGATTGAATACCTTTAAATTTTGATCGCATCTGTTACCAGCAAGAATCATCTGATCACATCCACATTTTCAAAAATACGTTTGAGGTTTAATTATACTTAGTAGTTGTGATACATTTAAAATCGCACCGATCACCACACGCCAGATGGCACCATCTATCATTTTCGCAATATATGAAACACTCTCTAATTATGTTGACCCCGATTTATGCCGACCGCAAATATTCACGAATGGGAACAAGTCAGTCCTGAAAATATACCTATTATTCTATTACATTCCATTTTCATATCGCTATTAACAAACCAAAAATGCAAACTGACAAAAGGACTCGGAATCCGACTATGAGTTTGTAATGAGAACTCATAAAGGTCGAAACGATACGATACGCGTTGACCAACGCTTTGACGTAACCTTATTGCTTTGACACACGTTCTCGCTCTTTTCCAATTGAGTAGACACTTTTACCCGATTAACATTCATAGAATCATCATTCCTTAAACCGAATCATTTGGTCGAGAATAATAATATACTTTCGCTGCAATGCCGGGTATTTATCCAGGGCAATGTGCCGACTCTGCATATTGTTTATCCCAAAAAGGACCAAGCGTATATGATCTTGCCCCAGTTAATGGTGACGTGTATACATGCCTGGATACATTTCGAAATAATTATCCTGAGTTAATCGGAAGGGTGATAACTATATTGATATAAAACGTAACGGGATTTGTATGAAATAATTTACGCTTTTAAAAGTACTTCTTCAAACACCTCTATTATTTCGTGAATAATCATATACCCTCAATCGTAACCTCGCGTGCCACGTGTTATTGCGGTTTAATATCAATCGCTATCTAATTGTGAACCCCGATTAAATATCTTTCGCTATCCAATCGTGTGGGTATTAGATGTTATATCCTATCGATATACATGGGACGTATCAAATTATATGTAATATCTGTATTTAAAACCCAGCTAAAACCCAACATTTACCTTCTATTTCTCCGAATGGACAAGTTACACCACAAGTCAACATTCGTAATCTAGAACGTTCATGCTTTATACCAAAAGTCGACATCATTATTGATTCCGTAACCTAGATAACCTAACCTAACGTCCATGTCCCCAAATGTATGCACAATGAGCTCCCCGTGGGCCTCTAATCGAGAAATAGTTATCTGCGACATCCGCCCACAAGTTTAAACATATTCACAGTGCTTACAAGAAAACCCATAGTCAGAAACGGTAACGCCTTCAAGATCATATTATTAGGTACATATAAAATATATTGCAGCTTTAATGTAGTGACTGTGAAAAATCTGTATGTAGTTGATTATATGTGATAGTTTTTTGTATGTGTGCATGTATAATGTGCACTTGGTGAGAAAGGATGTGAAAACATTTTTTAAATCAGGCGTGCCAAACTAAAGTTTAATTTCAAATATTTAAACACCATATCTCATGTATGATATATGTTCGCAAAGGGCGCATACGTTCCAATTGGTTGAAATGTTCATCGCCAAACATGCAACGGCCATGACATTGACACACCAATAACAACACACCCATTGCAAAACAAAAGTGACGAACGCATTGACGCTGCTATGTTGCGCAAATACACCAAAATGTCGGTTTCTCGGTTGTCTTATACGACATTTGAGTTGTTTTCGGCTGGCGTGTATCTTTTCTTTGTTATTTGTTCTATTTTCTATTAAAAATAGAGGTATGAATAGTGCATGAAATAACATGCAGAATAATGATGTGGCCAAACGCTCTCGATCGTAGTTACATGGTTCAAGTACGCAAACATCGAGTACGTTTCTAATCAAATTTAGTCCTGACAAGTACGCAAATACCTGTTCTAATTTCATTTGAAATAGTGGTCTGAATAGTGCATGAAATAGCATGCAGAATAACAATCAGGCCAAAAATGTCGATCTTCGTTATATGGTTCAAGTACGCAAACACCGAGTACGTTTCTAATCAAATTTAGTACATTCAATTACGCAAATACCGAGTTCGTTTTAATCACATTTAGTCCACCATCTCCTACGACAGGGTCAGCTATACTTGCCAATATACACCCTATGAGGGCGTAATGATGATCTAAAAATGGCCTCAGGTAATGTACTCCTGATATCAACTTTGAAAATATGGACTCCCGCGAGGGTTAATTAAAATACCATGAGGGTCACATCCAGAGAGGGTTAATTAAAATATGGCCCCGTGAGGGTTAATTAAAATATGGTCCAATGAGGGTTGATAAAAAATATGGCCACATGATGGTTAATTAAAATTGTACCTTGATTATTAATTAAAGTATGGTCCTATAACTTATCAGGGTTAATTAAAATATGGTCTCATGACGGTTAAAACAAATAAGGACCCATGGGGGTAATTGAAATATGGTCCCGTGAATGTAATTAAATATGGTAACATGAGAGTTAATTAAAGTTAAAATAATATCCCATTGTGAGGATTAAAAATTAAAAAAAATTAAAAGATGGTGTCATCACTGTTGATTAAACTACGGTCCCATGGGGGTGTAAATAAAATATAGTCACATGATGGTCAATTAAATATGGTCCAATGAAGACTAATTAAAATATGACTCCCCTCCCCATGAGGATAAATAATCGCAAAAAGCGATACGTGAATATACATCGCTCAATCTGAAATAGAAACGAGTACGAAGTACAAAAATACCCAAGTACCTTTCATATGGTTCGAGTACAAAAATATTAAAGTACATTTTTAATCACATTTCGCTCATTTGCCCATAGCTCCATTTGACAAGTAAAAAACACCTTCACAAAAAACACCCGTCGAGTAACCCCCCCCCCCCCCCGCACGCTATTCAATTGTTGTGTCGAGAGGCGTGTTACTAAGTTGCATACCAGGGGTATATATGACATTGAAATTTAATGTCAGCAGAAATGGAGTTACTGTTCTTCTTCTGGAAAAAACAATGTCGTGAAAATATGACAATATTTATATTGATTTATATATGTACTAGAAGGTGACCCGACTTCATCCGGGCTATTCAAAAACCAAATTTCAAGTCGATAGCTCCACCCGTTTCCGAGATCTGGTCTGCGACCCGATAAAATTCGTATCCGGGGCAAGATACATTCACATACCAAATTTTAAGTCGATAGCTCCACCCGTTTCCGAGATATATATATTGCCCAATGTCATTTGCGGATACCTCGACCGGTGATGAGTTAACGCAACATCGGCCGGTTAAGAGTTAAACGCGATCACGTCACGATCTCTTGACGGCGTAATATATTTACCGAATGTTTTTCGATGACCGAAGCATGGTCCTGCGTTCTTCCCGATAATTAAGGTAGAAACTTTAAACGGACACAGGCGTGTGATACATCGTTGGAAAGAGGAAGCGCCACAGATTCTAATCGTGTACATTATATGACTGGCAATTTATTATTCGCGCTATATCGAATCGATTTGTGAGCACCGAACTTAAATATATTAGCGCAAAACGGCGTAAAAACAGATTTGACATCGGCACGTGAAATGTTTATCTCGGATCTGAAATTTGATGAGCTCATATTGACCGCCTGGTCAAACTACACACACGTACCAAGTTTCGTCCCGATCGGTCGAGAATCTTCCGAGATCTGGTCTGCGCATGCGCGAAGCTGGCGTCGCATGGGCTCGGCGACCCGATAGAATTCGTATCCGGAGCAAGATACATTCACATACCAAATTTCAAGTCGATAGCTCCACCCGTTTCCGAGATCTCGTCTGCGCATGCGCGAAGCGGGTGCCGCACGGACAAATTAATATGCCCATGCCACCACCGGCCGAAAATACCCCCACATAACAAGTTTCATCGAAATCGGGTCGGCCGTTTTCGAGTTCATCGCGAACACACACACACACAGACAGATCTTCCAAAATATATAATAGACAAGCCGATGAGCCCGACGTTGTCCGGGCTATTCAAAAACAAAATTTCAAGTCGATAGCTCTACCCGTTTCCGAGATCTGGTCTGCGCATGGGCGACAAACATACAGACAGAGGTCTTCAAAATATATATGAGACTAGCCGATGAGCCCGACGATGTCCGGGCTATTCAAAAACCAAATTTCAAGTCGATATCTCCACCCGTTTCCGAGATCTGGTGTTCGCATGCATTTCAAGTCGATAGCTCCACCCGTTGGTTTAAACATATTTATTACCAATAAGTATATAACAATACAGATTGGCATTGGGATTGGAGGACAAGTGCGATCCACTTATACATAACCCCCTCTCCCAATTGCCGTTATAACACTGATACATAATAATTTGGGTTGTCAAAACAATAGGTATAACATATTTACAAGTGTATACATACAGTATATCATTGTATATTATTTGAAAAATAGTTTGTATAGTCTCACCACCCCACCAATTCTAAATAATTTCAATAATGATTTCAAGTAGCTGTTTTAAATGTGATACATGTACCTCATGGGGCATTGTTAACAATTTTACAATTTGCATTCAAATGATGCGAGCGTCTTAATAGAACTTTGTCGGATTTTCCTCTTGAGTTGTATCTCGTAGGTAATTTTGCACAGCTTTAAAGATATGTTCATTTTCTAATTGTTTTAAGTTCGGGTCCCCAAATATTAGTGTTTTAACTGAATGTATATTAAAGCGCAGAAGATTATTACGAAGTGTAATTCTTTCTTCAAAGTGTAGGTGGCATTCAAAAAAATAGTGGAAAGCATTTTCTACAGAATGTCCACATCTACATGTAGCAGAAATTGCTATATAATTTTGAAGTTGATCAGCTTGTAGATTACTACATTCACACCTCAGTTTCCAATGAAGGATGTTCAATAGCCGTTTACCATATGAAAAATATGTTGGTGGTTTTAATGGCTTAGTTACTAGTGCTTTCTTGAACCTATCGAGTGGAATGTTTCTTTCTTTCTTTTCATCCAATTTGTTCCAATCCATAACGCATGTTTCCGATATCTGGTCTGCGCATGTGCGAAGCTGTCGTCGCACGGGCTCGGCGACCGGATAAAATTCGTATCCGGTGCAAGATACATTCACATAGCTCTACCCGTTTCCGAGATCTCGTCTGCGCATGCGCTGCACGGGCGTCGTACGGGCTCTCCAATACGACAACGACCACCGCCTGGTCAAACTACACACACGTACCAAGTTTCGTCCCGATCGGTGGAGAATCGTAGATTTGTATAAAGGACAGACAGACAGACAGACAGACAAACAGACAGACAGATTGTATCAAAATATATAAGAGACTAGCCGATGAACGCGACGTTGTACGGGCTATTCAAAAACCAAATTTCAAGTCGATAGCTCTACCCGTTTCCGAGATCTGGTCTGCGCATGCACGAAGCTGGCGTCGCACGGGCTCGGCGACCCGATAAAATTCGTATCCGGGGCAAGATACATTCACATACCAAATTTCATGTCGATAGCTCCACCCGTTTCCGAGATCTCGTCTGCGCATGCGCGAAGTTGGCGTCGCACGGGCTCGGCGACCCGATAAAATTCGTATTCGGGGCAAGATGCATTCACATAGCAAATTTCAAGTCGATAGCTCCACCCGTTTCCGAGATCTTGTCTGCGCATGCGTTGCACGGTCGTCGCACGGGCTCGCCAATACGACAACGACCACCGCCTGGTCAAACTACACACACGTACCAAGTTTCGTCCCGATCGGTCGAGAATCGTAGATTTGTATTAAGGACAGACAGACATACAGACAGACAAACAGACAGACAGAGGTCTTCAAAATATATATGAGATATGCATACGTGACTAATATGCAGATTCAATTGCGCCGACAGTACACATTGCGTATATATACTACACTATGTTCAGCCTCAATTTCCGCTCACACGAGCCGTGTCAAGGGCTTTTGTTGTCAGTCATGGACTATTTGTTTTCTAGAAAACGTTGGTAAACGTCTCATTTATCGATATTTATCGGAATTATTCATCTGTATAAATGTAATTTCTCCTTTTATATTATAAAACTGTGTGTTATGTCGGTTAGTGGACTCGCAACAGGACATTCGTCAACTAAATGGTCTCGACCTGCGGCCTCGACAATCTGGTTTACGAATATCCAGTAGCCGTGTTAGTCTGGTCGATAAACTAAAATTTTAGGGTCAACCTAGAAATAATTTGGACTAAGTTGGTTTCTATACTATTTTGAAGAGGAATCTATCCTCTATAACATATCCAAAATCCGCTAAAATCCGCTTTGAGAATTTTCTGTAATACAAGATGGCGTCCATGATGGCAGTTGGTATATAAAAATCCTGAATTTCGGTGGTAGGTGCGCCAACAAATACCAAATTAGTAATAAAATTAAATTTACACAAACAATGCTTAGTCGTAAACCATGTCGGTAGAATGTCTGTCCAATATGGCCGCCAAAATGGACAAAATCGAATGAAATTTACAATTTGCGCAAAATTGAATAGCTGGTCATACAAGAACGAACATGCCCTCGAATTATACGAGGAAGAATGATTTCAGAATATAAGGGGAGCTATTAATACTAGTATGTAAGATTTCTCTCTAATGTATCTCGCGAGAGAGCAACCAAAAGCCAGGTCTCATACAACGATTAAATGTGGACTTTTTGGGCGCCAAGAAATAGAAGAATAACACAGTTTTATCTGTACTGTTTATCTTAAATCGTGTAATATATGTGTATTAAAACATTTAAATGTGATCTAATAGGGATGTATTCATTGTGTGACCTTTTTAGAAGCAGAAATATATGTAATGAAAACATTCTCACGAATATGACCGATAATCATTTATTTTTCAATCTACAACACACAATCTGTCAAAATTCACTACTATAGAACAGTATGAGAGCTATTCATATGGTTCTAAGTAAAACGTGTAGATCCTATTGTCCGTGTCTTAAAATAGTAGTCATATTTGCCTCCAGCCAAGTGATTAAACACGAATATTTCACTTTTATCACACAAATACATGGTGGTATACCATGAACGCAATTTATCAAAATACAAAGGATTACAATAGACTATCTTCAGTAAATTCTCAACATAACCAAATTTGCCTACATACTCTGTGGTAGAGACTGTCTTTATACCTGGAAATTATGTGCACATAAATGCACTAAGGCCACATATACGCGAAACGTACGACCTTTTCTGCAACCGCTCGCCGGGTTTACCCATTCTCCCTAATGTTACACATATCTGCTGCATACAAAACCATAAATAGCAACATCGAGTGAATGGTAAACGCAGCACTAATAACTGTAAATGCTGATGACCTGATATTTAGCGCAAATATGTGAGTGGCAATGGTAACATAATTTCAAACAACAAGATACTGACAACTAATAGTGTGCATTGCGTGGTACATATTCCTGTTGTAAAGTGCCGATTGAAGTAATTTGAACAGAATTGTCTAGTAAGAAACCGGTTTGAGAGCACCATGAAAATTAGAACTAAATAAAATATACCATGTACAGTCTCTTCGATCTAGTGAGATAGGGTACTATTCTGTTGAAGAGATAAGTGTTTCTTGGCAGTATAATCAGCATTACGACATACGTGTATGGTTTATTGTCACGGGGAGTGTTGAAAAATCTGGAAATATAACTAGTATTTACACAGAGAGGGTGGGCACTTCAGTTTCTGCTTTACATTCAATAATTAATCATCATTCCAAAAGGAAACTACCATGCACTGTGTGACGAAATATTACTTCGTGTGTTGTATGCCCAAAATAACTGTTTTTGGTCCGACTGTTGGATGTATTCTGATAAGAAAACCCGAACGTAAATCATTGGGTTAACGTGCGTAGCAGTGATCGATAAATCATTCAGATAGATCTGTTTAATTATATGTGTACCTTTAAAGATATATAACAACATTCTTGTAAATTACAAATGTGTATTTTCGCTTATAGGGGGTTATCCAATATGTTGCTTTCATCGTAGCATGGATTGTAGTTGCGGCCATTTTGACAGCCATTTCATCGCCGCGATTGCATTGTTTTCTTTCCTTGTCACTCTATTGGCCCCCTATACTCTTTTACACAAACTGGTATATATCGGATGGAGGATTAATGCGTTCTGGTGTCGCCGATGAGGGATATTGTAGAAAAACGTACTTCGCAAGGTCGAAAAATGAGCATTTTTTAAAATCTCTGTAAAAAGTTTGCTCAAAGCGGATTTTAGCGGATTTTGGATATGTTGTAGTGGAAATATTCCTCTTCAAAATGGAATAAAAACCAACTTAGTCCAAATTTGTTCTAGGTCAAACCTTTTATCGACCAGACTATGTGTATTTACTACATTATACTGACTCTCCATGATATGGAGGACAAATAAAGATATATATAGAGGATATGAAAAGAGTGTTTCTCTCATATGATATTTATGAAACGAGTCTAAGAATTTTCAGTTTTCTCGAGCCTCCGGCGAGAGAAAACTGAAAATTCGTGACGAGTTTCATAAATATCATATGAGAGAAACACGAATTACATATTCTATTTATCATATGACACATATAAATTGATTATGATGTCCAAAACGCACACAAATCACTAAATAGCTATATGACATCAGCAGCAAAATGTTAATGTTACGTCACTTCATTGCACCGGAAGCCCAATTACACCTGGTGAACTAGCAGAAATAATATGCACGCGAAGATATAGTGCGCTATTCTGTTCTCAGTTTGTGACATTATATCGTATGTTTATTAGATAAATACGAATTACATATTCTATTTATCTTATAACAATGTCCAAAACTATATATTTCAAGATTATAATTGCGAGAATTTCGGCATCGCGTTGATTGACGCGCACGAATTTGACCTGCATTTAGTTAGAGATGCGGCTCGGCTCAAGCTGTCATTCAGCCAATCAGAACACACTTTTTGTCAACAAACCAATCAAATTATCGGAAGGTGATATGAACTAGTAGTTCATATGAAATTGATTTATGACATACTTTCCAACGTAAATAATGATTGAGTCATATGATAAATGTATATATAAACGCGTGTAGCTTTTCTTATAATTTAATACCAGTATTGTTCACAAACGTCTAGTTTACACTAACGTTTTTCCAGAAAATTGATACATTCCTTGTGATAAACAATTATTTATTGGGAACAAACACATGTCAGTCGCGCAGTCAGTTGAATAGAAACTTCATTTAGATGAGTGACATTGCATGGTCGGTCAATTTCATTCAATAATAACCGTGGGCGACTGTGATTTCTGGAGCTTAGGTTACTGATAACTAACCTTAATGGCTCATTGCATAACAACGAATTGTTTTACAATATTCTGTGAATTGCCAGCTTATTATTTCAACATATTTATTATTTGCGATATAAACAATTAGTCTGTTGGCCAGACCCAAAATTGCCACCTATATATTTTAAAAGCCATCACAATAGCATGTTTAAACGTGCATGATAACAATTTCAAATGCACAGCTTGGTGTGAGAAACAGCAGTTTGAAATAATCAATAACATTTTAACTGCTTCCCGTGTACGAAACGAGAGCGCCATTGCATTATAGGTTACAAACACCTAATTATTTTCCATATGCGACATGTTAACTAGAAGTCCCGCCGGCCATGGGTTAAGCCTATTTGAACTTCAAGTTGTCAATTTTCCCTTAGAACGTCATCCGCTGCACCAGTCTGTGACGTCAAATGAGCCCTTTTCGGTATTTTTTTTCAAACGATAATCTTGCATTTCCACAACTACCCCATTTACTGCACAAAAATCAGCAGCATAAAAATACCCAGACCCCTTCCATAACTTCGGGACCCCACCAGACTCTTCCTGGACATCTAAACATACATGATCGCCATATTTACGTTGGCTATGATTTTCTGTTCCCGCTTAGGGATATTTCCCTCAATGATAATCAACCAATCAGCAGCACCTACACAAATTCAAGAATCGTAACTCTATATAATTAGTTGCTTGTGACCGTTAATGTCACGCGACGTAATGTACACAAATATACGGAAGCCTGTCCTAGTGTCGACAGATAGAAAAGCGACGTATAGATCTGCATAAGCAGTCTTTAGAATGCATATTATAAAATCGGACTTTTTTGATGGGATAAATTTGAGTAGTATTTTGATCGAAGTACACATTATAGTAATAGCATGTGGTATAACACACATTTGAACAATTCAGTGCTCAAAGAAATGGACCATAAACATAAATATCAGCAAGGAGAGGACCAAATATGTTCTGTGATTGGTGGGAGGGGAATTTATCGACATGTGTTTGGCTCGAATTTAAGATGTTAGATGTAACCACCACATAAACTTGAACTCCTTGCAGCAGGTTGAAAAGTAATACCCGGGAGACCATGGCTCTATATTCATCACTAAAATGATGTCAGAATGCACATATATTATAACCCCCCCCCCCCCCCACCAAAGTAAAGAGATGCTGAAATCCGTTTCCCCCGATGAAAGGGATATGTCGTCTATAATTATCCACCGATCGAGGAATTATAAACTGAATAAATGCACACAAGTTATCAAAACTCGAGTGGTCTCTCTATCGACATCCATACAGTACGTGTCACAGCATAAGAAATTGTTGAACTTTCCTGAATTATGTTGAAGTACACACAGAGGGGGAAGTTTATGACTGACACCAGAACTATAACAACTATCAACGGGAAGTTTGAACAATGTAATTCTATATCCAATGTCAAAGAACAACTTTCCTTTTTCCAGTGACAGCTAAATTTGCGAACGTGGTACTTGTAAATATGTTTGAACCACACTCGACATTACACCCATCGATTTCTTGCACAAACTATCGCTGCGGGCACAGCTAGAATTCTGAACCATTGTGCTTCTTAATCCGACCAACAAAAGCGCCAATATCTCCTGAGGTACCAATCACACAGTCTTCAGCTCATCCTCATACCAACTATATATGTGACCCGCCATATCAAATCCAGTCGTAAGTCGGGATTTTTTTACCCTGTGCCAATGCATTCTCTTATATATGCGAGTCGACCATAGGTCGCCTCGCATATATAAGAGAATGCATTGGCCTAACAATTTTTTTACAATTTTAATAATTTTTTCTTGTATTCTTTAACATTTTTATAATTTCACCCACACAGAGCCCCAGACAAACATGAGCAGACGACACTCTTCTATATGCTTCTATATATGTGTGGGGCTCCCTGCAGGGTAATGGAAGTTTTTTTTATTTTATGTCCTAAAACTTGTAAGAAACATTTTTTTTTTTTAAATGATAAAAAATTGTTAGGCCAATGCATTCTCTTATATATGCGAGGCGACCTATGGTCGACTCGCATATATAAGAGAATGCATTGGCACAGGGTAAAAAAATCCCGACTTACGACTGGATTTGATATGGCGGGTCACATATTAGTTAAATATCAACCTTATACATTGGCACTTATATTTCCCTCATTTTACAAGTATATAGATTTAAATAATTTACAATTAACATTTGAGTCAATTGCACAGCATTTTTCGAATCTTTAGTTGACATCAATAGTATCTATTAGATATCGCTAATTGTCAATTTATAAATCTGGCATAAACTCCAGACAACAAATCTGACCTCTGTTTCCACCAGGGTTGGTTTTGTACGAACCAATCGAATATTTGCTGATCACGTCCATAAATACTTGTAATTCCAAAACAATGGGTAATGTTTTTTGTTCTGAAATCAGGGTGGTAATATCTAAAAAAAAAAAAAATTAGTATAAAATGTATAAATTGAATATTGAACCAAATATTCGCGAATTTATTTCACAAAATTTACCAATTTCCCTTTTCGTGGTTCTATTTTATTTTAGTATATTGTTTATAATGGTCTAATATACTTATTCTTGCAAAGAAACATTGTGTTCCAATTGCATGTAGTTTCCGATAAGACCATAAATGCATCGACTATTGTAATCAATGAGTCTGTTTCAAAGATTAATTGTGTAACTCGTTTTGAGAAACAGAAGAAAGCCGATCAATCCCAAACACGAGTGTTTTGTTTTTATTAATCGTATCACTACGAATTTTTTCTGGGCTGGAATCGCTGCATTAGATTCGATAACAGGGACGTACCGACGAGGGTGTGAGGTGTCTCAGCTCCCCCAATGAGGACCATAAATTTCAATTGTTGGAAATTTCATGACTCAAATTCAAATTGTTGGAAATTAAAAGTAACAAGTAAATCGATTATCTAAGTGTTTCAATCAGAGTTCGCGATTTTCCGACTCCGAATTTGTGCCAGTTGTTAATTTCGGACTCGGAATTCCAACTCTTAATACTCGTCACCGATTATACAATTCCGGAATTGTACAAATTGTTCTTTCCGACTCCGACTTCCGTCATTTTGAATTGCCACTGAGCAGGGAGGTAACTCCGGAGCCGAATAAAGTGACAGTTACAACGCAAAAGAATATGTGTTAAAACACTTCAATAAAATCGAATAAATCATGACTAAGATGCAAAAAATGTCAAATTACGCTGGATGCTTGATTATCATCGATAGGAAAGTAATGATTATATGTTAATAACTTGTCGTGCATGCCATATGGAGGAATATAAATAATTTTACAATTTAAAAAAATTGCTAAATGTGTTTGTACTCCCGCGAATAACATTGGAGATCGTTTACTCATACGAATCTACGTCAAATTTACCAAATGATCCAAACTCCCTGCATTTCAATAAAGGAACTGTTTGAATTCTGAGTTATTGAGTGCTAATGTTTTTGGAAAAAAAATGAATAATTAAGGGAAATGTGTTTTTTCTGTTTTTACAATTTTAACCCTTTTACTACTGTCACTGCTGATAGTGCTGGTCCATCGTGGGGTTCATGCCCATGTGACAGGGGTGAAATGGCATAATGGTATTTTATCAGTTGTAATTGTACTTTGTACATAAATGCCTGTTGATGTTAATACACAGTCATTTGAGTAATTAAATTCCAGTAATGCTTATTATCTGAACACATATATGAAATTGAAAGCAAAGCATTTCCTTCAAGTTCAAACTGGTATGTTTTACCAACCACGGTAATCATGGTCACTGGTCTATTAGTAATTTCAAACTTCCATATCTTTCCGAGGACAGCTTTAACAATATAACAATAATTCACCGTGCATACTTGTTACCATTGTGTGAGTTAAAACTTATGACTCCTTGGAATTTGAATACATCTAACTCATATTCGTTCCTCAACCATATTCTGATTAATATCATGTATAATCACTAAATTGTACTGCATACACAGTGTAATCAATACATAAAACATGGATCAATGCTATTTGTCATTCTTGTTACGAGCGTCTTCATTTACACAGTCCATACTCTTAAAAAGAACGCATAGAAACCCAAAGTATTAAGCCATTAAGCCAATATTGGAATTTTTCATTACTCAGAACCAAATCCAATATAGTTGGAAATTTTATTAGACCAAATCCTATATAGTTGGAAAAGTTATGGTCTCAGTCATCCCCCAGTTGGAACCCCCTAGGAACGTCCCTGTTCGGTAAATCTGACATCTTACCACAAATACAAGAACATATTGAAGACACAAATATACAGACAACAATGGATCAATATACACTAGCCTATATGTGTACATGTATCGTAACCGCGATAACACATATTCATGAACTAAGATCGTGTCATACGCAATGCGGACCAATCAGGCTCACAACATAGCACATTTATTGACCAGTTGTTGCACAATAACTAATGATATGTCTCGGTGCCATTCTATTTATAGCCAGGTTCGCTACGGACGTCAGGCATGCTCCGAAATTCACGTGTGAGTGATCAAGTTATGGGGCAGTAAGTGGGTCATGCTTAAAATGAATAGAAGAGGTTTGGTTCAGTGGTATTTGTCCGCCTTGTTCCAGATTACTCAGCCGAGTTTGTTACAATGACTGGACACCATGCTTAAAGGCACACCGTGTGTTGCTGGCTGTTATTAAATTGGTTACATTACAGAGTTATTATATAATTCATGGTTATGTATTAGTCAAGGAGTTTAGAAACAATTCAGTTACAAGATCATGGCATATTAATTATTCGGAATTAACTTGCATTTAATATGGATGAAATGTTTAAAACAGTGCCACCGGTTTGAAAATTCAGAGTGGGTATGTATATACACAAAAAAAAACATGTGCAATAACCAAATTTGTGACAACTAGGTCTCAAAGTGAAGTTAACTCAGCAGTAATGCTGAATTAGGATAGGGTATCCTCAAGTTCGGCTACCTGGGCCTGGGTTGTTATCTTCATCGATCTTAACGAAAACGACACAGTCATGGGTCCATGCAGGTGTCATGAATTTTTTATTCTTTTGTTAGCACCCTGGTCCTCGTAAATATACTGGCTCTCGCTTTCGTTCGATCTTCATTTACATACACTGGATGTGGGTCTCCAGCATAAGCACGTAGCAGGTTCCACCTTTGCATATAAATGGCCTCTCTCAATTTGTAGGAGGGTCACCTGAAAATGATTGGGCGAGGTTCGCCATTACCATTTGGTGGACAAAGGCGGTGACTTCTATGTATGTCTCTATAGTTGGTATCAATGCCCAGCCGTCTTATGGCCAGGCTTGGGGCAATTACTTGTGAATGTAATTAATTACAATTACAATTACTTCAACATTTTTCAATTACAATTACAATTACCATTACATCTATTTCACAATGTAATTAATTACAATTACAATTACTTTGAAATGTAATTCAATTACAATTACAATTACATTTCAGCACATCATTGAAGTAGGAACACTTTTTATTTATATGAACTTTATTTGATAACAAAACATAAATTTAATACAAGCAAGATGAAATACACAGTGAAGCACACTTGGTACAGAGCAGCCAATGTACTGAGTCCATTATAGGTGTTTGTAGAACTGAGCGAATCATGATTTATAGCTGGCAATTCCAGCGTGTTGTATTGGCAGCTTGTAGTCGGGGTTGATCTTCTAGAAATTGGAATGATATCAGAGATTTATGAACTTTGCTAACTATCTTCAATGCTTTGGCATTCTTGACCGATGTTTTTGCATACTGAATGATCCTAGTAGGTTGTTGATCACTTTACTGATGGTGCTTGTGTGACTGTGGATTCATAGACATCTTGATGCTTTTGCTATAAAATGAAAATAATAGAGTACTTTAGTAACACACATGTATCCATCATTTAAGTAATAAGGGAATAAGACTATCTCAGTAAGTCAGACAATAAAGGACAATGTGATAATCAACACTCTAATAAGTTATGGCTTCGAATACTAGAATATCGGTGTTTTCATTCACATCTTCGGATAGCCCAGAAATTCTTAAATCTGTTCGTCTCCCATAATTTTGTAAATCATCCAACTCCTCTCTCAAGTCAACAATATCAGACTTCATTTGTTGAAAACATGTCTTTAAGTTAATAACATCTGTAATGAGCTGCTTTATTTGGTCATCCCTCTGAGAGATTTTACTTTCCATATCAGAAATCACACTGTTCTGAGAGATAACCGATTTGTTTACTATTGATTCGGCTATTCTTGAGAAAACACTGGTAAAAGCACTGATTATGCCCTATTCCAACGAGTTTAAGACTGGTGGGCTAGCATGGGGGTCTTGAACATCCACACTGATATGAGAGGAATCATGATATTGGTAGCCAGAGATGCCCACAGGTGATTGATATATTGATGGACGCTTAGTGTCCTGTAGCAAAGAGGATGCTGAATCATCCCTATCACGCTTTAAAGGGGTACTGTACACTAAGATAGGCGATTTTTGTATTTACTCCCATTGAAATAACTTTCAAGTTAGATTGTGTTCGTGTAATATGAGTTTCGTATAAACCTAATTTAGCGAAGAAAATATTGATCTTGGAAACAAAAATATTACGATTTCAAACTACGCGCCATGTTTTTTACCTTCACCGGAGAAGACGCAGGTCGCAGGAAGAACCGGAAGTTCATTGCTCACAGCTTCGATTGATGCATTCAATCTATTCCATCGAACAATCTCACTCCCTATAAAATACTTGACGCTTTATGAATGTTGTTTCTTTCTCCTTTTTTCCCGAATCGGTTATAACGGGCCTTCTTTTGCAGGTAACATGTTTTGTTTGCAACTCAATAATGTTCGCGAATGGCCGTCGATAAAAGACACGCAACATATGCGATTTCAAGAACGGTAACTCGTAATGGCATAATTCTCCATTTTATGACTCCAGCCATAAATGAATTTATATTAAATAATTCAATTTTACTTTTACGATAGCCTGTTAACCGGAACGTTTTCAGTAGACATCATCGACTCAAATTAGTTATTTTATAATATAATATTCATATTAGATCGCTATTGTCACTGGGAATTTATTGCAATTGGGGTACAGTACCCCTTTAAGATATTCCTGGCATTTTCATCGTTGTCTGGGAGCGTGCGTCCTATTATCGATATATCGGGAAGATGCAATACATTTAATGCTTCTTTCTTGGGAGTGCTCGTTTGTATGTTCTGGTGGCAATTTGAGCCTGAGGGTACCAAATACACTCGTTTCCATGCTTTAGCCAGCAATGAGCGAATATGGATCTCCCAGCTGCCTTCGTTATCAAAAATGAGTCCAAGATGTGTGTGGGTGTCAACTTCGTTCACTATTGCATCACCCAATGCCAAGGGTGGGTGTAATACGGGTGTATCTTTTCGAGAAACCAGGAGAGATTCTGTCTTCAGCGGATTAAATTTGACAAGCCATTTAGTCGACCATTTCATTAAAGTTTCTAAGTCATCATTGATAACTTTTGCGGCAAGATTGGGGTCTTCAATGGTTAGGAAAATCGAAGTGTCATCAGCGAAAAGGCGAATGTTGCATGTTATGAATTCAGTTATGTCATTTATGTATATCAAGAAAAAAAAGAGGACCTAGGATACATCCTTGAGGAACTCCCGCAGAAACATTCTGCAACTGAGAACTTGATCCATCGATAATAACACGTTGTTGTCGGTGTTCAAGATATGATTCAATCAGTTTATGTAAATCCCCCGTAATTCCTATCTTCGTTAGTTTATAAAGTAGTCCGCGATGCCATACCTTGTCAAGTGCTTTACTAACGTCACAGAAAACACATCTTATTTCCTTTCCATCATCTAGGGACCTGCATATGTTGTCGTATATTTCTGTCAGTTGAAAAACAGTTGAGTCACCTTTCACAAATCCAGATTGATAAATTGATAGTAGTTTATTGACTTCCAGAAATTCCCAGAGATATTTATATATACACTTCTCAAACACCTTTGATACACAGCTAAGAAGGGAGACTGGACGATAGTTACAAGTAATACCGGGATCTCCTGCCTTAAAAATCGGGGTCACATTATATATCTTCCATTGGTGTGGGTAATAATTGTTTTCAATAAATAATTTGAAATAAGATGCAAGTGGTTCACATAAAGAAGATGCACAATGCTTGAGTACTCAAGGACTTATTTTATCTGGACCACATGATTTTGAGACCTTCAGAGATTTTAGAGCCTTGTAAACATCAACAGACGTTATTGAAATACTGTCTATATATGGTCGGTCTGGTTTAAAATTGTCTTCAGGTAGAACCCTCCCGACATCATCGACTGGGGATATCTCACAGAAAAAGGAATTAAATGCATTTGCTTTCTCAGTCGGTGAAATCAGGAAACAATTACCTGATACCAGAGGTGGAATTGTGCGTTTATTATCGGAGAACAGAACCATTTGAAGAATTTTCCACCACGTTGATTGATCACTACTTCCATTGTTTAGTAAACGTTCGTTTTTGTCATCAAGTTCCAGCTTGCTTTTTCTAATGGCACCGATGGTCTCATTGCGTTTTAACCGGAAGTTGGCCCAAGCCTGTTGTGTGTCTTTCTTTTTTGCAATTTTATGAAGGCGATTTCTTTGTCTCATGAGTTTCCTGACGTTTGAGGTGAGCCATTGTGGCATACCTTTCCTAATTACCACTGTCTTATGTGGGATGTTGTCATTACATACCTCGTCGAATTTGTTTGTTATATCATCCACCCATTTTTCCCGTGGTAACATTGTACTTTCTTCGTGATTCCACTGTAAAAAATCTTCGTTCATGGTGTCATAATCTGCAAGGTTATAGTTCCAAATCGTTCTTGTTATCACATTAGGGATAGGGTGTTTATTGAGCTTAAGTTTCATAACAACAGGGCAGTGAAAGCGTACATTATTATCAAAAATGTTACCAATGACGTATGGAGACTCTACTAGTTCGGAGTTGCTAGTCATAAACAAATCGAGTATAGAAGTGCAGTTCTCAGTAAAATGTGTTGCCTCAGAAACTAGTTGCTTTAGACCGCGTTCATAACATATACCATTAATTTTCCCGTTACCATTGGGTTTGTAATCTTCGTTGAAGTCGCCTCCTATTATCACATCTAAGTCGATATCACGCGCCAACGATATACATTCATTAATATCAGTCCATATTTTGGTGGGGGCGTTTGGGGGTCTATAGAAGCAACGTATTAGAAGATGTTTCCTATTTATAGTAACTTCCACCCATACGGACTCTGTTCCTTTATATGGCAGGTCATTCCGTATTCGAAACGGAATCATATCCCGTATATATATATGCACACTCCACCCCCGACTCGCCTATCTGTTCGATCATTTCGAATTGGTGTTTGGTACCCAGAAAGGTGGATATCTGAATCAGCAATCGAGTCATTCACCCAAGTTTCAGTAAATAAACATACATCGTATTTACCATTGCTAGTTTCTGCTCTAAAATATCCATCTTATGACGCATGCTTTGGGTATTTAAAAGTAGTATGGAAATATTCGCATTCCCGGCGGTTTGAATAGGTCCAGGGTTGCATTCTACATCGCCCGAAAGAAGTAGCAGTTTATATAATACCAGGAGACATGCTAAGGTCGTGCAATATATTATAGTAAATTTGGGTTGAACGTACTTACATAGTTTTGATATGGTTTGCATACATGTCTTCGAATATTGTGCATTGCCATCGCTGTGCGAGACAAACATGATGTGATCCTTCATTAACTGAATACTACGTGATAGTTTTGTGGGAAACGAGACATAAAGCAATGTCACTATTCTAAAAGCCATGCTCAATTTTAACCCAAGTAATCTGTAGAGAACATACAATATACATGCCTGTGACTGTCTCAAGTCTAGTCGTCCCCTCCCAGATAGTCTGACAGCCCGTCCATGAAACGTACCGACTCGGCCCTGTACATGTCTATATTATCCATAAGGTATCATCAACAGTGCATGCTTGTCTGGAAATGGACCTAATCGGCACCGATTCACGGATGCGGCGGGCTTACAACGACAAATAGCAAGTTTGTAGTAATGAGAAAAGCATATTGATGGAGATGCATGGTAGTGCATGGCTATGAATAATTGCTGCTCTAGTGGAACATCATGGTTGATAATTTGGTACAAGGGGTGAGGAGAAGCAGAAAGATAACAGAGAAAGAAGAGATAAAGAACATTACATTGGGTGTAACTCATATTATTGGATTGCGGGGACTGATGGGAAGATGATTAAAATATTATGGCATTGCACGTATAGTTCACCAATTAAATGTGCATTATCAATTTGTAAAAGAACGGATGTACATGGATAGTTCACTCAGTATCATAACAAAAACCGTGAGCTGTGAATCTATCGATCGACATTACTTAATTTGAGCACAGCACCGAGCATTGAGAAAGGCATAGTTTATGTGTCGCATTTAATTTGGAGGATAATTTGATATAATTAACATTAATGATGCTGAGTATTCGCTAGCTCCAGTCCATAAACACACTAAGTAAAAAGCGGCTGAATGGCTATAGCTATAATAGCCAAAAACAGGCCACGATCATAGGGCATATGAAACCATATCAAACACCAGCAAATGATCAACTCCCCCAAGGAGTAACAGTAACCCCATGGAAAGGAGAAAAAAACAGAGTAGGCATATGAACTGGAGGAAGTGTGGAATACTTAAATGACCTATAAGTGCCTACGTATTGTATAACATACATATGAATGTCCTAATAGTTATTCATTCACCACGCGCAAGTGAACAGCGTTATGGTTTGAAATATCATAGATATAATAAAATATAAAGTAATATTAGAAACTATATAATAGTACATAATGTGGATGGATGGACGAACGAACGGCGAGATTGGCATAAGTTTGTCATGTACACGTAAGTTACGCAAGAACGTTGCAATAGTGTTGTAGTATTTGTATATGTACACACACGTGTCAATGAGTGCCGATTTAAGGTATATTCCGTGTGTACATCATTGCACACAAGGTACATAATTACGTAGATGCACTTTTTAGAAAAGTTTAACAGCGGAGCATGCGCATGCATGTATAAATATATAAATATCGGAGTCCATGTGAACTCAACACTCGAGTATGCTTGCATGGGAACTGACGGCAAGGGTTGAAATATCTCAAATGAAATTAAATAGTTCACAGCCAGTACGGAATGAACAGATGGACAGACGGCGGTTTGGAATAAGTATGTGCCATTATACATATCGTGGTATGGGGGGTATAAATATTGTCGATGAATAATATATATACACAATGTCTATCATAACGATAAGACCAAGATAAACAATACGAATGCAAATACACAAATAAGACAATATATGCTTTAAGCTGGTTGAGTATATATACCTGTACGTGCACGCATACGCCCTATACAGTGAATGCCAAAATGTACTCACAGCGTCCCTGTGCGCATATCAACATGTATTCGCGTCGCATAACCTTGGTCAACCAACGTCGTTGTTTGGTTTTAATTATCCAGTCAGACTGGCCGCTTGACATAGAAATGATTATCTCGTGTGATTTTGACCTGAAAGGTCGTCATTATACGCCCAATCTACTGTTGGCGTTCTGGCCGGTTTCATTTCGTAATGGCGATGGCAAATCGTGCTCCGTGGTATAAGAATTGTTGTGTTATTATGCTGAACAAACAGGTGCAGACTTGTGCATACATACTAGTGGATTGGATAATTATGAATGTGATCAAGCATTCTGTATATAGTCGTCTGATATGCATGTACAAGTCAGCGAACATCCGTGATATTCTAGCTTGTCTGTGCAAAATTTGATTATTTCATAAGATTTCGCCATACAGAGGTCACTGACAGGTGCTTATATTTACACGTGCAGATTTAAGTTCGCTTAAATTCGTTATTTTGGGTTACGTGTGCAAATGTAACTGATTCTTTGGGTTACATGTGCAAACGCAACTGATTCTAGGTGTGGGTGGCCGGGTGTTTTAATTTGACAGAAAATAATCGTTAAAGAATCGCGAATCAGATACTGGTTTTTGAACTATTTGTAAATTATTCAACTCTCGGTGTAGTTTGGTTTGTATTGCGGGTCAGTGGGTTGAATATAGAATATATAAATCCGGATAGCCATGAACAGATGATGGCTGGTTAGCATTTAAGTTGGTATATGCATACATGTGGAGGTATATGCGCCTATGGCAGCATCACAAGGCAGTTAATTCGGCGAACGTATTGGTGCGTATATATTTACATTGTATGGGCAAACATCTATTGGTTTGTAATATATGTATAACAGTCAACTAAGATCCATGTTGGATCAGAAATGTCGAAGTTAGATATGAAAATAAAGACAAGATATTGTCATCTTGACTCTATTTTCCATTGCGATTAATATCCTTTCGTGTCCGATATGGAAGACCTTGAATATATTTGACACAGAACCGATGTATTATCTCGAGCTTCATTTGGTTTGTATGAGATAATCCCCATAACATTTCTGAGCCATACATTCCAGCTGGTAATACCATACATTTATATATTTTGTATGAGCTTGTTGTGGTTGTACCGCCTGCATACAAGCCGCATTTGATTAGCTGAAAATATGTATTCCTCGTCTTATCCCAATGTGTTCAGTAAGGTCGCTGTTGAATGTGAATTTCGAAACAGGTATCCCGAGGTGAGCTGTTGAGGAGACTTCCTCTATTATGTATATTTATCACCCATTTGCCACTGTCGAGACATTGTGTTGTGTTCATGTTTCGATTCGTTGAATACGATGATATGAGTCTTTGATTGGTTATACATGAACACGAACTTTACTATATTGATAACATATATTACACATATTTCTAATGCCTGTCTCCGACAAAGAAATCAAAAGCATACCATCTGCCTGAGTTGGTGCAGAATAATCAATTGTATTCATACATAACCCAAAATTTGACGATTAAATAAGACTATCAATATACAACATATAGTACAGGGGTGATAATATGCCTCCCTGAAAGGTACCTTGTTTGGTTTCAAACCATCTGGAGAAAATGCCATTATATCTCACTGAGCAATGAATTCCCGAAAGGAGAGAGTCGAATATACACCACATCCTGCTGGTGAAACCCCTCTCTGCAAGCTTAAAAAGGAGGCCGTCGATCCAAACAGAATAGAAAACCTTATGTACACCAATAGGGGACATACTCCAAATTGTCACACCGGTCAGCACCTAATTAACGAACCGGTGGCTGACTCGGCTGTCTCCGACTACACTTTTTAAAACTCGTATCAATTGACATACGCATTTTACAAATTATCTTTTTCATTTCTTCTATTTGTAATTGACATAGCTTATCACAAACCAAAATCAACGACAATAAACGAAATTGAAATTCCAACTACACCTTTTACCGGACTCGGCTCGGGGTCGCACTACAACTTTTAATGCGTCCCAAAAAAACTAATTTCTATAAATAAAACCCCCATGGCCCATTGCATTACAAAAAACAGCCTATATTACACCCGGAGCGCGAAATGCACGACGTTCGGCGGTGTATTGTATGCATTCTCGTAATAGATATGACACCATATTACAACTGACGCCTTTCTGGAATCCATGCTGCAGTGAATGAACACGAATGAGACCAGGGAAATTATTTTTTATTCGAAGCTGTAAGATTTTCTCGAACAATTTATAAATTGCTGGGAGAATAGTTATTGCATTGTAGCTACCAAATTGATCTGTTTGGCTTTGATCCACCCTTAAATAGAGTTACAATTACCCCTTGCTTGGCGGCTGTCGGGACGTGTTCCAATTTTTAAATTGCATAGAATAACAAACCCAAACATTCGTGAAGAGCGTTGCCGCCGTATATAGATCATGTGCTCATAATTTATAAAGTCGAAGCCATGAGCCTTATTCATATTCAATTATTCATATTCATATATGAAAGTGAGTTTACGATTTCCTCGGCTGCCCGGCAGATACACCATAACACAAATGTTGATCTACTTCAGAAATATTACTACTATGTCTCATATTGTTAGTTGATTCTGAAACTGGCGCGAATGTGTCTGAATCAAAGCGCGGATCGTTGTTAGCTGGTGTGTAGAGAACTTCAAAATCGTCCGTCCACGCTCTACTTATATCGGCTTTGTCCCGAATAACGTCACTGTTAATCCGAAAGAACGAATAATTTAAACTGGTTTTACGTCTTGCATTGAACAGCTTGTAAAACGTTTTTGGTCGACTTCAGAGACACGGATCTATTTCCACATCTTGATCGCGTTGAAATTTGTCCGATGCTAGTCGATACTTGCGTCTAAAATTCCGCTTTGCGTATTTATAGTGAACGTATGATGCAGAATCAACAGAGCCTCGTCTGCCCCCCCCCCCCCCGACAACCAAACACGACGGTGTGTGCGCATTTCGTAATGGAGTTGCTTTAATTCTTCATTCGAGAAGGGTTTAATGTGTTTGGAAATTTTTGCCTTCGGTACAGTTTCCTTTGATGCTTTCTGGAGGGCAGAAATAATTTTTGAGTAGTAATCATCCAGCGTATCTACTGAAGATATATTATTATTTGGAAGATAAGATTATACATTAGTTGCCTGACACTCGGATGTCTACAAAGAAACAAACAACTCCACGACTCACCACGGATTAAGCGCAATTAGCGAGTTTTTAATTAAGGCTTACTGACGTCTGGTAGCATGTTTTGTGAAACAATCAGAGCTTGTTGGAAAAAGTAGAAAGTTAGCCATTTGTATTCACACGTTATATGTTTTTGAAGGTCAAGAGCATTCACTCGATATGTCTTACCTGATTGGATAAAGCGAACAACTTCACTCGGAGACGACTGTTTGTAAAATGTCAACGGACCACCATGAAGTGAATGTACGGTAACACGAGAGGTCACCAAATCGAAATCTAGGTAAACGTGCGTTGCATGTCACGCAGCATGTGATTTTGCAAGGGATGAATACAATATATGCGTGAATTTCGCACTGCTGATGGTTGGTTACTGGTATGTCATAATAAATAGCCAATTCTGGTTTCAACATTGGTAATATGGCGATCGGGAATCCCATTGAAAACAATTAAACAAACGATCAGCAATATATACACGGGAAAGTTTTGTTGTGATACCATAGCATATAAGAGTATAAAATAAAGTTACAATGTCATAGCAAACTCCGACATTATCAAGTTCTTCAATGTCTGAAGCTATCATTGCCTTCAATGTAGGAACAGGTTCCTTTAACCCACAACGGAAGTTGCCAGACTTTTCTACTTCAGTCAGACATGCATCCCTGTTTTGCAGGCAGGTGTCAGTCAGCAAATGCAGCCTGTCGTCGAGTGGTTCCCCTGTGAACGGAAAGCATAATTACTGATAACTTGATTTCAATAAATGTGAAAGGCAGGGTAGAACTAAGATAATCAGTAAATAATACATTCATCTTTAATTATACGGCCATTTATATCTACCGCGTATATGATAAGTTGAGTTTTTTCCTTAAACGCATTGATGTTTTGATCAGAAATATAATGCTAAAAATGTCAGAAACATTATATATTTGCGAGAAAAGTTAATGTTTTTGACTTTGATAAGTATCGTTTAATGTATTGGGAGAATAGATATGAATACACATGAAATTGGTCATGCGTTTTACATGGAACCTTCCTCTTGTCACATTTGAAAGATGTTCATTAAAACTAGTTCAGGTATTTTGTCTAACCCGAATGATATATGTGACCCGCCATATCAAATCCAGTCGTAAGTCGGGATTTTTTTACCCTGTGCCAATGCATTATCTTATATATGCGAGTCGCCCATATGTCGCCTCGCATATATAAGAGAATGCATTGGCCTAACAATTTTTTACAATTTTAATAATTTTTTCTTGTATTCTTTAACAATTCACCCATACAGAGCCCCAGACAAACATGAGCAGACGACACTCTTCTATGTGCTTCTATATATGTGTGGGGCTCCCTGCAGGGTAATGGTTGTTTTTTTTATTTGATGTCCTAAAAATTGTAAGAAACATTTATTTTAAAAAAATGAAAAAAAAATTGTTAGGCCAATGCATTCTCTTATATATGCGAGGCGACCTATGGTCGACTCGCATATATAAGAGAATGCATTGGCACAGGGTAAAAAATCCCGACTTACGACTGGATTTGATATGGCGGGTCACATATATAGTACCGCGCAACTAATAATCAAATAACTAACCAGAGAAAGACGAAGCTGATACTCTCTTTTCCAATGGGTTCAAAAACGTAGACTTCCTCAATTGTTTTCGCCACTCACGAATCTCAATGTCGAGGTCGATTATTCGGGAGTCGTGTTCCTGGGAAGTTTCGTCTTCAACCGCGGCTACCGTGCCAATTACCGACTGCATGTTGCGTTGTATCTGAAACATATCAAACTCATTACAACACTATTGACGTTATGAACTTCGCCATTCGTCTGGCTGTTTTCATAAAATTTCATGGTGTTAAGAGCTGATTGTAAAATTAGATAGATATTTATGAGTACTGGGTTTATCTAATATGATTAAGGGGCGGTATAAGATACATGCCCTTGTATTAATAATCAATTACAAATAACTTACAACTGAAATTTAATCAAATTCATACAGGCTTAAATACCAGGTATAAATATTTGTATTGTGTGCCGATTGCATGTTATAAGTAAAATTTAAAAATACTAAAGTAATAAGTAATAAAGTAATAAAGTAAAACGTAATATCCCACATTATGAAAAATGGGTTTATCCAATGCGATTGGGGGTGGTAACATAAATTCGCTTGTGTTAAATGTGCTCAATCCGGTCAAAGGGTCCTCAATTACTATTTCATTTGTTTCGGGGGTAAACAATATTTGATTAGAGTCGAGGAACCCAACTACCAAAGCTCAGAGTGATCAGATATAGATTAGTGAAGTTTGTTATTTCAATAATAGTGGCCCAGAAACACGCCGTCAAATGGATGGTCTCGGTCAAAATTGCGGATGAAGATGGATAACTGTAAAACAAGTGATAATACGGCCATATTTCGTTGTACCAAGTGTCGATAAATAACACATTTTGGGAAATGTTATACCATAATTGACAGTGGTTAGCATTATTCTGTTGTAATTAATCGATTCTGACACTTTACAATGCTTGTGTTAATACATTGCAGAGCATCGTCACACCACCCATTAACACTGCAATGAATTCAATCATGGACCACAAATTTCACAAAATAACAAACCACCCTCCCACCTCCCATTAACACTGAAATTAATTCAACTGTGGGCAAAACATTTCTGCATAACAAATATTGGAATAATTACCGACTAATTTGTTGAAATTTCCGGAAATAGTCGTATGATGATCACAATTAATTCAGTTTTTTAAGATGAAATTATAAAGATGGCATCCAAAATGGCCAAAATGGTGGAACGGTTTGTTCATTTATCGCCAACACAAAAACAATCATGTTTTAAGGAAATGATGCACCGAGCCAATCTAACCAGACCACAGATGAAGTTCCATCAACATCGACAAAGGTTGTGGAGGAAGTAACGCCCCAACTGCCCCCTACACGGCTAAGGCGAAGGGTCAGCAGAACCACCCAATATGAAGACATAGTATCAGGACAAAACAGGTGCAGGGTTTGTGGAATACTTTACGACCTTCCGGGCGACGAGAACGGCCGGTGGATAGGGTGTGGGCCCTCCGGCTCATGCAATTATTGGGTTCCCGGTGTTTGCATTGGGTTAGTTGGTTTGAGCGCAGCAGATATAAAAAAACAATTATTTTTGCCCAAAGCACGTGGTGGAAAGGCATCAGGCTTTTAAGAGAAAGCAAGTTTTAGAGGAATCCAAACAGCAAGCGTTGGCGGAGGAGGTGAACCAGCAAGCGTCGGAGGCAGAGACTGACAGTTCAAAGGCCGATTGTGGAAAAGGAAAATGCCCGGTGAGGGGAAAACGGGTTGTAAAAAAATCTAAGAAATAAACTTCTGCTTATACTCTTAATTTAAGTCTAAGTCTAGCATGATTATAAGTTAATCAATAAACATGTATTCATTAATTGTTTTCCACAAGATTTGCCTATTTATTATGACATTCCAGTTATCAACCCACCAGAAGTGCGAATTTGACGCATATATTATATTCACCCCTTCCTAATCACACGCAACGCACGTTTACATTGCATAATCGAGGTTCCCAATGGGTGTTTATCACACTATTCACCATTTGGGAACTTCAATCTGAGTCTATGTCTCCTATAGCAAACGAGGCCATGCAGAATGAGGTCCTCAGATGGTGAATTTGGAGACGATATCCCGCTATGCGGGATAGCGTCACTAAATTCACCCTCTGCGGACCTCATTCTACAAATGACAGTCAAGCTAAATTCAGGTTTGAGTAAGATTTTAAGTAGGCTGTGATGAGATTTCACCACATGAAGGAAAATATTCCGTTTGTGGTATAATTTTATAGTTCTATGTTATTGCATATATTCTTTTTCGCTGACAACTTTAAATTGTTCCGTTATTTTATTACAACTTTAAATGCCAAAGCTAACGGTGTTACTGACATATTATAAGTTGTTTTAGCTATTATATCTGGAACCTGTTTAGATCTTTATCATGTATGAATTTTGCTCATTATATAGTTGTTGGTTCAACATTTTACCTTTTCAATCTTGTCGAGGTTACGACAGACAGTGACCCATTGTTTATTCGTAGGAAAGCCTGGTGGTACCCACATTTTTTTATTCGACGATTTTTAGCTTCCAATATAAAATCACCGCCCTCTCCAGCACTCCGATTTCCAGATTGAGTGAATGTCATGGTGTTTTTAAGGAATGCGGTCACCTGTCTTGGGCTCTGGACTCTCATGGACAAGTATCGAGTAAGAATTTCTCTATAGATTTGCATGTTAATCGCAAAAGTTAAATTGTACAACTTATCTATTGCTTATAATATGGCTTCATGGTTGTTTCGCCGCATGCCTGCTCTGAATAGGTTTAAAGCCAAACAAGAGTTGAATATAACATCGTACATCAGCGCGAAATTGGCATCGTCTGACATAGATGCAGCCCAATCTGCAAATCCGACCACGGTAGGCACTGGATCACGAGAAAGTCTTACATACAGAACTAACATTTCATCAACATGTTGGCCAAATCTTTTAGGACTACATTTCGATGTGCCCTAAGCCCGGTATAAGAAGAATATTTTTCAGATCGTCCGTTTCTCGTAATTTAGATATTATTTTCGAGCCACTGAGGAAAGGCAATCCGTCGCATCCAACTATTGCCCATTTTCGATCCGAGTTCTTCACACTGTCATCAAATATATCACGCAGCACTTTCTCAACAGCTTTAAACGAACATGGTTTAACTTCAATAGGATCTGAAGTTACAAGAGATGGAGGTGATGGCGGATGGTTATGTTCAATTGTGGAATATATACTTGATGTATCATTCTTTTTGTTAAAAACTGGCTTATTGTCACAAAATACTACAACAGACGCACTTGGTTGAAATTGAGGGTCGCCAGAACTGTTATTTTCATCTCTGTCAATATGATCACAGAATGTCCGTCGATCAATTTATTTTCGCTGGTAATAGTATCAAGTCTACTTTTCATAAACTCCACTCTATATGCATTAAAGAATGCCAAAGAAGATTAACATTCAGTTTTCATCGACTTAATCACATCTGGGCGTTCTTTTAAACACTGTTTGTGCCAAACACTTGGTGATAAGTTGTCCACAATTTGAATATTAATATTAAAATCTGGTACAATATGAAGAACGGTGGTGATAACAGATAGCATTGCTTTAGCGTCATAGTTTACACGATACCGCCTCCCGAGGACTTGGTTGTTATCAAAAAAGGAAATAACATTTCCTTCTGTTGGGCACTTTACTGGTTCCGATGCTTGATTCTTGATCCATTCTAGTGTATAAGTATATGAGCGTGATGGATGAAGCAATCCATTCATGTTGCAGACGGTCTTGCTTGATGTTAAAAAGTACGTTAATACATTCTCTAAAAAAGATAGAGGGCCAACATATCGCAGGTCCCTTATATAGTGCACTTGCTCAATTGCATCACACAACGCATTAAGTTTTTTTGGTGAACTTGTATCCTCGTATCCCGATATACCTTTTATAAAGGAGCAAAGAACATTGTTTTGCGATTGTAACCAATCATTGGGTCTGAATGCGGCCAGGTGTTCATATTCTGTTGGAGTTTTGGTTTCCTTGTAAAATGAATAAGTCTGCGATTCACCCAATGCCGTTGTTATCTCTGACAGTTCTTCAGATGTAAACATGTTATTTTTAATGTCATTAACTATTTCACGAACACGAGAATCCGGAACGATATTTGTCAAACTAGAAATAGACTGTTCCGTTTCCATGGAAGTTGGGCTCCTGCTTTCCTTTTCAGCATACGACTCGCAAACTAAGCAAAGTCGAGCGGCTTTTCTGCAATGAGAGGAATAACAAAATTGAAAGACAGTAACTTGTACGTTGGGTAATGGTCAATGTTCAATGGTCCCTATGAAAACTTATGTTAGAATTTTCTATGAGCAAAATAGTATACTTAGCACAGATAAGTATTCGCGTGGTGATATGAGTACTTTTCAAGCAACAATAAATTAATATATAAATCAAAATACATTTTGTCTGGTACCAGGAAACCATTTTGGCAGCCATCTTTCGTGGTTGACTTTCAGAAACAGCTGCAATCGGCTGTGTAGGGGCATGCGACTGCTTCTCATAGGGTATAATGCCCATTCGTGAGCTTGGCGCGCATTTTGATCATTGAATAAAAGTTGTTTAAAAAAAAAGAACTTAATATTTTGTTGGTAAAGAAAAAACGTTTAAATTAAATTTTTCAAACATTTCTTTAATCAATATAGTCAATCTGACGTGTTTATAACATTATGTGGCGAAGTAGTCTTGGGTCACCAAACCAAATTCACGAACAGACAGACATATGTGTGTATAGTATCGAGGTGAGTGGGATTCATAATTGTTCATATTGGGTTACTATATCAACTTTGGCGGATCCAAGGACAGAAATCTTTCCCTCCTTAGTAAATATTAAAACGACTTTTCATGAACCATCATGCCTATTTAGCTTATATTTGGTATGGAGTGGGTTGAGTTTGGTCAGTGGTGTACACTTACAAACTTCAAGGTGAAGACCTCGGTCAACGGTACACCTCTAGATGTGTATTTGTCCAAATAACTTAAACAAATAGTTATAAACAGGTACTGACTGTCCAGTCAGGTGAGCATACCAACAGTCATTGACTGTCTTGTTTCTGAACATTTAATGTAACCGGTTGGACCATGGCAGCTCAAATTGGTAGACATGGTTAAATTGTGTCGGGGAGTATTATGGGATAGGTCCCGGTCGTTTGTTATGGCGAATTGAGTCTGTTTTATAAGCAACAAATATAAATTATTAATTTATTGTATTCTGGTCACAGGAAACCATACTGGTGGCCATCTTTCATGGTATATAAGAAATTGTACACCGAGCGGTGTTAGTAATAGCTAAAAGTTAAGGTGATAATATACGTGTTGTATTTTCCATATCAGCGGACGATATTTGTTGAATTTACGTTCGTATAGTGGTGGTATTTGTGTGGCAAAATGAATGAAAAATTACCCCCTCCCCTTAATACCAGCCGACAATAGACAATACAAATGGTGTGGTATTGAGTGTTAGTTTGATTCCACGTCAGGGACGATGCTTCTTACGGGAAGGGGCATAACAGATTTAAAGTGACGTTAGTGTAAACATATTTTATTGCATAATAATATCGCAACGGGATTGAGACACAAGTTTTACAACTTACAAATGGTCTCTCTCCCCACATAATTGTATGACACAAAATGAACATAAAATATAATCACACACAAACATTATAATTCATATGTACAACATCTTTTCACTTAATATAATGATATAATCGCGAGTGTGACAATAACGGTGGATATTTCTCTTTTAGGGGGGTGGTTCGTCCTCTGGGTCGGTGGCTCAGACGGGTCTTCGCCTTCTATATATGTAGTGATAATACAACATGTTACATTATTTTGCAGCGTAGGTTTGGACATCAAGGTGTTTAATAAAATTTGAACCGCGGTGTTGAGGTTATGTATAATTGAACAGCCCTAAATATGTTCCGGTTTTGTGTACTATTCAGGTTAGTATCTCCAAGGAGGAGTTTCTCGAGATTAATAGTTAGTACACCAATGGTAACGAGTTGGTGAAACAACAAACATCGTTGATCTGTGTAAAATGGACAAACAAAAAAATAATGATTTGCTTCTTCGGCCGGGTGACCACAACGACAGCTTGGGTTGTCCGATATGAAGTTAGAAAAATTGTCAGCGTTTAAATCGCTACAGTAATTTCGAAGTTTGCAATGAATGATGTTTATCGCGCGATTTCCGAAATTAAAATAGTCTGGTGGCGCAAGAACTGGATCAGTCGTTAGGTATTTTGTTTTAAAAATACTAATGGAAGATGATTCTTTTATTTTATTTGACAGGGTATTCCATTCCCTAGTTGTATTTGGGAAAAATGTATGTTCAAAATGGACAGTTCTTTTGAATGTGTATGGAGGAAAACTTGTTTTATCTCTAAAATCATATCTAGCAGCTGATTCTGGGCGGGTGGGTAAGAGATTGTTGAGATATTTAGGGGTCTTGTTATTAGTTATTCTGTACATGATAATCATTCTATGAGATTTCCTTCTGTTTGTTAACGTTTGCCACCCCAATTCTACTAGCAAGTTTTTCACAGGAACGGATCGCGTGAGACCTGTAACAATTCGACCCGCGTCCGCTTGGATGCGATCTAATTTTGAAATTACATTTGCTGTGGCGGAGTCACAGACAACGTCAGCGTAATCCATCAGGGGCAATATGTACGCTCGATAAATTGTGTCTAAGGTTTTCCTATTTAAAGAAAATTTCAATTGTCTTAGATATGCAAGGCGGCCATATATTTTCTTTGATAACTCATTGATATGTTTGTCCCAGTTTAGGTCACTCTGTATGTTCAAGCCAAGGTGTTTGTGTGATTCTACTTGGGTTATAGGTTCACCACTGAGAAAAAGATGTATGTCAGGCTGGGCACCGGTATAAGAGAATGTCATGGACTTAGTTTTACTACTATTGAATTTTACTAGCCATTGTTTTGACTATTTATTTATGGCTTTAAGATCAGTATTTACACCGTCCTCAAGGTCCTGGAGACTTCCATTGCTAGCAGTGAGGCAAGTATCATCCGCATACATTCTAGTGAAAGATTTAATATTTTCAGCGAGATCATTAATATATACCAAGAATAAGAAAGGGCCAAGAAATATCCCTGGGGGACACCAGCGAGTATCTTTTTATATTCTGAAGACGTGTTATTTACCATCACCCTTTGTTTTCGATCTGAGAGATAATCATTAATGAAAGCAAGAAGTGGTCCGGAAATTTCACATCGTTCATGTTTATATACCAGTCCCTCGTGCCAGACCCTCTCGAATGCCTTAGATATATCACAAAATACAGCACATGTATGCAGTTTATTCTCGAGGGCCTGGCTAAGGGAATGGTTAAGTTCTAACAGTTGGAATATAGTTGAATGCCCAGGAAGGAAACCCGATTGGAAATCGTAAAAGAAGCCTTTGGTCTCGAAATGCTTAAAAAGATATTTAAGAACAAGTTTTTCAAAAACTTTCGCCAGTGTCGGCAGTAAAGAAATCGGTCTGTAATTCTTAGGATTTGAGCGATCGTCATTTTTAAATATTGGAATCACATTAGCTTTTTTCCATTCATCGGGGAATTTACACTCTTTGAGACATAGTTCGAAAATAATTTTAAGGGGCTGAACGATGCATATTTTGTTTCAAGAAGCATTCTTGCACTTATTCCATCGTGACCGTGTGCCTTGTTAGGTTTAAGAGATGAAATAGCTTCCATTATATCTTCCGTCTTTACAGGCACATTACTAATAGTGGGGGAGGTACAGCCTTAATAATGTTTGGTTTGGCGGTGGGCAGCGCGGAGTTGCCGATAAAACTGTCATTTAACAGAGTTGCCTTCGATAAATCGTCGACAATAATTTCATAGGAATCGTTCCCAGTTAGTAACTTAAGCGGGGGTAGGGATCCGTTTTTGGTTTGGTTCAGAATATTATTAACCATTTTCCAAAAATACATCGGGGAGTCTGCTGATGTTAGATTATGCTGAAGATTGTTTTCAAATTTTTTTCTTGCCTGTTTTTTTCATATTATTCAGGGTATTTCGCGCCTTTTTAAAAGTGTTCCAATCAATTAAATTTCCGCTATGAATAGCCTTTTTCCTCAGTTTATCCCGTTTTCTCAGTTGCTTACGAATCTCACTGTTGAACCAGTATTTATCTTTCGGTCTGATGAGAACGACGCGACTAGGTATAGTTTCTCGCATAAAGTGACGTTATCTATAACCGTCACCCCATATAAAAACTCAATGGTACTACACCATGGCATAGTACGGCTGGAGTGGTCACGTTAGTGCGTATACATCCATATATGTGCAGTTTTCGACAAGGGACCAGTCTATTTAACAACAGACGTTGAGTGTGTGCAAATGCACATACACGGGAATGGCAAAAACAGTTACATACGACATCTACATAGCAATTTTTATTCACAAAGCAGTTACATAAACTTTGAGATTAAACATCCTTAATTTAAATGTACTTTTACTTCCAGGAACTAGAATTTAGCCAGTTTATTAGACAGTGTGCACAATTTCGCGCGATAGACTGGTCATTGTCTCATGTTATACTGTTATATGCATATCGGCCATTATACCATGGTATACATTATCGATGTATAATCATCACCATGGTACTGGCACGGCAATACCATGGTAATACGTAGCGTGGTATGTCCCAGTATCATATGATAAAGTACCATGGTAAAGTAAAGTACAATGGTAGAATAGCCACTTTTCCATGGTAGTATACCATAGTGCTGTTTTATGCGGACCATTATACGGTGCTAATATACAATTTGATTCCGATGAAACCACCCGAGTCAGGGATGCGAGTCGGGGAGTTTAGTGCCGATTAGCACTAAACTGTTTAACTGTCATGTGCTGGTCGCCTTCTCTAGCTGTGTCATATCGAATTGAATGTTGTGGTTTATTGTTGGCAAAGTGTATCCGTCCTAATCAGGGATGCGAATTGAGTGAGTGCACCAAAATTGAAATAAAATATCGCCGATAGAAATGTATAATAAAGCAGAGTCCTTTTGCGACTTCTCTTGTTTGAGATGTTTTGCAGTGTATAATCTTTGCCTGAATTTTACACGCACAGTGAATCTTTCCAGAACCACTTGATGTTTCCATCTTGGTTTAATGTTGTCAACAATTTGTGCGGTGTAGTATTAGGTGGGCGCGAAGCACCCGGGATGGTCGAAAAGATCGAGTGATCTTCTCCTTCACCCCACGATTTGTTGTTGTGAGAATATATCTGAATATAGATAATCGTCATGTCTGAACCAGGCAAAAGTTTAAATGAATTGAATGGATGATGTATGGGGATGAGCCCACGAGCTTTATACGGGGTATGGGAGAGTCCCGAGTTGTCCCTTTACTGTTTTATAGTAGTTGCTGTTGTAGTTGCTGAGCGAGTAGTGTGGTGCGCTGAAATGGAGAACGGGGCCCGTGTTATGGTGTTAGTTATATACAATCAGGCATTGTGAATATTCAAGGACACCTCCGGCATAGATGGTTGCGTGCTGTATGGTATAAAAGTATATTTATGTATAAAAGCAAGCAGGAAAACAATTGCTATGTACAGATTGGACAATTACAATATGTTCTGATGGACCGTTCCTCGCCTCCCGAAGAAAACGCAGAGCTGCAAGCGGGCCGAACTTATGTGGGTATATATCCGGCCCAAACTCGATTAGAGCTTTAATTACCACTTGTGGGTCTGGAGTTCCTTGCACCCAACCCCAAGCCAGTGCTGGGTCTGTTTTTATGCCGGGTCCCGATCGGTAGGTGTTGTCGGGTGAGTGGAATGTGTTAGACATGAGCGCTAGTTTCTGAAAAGGAATTGTTGTATTATTAGACGGATTTTCGGCGAATCATGCCGATTGTATAGTCGCGTTTTTCGGTCGATGTTTCGGAATGTCCAAGTTGTTAGTGGTTTAAGATAGCGTTGCATTGGGTTGTGGGTAATTATTTGAGGACTTGCTTTACTGCAGGGGCGTGGCCAATCCACTGTGTTGGTGTAAACAGTATTTATTTTGTATCCCAGATTTATACAACAATTTACAATATGATGTTAATATATATGTAAGTATGATAAGAGGATTTGACAGAGAAGAGGATTTGACATCAAGCGCCAGGCGCTTATATGGAGCCATCTCCTCAGAAAAGAACAGTGTTGCGTAATGAAAAGATAGTATTAGAGATCGAGAGGTAGGAGACAAAAGATTTGAAGTGGAAAATAGAGAAATGGATGAAGTAAATGTCGAATTTAGAGAATGAAAAAAGAAACAAGACATTTTGACAAATTTAAAAATTGGGATGATCACTGCTCTGTATTTTCAGTATAATTTATAAATTTGAAATTTACGTTTGATTCATTTTACTATTAATTGTGGATTAGCCAAACGAATTGCCAGTCGAGAGGAGTCACTTGATCGTTATGCCTATATAGACACAGCTATTTTGCTCTGGTTGCATGATGCAATGATTCGATTTATTCAGTTAGCAGATCGAGATAATAACTTTGAAATGTTAGTTAACTTTTAGATAAATGTTAGATAATAAGTTTATTTGAATCTATTTGTAGAAAGTATAAATGACTGAGTTGCTTCGAATATGGTATGATTGAGGCTTATCGAGTACGAATTGGATCCTTCCAATAGAATGTCTGTTCTCCAGAGACTGCGATTTAAAACAGAGAAGGTTTCGTTTCTAATGTGCAAGTATGTAGGACAGTACAGTACGAAATGATCAGCGGTTTCGATTAGTCCACATGTGTACTTGTTCGTCTGACGTATATAGGTGATTCTGGTAGAGATCATCGTTAAGATTGCTACATTTGAGACGTAGTTGTGTGTGAATTATATGGGCTTTACGGTTTTTGGAATATCTATAATGTAGCACCTTCGCCTGCTTCTGGCGTAAGTCAGAGTTCAGTTTATACTTAAACATTTCCAAAGTATCTGAGTTTTTTGTTTCATCAGGGAGTGCATTCCATTCCCGTGTAGTTGCGGGTAAGAACGAGTTGATATACGATGACGTTTCAGAAATGGGGGTCTCAAGTCTATTCTTCTGAATTCATATCTGTTTGCTCCTGTATACTGACGGTTAACTGTGTTGGAGAGTAGAGGTGGTGCTTGACGGTAGAACATTTTATAAAATTGGTGAAGTTTTGCTTTTCTTTTTCTGTGTTCGCCTGCCGATGGTCAGTACGCACCAAAGAGCCCTTTGAAACATAATTCATAATTACCTGATGGGGCGCTGAAATGTGCTTTCGATTACTGGAACAGTTTATCTGAAATGTGATTTGTGTTAGTCCGCGTAGCCTGATCGACGTAGCGTATAAGTAATTAGCGTTTGCTGAGGGATGAGTTTCCTCAGATTTAGTTCTGTCGTGAGACTGGAGTTACTAATTCGGGTTAATGTCAGGTCAGCGAGTTCTTGAAGCCTTTGTTTTATGTATGGGATGTCTGCAGCTAAATGGAGGGCCCGGATGGGGTGGGGCGTATTTCGAAAAGGGCTTTCCTAAGTGCTGTGTTTCGTGGCACTTTCATTTTGTTTAGGTTGGTTTGATTGCATTGTGAAGTAATTATTGCCCCATATTCCATGACTGGGCGGATGAATTGTTTGTATAATTTAATTAGAGTGGTTGGGTTTCGTTAGGAGTGTGGTTCTTTGTAACGCTTTAGTTGAAATGTTTTTATATGCTTCTTTAGTGTGAAGCGTTCGTCTATAGTGTGAATCCTAAAAGAGTTGCTTCTTTTTTTTGTTTTATTGGTTCGTTAAATAGTGTAAGTTTTGGTTTTGAGCTGTAAGTTAAGTTTCCAAATACTACCAGTTGTGTTTTGTTTGGATTAAGTTTTATTCTCCATTTGGAGCACCATTTTTCTAGTTCTGTTTGTTGTTTTTGTAGTCTAATTTCGATCAGTTTACTTCCTTTTGTTAGTGTCCATAGGCCTATGTCCGTATGTCGTCTGCAAATTGTGATGCTTATACACTGTGTGTAGGATCTATTGGTATATCGTTGACGTAGATTAAAAAAGGAGAGGACTTAAGACTGACCCCTGGTTTTGAATTTTGTTATTTTAGTTCGAGCAGGAGGTGGTCGCTTCCAACATCAGGCCCCATGATGGTTTCGATGATGAGTTTGGCAGCTTCCTCCGTAGCGACCGCGTGGTCTATTATATGATCTTTATATCCCATATTTTTGTGTTATTTGCGTAATGGGTTGGTTCTCCAGAGTCATTTAAGTGAATGAGTTCTAATTCCTCTTTGATGTCAAATAGGATGTCACTATGTTTGTTTGTTTGCTATTGAAAAATTGATGTTTGGCGTTGAAGTCGCCTATAAATATACATTGGTTATTTCTTTTTGTAAAGAATTTTAGTGTTTCTAGTTTGGGTAGAGATATATCATGTTGAGGGTAGTACAGGGAGATAATGGTGACTTTTTTGTTGTTAATAGTGATATCTATAGCAATAACTTCATCATTAATAACATTTCCATCATTATCAATAGGTGCAATATTTTCAACAAGTTTGTATTTGAGGCCGTGTTGGATAAGGAAGGCAACACCTCCGCCGTGGCAAGTGCGGTCTTTTCGAATTAAATTGAATCCTGGAAATCGGATTTTTGATTTATGATCTAATTCTGTTTCATTAAGTGCTATTATATGTGGCTTGTAATCTTCGATATTTTCAATTATCTTTTGTTTGTGACATCTGATGCCATTAATGTTAATATGAGTTATTTTTAAATCCTCCATGATTGGTCCTTTTGATGTATTTATAATTTGTGCTAGATGAATGTTTAATATTTATTTATTTTGTTAATTTCTCGAGTGTAGTCTCTTACACAGGAGCTGTGGATATTTGTTCTGAAATGTTTGCTTACTTTTTCAGTGACATTTTGTAGAATAGCGTTATCGCCATTAATTGTTTTAAATTCTCTAAGGCATTCTACTATTGTGGCAGCGAATCGAATGGCTTCGCTTGATTCTATGGGGTTTTTTTGCCACGGCGGCGTATATATGTCAGCTTTCTTTTCTCCTTAATAGTTGCTTCCTCTTTGTGGGCTCTAGAAAAAGAAGAAGAGTCCGGGACACCGTCGCAGGGACGCCGAAAGAAGGGCCAGGTGGATTAAGAGGAAGGCTGAGAGACGCCCAGCTACCTCCCACTTGGTCCTCTCTGGACAGCTCCCTGGACAGGACCCACTCCCGGATGCCGCATCCACTGATTTACCGTCTCAGAGGCCGACTGAGAACATCCAGAGGATGCGGAGGATGCGGCATCGACTGTGATAACACCACCACAGCAGGAACCGACTGGTGATATCACCCCGGCGGTTCCTGTAATGGAGCAGGCGAACTTCGAGATGGGGTTGGATTCACCACCACCACCCAGAGTGAAGACTCGTTCACAGTCCCGGAGACGCCGAAGTACCATCCGGAGTCTCCATCCAGGGAGAGCGAACCACCTGACAGAGAAGAACAGCTCCATCAATTAAGAGAAGCCCTGGAAAGCCGGGTGTTCGCTGCAGCAGCTAACAAACAAAGATACACCTTCACCAAGGTCGACAGCGAGCTGGTGTGTAATGAAATCATATACACCGCATCAGACTCTGGTGACCCGTCTGACCTCGAATACCGGATAGTGGATCAGGATGTCGAGTTCCGGAAGAAGACCGTAACGTCGGACACCTCTACCTCGGATGCCTCTTCGTCTGCACCACCACCAGCGTAGAGGCCCAAGAAGAAACAGAACAAAAAAAGATAAAGACCCAAAATTGCTTCTGAATTAAAGGCATTATAACATGAGGGATGAAGGAATAGACCATTCGGTCTATTCGACCATCCCGGGGTAGCCCCCCCCCCCCCAAACACTCCCTATAGGCTATGCATCCGTTGAAGGGTGTCGCATGTTTTGTAATTGTGCTGTGCTCAGGGATGTGGCTAGAGGGTCTCCATTGTGGGGGTGTCCACCTTGGGAAATTCCAATTGCACCCATCCCCCCCTGAATCAGAATCAGACACCAAACACAAGTTTTGCATAATTCCATTTGCACCCCCCCCCCCCCCATTGAATCAGAATCACAGACCAAACACAAGTTTTGCATACTTCCATTTGCACACCCCTTGCACGTGTCAGTCCTGAGGCCTAATATCCTATGTATTCATAAACTATGTTGTTCTATATGCCCGGTATAAGAAAATTCAGATACTTTAACCTGAGAACTGCATAAATCCTAACATCTAGTAGCCTACTCCAGACAAATGCACACGGCTACGGGTAAGAGACCAGAACATTGTGTCCGTCCATGTTTGTTCAGCCCGGTGTGTGAAAATTTTGAAAACTATACAAGAAAATCGAAAATTCTAGCATCTGGACTGGCCTCAACTGAAGCTTCCCTAGTGTTGGAAATTTCAAACCTCATACTCCCTCTTAGGTTGGTAGGTTGGAAAATTCTCCAACTGATGACCATTTCAGTCCACAAGTTTGACCGAATGTACTAAACTATTTTGTTGTTAAACTAATTAGCAGTTTTGTATTGGTCACGGTGGAGGGACAGTGACACACCGGGCCGACCATGGTTCGGCCCGGTGTTCGAAAATTTTGAAATCTGAACAAGAAAATCGCAAAATCCTAGCATCTAGACTAGTCTCAAGTCTTCTTAGAGTTGGAAATTTCAAACCTGACACCCCCCCCCCCCCGACTTAGGTTGGAACATTTCCAAATGATGACAATTCCAATGACAATGTTGACCAAATGTATGACAATATTGTTTTCTTAAATTTAGTAGCAGTTTTGACTAGCCACGGGGGAGGACCAGGACACAAGCTTTCCAAGTGTTGGAAATTTCCAACCTGTCACCCCCCATAAGGTTGAAAAATTTCCAACTGATGACCATTCCAACTAATGTTTTGGCAGGTATGAAATTTCCAACTGTTGAAAATTCTGACCAAAGTTGGGGTGAGACACCCCAACCCCCCCCCCCCCCCCCCTCTAGCCACATCCCTGGCTGTGCTGAACATTGTTCAACCGGCTACTTTGTGTTGATAGCCGAAGCACCTCAGACATTGAGTGATATGTGCAGGGGGTTGGTATTCTACAACCTTGAATCTATTTCTGGAGGCGCCAAGTTGAATCCCTTAAGCATATGTTCTTTACTCTGTTCATCAGACGAACATGACATTTGGAACTTATTCCCTATTCCATATTCCTTATTTTTTTAAATGTCGCTTTCGACCGATTTGACGGCATGGGTGGGTTGCCGGCCCCAAATACCACCTAGAAACATCCCGACCCCCACCCATCACCCCCGGGAGGTGCCACCCCGAGGGGGTGAAAATGGGGTATGGACCATTTTCAAGAACGGTAAGGATTTCGACCGATTTGACGGCATGGGTGGGTGGCCGGCCCCAAATACCACCTAGAAACACCCCGACCCCCACCCATCACCCCGGGGGTGCCAGCCCGATAGGGGTGAAAATGGGGTATGGACCATTTTCGAGAACGGTAAGAATTTGGACCGATTCGACGGTATGGGTGGGTGGCCGGCCCCAAATACCACCTAGAAACACCCCGACCCCCACCCATCACTCCCGGGGGGTGCCACCCCGAGTGGGTGAAAATGGGGTATGGACCATTTTCGAGAACGGTAAGGATTGGCCGGCCCCAAATACCACCTAGAAACACCCCGACCCCCACCCATCACCCCGGGGGGTGCCACCAAGAGGGGGTTAAAATGGGGTATGGACCATTTTCGAGAACGGTAAGGATTTCGACCGATTTGACGGTATGGGTGGGTGGCCGGCCCCAAATACCACCTAGAAACACCCCGACCCCCACCCATCACCCCCGGGGGTGCCACCCCGAGGGGGGTGAAAATGGGGTATGGACCATTTTCGAGAACGGTAAGGATTTCGACCGATTTGACGGCATGGGTGGGTGGCCGGCCCCAAATACCACCTAGAAACACCCCGACCCCACCCATCACCCCCGGGGTGCCACCCCGAGGGGTGAAAATGGGGTATGGACCATTTTCGAGAACGGTAAGAATTTCGACCGATTTGACGGCATGGGTGGGTGGCCGGCCCCATATTTCCCAAAAAAAATCCCCGACCCCCCACCATGCCGTCAAATCGGTCGAAATCCTTAGCGTTCTCGAAAATGGTCCATATCCCATTTTCACCCCGTCGGGGTGGCACCCCCCGGGAGTGATGGGTGGGGGGTCGGGGTGTTTCTATGTGGTATTTGGGGCCGGCAACCCACCCATGCCGTCAAATCGGTCGAAATCCTTTCCGTTCTCGAAAATGGTCCATACCCCATTTTCACCCCCTCGGTGGCACCCCCCGGGGGTGATGGGTGGGGGTCGGTGTGTTTCTAGGTGGTATTTGGGCCGGCCACCCACCCATGCCGTCAAATCGATCGAAATCCTCACTGTTCTCGAAAATGTCCATACCCCATTTTCACCCCCCCCCCCCCCCCGGGTGATGGTGGGGGGGATCGGGTGTTTCTATGTGGTATTTGGGGCCGGCCACCCACCCATGCCGTCAAATCGGACGAAATCCTTACCGTTCTCGAAAATGGTCCATACCCCATTTTCACCCCCTCGGGTGGCACCCCCCGGGGGTGATGGATGGGGTCGGGATATTTCTATGTGGTATTTGGGGCCGGCCACCCACCCATGCCGTCAAATCGGTCGAAATCCTTTCCGTTATCGAAAATGGTCCATACCCCATTTTCACCCCATCGGAGTGGCACCCCCCGGGGGTGATGGGTGGGGTCGGGGTGTTTCTAGGTGGTATTTGGGGCCGGCCACCCACCCATGCCGTCAAATCGGTCGAAATCCTTTCCGTTCTCGAAAATGGTCCATACCCCATTTTCACCCCATCGGAGTGGCACCCCCGGGGGTGATGGGTGGGGTCGGGGTGTTTCTAGGTGGTATTTGGGGCGGGCCACCCACCCATGCCGTCAAATCGGTCGAAAGCGACGTTTTTTTAAATAAGGAATAGGGAATAAGTTCCAAATGTCATGTTCGTGTTCATCAGGGGATGTGACTTTAATTTTTTTTTTTGGGGGGCATCATCGTGTTTAGCAGAGTACATTCGTTTTGCTTCGTATTGGGGTCCGATGGCCCATTGGATTTCCTCAATCGGGGTCTCTGGGTCTACCCCACATATTACTACGTGTCGGTTTTTTTATGGGTCCCTTTTTCCCCTTGTTGGGCGGAATGTAACTTTCGAGAGAATGGGGTGGTCCTTTGCAGCTTGATTCATGAAATATAATTTGGTATGCAGATTGCTTGGATAGATTAGCAGGTTTCCGCTTTTGGTTACTAACAGTCTTGTATTTCAAAGTTTTGATCCTTCATGATATTTTTCAGAAAAAAACGGGTTGTTTTTCATGTCAGATGTTGCATTTTCGGCGAATAAAGTGAGTTTCTGGATGGGTTGCCCTGTTGTGAGAGATAATCTTTGACTATTACTGCGCTGGTTGTCGTTAAATCGTGGGTTTTTACTGTTTCGCTCGAAATCATTGTCCAATTTCCTATTAGTTCTTGTATTATTTAGCCTCCACTGGTTTGGGTTAGGATTTTCCACCTCCATTGTAATGTTAACAGTAGATTCAGAAGCTAGTTGCCTTGGTGAATCGATGCTTCTGTTATCTTTGGGATATGAAGTTCTGCTTGTTGGAGATTTGAGGGGGGAGATGATTTGTGAATTGAAGGTTGGGGTGGCTGGTGTAAAGGCGATATCGCTCGTTGATGGTTGAACACTCGGGAGAGTGCTGGGCTTAGTGCTGGTGCGTTAGTTTTAAGCTTACCCTTGTCTTTGTTGTTCTTTTCTTTCTTCTTCTGAGTCCTTCTTTCCGCCAAAGGGTTTTACGATATTATCCATTGATTTTGCATGCGATATCCGCATTGCGGCAAGTTCCTGTCGAAGGTTACTTATTTCGTTCTGTAAGTTCTCATTTTGTTTCGCAAGATTAAGGACTTTGCTAACCCAATTTTCCCCAAATTTAATGGAGTCCAAAATAAAGGTTTATGTTCACTTTTATTACTAAGTAACCATACCCATGGATGCTACATTTTAAGAGTATAATTCATGGTAGATTATGTTAGAAATTCAAAATGTGAAATTTATAGAAGTTTTTAAAATTTATTTTTTCGAACCCAAAATCAACAAACACAAAGTCCATATCAAAGAAAAAAATATGGGTATGTGTACTGACCACTGTGAAGAATGATGAACAATAAAGATATACTCACATTTCTTCAGTTTTATTAAGATTTTTTGCTTGGAAGCAGTTGTCTACAAATGATAGCTTTCATTGCTCAGCAAAGCTATTTGGGAACTGAATTTGATGCGTCAAGATAATGTTCACTCAAGTCTGTTGGGATTCATGGGGATTATGACCAGCCAGTGCTGTACTTTATCCTGACTCAAGATGATTGGTGACCTAGTTTCTGGGCTATGAGGGTACACCAGATTGGGGATTAGCCAATTCTTTTGTCAAGAGATTCACAACACACCGCTGTCCACAGATATTAACATTTAACTTCCACCTCACTATAAGCGATGTCAGGTAACTTACTCAATGATTTGTAAACAATTGGTTCTTAGTAATTTTATCAAAGAATGCTTGATAAATATGAATATTATTTTATTGTTCATCATTCTTCACAGTGTTCAGTAGACATTGCCATATTTTTTTCTTTGATATGGACTTTGTGTTTATTGATTTTGGGTTCGAAAAAATAGATTTTAAAAACCTCTATAAATTTCACATTTAGTATTTCTAACATATTCCACCATTAATAATGCTCTGAACATGTTACATTCATGTGTTTGGTTACTGTGATTACTAACAAAAGTTAACATAAACATTTATTTGGACTCCATCAACATTGGGGAAAATTGGGTTAGCAAAGTCCTTAATATACATGCCTTGGGATTTTCCGTTATAGAATCCATTTTGATTACAGCTGTACTGGTCCATTTTCGGTGACACAGGTGTATAGAATGGTAGTTGAAGCTTACGATGACAGCTCACTTGACAAAATACCCTAACAAGTTTAGTGCTATCAGCGTTACAGCGTAACAAAGGAAAGCCAGCGAGGTGTGAAAAAATCCAGGATGGCCAGCGAGGTGCGAAAATTTCGGACAATGCGGTGTATACAATACCATTACAGTGTAGTGTAGATCTATCTATCTATCTATGATACCATTGTAGTGTAGTGTAGATCTATCTATCTATCTATCTATCTATGATTAATTACTGACTGTAATAACAATTGTGACCGTCCTCTTATGTCTTTTAAATGGTTCAATACTAGGGCGGAGTCTCGTTTGCTTACATTGAAAATGAATTTCAACCCTTGCAATGACAACACAAATCGCAATGCGTGTTGTTTGGCCATTGTCTGGAATAGGAAGCATAAACAACTTTCGTTCAGCCATTGGACAATATATTGACTCGTGACTGCTACCTCGAGCTGACGGTGAGATCAACGTACTGGCGTGGCATTTGGAAAGTCACCATACAGAACTTAACAAGCTGGTACGTACTCATAAATTATTGCTCTATGTTAACGACATTTGACACTTTATCTCTCTGTAGTCTTTATACATCTACATCTATCTACATCTACATCTACTTGGTACTCCATCGCCCTCAATGTGCTGAGGATTATGTGGAGGCGCATGAGATTTAAAAACATAAAAGCATATTTTTTTGGTTATTTTGATAATTTATTAAAATATACTGGAGCTTCATACTATTTAGAAGCTGTCATCTATATAACGTTAATAGTCACCAGCATTCTGTCTATCTCCTCCGCCCCCTCGACCGCACCACCCCTGTTAATATTATTGACGATCCCTATAGCTGTTAGCAATTTCGACGCACCTCAATTAACTTCATGCAGTGTTTTCAATAATGGTTGTCAGTGTGGCTTTCCATACATTCAGACGAGTAACGTTGGCATTTCATTAAATACATACCTTTGAGCCAGGATTATGTGCAGCCAATCAAAAGTGCGCTTTCAGAATACTTACAAGATGGTGCTTTGTTAAATATTTTTGACGATTTCTTGTCGCATTTGAACACAAAATAAGCGATTTTAGTGCCTCTCCAACTTCTGCAAAAATTATATAATCCGTGGTGAGTCGTGGAGTTGTTTGTTTCTTTGTAGATATCGATTCTTGTGTCGTATTTTCGTTCTATTGTAATTGTCCGCAATCGGCAGATGCGTGTAACTGTAAATCACATTAAAACGTAGCTCAATCGGGCTATGATAGACGAAATGAGCTAAATACCATTTTGCATGTGTGCCCGACCTGGTGCAGGCGATTAACCCATTGACCCAATATTGAGTTGACTGGCAAACATCATTCTCAGAAATTGTACATGGATTCAGTCATGTCCATTAAGAACAAATGCAATGTGAATGTTTAATATGTAGGCTACCAGTGGCAGTACCATAATGTGAAGTAAGTATTGATAATTACAATGTATAGCTGATCAGAAGTTGTGTATGTTTATATACCTATGTACATGAATGCATATCTTCTGTTTTGTCATTTTGACATACCTTATGTATGTTAATATCTATATAGTCCAGTGCATTTATTGTTTCACCTCAAAATAATTGCAACACAAAGTTTCTCAGTGGGAATGCGTACTTTAACCCATCACCAACAACATACTAAAAATAAAAAAGAATCAAGAAAGGTGAAATTGATGAATTTTGTGAAATAAATTTGTCAAAATTTGGTAAAATACTCAATTTATGGCTTTTCAAGAATGTTTTAATATAAAAAACTTTATTTCACAAGGCCTTCCATTTATATATCCATGTTGTAGAGTACACAACCCTGATTACAGAACAGAAAACATTTCCCAGATATGTTAAGTATTTTTTGAGTTATGTGCCTCCAAAATTTGGAGTTTTATCTAATTTCAGAGCCTCAATTTCTCAAAATTAGTTAAAATCCCTTTTTTATGGTCGTGTATTTTAAAAACTAAAGAAAGATAAAGGGATTTCTTGTTGTTTTAGTCATTTCCTCGCTTGGTCGTGCACAAAATATGATTTCATTATGCATCTATGAAAATATTCTTAAACAAAACGTGTGTTCCACCATTGTATGGACTTAGCCAAATTTGCCTGTGGTCCAGAACCGGCATGATTAAACAGCATATTGGAGGTCATACAACTCATATAAATATATCCATTTTCCCTGTATTTCTCCTAATCACTTAAGTAGAGCTGGGACGGTTATGGGTTTTTCGTGACCGGTTATGAACGGCAAAAAAAACGCGATTAACCGGTTAACCACATATTATAGGTACTATTATGGGTGGGTAAGCCCAGTATGCAGAACGGCGATGATTGTGATGCTCACTGACATGGTAAGTTTGAGAACGGCTCCTGCCCATTATACAAAGAAGTTGTCACCCATGACACACATAATCACATATCTAATTAAGTACACATCTTCAATTTATTACTGAATAAAATAAATATACAATGTCATTCCCCTGTGAGGCTGTGTTGTGTTCATTTATTGTCCTTGTAAAATTACTCCATCGCCATCGGGATATGTGATCGGGCGGGAAGCTGAACACACCGACACGGAAGTGACGACTAGAAAGGTTTAATATACATTCCGGAATATTTTATTGATTATTCCGCAATTTCCGGTAGCTGGGTGGGCGAACAATTATTATTTATTCTTAATGAAATACTTACATATTTTTTAAAAGAGTCACTACTAAGGATTCATAGGGCCATAAGTTGATTTTGGCACATATGTGTTTAGCAGTGTATTTAACCTAGTACATTTAAGAGGTTAAGAGAAATACAGGGCAATGGATATCAATTTATTGAGTTGTATGACCTCAAATATGGTATTTCATCACACCAGTTCTGTGCCACAAGGCAAATTTGGTAAAGTCAATGGGACACACATTTTGTTTAAGAATTCTTCTCGATCATAGATACATGAAGTAATAATATTTGTGTGCACAATATAGTGAGGAAATACAACAGCAAGATATCCCTTCATTTTTCTTTAGTTTTTGAACTAATAGACCATAAAATATGGATTTTAACTAATTCTTGGAAATTGAGGCTCCTAAATTAGACCAACTCTCAATTTTGGAGGCACATAACTCCAAAAATACTCAACGTATCTGGAAAATGTTTTCTGTTCTGTAATCATGATTGTGTACTCAACAAAATGGATATGTGAAATGAAGTTTTTTATAAACATTCTTGAAAAGCCATGAATTGAGTATTTTGACAAATTTATTTCACAAAATTTACCAATTTCGCCTTTCTTGATCCTTTTTTATTTTTAGTATGTTTTTTATAATTGGTTAATAGACATAATCCTGCTAAGAAACATTGTGTTGCAATTAGTTTGAGGTTTGGCACTTTTTTCTCATAAATGCACTGGACTAATAGTATATACAAAAATACAACAAAGTAATGTGGAAAGATAAAATGCTTACTGATATCATGATTCCAGTAAATACAAGGAAGTATACAGTATGTGTAGGCCTATATGTATGTAGTCAGGGGTAAAGTGGCACATGCAATTTATGAAACATTTTTCTATATTAAAGCAGGGTTCTAACAAAAGTCTGGCATAATGCATTGAGTGTGATTCCAGTACAGTGATACATGTCATATATAAAATTTGATGACCCATCATGGGATTTGTATGCATGTGGCCTATGCCCTTCATGCGACAGTTTTCTATAATCTTAAGCAATGTGTTCTGTTCCGGTAATACAAAAGACATTGGTGACCCATCATGGGATTTGTATATATGTATGTATATATTGATTTATTATACATCCAGAGTTAAATCGGCACATGTCATTCATGAGACATTTTTATATAATAAGGCACCGTCCATCCTAACGACAAAACTGTAAATACAAAACATTTGGTGACACATCATGGGATCTGTATACATTTACATTTGTATATGTTAAATAATTTTTACATACAAATGATACATGTAGTTCCAGGATTAAAGGTGGCATATGCAAATTCCTCACAATTAATGCAACATTTATTTGGTGACCCATCATGTATACATATATAATATGTATATGTCAATTCATTGTACATTCACAGTTATAGCGACACATCTCATATTATGGGACATTTTTGTATAATAAAGCTCCATCCTAGCAACAAATCTGTAAAGAAAAACATTTAGTGACACATCATGGGATCTGTATACATGTACATGTGTTTACTTCAAATCTTTTGTTTACATACATGTCGTTCTGGGATTAAAGGCGACATCATGCCATATGCCATTCCTCACAATTCATGAGACATTTTATCTATAATCTAAACACCAGTAAATAAAAAAATTTGGTGTGTCGAATAATTTGTACATACATGTAGTTCTGAAACATGTATGTGTCAATTCATTCGTACATTCACAGTTGGATCATTTTTTCTATAATAGAGCACCATCCAGTTTAAGTCTGGTATACATGGTGTGTTGTGTACTATTCGAGTAAAATAAAAGATTTTGTGACACATCATGGGATTTGTATTCATGTATATGTAGATTCATTTGTACTACATACATGTATAAGTAGGGTAATAAGGCAGTGTATGCCATTCATCATGATTCATGAGTGTATGGTGGTAGCCCAATATAGAAAATTCTCGATATCTAGCGCATGTATATTAATCAAAGAACATATATATAATAAAGCATTGAATATCATAGTTATGTATAAGTTTAAGGTACTCAAAGGATCATTGTTTTCAAAAGTAATCTGAATAATTTCATATTAAGAAAAAATAAAAATAAAAAAAATAATAATAATAAAAAATAATAATAATTAAATGTGCGCAAAGTGTTATGGACCTGACTGTACCAAACATAAGAGTTTTCATTACCCGTAGACTAGGTAGTATAAATATTAAGGTCGTGCCATGTATGAATCATTTAGTGACCCATCATATGATTTATATATATGTACATGATAATTCATTCGAGCATCCAGGATTAAAGTGACACATGCCATTCATAAAACTTTTCTCTATTTTAGCGCAAAATCTTAAATGTCTGGATGGTGCTCTTTGCATGTTTTCCATCCAGGATTAACCCTTTGAGTGCCAGGTCGATTTTTGTATCAACCCATATATCCTGTGCCAATGCATTCTCTTATATATGCGAGTCGACCATAGGTCGCCTCGCATATATAAGAGAATGCATTGGTCTAACGATTTTTTTTTTTTTTTACTATTTTTTTTACAATTTTTTTTACAATTTTAATAATTTATTCTTATATTCTTTAACAGACTTATTTTGTAGGTTTAGGGCCGATGAGATCGGCCCCTGGCACTCAAAGGGTTAAAGCGACGCATGCCATTTATAAAACTTTTTTCCATTTTTAACGCAAAATCTTGGACGTCTGGAATGGTGTTCTGTGTATGATTCCAGTTTTGAATACATGCATGTTTTTTTCATCATTCGTTCCTACATCCAGGGTTAAAACAGCACACGACATTCATGAGACAATTTTTTTACAATATTATTACGTGCCGTCTTAAGAAGCGTCTGGCATGATTCGCTTTGTAAGATTCCAATAATACATGTGTTGATTCGTTTAAGACTCCAGAAATAAAGCGAAGCATGCCAGGCTTAAAGTGGTACATCACATCCATGAGACGATTTTAAATAATATAATAACGCACCTTCTTATGAATCGTCTGGCATGATGCACTTTGTAAGATTCCAATAATACATATGTGTTGATTCGTTCGTGCATCCAGGATTAAAGCGACGCATTCCATTCATGAAACTTTTTTATATTTTAACACAAAATCTTAAACGTCTGGCATGATGCTCTGTCTATGATTCCAGTAATAAATACAATTTGTTTTTTCATCATTCCTTCTTACAGCTATGTAACTTAAAGCAGCACATGACATTCCGGAGGCAATTTTATATAATAACGCGCCGTCTTAAGAAGCTTCTGGCATGGTGCGCATTGTATGATACCAATAATTCATATGTGTTGATTCATTCGTGCATCAAGGATTGAAGTGACACATTCCATTCATTAAACATTTTTCTATTTTAATGCAAAATATTAGACGTCTGGCATGATCCTTGTGTATAATTCCTATAATAAATACAATTTGTTTTTTCATCATTCCTTCTTACTGCTAGGTAACTTAAAGCGGCACATGACATTCACGAGGCAATTTTATATAGTAACGCGCCGTCTCAAGAAGCTTCTGGCATGATTCGCTTTGTATGATACCAATAATTCATATGTGTTGATTCATTCGTGCATCAAGGATTGAAGTGACACATTCCATTCATTAAACATTTTTCTATTTTAATGCAAAATATTAGACGTCTGGCATGATCCTTGTGTATAATTCCTATAATAAATACAATTTGTTTTTTCATCATTCCTTCTTACTGCTAGGTAACTTAAAGCGGCACATGACATTCACGAGGCAATTTTATATAGTAACGCGCCGTCTCAAGAAGCTTCTGGCATGATTCGCTTTGTATTATTCCAATAATACATATGTGTTGATTCATTTGTGTATCAAAAATTAAAGTGACACATTCCATTCGTGAAACTTTTTTCTATTTTAACGTATATGATATTCATTATTCAAAGGGAAAATATGTTGTTTGAGGGGCGTGACATACTTGTAGCATGTGAAAGGTATTAAAGGGACATAGAGCGGACCGGTCAAGCATTAGTTAAGGGCATATGATATTTAAAGGAACTCACACAATCGTAGCCCATGTATTGTATTAATTTAAAGGGTCATTGAACATACAGGTCACACGTGTATGGTTCCAGTAATAAATACAATTTGTTTTTTCATCATTCCTTCTTACAGCTAGGTAAATTAAAGAGGCACATGACATTCCTGAGGCAATTTTATATGATAATGCGCCATCTTAAGAGGCTTCTGGCATGTTTCGCTTTGTATGATTCCGATAATACATATGTGTGGATTCATTCGTGCATCAATGATTGCAGTGACACATTCCATTCATGAAACTTTTTTCTATTTTAACGCAAAATCTTATACGTCTGGCATGATGCTCTGTGTATAATTCCAATAATAAATACAATTTGTTTTTTCATCATTCCTTCTTACTGCTAGGTAACTTGAAGCGACACATCACATTCATGAGGCAATTTTATATAATAACGCGCCGTCTTAAGAAGCTTATGGCATGATTCGCTTTGTATGATTCCGATAATACATTCGTGCATCAAGGATTAAAGTGACACATTCCATTCGTGAAACTTTTTTCTATTTTAACATATATGATATTCCAAGGGAAAATATGCTATTTCAGGCCTGGAAATCTCAAGGCGGGCTGGCGGGCTGCCCGCCTACAGCCCGCCTAGAATTTTCCAAGGTGGGCTTTTTATAGCCCGCCTCGTCTACGATAGGACATTTATTATTTAGTTATTTTATTGTGTTTAATGAGTAAAATACTGCATCGAAATCGTAATTATATTGTACAGTGTGGGGACTGTGCGCATGCGTGACCTGACGGTAATGTCAAATGGGAATTATAGCGGAATCAGTAAATTCCGGAACGAACTGTTTCGTAAATCTGATCTTTTGATCGATTCTCACATATTTTATGACCAAAATAAATTATTTCTCTTCATAAGATTGAGCTTACAATATATTTCACTGGATAAAATGAACACATGTTTGTGGATAGTGAGAACCAAATGTCACTGTCCCAATTAAGTTCAACTTTTCGTTCCGTTTCCGGTTCCTATCAGTGAAAATTGTATTTAGCTTGCAGCCGTCTTTTATCGCTTCGATTGACAATATTTTAATATAATTAGCTAAATATATCCACGTATTCTAGTTTACACTGTTATTCAATTATTAAAGTTCAGAAACTATTTTCTATGTCCCCAATTGCAAACACCCAGTAAATCTATAGATAGCGATCGGCAATGGAATATGGATTACATTGAGAGAAAAAGCAGTCAATATTCAAGTACAAATATACTGGATTTAATATTGTTCTTGATTGTGTATTTTATGTAAAATTACACTTTCATGGAAAATGCTTTTAACGTGGACAAACTCACCCAATTCCGTTGCATGAGTTGGACACCGACTGACAAATTGTTGAGTACAAACACTCTTACATTTTGTTTCTTGTTCATATAAATTATCATAACATATAAAACATAGTTAAATATTCACCATACCATAATTACTGTGGGGGATTTTGAAATTCACAACTCTGTGGACACTTTGTTTCCACATAAAAAAAATTAATTTAGATGGAGTTATACAACATAAAAAATAGACAAAACTAACGGCATTAGTAACTCAGATAAAATAAATCATAACTTTAAAAGTTGAGGAGGGCTATAGCCCTCCTAGGCATATCTAGGAGGGCTATTAATAGCCCTCCTGGCTTTTCTAGATCGCCAGCCCTGCTATTTGAGGGGCGTGACATACTTGTAGCATGTGAAAGGTGTTAAAGGGACATAGAGGGACCGGTCGAGCATTATTTAAGGGCATATGATATTTAAAGGAACTCACACAATCGTAGCCCATGTATTGTATTAAAGGGTCATTGAACAGACAGGTCACACATGCATCGAACACATATCAAACTTTTGTGACATATATCTTTATAAATATATATATATATATATATATATATATATCTATATACATACATATACACACATATACATATACCCTTTTATGTAACATTGGCTGGTAATGTCATGTTAATTCATAAATGTATTCTCATATGCTGAGTTTAACTGTTTTGAGACAAGAAAAATAAAACATGTTTGCTTTTGGTGAAATTAACAGAGTCAAAAGTGCATATTATTCTATTCTTATATCATAGCTTATAACATTCAAGCTATTTTAGTGAATGTAGTATTAATTGGTAGACTAAACTGACAATATAGAATATGCAGGGACTGAATATATGTGCAATATTGAACAGTTCAAAATTTATATGTCACTCAATTTTGAGACTTGTTTGATGTTTCTTGATTTGAAAACCCTTTACCCAACAGAACGGCCCTGTGCCAATGCATTCTCTTATATATGCGAGTCGACCATAGGTCGCCTCGCATATATAAGAGAATGCATTGGCTTAACACATTAAAAATTATAAAATTGTTAAAGAATGTAAGAAAAAATGGTAAAAAGTGTTAAAAAAAGATTTTTTTTAGGCCAATGCATTCTCTTATATATGCGAGGCGACCTATGGTCGACTCGCATATATAAGAGAATGCATTGGCACAGGGCATAACTATAACCATCACAATGTGCCGAATGTGGTCAATGAGCCGGTTCCAATGATATCCATATTTGTATGGTTTTATTGAGATAGACCCAAGATATTTTAGGCTGTTGAAGCTTTATTTGGCCGGTTTTGGCCGGTTTGTTGGGTAAAGGGTTAAACCTTAGGGGCATGTTATAACTCCAACTGACCAGGAATCTTCCACAGCTGATGATTCCTTGGCACTTTTCAAAAGTGAACTGTTAGTTATGGTATCAGTCAGGTCTTCTTTGATAACAATTCCTTGACCCTTCAATGCTTTCCTTTCTCGAATAATGTCATTCTTTGCTCTCCTGGATATAAACTGACATATAACACTTCTTGGAATTTTTTGTTTCGTATCAAATTTGCCAATTCTGTGTGCGATGCTTATATTGCGCTGTTCAATAGGGAGATTTAATTTGTCCTGAATGATTTTCACTAACTTCTTTTCACATTGGTCAACTGTCTCATTAGCACTGTCATCCCCCACTCCGAAGACACGTATGCTGTCTTTTTTGGTTTGCTGTTCCAAGCGGTTATGCTTGTCTTTCAACTGCTTAATTCCATCTTTCAATTGTGCTATATCATTATCCCTGTCCTGAACTTCACTCGCGAGTCGAGTCATTTGATCATCCATCTGGTCTATTGGAGTTTCTGTATCAAACACCTTGCTTTCGTATTCATCCTTTACTGCCTCTATCTTTCTGTCAAACTCTCCTTTCAGGTTGGTGATGCTGGTATTGAGGTTTTCTGTAGTGACTAAGGGCTCAATACTTTTTGCTAGATCAGATTTGATGACAAGTGTGTCCAATTTGGCATTGATTTCTGCAAGTGCTTTACATATTGATGTTTCAGATCTATCAGTTGATGTTTTTGAAGTGAATGGTAACTTCTGTTGACCCGACTGTCCTATTACTGTCGTCTTAGATTTCTTCCCTGGTGCAGGTTTACTTTTACCTTGATGAGGATCTTTGTGCGGTATACTGTCATCACCAATGGCGCTCGAAGTAGAACTCATTGGTGGTTGCTTCTTATCACTCTGAGACATTTTGTACACAGTACGAACGTGAGACCAGTGCCTCAAAATTAGGGAATAAGTTTTTCAGAGTGTTATTTTTCTGATAAGAACGCATTATTTATATCATAGAATGTCAATACTTATAAATCTGTATTGGTATCAGCCCATTTGGTGTATAGTTGAAGCCAATCGGCCAGTTATTACTGAGTTTATGGCAAAATCATTTCCCCGCTGAAAATATCCGTCTTGCCTAAGCCGCCATTATTACGATCACTGTGTTACCTCATGTGTTACATTGATCTAATGTAGATATCAAGTATCATGAGATCCTGAAGACACATGCCCGTACGCTTGATTTCGACGGATCTGCATTAAAGTCGCCCATCATCATTATTACCCCAGACTTAAAATATATGCCAACGATGTCCTTGAGAGTTTTCACATATTGCTTAAAATATTCAATATTTTTATTTGACAAGGGCATATAGTCCGTTGGCCAATTCTCATAAAGCCTCTAGTTTAGAATTTGGCTGCACCCCCCCCCCCCCCTCCAACAATGCTTTTTATGTATCAAATTAAAGGTCATTATATGACGCATCCGATTTTGCTTGTTGCCCGCTTCAGAGTGTGTCCCAAAGTAGATTTTTCAGGGAAGACAACTCCTACCCTTAAAATAAATTAAAAAATTTAGAGTACAAATGTCAGCGTATAGAAAAATGACTGCGGTTATAAAGTGAACAAGACATCGTTTATATTAATTATATATCACCATGAAATTGCGAAAAATTGCTTGGAGTTTGACAAATTGTGTCACATATAATTGGCTATAACTTGTGAAACACATGGGCTATTGACGGGCAACATATCTAAAATATTGCCCCAAAGACATAGCATAACAATTTGGATGATGGAATGCCAATTATATTTCTGTGAAATGCGCTGTGGGCATAAACTTAACCCCACCCCCTAAAATATAATTTTCTTCGAAAAATGAATTGTATAGTTTACACTTAGAATGCCGCATGCAAAGAAGGCTTTAGGGGCATAAAATGAAACAACTTAGAGACTGATGAAGGGGAATTATAAACAACCTTGTCCGAACATGTTATAAGATGAAAATTTGGGGGAAAATGGTGAAAAATGGTAATTGTTACTAATTTCTCAAAATTTTACAACATTGTGATTAAATTTTGATAGGGGTATGGAAAAATAACACGAGGATACTGGCCCAGAATTTGTAAATTCATAAAACCTCACATGATCACTTTTTAGCTCACCTGAGACGAAGTCTCCGGTGGAGCTATAGTCATCACTCCTCGTCCGTCCGTCGTGCCGTCTGTCCGTCGCGCCATCCGTCCGTCCGTCAACAATTCTTTAAACATCTTCTCCTCTGAAACCATCAGACCGAATTAATTCATATTTGGTGTTGATGTTCCCTAGGTGACTCTCATTCAGATTTGTTCAAATGAGGTCACTGGGTCAAATAGTTGCGAAGCCAGGGCCATAACTCTTTCCCTCCATAGTATTTCTTAAAACGACTTCTTGTCTAGAACCATTGGGCCGATTTAGCTTATATTTGGTATGGAGGGTTCTTGAATGACTGGGGTTCAGATTTGTTCAAATGGGGTCACTGGGGTCAAATATGGGTGGACCCAGGGACATAACTCCAAAAAAATAAAATAAAAACATAAATAATTCAGATCGAACTCCTTGATCAATTTAACATACAAATAAAAAAAAAACATTTTAAAAACATTTTAAAAAATTAGAAAAACTAACACCGTTGTAACATCCGCAGAGTTATGAAAATCTTTAATGAAATCATGGAAACTTTCCCTTTCCATCAACCCCCCCCCCCCCCACATGACACAGACCACCACCCTGCCCTCAACCAACAGCATTCCACCCCCATTCATCTCCAAACTCACAGGATCTCTCCCACCAGCAGATTCAGTAAATTGTATTAGCTACAGACAGAGAGAGAGGGAGAGAGAGTTAATATAAATACACAGTCATCATTTGAGATGTTATCAGGCTGACAGGTGTGAACAAATGCCATAGCTAGCACTCCTGTCAGTGTGTCATTGAAATCAAATCAAAACAAATTATTGTTCTCAAACCTGAATTTAGTGTGTCTGACATTTGCAGAATGGGGTCCCCAGAGCCTGAAGGTGAATTTAGTTATGCTACCCTGCACAGCAGGCTAGCATCACCAAATACACTAGCCAGGGTCCTCATTCTGCTTAGGTATCATCTTCTGGGAAGTATATAGGGTCTTCAATTGACATTTTTACTTTTTCCCTTCTGTTTAGTTTCTATATCCCCTTATCTGTAGAAGATAAAATGCATAATTTAGGTGCCCAATGGGTGCACACCACCAACTTTAACTGGAGAACTTCAATCTGATGCTATGTCTCCCATAGCAGTTGGGGCCTAAACAGAATGAGGTCCCCATAGGGTGAATTTGGTTATGCTAGCCCAAATTGCAGGATTGCATCATTCATTAAATTCACCCTTTGGGTACCTCATTCTGCAAATATCAGACACTATGTTCAGGCCTGGCTGTTCGAATATTATTTCCTTAACCACCAGTAACCAGTTGAACTCATTATACCCTGATTTTGCAAAGAAAACTGGGGGGGGGGGTATATTGAATTGAATTTGTCTGTCTCTATGTCAAACTCCCATCCATCCATCTGTCATTATGTCTATATCCGTTCATCAATTGTTTTCTTCTCCAGATACATATTAAAGATCAAATGGGTTTATATATTTTGGTGTGGATGTCCCCTAGGTGACTTACATTCAGATTTCTTCAAATGAGTTCATCGGGTCTAATAACAGGGCCATAACTCTTTCATTCCATAGTAATTCTTAGAACAATTTCTTCATCGGGCCTATTTAGCTTATGTTTGGTATGGAGGGTACTTCGGTGACTGGGGTTTAGATTTGTTCAGATTTGGGGTCATTTTAGGAAATTTGAGGAAAATCAGTTCAGTTCAACTATTAAAATCTACCGTCTGAAATTACCAAATGAATGGATCTCATAGATGGGGATTCATGTTTGTTCAAATAGGGTGGAGATAAGAGATTTAATTATCAACCAGCCACCATGCCTGTGCTTTTTGATACTGGTATAATAATGTATTGATTCCTCTTGATTTATAAGCTGCCTGGGTGTGGGGCAATGGGGCGGAAGTTTAGAGGGGGTGGGGTTTCGAACAGTTAGAAATTTAATGCCTGATAGTGTTACATTTGAATTTTAACTTTATGGGGGCATGTCAGTTTGGAAATTTCCAAGTTCGAAAGCTTGAAGTACTTGTGACAGTTGTAAAATTTCATTCCAAGAGGGATGTGCAAAAGGAATTTTGTGAACTTAGGACTGTGGTCTGGTTGTCTTGTTTTAAATGGGGTCACCTGTTCAAATAGGGGCCAATTGATGGACAATTTTCCTTTTAATATGCAATATGTTTCCTTCACAAGGACAATCACGGCATCAGGTCTTTTTTACTGATATTTAGTATGAAGGGTTCTTTGGTGTCTGCGATTCAAATTTATTCAGATGGGGTCACCAGGTTAAATAGGGTGGACCAGGGACATAACTGTGTGTCTCTATACATGTAGTAATACTTAAAATGTCTTCTCAAGAGAGGTTGGACTATTTAGCTTACATATAGTATGGGGGATCATTTAGTGACTGAGATTCAGATTTGTTAACATGAGGTCAAACTGTTAAGAAATGACGGGCCTATGGGGACTTAACACTTTTGTGTCTAATAAAATCATTAAAATACAAAATTTATTAAAACATCTACCTTGGAACTAGCTGACTGATTAATCTAACATGTATGGTGTTTTGGGTCCATGGATAATTGGGCTTCAAACATGTCTAAATGGTTTTATAAAGAGGCGCTTGTGAGATTGGAAATTTCCAACAATTGAGAAAGTTTGATATTTCGGTTGTGAATTCCAACCTAAGACTTGGGAGCCCGGTCGGGAGGGGACTTGTTGAACTGGAGGAGGGGGGTGATCAGTAGTGTACAGTTGGTAATTTCAAGGTAGATATTCACCGATCTACATACATGAAGCCTCTCTAGCCACATATCCTGTTTAGATCTACTTCCAGAATCCCAGTCTTATCAGTCTTTGCAGTCTGGTGAGCGACCCCACAGTCATTGACTGTCTTGTTTTGTCAACTATTTAATATTTTTTCAATTTTTATTTTAATTTGTGTGCAAAGCCGATTATATATATATATTTCAACCGGTCACATATGGCTACCAAAGGCTGATGAGTGAGACTCGCATTTACAGGGAGTTATTTTCTGATTTTGTGGTGCATTTTGTGACACTAGACATAAATGACGATATGTACACTTCATATTTGATAATTGTTTTAAGATGGCGTCCAAAACGGCCACCAACATCGAAGATTTTCAAACTTACCGAAACAAATTTAACTGGGTTCGTCATATGGGGATAAGGAATTATTCATTAAGAAATGCATTCACTGGTGCTCCTCCACAAACTAAAGAACTCTAATATCTTGTCTCAACTCATGTATTGTAATTTATTGACGAAAATGCCCAATAACAGTGCTCGTCCTCAGGGGAGCCATTTAAGTCAAAATTGGCACTCCTTCGGTTATTCCATGCAGATATCCTCACATTTCATACACCAGTACATCCTGACATGTCGGCGGCCAAATAACAACAATTCGCATGAATCGTTGTAGCCAATTGCAAATCGCAGTAGTTCCATGACTGCATTTTGGATAGGATGAACTGTCATCGATGCTTTGTTGATGTGTAGGACTTTCGGGCCTCTCACACAGCGACCATCGATGGCCGTCATGGAAAACCAATCCCATATAATCCCATGCACCCATATATCTCATGCATGGTAACTATGCTTTCTATACCGGTACTTCTGTTGCGGGGTCATTTTAGCCAGACATTGAGGGAGACAAGCAGAAATCCCATGGCTTGATTATATATTAGCGCTGGGGGACGGACCGGGCCACCGGGGCGATCCGATACACTGCATGTCAAAAGGTTCAGTATTTTATAGGATTTTTAGGACAAGTTTTGACTCTATTTAGCTATTATGGTTCTGCCCAGCTTGTGGGTATATATTCTGGGTCAACTGAAATAATTTGGATTTGTTAACAATACGAATATTATAATAGTAGCATGGCGTTGATCTATGCTACGATCCCGACGGGCATGAAAGCGACAATTAGAGTGGACTGGCCGATCATGATTACGCCTGAATCTTGCTACATCATTGGTTATAGATTCGTTCTTATGCACGTGCATCTTGGTGCTGACCATTCCCGCTCTGCGTCCAGGGGATAACATTATTTACATGACACTCAAACGGGCAATATGTAAAGGGACATACTTTAGGGACAACTCATATCGCTATGCCTAGTGTTGTTATCATATAACCATAAACATGTATCTCGTTTTGGGTGAATTAAGGTAAGATTTTGATAGATTTGAAATAATTTCTTGCTTGAATATCTGCCAGTCGGCTTTGGCTATATTTCTTCTTAATTAACTTTTGCTTTGCTGATTTTGAATTTTGTTATTTTTAGTTCGAGCGGGAGGTGGTCCCTTCCAACATCAGGCCCCATGGTGGTTTCGATGCCGAGTTTGGCAGCTTCCTCCGTAGCGAACGCGTGGTGTATTATATCCCATATCTTTGTGTTGTGTTCGCAATGGGTTGGTTCTCCAGAGTCATTTAAGTGAATGAGTTCTAATTCCTCTTTGATGTCAAATAGGATGTCGCCATGTTTGTTTGTTTGTTTGCTATTGAAAAATTGATGTTTGGTGTTGAAGTCGCCTAGAAATATACATTGGTTATTTCTTTTTGTAAAGAATTTTAGTGTTTCTAGTTTTGGTAGAGAGGTATCATGTGGAGTGTAGTACAGGGATATAATGGTGACCTTTTTGTTGTTAATAGTGATATATATAGCAATAACTTCATCATTAATAACATTTCCATCAGTATCAATAGGTGCAATAATTTCAACAAGTTTGAATTAGAGGCCGTCTTGGATAAGGAAGGCAGCACCTCCGCCGTGGCTAGTGCGGTCTTTCCGAATTAAATTATATCCTGGAAATCTGATTTTTGATTTGTGGTCCAGTTTTGTTTCGTTAAGCGCAATGATTTTTGGTTTGTAGTCTTCGATATATTCTATAATTTCTTGTTTGTGGCCTCTGAGGCCATTGATATTTATATGGGTGATTTTTAAATCCTCCATTATTGGGCTATTGAATGCATTGATATGATGAATGAGAAGAATAATTAATGTTTAATGATGGTTTATTTTGTTTATTTCTTGAGTGTAGTCTCTAACGCATGAACTGTAGATATTGGTTCTGAAATGTTTGCTTACTTTATCAGGTACGTTTTGTAGAATGTTGTTATCGTCTTTGCTTGTTTTGAATTCTCTTAGGCATTCTACTATAGCTGCGAATCGGATGGCTTCGCTTGATTTGATTGGTTTTTTAGCCACGGCGGCGTATGCTAGCTTACTTTTATCCTTTAGTTCTGCTTCTGCTTTGTGTGATATGCATCCTTTGAAGGAGGCCGGGTGGTCCCCTCGCAGTTGACACATTTCATAATGTCTGAATTGCAAGTATTGTAATTGTGTTGCTCTGCACATTTTTTGCAGACCTCGGTGTCTGATGTGCACCCGGCAACTTTGTGCTGGTAGCCGAAGCATTTCAGGCACTGAGTGGGGGTTTGTATTCAACCATTTTGTATCTGTTTCTAGTGGCGCCAAGTCCCTTTAGCATATTTTCTTTACTGGGAATGTCTGACTTTAACCTTTCTTGTAGGGGCGTCCCCGTGTTCTGTTGAAAACATTCGTTTGGCTTCAAATTGGGGACCGATGCCATATTGTATTTCTTCTATTGGAATTTCCGGGTCTACCCCGCATATTACCACATTTATGTTCTGGGGGGATCCCTTTTGTCCCTTGTTGGACGAAATGTTACCTTTCTGAGAACGGGGTGGTCCCTGGCGGCGTGATTCATAAAGTAAAGTTTAGTCTGTAGGTTTCTTGGGTATACTGATAAGTTCTGGCTTTTGGTAACTTGGATTTCGAAATCTTGATCTCTAAGAAGTTTTTTCAGAAAGAAAGGGTTGTTCTTCATATCTGAAGTTCCGTTTTCTGCAAAAAGCGTTATCTTCTGAATAGGTTCACCAGTTGACAGGGAGACCCTTTGATTTTGACTGCTGTTATTGAATTTGCGGTTTTTTCTGTTGTCTCGGTCGAATTCATCATCTAGTTTTCGTTTTAGTCTATTGTCTTTTCGTGATTGTCGGTTTACTTGCCACTCATTTGTATTTGAGTGTTCAAATTCCATTTCGTTCTGTTTTGTTGTGTTAAATGCACAAACGCGATTCACATTCTTGTAGTCTGAGTGAATCGATGCTTGTGTTGTCTTTTGGTGATGAGGTTTTACTTATTTGAGAGTTCGGTGATGTGTTCTGTGTATTGTTGAAGGTTGGTGTGGCGGGTGTGCAGTTGATATTGCTGGTTGAAGGTTGAATGATGGGGGCGGGATGTGGTTCAGTGCAAGTGCGTTTAGCTTTAATCTGCTTACCTTTTCCTTTGTTGATCGTTGTTTTCTTCTTCTTTTCCGTGTCTTTCGATGCGAATTTTTGTTTATAAGTTTGTCCATTTGGATAGCGTTTGATTTTTGCATATTGGCAATTGCAATTTCATTTGATTTTCGCATATCGGAAATTTCTGTGGTCATTTTGTCTATTTAGCTTTAAGGTCATTGTTTTGTCTCGGGAATTCTTTGAACATGGGGTTATCTGTGATATTATCCATTTTTAGCTCAACTTACTTTTGTAAGTTTGAGCTATTGCCATGGCTTGGCGTCCGTCGTCCGTGTGTGCGTGTGTGCGTGTGTCCGTGTGTCCGTGTGTCCGTGTGTCCGTGTGTCCGTCAACAATTTCCTTTGGCGCGGGCTACAGGTCGTACCTTTGGTCTGATCTTTATGAAATTTTGCATGAATGTTGACATTGACATGTAGATGGGAACGAGTCATTTTGGGGTCATTCGGCCAAAAAACATGGCCGCTGGTGGCCATCTTGGATTTCAAAATTCAATCCATTGGCGCGGGCTACAGGTCGTACTGTTCTTTTGATCATCATGAAATTTGTCATGGATGTTAATATTGACATGTAGATGGGAACGAGTCATTTTGGGGTCGTTCGGCCAAAAAACATGGCCGTCAGCAGCCATCTTGGATTTTACTCTTTGCATGACTAAATCATTTGGCGCGGGCTACAGGTCGTAGTTTTGATTGGAACTTCATGAAATTTGTCATGGATGTTAACAATGACATGTAGATGGGAACGAGTGATTTTGGGGTTGTTCGGCCAAAAAACATGGCCGCCAGCAGCCATCTTGGATATTACTCTTTGCATGACTAAATCCTTTGGCGCGGGCTACAGGTCGTACCTTTGGTCTGATCTTTATGAAATTTGTCATGAATGTTGACATTGGCATGTAGATGGGAACGAGTCATTTTGGGGTCATTCGGCCAAAAAACATGGCCACTGGTGGCCATTTTGGATTTCAAAATTCAATCCATTGGCGCGGGCTACAGGTCGTACTGTTCGTCTGATCATTATGAAATTTGTCATGGATGTTAATATTAACATGTAGATGGGAACGAGTGATTTTGGGGTCGTTCGGCCAAAAAACATGGCCGCTGGCAGCCATCATGGATTTTACTCTTTGCATGACTAAATCCTTTGGCGCGGGCTACAGGTCGTACCTTTGGTCTGACCTTTATTAAATTTGTCATAAATATTGATATTGACATGTATATGGGAACGAGTCATTTTGGGGTCATACGGCCAAAAAACATGGCCGCTGGCAGCCATCTTGGATTTTACTCTTTGCATGACTAAATCCTTTGCCGCAGGCTACAGGTCGTAGTTTTGATCAGAACTTCATGAAATTTGTCATGGATGTTAACAATGACATGTCGATGGGAACGAGTGATTTTGGGGTTGTTCGGCCAAAAAACATGGCCGCCAGCAGCCATCATGGATTTTACTCTTTGCATGACTAAATCCTTTGGCGCGGGCTACAGGTCGTACCTATGGTCTGATCTTTATGAATTTTGTCATGAATGTTGACATTGACATGTAGATGGGAACGAGTGATTTTGGGGTCATTCGGCCAAAAAACATGGCCGCTGGTGGCCATTTTGGATTTCAAAATTCAATCCATTGGCGTGGGCTACAGGTCGTGCTGTTCGTCTGATCATCATGAAATTTGTCATGGATGTTAATATTGACATGTAGATGGGAACGAGTGATTTTGGGGTCGTTCGGCCAAAAAACATGGCCGCTGGCAGCCATCATGGATTTTACTCTTTGCATGACTAAATCCTTTGGCGCGGGCTACAGGTCGTACCTTTGGTCTGACCTTTATTAAATTTGTCATGAATATTGATATTGACATGTATATGGGAACGAGTCATTTTGGGGTCATACGGCCAAAAAACATGGCCGCTGGCAGCCATCTTGGATTTTACTCTTTGCATGACTAAATCCTTTGGCGCAGGCTACAGGTCGTAGTTTTGATCAGAACTTCATGAAATTTGTCATGGATGTTAACAATGACATGTAGATGGGAACAAGTGATTTTGGGGTTGTTCGGCCAAAAAACATGGCCGCCAGCAGCCATCATGGATTTTACTCTTTGCATGACTAAATCCTTTGGCGCGGGCTACAGGTCGTACCTATGGTCTGATCTTTATGAATTTTGTCATGAATGTTGACATTGACATGTAGATGGGAACGAGTCATTTTGGGGTCATTCGGCCAAAAAACATGGCCGCTGGTGGCCATTTTGGATTTCAAAATTCAATCCATTGGCGCGGGCTACAGGTCGTGCTGTTCGTCTGATCATCATGAAATTTGTCATGGATGTTAATATTGACATGTAGATGGGAAACGAGTGATTTTGGGGTCGTTCAGCCAAAAAACATGGCCGCCAGCAGCCATCTTGGATTTTACTCTTTGCATGACTAAATTCTTTGGCGCGGGCTACAGGTTGTAGCTTTGGTCAGAACTTCATGAAATTTGTCATGGATGTTAACAATGACATGTAGATGGGAACGAGTGATTTTGGGGTTGTTCGGCCAAAAAACATGGCCGCCAGCAGCCATCATGGATTTTACTCTTTGCATGACTAAATCCTTTGGCGCGGGCTACAGGTCGTACCTATGGTCTGATCTTTATGAATTTTGTCATGAATGTTGACATTGACATGTAGATGGGAACGAGTCATTTTGGGGTCATTCGGCCAAAAAACATGGCCGCTGGTGGCCATTTTGGATTTCAAAATTCAATCCATTGGCGCGGGCTACAGGTCGTGCTGTTCGTCTGATCATCATGAAATTTGTCATGGATGTTAATATTGACATGTAGATGGGAAACGAGTGATTTTGGGGTCGTTCAGCCAAAAAACATGGCCGCCAGCAGCCATCTTGGATTTTACTCTTTGCATGACTAAATTCTTTGGCGCGGGCTACAGGTTGTAGCTTTGGTCAGAACTTCATGAAATTTGTCATGAATGTTAACAATGACATGTAGATGGGAACGAGTGATTTTGGGGTCGATCGGCCAAAAAACATGGCCGCCAGCAGCCATCTTGGATTTTACTCTTTGCATGACTAAATCCTTTGGCGCAGGTTACAGGTCGTACCTTTGGTCTGACCTTTATGAAATTTGTCATGAATATTGATATTGACATGTATATGGGAACGAGTCATTTTGGGGTCATACGGCCAAAAAACATGGCCGCTGGCAGCCATCTTGGATTTCAAAATTCAATCCATTGGCACGGGCTACAGGTCGTACTGTTTGTCTGATCATGATATTTATCATGGATGTTAATATTAACATGTAGATGGGAACGAGTCATTTTGGGGTCGTTTGGCTAAAAAACATGTCCGCCAGCAGCCATATTGGATTTTACTCTTTGCATGAATAAATCCTTTGGTGCGGGCTACAGGTCGTAGCTTTGGTCGGAACTTCATGAAATTTTTCATGTATGTTAAGAATGACATGTAGATGGGAAACGAGTCATTTTGGGGTCGTTCAGCCGAAAAACATGGCCGCCAGCAGCCATCTTGGATTTTACTCTTTGCATGACTAAATCCATTGGCACAGGCTACAGGTCATACCTTTGATCAGATCATTATTAGATTTGTAAAGGCTGTAGATGGGAACAAGTCATTTTGGGGTAATTCGGAAAAAAAACATGGCTGTCGGTGGCCATTTTAGAATTTACTCTTTGCATCAATAAATCCTTTGGCACACCATAATCACCACATCCCTGATCCGATCATTATGAAACCTGTTATGAATGTTGATATTGACATGTACATCTAGTCTTACTTAGACATTTAAATTAGCACTTTTCCTATTCCTCCATTTACTGTCGACCATTAAATTATTCCCCTACCTAAGTTGAGCTACAGTGTCATTGACACTTTCATTGTTCTCGGAATGTTTCAAATATTGATTTCGGTAATTACTGTACGGGTACAAATTGGGTGACAATTTTGCAGAATATCCAACTCGAAGGGTGATTTCAATTTGTTTTCAATTTTGAACAAAGAGATCTATCAGTGTTACAAAGGGGAGGGGTCGAGGTGCGAAAATGCCAGGTGCGAGGTGCGAAAATTTAAGACAATGCGATACAATACCGGTGTAATGTTGAGCTGTTGAATGTTGGTAGGCGTTATATTAATTACTGTAGATAGAGCGGTGTCAAAATGCGACTGTTCTCTTCTGCTGTCTCGTCATTGTTGTGATGTGGGTGGTTTGGGGTGGCTAACCCCGGGATTGTCGAAGGGCCAAGAGGCCCTTTCCTTAATCCCTCATGTTTTTGCCTTTATTGAGAAAGAAAAAAAAATAGCTATTTGTTGATGTGTATAAGAACACTATTTCTTCTTTCTTGGTAGTGGAGGATTTCTGGAGAAGCCAATTTGGCCTCCTTTGAGTACTGTGGCCTTTCCTTGTGCAGGGTCCTGCTCGCCTGGTCCTCTGTACACCTGGCGATCCCTCAGCAGGAAGAATTCGTAGTTGGTGAGTGGATACGTCATTCCTGCTGAGTGGGAGTGTAAAATCGCTGATTTGAGGGTTGAACGCTCTTCAATTTGATGTGGTGTTGGCGACGCCGGCTTCTCTTCGTACTTCGGCGACGGAGGTGGTGGTTTCCGTCCCTGGTGGAGAATGGCTGGGTGGTGTTTCCATCTCCACGTCGAAGCTGGCGGCAGGAACTTCTGGGGTGGTGTCCACGTCCCTGTCTCTGCTCGCCTCGACGATGACAGCAGGGACCTCCGGCAGATCAACGGAGTCCCTGCTAGCTGGTGCAATGTCGCCTGTCTCCATGCAGGTCGGGTCATCTGGGCGTCTCTCAAGACAACTCCGACCCACCGGCTGTGACAGTGGACGGCTGAACCACACGGGGAGGGGTAACCGACAGATCAACGGTCACCCCCTTCTTCTTCCACTTTGCCCCTCTGGTGGCATCCCTTCTCCGTCTTGCTGGTGTTTTCTTTCTCGAAGGCTCTCTCTTCATGTTACGGCTGGTGGCTTTGGCGTAACTGTCCCGGGCAGCAGAATTCTGAATGCCAGCATCTTCCGTCCGGAACTCAATGCAAAGGACCAGATAGCCCCTGCTAGACTGGAGTTGCCAGCTAGCAGTATCCACTATCCGACTCCTTTGCATTGCGGTCAACGCGGCGTCCGGGATTAGCTCCATAATCCTAATCCAAAACCGTCTCACTCAGGCCGGCATTAGCACGAGGGCAGCTGCACCACACAACTCACTCGTGCTGACGTCTGATGGGTGGAACAGCAGACAGACAAAGCAATTATGACTGTCCGCTCAACTCGCCGCCAGACCGTCATTGTTGTCGATGCGTGTTGATTTTTTATACCCCATGAATGCACTGTATGACTCGGTGTGATGTGAATGAGTTGCTGTAGCTGTTATGGGCATATATCCCATCGTATATACATAGTGCTTATAATATATATATCATCTAACAAACTAAGGTTACTTTACTGAATTAGCATAAATTCTTCACGACATATAACCAGGTCATGATACTCCGCTTACAGCGCCCATTGAATTAAAATAAAATATAACTTAAAAATTGTCCTTGAATTATGGCGCTCTATTGGTTTTCTGTCTATGTCTATTTAGATGTTCAGACTCTCGATCGGATGTTTTAATTTATTCTCGGCTATATAGAAACTAAATAAAACACCAGCTTTTGTGAGTATTCAAATCTTAGAGTTATTATGTTATCATACAAGTCCAGACGAAGAACACAATAATGGACCGAGAACATATTTATATCCATCGGAAATGTACAGACTGCATGTAAAATGTAAAAACAATTTGTAGAATATATATACCTATTCAACAGTCTCCCAGCCTATTTCAAATAAAAGAGTTATGTTGCTCGAAAATCTGAATGGTAGATTTAGATACAACACGAGTTATTATAAAAATCAACATTTCTGATTCTGATGCTGAATTATTTCTGATTCTGAATTATTTTGGATTCTGAATTATTTCAAATTCCAGATAATGTTTGCGTATCACAAGATTAGTCGTATTAATGTTATCATTCCCCATATATATATACGGACCATGCCGTCAGCATCTGCCGAAATACAGATTCCCCATAGATATACGGATCATGCCGTCAGTGTCGGCCGAAATCCAGATTCCCCATAGATACACGATTCAGATTCAGATTCAGTTTATTCTGTTAATCAATATGTGGATATTACAGAAACATTATTTATGACATCAAGATATTCAAATATGACATATAATAACAATAAATTTCACACGAGGAATACATGTGCATTATTAGATATTTGGTAAGTTTCCGTTCGGGTGATAATTTCAGGTACTGTGTGCCACGACTTTGTTGTCAGGGATGTATATAGGTCTTTTAGAAAATAGGGGTGGGTTCATTGAATATCAGTGTTATAGCCTCAAGTGGACTTGCCGAAAATATCCTAGACTTTCCTTATGAAAGTTGACAGATTCCTAATTGTCTTTCTATTTCTAGTCTTAAATAGTTCTGAGAGTTTGTGTGCATTCGGTCTTCTATATAAATATGGTTTCAAATAGATCGATCTGAGTTCATTTAATTCTGTACACTTCAGGATAACGTGATACTCATCGCCTAGTTCTTTGGTACAAAGTGTACATACTCTGGTTGAATAGTCAGTATTTAGCCAAGCATCTTGTTCAATTGGTAGTTTGTGATTTCTTGTCCGAAATCGAATGATATTATTGACAGTTCTATTATCACATATAGAGAGAAATTGTTCACGTTCGAAGTGTGTTTTAATAATTCGATAATATGCATATTTACTCGATGTGGATATTGATGACCTCCAACTTTGAAGGTAACAGTCACGTAGTCTTTGCTCGACGGTCCGGTTAAATCGGTCTATACTCGATATTTTATGGTTGAGCCAAACATTACTCATACCAATTTTATTAAGGGAGTCATGTATTCCTCTTATCCATGGATTATTAAAAACATTTTTACAATACAAAGTATACATAACATAATATAACATAAGTGGGGTCCTATGGGTAGGCATTGATATAACTTTTGCCGAATAACCGAGGTAGCGGGTTTTGATCCTAACTGTAATTGGGTACATTCCTAGTTCCCCATATATAAACACGGATGGTGTATAGATTTCTTCATATTCAGTGTAAATTTCAGGAACCAGGATTCTAGTTTTTCGAAACACCTCATATTTTCATGTCCCCATAGTTCAGCACCGTAAGTCATTATTGGTATGATGCTTTTCTCATATATCTCAAGAATTGATTCAATTGTGAGTTTGTGGCAGCGTGATTTGTTCAGACGTGCATAAATTGCAGTTTTAGCTGCCTGACATCTCAGATTTCGTTCCGCTACGAACGTACCTTATTTGTGGAAAACTGTTCCCAGATATTTATAGCTATCAACTCTCTCAATTGGAAGATTATCTAGTGTGAATACTGGTATCAATTTTTATGTTTACCCATACCATGTATGGTAAACATAGTGTCGTTGTCCGGATTGACCACTCGTCGTCCGTCCGTAGACACTTAACGTGTAATGCGATAACTCAAACATTTTCTATCCAATCAGAACCAAATTTTGTATATGGGTATATCAGCCCAACATACAGATCGATTTCGAATTTGGGTTTGCTCCCAGTTTTTGTTACATAGTTATGGTCCTTTTTCGACTTAGAATTCACACATTCTGCCATAACTCAAACATTTTTTATCTGATTGGAACCAAATTTGGTATGTGAGTTTCACAGCCCAAAATACAGAATATGGGTTTGATCCGATTTATTTTAAAGGAGTTATGACCCTTTTTCGAAAAAAAAAAAAAATTTGAAGAAAAAAAATCGATTTAAATTTTTTTTTTTTTTTAACTTTTATAATAATAATAAAAAAAAATGTCATTGACATTGTCATTTGTTTTCATTTAGATATTGATGATTATGATACAAGTTGATAAAAAGATTTCCAATATGTCACCATTATAACTCTGCCAAGGGTACCCCGAATCACCACACCAAATTTGATTAAATCGGTCCAAAATCTTGTGTTATGTACTAGTAAATCTGTTTGGAGCAACATTAAATCCAATTCACCAATTGCATTTGGACTACTTAGCTATTGATAAAGCTATATTATGTTCTGATGTCACTTATGCTAATGTGCAAATAATCTGATAAAGAGGGCTATGGTATCTAATTTAAAATAAAGATTCAACAATAAACATCACATGATATTAACAGTAGACTTGGACTTCTGTGCTACAGAGTTATATCTTCAGATGGTCTGATATCATTATAATTGTTATTGGTTTAATAGAGGTCAGTGTTCAACATAAACAATTCCTGTGATTTTTTGACAGCTGTGCTATATAATTGATATTAATGGGTCAGTGGTGAGGTTGCTTATCTGTATACTAGGACACATTATTATTGTAAATTTAAATTGGACTCTCTTGACCCAAATATTCCATGTCCAGGTCACACCTACACATTTAACCCACGGACTTGCTGGCTGTGGCGGTTTAGCATTACAGATCCTGTACCAGTGCATTCTCTTATATAAATGCCAGTGACCCATAAATTCCAATAATTTGTGTTATGTACATTTGTCTATAATAGTACATAACAGTATACTCTATAATTCAACACCAACACTCTCATTTATCCGATCATATTAAATTTTTATGGCCAAGGGATGGGTTCACATCTGCCGATCGTTTCTTTCTGGGTTTCAGGCCGAAAACGGCGACTTTAGTTTTTGTCGTGTTTATTTTCAATTTCCATATGTTGCAGTAATCTGAGAAGGAGTCTATAATGCTCGCTGTAGGCCTTCGTGTGTATCAGAAAGTAATACAGTGTCATCGGCATAGATAAGTAACATTATCTTCATTAACATACCGGTATCAATTCCACAGAATTTATCAAAGCTGATGCCACAATTTGTTTGTGAGTTAAGGTATTGTTCAATGTCGTTGATACCCCAGACACAAGAAATGTTACTTTCTCATTGTGCAATTACTATGCATGTTGAAATTCGTTGAGGACGTTGTGTACATAAGATGTGGGGAAATTTATAATGATACCGTGAATCATGTGTTTAACGACTGTTCTTTTCTGATAGACTCAAGAAATGACACAAGGTATCGTTTCCTCTCACTTTTCCATGTAGACTGTTATATGTGCATTGATAATCTCCCTGTGGACAAACAAATGCTCATGTTCATTAGGTATATCATAACTCTCTTCATGGCATCGCTGATGATGTCCTGGAGATCGTCGATTTTATGGTGCGAGAAGCTGCTCAAATCTGGCACCTTTGGATGTTCGGGATTATAGTTCACTATAATGTTCTCCCGATCTCATTCCTTCTCTAACCATCACTGCGTGGATATATTCCATCGTGTAATCTTGTACGTGTATATGGCCATTCAGAATAATTAGTTCAGTTTCATCACACATGTGTACAAATTTGTGTGGGTTGTGAGAATTGTATCACAGGTCCAGAGTCTCCTGTTGCAGGTGCACACTTTAATATATCACTGTGATGTAACTAGTTCATTGTTGACATAGCCTATCTGACACTACCTTGCATGATGGCTGAGTGACCTTGGCCAGAGGATTGAGTGTGTTCTTGCGATAGCTGTTAACCACGGCTGGGTTCTGCTCATTAATATAATAGTTTGTATTTCTTAAAGTGCCACTCTGCTTTCGCACGAACTCCTTGTCCTTCAATCTGAGAAATTTGGCTAGGTCAGCGTCGGCCGAAATCCCGGACCTCCCCGTGCATGGATAGATATACATGTATGTGTACTATACACGTGGAGTCCCGGAACATATCCGCCGTCGACGACCGGCCCACACATCCATGCAAGGTATGTAAATAATCCATGTATATCGATACTTTCGGAACAGGGATGTCGGGTAGGTTAGTGTGTTGCGCTCCATTTATATACATACTCCTCCCGATTGAGGGGTGCAGGAGGAGCTATTGCGAACCAACCATATATGTGCATGAGTGGTTGTTCATATATGGCAAATTTTGGTACGCTGAAAAAAATCACAACTTGTGTACCCTGTTGTTACGTAGGGTACATTGGGTACAAATTTGAAAACATTCCCTGAACTAATTTAGAACCCATGGGTACATAGGGTACATGTAGTTACATCTGGTTACTTTACCTATTAGTTATTTTTTCATTGTGTACTTTTATTTTTCTTCTTAAATATCCCAAGGATACGAATTAGATAAGATATTCCCTGAACTACTTGCAGGCCCATGTGTACATAGGGTACACATGGTTACTTCTAGTTACTTTACCCGTCATGGTTCGCCGCCAATTGGTCAACCAGACTCATGATAGCACCATGTACACAGCATACGTATATTGCGACAGTGGTTTTCTTCCCTTGATTAAACGGCCATGTGAGTCGGCCATGTGATGATATGAGTCGTGGTGTTTTCTGATTACCAAATCTGGAATCAAATTTTTACAAATAAACCTGTTGAGTATGAGAATAACCCAATTTGCAAGGCTCGTATTGATCAAACTTACAGTATAACAAAGATCGTAGCGGAGATATGTAAGATTAATGTCAAATATTAGTTTGCTACCATGTTTTCCATAAAACATACACGATGAAATTTAGAAACTCTTCCGATTCCGTGCTTCTGTTAGACTGTTTCCACTGAACAGGCAATACTAAATACCGTAACGTGACACCGGCTTCGAATGATCAGCTGATTCGGATCTGTGTACATAATAGCTATTGCATATAACAATGTTCTTCTATTGTAAATATTGTATATATTATGTCTCAATACTCATGAAAATGTAATATGAGTTTAAGAGAATAAACTAATTAATTGACCCACAGCCATGCTGCTCTGTAATCTTGGGGTGGATGTGAGAGGGAGATACTTGTATGAATACGTATAAATGATGTTAATGCTATAATCTGAATTAACGCTCCTAAATTACTTTTTCTTTGTCTTTGGGGGTAAAAAAATATTTTATTCGAGTCGAGGACCCCCCCACAAATCAAAGCTCAGAGTTATTAGATATCGATTTTTGAAATCTGTTATTTTTCACCACCCGCATGGAATATTTGGCGGCCAAGCAAATATTCGACGAGCCGACCGACATAATCTCGATATACAACATTGCTCTGAACAAAATGTTGATATATTACGTTTTGGGAAATTTAATACTATAGTTGGCAGTGGTTAGAATTATATATTGGTAATTAATTTTAACTAAAGCGTCTCTTGAATAACAGTCAGAGACATGGCGACAGGGGGGTTTGGGGGTGTCTCACCCCCCCCCCCCCAACTTTGGTCAAAATTTTCAACAGTTGGAAATTTCATACCTGACACAACATTAGTTGGAAATTTCACACCAACAGTAGGTTGAAATTGTTCTTGTAGTTTGATTTTCAAACAATTTATTGGGGGGAATTTATTGTTTTGGGACCAATATTTGCATATTTTCCTTCTGATGAGTTTAAGAAAACAATATTTTACTACATTAGGTTAAAATTGTTGACTGAAATGGTCATCAGTTGGAAATTTTCCAAACTAAGGGATAGTATGAGGTTTGAAATTTCCAACACCAGGAAAGCTTGAAGTCAGTCTAGATGCTAGGATTTTGCGATTTTCTTGTTTAGTTTTCAAAATTTTCCCACATCGGGCCGAACAACCATGGCCGGGCCGGTGTGTCCTGGTCTATTGCCCGTAGTCGTGTGCATATGTCTGGAGTTAGACCACTAGATGTTAGGATTTGTGCAATTTTCAGGTTCAAAATATATCAATATTATCATACCGGTACCGGGTAGATAGAGCCATAGTTTATAAATAGGCTATTAGGCTTGTGAACACTTAGGTGCAAGGACGAAATGAAATTCTGCAAAACCTTTGGTCTGATTCAAGGAGTGTTTGGGTTTGATTCAAAAGGGGGGGGGGTGCAAATGATATTATGCAAAACTTTGTCTCTGGTCTGATTCAAGGGGGGTGCTGTTGGAATTACAAGGTGGACACCCGCCCCAACGGAGACCCTCTAGCCACGTCCCTGATAACAGTTGTTGTTGTTGTTGTTGTTGGAATCTGACGATACGGAGACCATCGAATCGGATTGTGTGCCGTAAAGAACGAACGAATATTGTTTTCTAGTGACATGTGTGTATCTGTGTCTATATTTGTGAATGTCTGTCTGTCTGTGTTCTATAGAAATTCATGGGGGTCCATCTAGATGGCACCAAAGGGGTCTAACAGTGGTAACTTTTTACAAAGAAGATAATGGGGTGGGTTAGAATTTTCTAAAGTGACGCTGTTGTTATCAGGGACAGAAAAGGGGAGGGGCAGATTTTTCTTGTCGCAGATTTCCACCAAACTTATACATACTCATGGGGAATCTAATGGTGTGGTTTAAAAATGTCAAAAGTGGCGCCGTTCGAGGCAAGGGTGCATGAACGGGAGACGGGCACCGAAATTGATAGTTTAGCTCCGATTTCGACCAAATTGATACACATTCTTTCCATAATACAAGGAATCTAACAGTGTGATTTAAAGATGCCAACTTGGTGAGTTTGGATGCAAGATTGGGTGGGGGTGGAACTAAATTTCATGAGAATTTGTTTAGTCAGCGATTACCACCAAACCTATACATAATCATCACCATGATACCATGGGTCTAATGGTGTGGATTAGAGCTGTCATAAGTGGCATCATTCGAGTCATGTGTGCAATGAAGGGGAGAGGGGCTCTAAAATTGATAACAATATTTTAAGCGATTTCCACCAAATTGATACACATTCTTCTCCAGGATGCATGGTTTAAAGATGTCAAAAGTTTGAGTCAGTGGAGCGTGGAGGGGGAGAGGGACACACAAATTGATAGAAAGTATTTTTAGCGCCGATGTCCACCAAATTGATATATATTCTTCTCCGTGATACGAGGAATTGAATCGTGTGGTTTAAACACGCCAAATTGGTGCCGTATGGGTGAGAGAGGGGCACTAAATTTGATAAGAATTTGTTTAGTCGCCAATATTTCCACCATTTTATATTTATTCATCATATTGAGTCTATTTGTGTGGTTTAAAGATGTCAAAAGTGGTGCCGCTTGAGTCAGGTATAGGGAGGGGAGGATCACCAAAACTGATTTAAAAAATATATGTTTAGCGCTAGTTTCCACCAAATTGACACACGTTCTTCTCCAATGATACGAGGAATCAAATCGTTTGGGTTAAAGACGCCACATTTGGTGCCTATATTTGCAAATGTGTATCTGTCTGTGGTCTATATAACTTCACGAGAGATCATCTAGATGCCCCCACAGGGGTCTAACAGCGGTAGTTTTTTATGAGGAAAATCATAATGCGGATTAGCATTTTCTAAAATGACGTTGTTGCTGTCCGCGGATTAAAATGTGGAGGGACTGCAAAAATGATGAAATATTTATGTCTCCGATTTCCACAAAATATACATAATCATCTCCATGGTATGGTGCACCAAAATTGATTAAAAACAACCATTTTGGCACCGATTTCCACCAAATTGATACATATTCTTCTCCATGATACGAGGAATCTAATCGTCGGATTTGAAGACGCCAAATTGATGCCCTTTTGGATGGGGGGGGGGGGGGGCACGAACTTTTTTAAGTTGCCGATTACCACCGAACTTATACCTAATCATATCCATGGTATCGGGAGTCTAATGGACGTGGTTTAAATATGTCACAAGTGGCGCCGTTCGAGTCATGAATGGGAGGGGAGGGGCACACAAGCTGATAACATATGTTTAGCACTAATTTCCACCAAATGCATACATGTTCTTCTCCAATGATACGAGGATCAAATCACGTGGGTTGAAGATGCCACATTAGGTGACGTTTGTGTCAGGGAGGGAGAGAGAAGGGGCACCAACATTGATACGAATGTTTTAGTCGGCGGTATCCACCAAAGTTATATATGGTCATCTCCATAATTCGTTCTAATGAGTTATTGGCGTTCAAATGTCACAACCTCGACAAATTGTGACAGAATTATGTCACTAACAATTATATCTTCTCAACTTTAATATTTATATCGGGACGGAAATCAGGGCATTCATATAGTGAGCTAGCAAAAACAGATATATAGACGTATATGTATCATTCTATTTAAACCGTCAGAGGATAGCATGTTAGAATGGCTCATGTACGTCTATTATAACACAAGTGATTCTCATATTCAAGATATTTTCCACAAAAAGATACCATTTGTCAAGAGCGATGGAAATGTATAGAAGGCCTGTTCAATAATAGTAGTCACAGTGCAGTCAAATATTATGGTGGCTGGTTTAGGACATGGAATTTTTTTTTTATTATAACTAATTCGTGGCCACGAAATAACTGGCCATCGTTAACTTCGAGGTCCCATTTCCCGATACAACCGGCTGCAGCTGATCCCGAAGTCACCGTTTAACTCCTAAACATATCCTCCGATATCACTAATCCATTGGATTGCATAGTGAAAGGTCCTTGGATTTTGTTAATAGGGGCAACGAAAACATATCAGTGGTGTCACGCTGATAGCCCTTCCCTAAATTTTGCAACTACTTTTGAGCAAAATGAATTTACTGTAACTCTTAAAATATACCGTTTGAAATTACTAGATGAATGGATCTCATAGATGTGATTTACATTGGTTCAAATGGGGACAGAATAGGGACAGATATAACATACTTAACTACCCCCACCCGCCCTATCTATGCTGTTTGATATTATACTAATATATAACTTCTTAATGATTTATAAGTTGATGGGGAAGGTGTGAGGGCAATGTTAGGAGCAATGGGGATCAAGTGTAGACGGGGTTGGAGTTTGACCCCATAATTAGATCACAATTTTCAACAATTGGAAATGTCATGCGTGATCCAACATCAGTTGTAAATTTGATGTTCACACCAAAGTAGGTTAGAACATTTATGTTCTCATAGTTTTAATTTCCAGCCAGTATTCAATGGCAGTATGTTGTTTTTAGTACAACAGTCCATTATTCCTACTTCCGGTTAAATAGTTTGTTCAAAATGGCAACATTTTTTAACTTTATGATGGATGTCAGGTTGGCCACAAGATTTAACTTTATGTGGGATGCCAGGTTGGAAATTTCCAAAAGTTCGAGAGCTTGAAGTACATGTTGTAAAATTCCAACCTAAGAGGGGTGTGCAAAGGGAATTTAGGCCTGTGGTCTGGTTATCTGGTTAGAGTATGTGGGTCGGAGACTGGTCAGTTGTGTGCAATTGGAAATTTCAAGATGAAGACCTCTGCTCAACGGAGAACATCTAGCCCTGTTATGTCCCTGTTTAGAACTACTTGGTCTAAGTGATTCTGACGAGTACTGACTATTATAGTCTTCAGAGTCCCATTAGTCTTTGCAGTCAGGTATCGCCTCAACATTAATTGACTGTCTTGTTAATATTACATTGGAAGACATTCAGAAGAGGAGCTTGACACCAAAACACCCGATACATCTTTGATATATTCTGGTTTGACACTGTCAATGCCAGAAGCTTTACCGACAATTATAAGTGATATTGCATTATCTTACTCTTGTGCAGATATATCAAAATAGAGAGCGCACGCACAGTATCTAAATTTAGATGCAGCAAGTCATTATTCGGGCTACTGCTAGAATTTAACACTTCCATGACTGGAGCTTCCCGAAATTTTGCTAAAAACATGCGCCAATGCATTCTCTTATATATGCGAGTCTCCTATGTGAGCCTCGCATATATAAGATAATGCATTGGCCTAACAATATTTACCTTGACCTTTTAAACCATTGTATTCTCTTATATATGCAAGGCTCCCAATGGGAGACTCGCATTTATAAGAGACTAAACTTGACACACGATCTTTAATGCTTCATCAGCGCAGCTCCCGCCATGAACCCCGTCACGAAAGGGTTAAAGCAGCATAGTGCTGATGGAACTCCGATAAAGTAGGTTTATTTATTTTGTGCCGTAGAATCAAATAGTAAATTTTTTACGTCCTATTGTTTCAGTGACACTTATCCGTTGGAGTAAACGGACAATAACAGCAATGAAGGTTACAACAGACTCCACAATACGGAATTGGATTCATATGCCCTATTGTATGTTGTTCGGTAGTGGTGCCGTTACTTCAAACGGAAACTCCACGAGCAAACAGAATGGAACCCAGAAGCTGAGTTGCCTGTTTAACGAGCGGGAGGAGGCTGACCTGAACACCTATACATACCTGTATAATACTAACGACGGTGATGATTTGAACTCAAGAAGAACATACCTCGAGACATATGCTTATCGTTATGTTTATGACAGACTCATACACTTGGTCCCTGTGTGGATGGCTGCCTGTGTCATAACTGTCATAGGTGCGCTGATCAACACACTAACACTCTGTCCACTGCTGTGGCTTCCCGATGAGGTAACACATATATGATTAAATTAGATGAAACCAAATTGTATAATATCAAATAATGATATATATATATATATCCTTTATTATATAATATTCTTTATTATTATCCTCCGTTAGACGAATTGCTTCATAACAAATATTATAATACTGCTTAATTTAAATGTGCACAAATGGGATGAACAAATGCAAAAAGAGACATATAAGAATTACTACATATGCATAGACATATATACCTGCAACATGAATCAGAGGCGCAAATGCAGACATGCATACACAGACAGACAGATCGACCGACATGCAGACATACATATATGCAGACAGGTAGTCAGACAAATATACATAGAATGATGATTAATGGGAAAGTTTTGAACTATTTGAATGTGAGATTGACTCTCGTGTTTGGATATTCAATATTAAATAACTCTTTAATATTGGATCAATATCCAAGACGTTTTTGTTGTGTAATTGGTAATATATATGTATTAACGCCACAGTTGGTCCACTTGCTCACATTTAGAAAACGTTGCTATTCAGGGAGTCGTAATAAATAATGATTTGGTTCTTCGTTTGTTTTTAAAAGGAGAACCATTTGGTTTTTCATTTAGTTCTAAAGGAAGAATCATTGTGTTGGTTCAGAATCTACATCATGTGGAACCAAAATTCTATTCTAAACCTACTGGTAACAAATACGGGTGAAATTTCAGAACCATCGGTTCTAGTATTTGGTGATGTGCGAAGAATCATTTGGTTCCCGAATAGGTTCTACAAAAGGAAACAAAAGTCGAGCTCAGAGCCTACGGGTTCAAAAATTGGTTCATCATTGGGAACCAAGAAAGGAGTCATCATTCTATGTTGGTTCCAACTGTTCTAGAACCAACTGGTACTATGGCTACCAAGAACGAAATTGTTCTCTAATTTTGTTACAAATACGAGACAAGCTGAAGAACCAATAAAAAACCATTTAGTTACAAATAATTCTAAGAGAGTATAGGTATATTTGATGACAAATTTTAGTAGCACCGTTACATGTGGAACTATATAAAATGTACCTCTCATATCGTTATCTTTGGTCAAGATGCAAAGTATATGTATATTGCCGTTGATATTCTGTCACCATATTAATTATGGTTTTCTATGACGAAATATACCTACAAAAACAAATACCGTGCAATCGTACAAGTGTGTTATAGGTACTCAATCCGATTCGACTGTCCCAATATCATCATATTCCAACAACAACATTTTTTTGAAATGCCGCTTCAGTTATTAGAATCTATTAACTGCACAAAAATAGTGCTAACCACAGTCAACTATAGTATAAAATTGCCTAAAACATGTTATTTATCAACGTTTTATTCAACGAAATTTGGCCGGTTTGTCAAATATCTGACACAAAAAAGCCACTGGATTTTAGAGTTATCGATCTTCATCCCCAATTGGTCAGATAAGTTCTTCTCGTTGACTGTTTACTGGGCCACTTAAAATTAAAATAACATATCTGATCACTCCTACCTTTGATGGGTGGGTTCCTCGACTCGAATCAAATATTTTGTACCCCCAAAGCCAAAGAAATAGTAATTTAGGAGCATCTAATCGGATTGAGTACCTTTAACGCACGCTTATGGACAACATTGGTTCATTATATTTTTTTTTATATTACTGTAGCTGACATTTGTTGAAAGGAGCGACGTGAATAGCAGCGTTGAATGAATGCATCTATCATACCTATATGCATGGTTGACTTTGATGAACAAAACCCTCTCATGTGTCATGTTTGTTCTGCTTGGCCAGTATCACATCTTGTCACGCTGAAGCTGAAATAAAATTGCATATAGTTATGATCATTAACCCATTATTTACTAAATACACATTGATGTAGATTTGTATCTTGCAAACCCACGAGAAATCAAAAAATAACAAAGAATTTGCGAATGGATCAGTTATATTGTCAAATGACTTGGCATAAACAAAATATTCTCGAAGACCCATTTTTTTTGGTGGGGGGGGGGGGGCGGGGGCACAAAGAATGCACATACAACGGTAAAAGTTAGATAAACAAAAACAATTCAATGCAAATATAATTCACATTTGGCAAAAAATATTTTTATTTGGCAAAACTTTTGGCAAGTCACTTTTTAATTCCTCAAGTTGAGAAATATTTGTCAATCAATACCATTTCTTTCAGGAAACTCTCACATGACAATATAATTATCTTAGTGGTGTTTTATAAGGTCTAGGAAAAGTTATCACCTTTATTAAGATGCAGTTATGATCGCATGGTTATTGGTGGGTGAGGGATTACCTGTATTTAGTGTGCTGGTAGTGTGTACATAGCTAATCCTCTTGTAATCTGTCCTTCTGACAAAGCAACCCTTCCACAATTTTATTGTTCGGTGATTGGTTTATTTTTGTGTGATAAACCACAAAACAAGACTCAATTTGCATAAAATTATACCATCAATTCAATTCAATTCAATTATTTATTTACTCAAATCGTCAAATATGACACAATTGAGTGTGGTGGAATACAGTGCATATAATTTCTGAACAAATTACAAAAGTGGTGCGCGGTGAAAATTACACATATTACAATAACACAGTTGATTGTGAACAGCCCATGGTTGTGCAAATGTCGGCTTTTAATGTATTATGTATGTAGTATGTTTCAGGGGGTTTTGAATAAAATCAGGACCCGTCTCATGAAAAGAGATAGGTTTTTCAAGGTTTTACGTCGTTTACAGTTAAAAAGTTCGCTTAATTTGATGGTATTTGGACGACAATAATAATATTTGTGGATGTATTTGACTCGCAGGTCTTTTAAACACGGGAATTGCAATATTACGTGGAAATCGTCACCTATATTCGTACCGCATAGAGTACATAGTCTATCGGAATAATCTGAGTTAATCCATGCACTAAATTCGATTGGTAAGTGGTGGTTGCGGGTACGAAATTTCAAAAGTGTTTGGACGGTGTCGTTTTTCACGAAAGAGAGGAATTTTTCTTTGGTGAAGTCGTGTTTTATAATTCTGTAAAAGGCATACTTATTTTAATTACATAATGTACCTCTCCATTCTTGAATGAATAGTTCTTCAAGCCTATACTTGACCGACTTCTTAAATCTGTCGAGACTAGATAATGTGTGATTGATCCATATACCCCCATTCCCAGTTCATTTAACAGTTTATGCACATTTGCAATCCATGGGTTGTTAACGTTAGATGAGTTGTAATAAGTGAGTAATATATAATACAGTATAAATGGTAGCCTATTGCAGTTCATTTGTATCATTTCCCCAGTACGTTAAATTTCTTAATTTGATTTTCATAGTGATGGGGAATATTCCTAGTTCCCATAAACGAATGCTGAAGGTGTATATTTTTCAGATTGAGCAAAAATGTTAGAATCCATAGTTCTATTTTCTGGAAGCAGGATTGATTTTCGAATGACCAAATCTCTGCTCCGTATGTTAGAATCTGGACAATTAATTTTTCGTAAACTTCGAGTGTGCTCTCTACAGTTAAGCTATTGGATCTCTTCTTATTAAGTAATGCGTACGTCGCTCTTTTAGCTCTTTCGCAGCGCATGTTTCTGTCAAGAGAGAAGGAGTCATTTCTATGGAAGGTAGTTCCTAAGTATGTATAATTTTTCACTGTTTCAATGTTACTGTTGCCGATTTTAAAAATATTAGTATGTTTTTTCTTGCAGTTTCTTCCAAATATTAGTACTTTAGTTTTTGTTACGTTGATATCTAGTTTCCACTGCTTACAGTAGTTAGAGAATTTGTGAAGGGCATATTGGAGATCGTCGACTGAATGTGGCAATAGGACAGTGTCGTCCGCATATATCAGGATAAACAGCTTTATGTAAAACTCGCAATCGAAATCTCATATATCTATACCATTATAACCTGATTTTTTCAGTGAACATTCGATATAATTGACGTATAGGGCGTATAGCAGAGGTGATAAGTTGTCTCCCTGTCTTAGGCATCAGGAATAGCATTTGGCAAATTCTAAAAGAATTTGGCAAAAAATATTTTCATTTGGCAAACTATTTGGCCAAAGTAAATTTTGGTCCAGTGTGGGCAACGGACCCTACGATAGGCCCTCTTCTTTACCCCTATCCGTACCTGCTTATTACAATGGCGGATTTAAATAGCATGGTATCAAGACTGCTCAATTCCATACCACTGTCGGGATGGAAATGAACAACCATGTGCCATTAATCCCTGGCATCCAGAGTAAAATATGGACATGTGGACTGTCAACATTAAAACAACTAATTCTCCGGATTATAATTGCAATTGTATGTTGCAAGTCCACGAGAATCCAAATGATAACAAAGAATTTGATAGCATGGATATTGTCAAGTGACTTGACATAAACAAAATATTCACATAGACCCAATTTTGGGGCACAAATAATGCCACTGATGCTGTATATTGAATAAAACAGCATCAAGCCCGATTATTAACCCTTTACCCAACAGAATGGCCCTGTGCCAATGCATTCTCTTATATATGCGAGTCGACCATAGGTCGCCTCGCATATATAAGAGAATGCATTGGCTTAACACATTAAAAATTATAAAATTGTTAAAGAATGTAAGAAAAAATGGTAAAAAGTGTTAAAAAAAGATTTTTTTTAGGCCAATGCATTCTCTTATATATGCGAGGCGACCTATGGTCGACTCGCATATATAAGAGAATGCATTGGCACAGGGCATAACTGTAACTATCACAATGTGGTCAAGGAGCCGGTTCGAATGATATCCATATTTGTATGGTTCTATTGAGACAGACCGAAGATATTTTAGGCTGTTGAAGCTTTATTTGGCCGGTTTTGGCCGGTTTGTTGGGTAAAGGGTTAAACCTTTCTTCAATAATTATTCATTGATATCGATTTTTCTCTTATGTAATGTAATTCAGGTAATAAATTCAACAAAACAGCTGTTTGTTGACTTGAAACATATTTTATCTGTATAATGTCACAAAAGGGATTGTGGCAAATGTTTGTCTACATATGAAGCCACTCTCCCAATAAAGTCAAGCGGTATTCAATACATTACACATTTATCAGCGGGTCGGCAAGGAATTTGCTCCATTAGAAAGTTGATGTATTCATTTTTTTATTTTTTATTTATTTTTCAGAACTAGGTCAAGCGTTGTGATTCCAAAAAAAAAATTCTTAAAAATAAAGTGAGAGCAAAAATTGCCTATAATTACCAAGCCCATACAGTTAAATTGTATGTCTGTTTAATGATGTGGATGATTATTTCCCAGATAACTGCTTCATTTATAACTTTTGCTGGGGAGATTTGGATGAAACACCCATCCAAAATTGGTCATTTAACCTCTCCCCTAAGATGTCTGGAGTTTCACCGACTGATACGCCAATGCCATGCCGGTACATCGCCGATGTTTAGATACAACTTAACCAAGTATCATGATCATATTCACGACGCTTTATGAAAATATGTTTAATGCTATCGCCACCAAATTGAATTAAACTACGAAGAGTGTAACAATCCACACGTCGTTGACAAAATCAGTCACATCTATGATAGCATCCGAATCTAAATTTACTATTAGATCTATACGAATATTTTTCCCCAGGGACCTGTGTATGCATTTATCTATATATTAGGATAGGATAATTTTATTTACAATATGCACACATGGAAAGTACAATTACAAATAAATATAATATTAATAGACTATACATGTATATTGCTAGGAGTGATATAGTCATGGCTGACTGTCTTCCTATCACCCCTGAATGTGGTGACAGATTATATGATGAAGATGGCCGAATTAATCTGATTGTTTTTAGGTTACGTTCATCGTGTGCAGACTGGGTTTTTAATATATAGGCTTTGTTAGGGCGATGGTACGGAAAGTGGTTCATATGTATGGGCACCTACTTGGTCGATATAATTAATGAATATACATGTGTGAGTGGAACCGATTAGGAATAATGTGAGTGAGGTTTTTGGGGAATTTTTTTAATTAACATGCAAACTAGAATGAATTTTGTTTTGTATTGTTTGTTTGTTTTGTTTTTTGTTAAAAGCCAATAGTAAATGTACGAAGCTTGTGTATTGTACACAATGTGTATCCATCGGATATACACACGCAACAAAATTCGTTCATTCTTTTGTAACGACACGTTGGGAATCACGTGGTTTCGAGTTGATGAGTATATCACGCATTCAAAATGGCCGAGGCGATCGAAAAGGACCAGAAACGAGGAAAAAGGCAATGATCTAAGATATGACATATTACATGGTATTTTGTCAGATACGAGCAATGCTATATTGTTTTTCAAACAAGCTGATACCTCAATTGTGTCAAAATTCACAATTGTTTGCTCTAACATTCTGACCAAAGTTGTCAGTCAAAGGATTCTCCAAGATGTACAAGTATGGACTGGTGTATTCCACGTACCTCCGACTGGCAACTTGATCAGAATGTTATCGAAAACCACTGAGTATTTGAGAACAAATAAGGTATCAACTTGTTTCGAAAATAAACTAGCATATGCTCGTATGTGTCCGTTCCTGATATATTATGATTTTCTGCGTTTGCACTATCGGCCATTTTGTATGCGTGGTAGGCACCAACCTCGAAACCACGTGATTCCCCACCGTGATACATTGCCGGTTTATCCTGATATATTTAGACGATCGGTCGTCCGTATCAGTTGATAACACAACCATCGGCTTATAGCTAGGCTTCACGCAGTGAGTGTGTGATTAGAATGCCGGCTTATAGCTAGGAATCACGCAGTGAGTGTGTGATTAGAATGCCGGCTTATGGCTAGGCATCACGCAGTGAGTGTGTGATTAGAATGCCGGCTTATAGCTAGGCATAACAGTGGGAACGGTTAACGACGACAATTATCGACGAGCTCGCATCCTACATACACAGAACGACACGATGTGTAAATGGGTTTGTCGCAAGCGCCTCGAGTTCTATCCTTCCGCAACAGCACGAGTGCCGTTTCTACAAACCCATTTACACATCATGTCGTTCTGTGTTTATTACACGCTTCGCGTCCTAGAATCCGTGCATTAAAAATACAGGATTAGAAGGTTTATTTAGGCTCACGCAGGGCGTGTTTGTCGTGTGTGATGATTCTTTTATTTAAATAGTTACAGTTTCGTGGTTGAGGCGAACGTTATTTTACGTCAACGAGATGCGTATGGAACGTACGTTCCATACGGATTTGTAAATATGGAACAGCAATAACACTGTACTTCTAGGAACAAGCGTGTAATAAATACACAGAGCGACACCGTCGATGTGTAAATGGGTTTGTCGATACGGCACTCGTGCTGTCGCGGAAAGATAGAACGAGAGGGGCTTGCGCCTCGAGTTCTATCCTTCCGCAACAGCACGAGTGCCGTTTCGACAAACCCATATACACATCCTGTCGTTCTGTGTTTATTACACGCTTCGTGTCCTAGAATCCGTGCATTAAAAATACAGGATTAGAAGGTTTATTTAGGCTCATGCAGGGCGTGTTTGTCGTGTGTGATGATTATTTTATTTAAATAGTATCAGTTTCATGGTTGAGGCGAACGTCATTTTACGTCAACGAGATGCGTATGGAACCATACGGATTTGTAAATATGGAACAGCAATAACACTACTTCTAGGAACAAGCGTGTAATAAAAATGGTACCGGGTGAATTTTCCGATGTGACGAGTCGCTACGATGACGATGCCATATCACAGACATGATTGTCAGTCCCACCAGAGGCGAACCAGAGCAACGAGGTGACTAGTGCGGTCCAAACCCATGAGGAGCCTATCGTCCAAGAACCGGCAGTTGCTGGCCAGTGGGTGACGGCTATTATACCAACTGCGGAAAGCTCAATTGCTGCAACAAGGTCATTTATTAGTAATTGGCAGGATCAGTGGCGTACATGGGTAATTGGGGGTATCTATATCCGCCATCAACTTTGGCCAAAAATGTTGAACGTCATGACATATCATTAGTTTCAAATTTCAGACAAAATAGTTTAAATTATTCTGATAGTTTGAGTTTCAAACCAATATTTAGTGAAGTCGTAAATTTTTCTACTTTCGAAAATTTTGAACTAAACAGGTGTAAAATATATAGAAACTAGCCGGTGGACCCGACTTCGTCCGGGCTGTTTCCCCTCTGCTTTTCGGCGAATTGCGCGATTTGACCTTGAATTGACCATTTTGAAGGTCAAGGTCAGGTCAGGGTCACGATTTGACCCGTCCAAAAAACTCCCCAGACAAAAGTACTCGGAAAAAAATCCGTCCGGTTTTACCCGATTTGACCTTGAATTAACCATTTTGAAGGTCAAGATCAGGTTGTGGTCACGATTTGACCCGTCGAAAACACTACTCTGACAAAAGTACCCTAGGTATCAAATTTCGTCGAAATCCCGTCAAAATTCGCGATTTAACCTTTAATTGACAATTTTGAAGGTCAAGGTCAGGTCGGGGTCACGATTTGACCAATCCAAAACACTCCCGGGACAAAAGTACCTCTAGGTGTCAAATTTCATCGAAATCCGTCCCGTTTTACCCGATTTGACCTTGAATTGACCTTTTGAAGGTCAAGGTCAGGTCGGTGTCACGATTTGACCCGTCCAAAACACTCCCCGGACAAAATCACCCCTAGGTATCAAATTTCGTTTAAATCGGTCTTGCAGTTTTCCGGCAATAGCTAACACACAGACAAACAGACAGACAGAAGTCCCAAAATATACATTAGACTAGCCGATGAGCCCGACGTATGTGGGCTATTCAAAAACCAAATTTCAAGTCGATAGCTCCACCCGTTCCGAGATCTGGTCTGCGCGAAGCTTGCGTCGCACGGGCTCGGCGACCCGATAAAAATCGTATCCGGGGCAAGATACATTCACATAGCAAATTTCAAGTCGATAGCTCCACCCGTTTCCGAGATCTCGTCTGCGCATGCGCTGCACGGGCGTCGCACGGGCTCGCCAATACGACAAGGACGACCGCCTGGTCAAACTACACACACGTACCAAGTTTCGTCTCGATCGGTCGAAACGACAGCACAACACGCATTTTTTGTTTTTCATGAATTAATTCATGGTACCCGTCCCTCAAAGACTGACCCGATGAAAAATTCCCCTGTTCCTAGGACATATATGACACAACAACCCATTCTGCCTTTTTAATCGAGATAATTGCATTCCGCGTTTCGTTTTGCATCCGTATTTTACGCATGGGTATCCGTTTAGCAGCTTCGATTGTAATAAAGAGCGTTGGTCCTTAACACTTCCGAATATGGTCAATATAAAGATCGTTGATGCCTTAACCCCCGAAGTGGCGTTTGCGGTGATTTTGATGATTGGGAGTGGAGAATGGGTGCTCTGGGCTTCTCCAAAATGCGACGTCGACGATTCCCGTGGGAATTTACCTTTGGATAGGAAGTTTGGTCTCGATCGGTCAACCCGTTTTCGATTCTATAAAGGACAGACAGAGGTCTTCCAAATATATATGAGACTAGCCGATGAGCCCGACGTTGTCCGGGCTATTCAAAAACCAAATTTCAAGTCGATAGCTCCACCCGTTTCCGAGATCTGGTCTGCGCATGCGCGAAGCTGGCGTCGCACGGGCTCGGCGATCCGATAAAATTCGTATCCGGGGAAAGATACATTCACATAGCAAATTTCAAGTCGATAGCTCCACCCGTTTCCGAGATCTCGTCTGCGCATATGAAAGACAGCACAACACGCATTTTTTGTTTTTCATGAATTAATCCGCCTGGTCAAACTACACACACGTACCAAGTTTCGTCCCGATCGGTCGAGAATCGTAGATTTGTATAAATGAGAGCGGAGAATGGGTGCTCTGGGCTTCTCCAAAATGCGACGTCGACGATTCCCGTGGGATTTTACCTTTGGATAGGAAGTTTGGTCTCGATCGGTCAACCCGTTTTCGATTCTATAAAGGACATACAGACAGACAGACAGAGGTCTTCAAAACATATAAGAGATAATTGCATTCCGCGTTTCGTTTTGCATCCGTAATTTACACATGGGTAGCCGTTTAGCAGCTTCGATTGTACTCGGGCGGAAAAACTGACCCGGTGAAATCCCCCTTCCCTTCCTATGAAAGACAGCACAACACGCATTTTTTGTTTTTTATGAATTAATTCATGGTACCCGTCCCTCAAAAATCTGACCCGATGAAAAATTCCTCTGTTCCTAGGACATATATGACACAACAACCCATTCTGCCTTTTTAATCGAGATAATTGCATTCCGCGTTTCGTTTTGCATCCGTATTTTACGCATGGGTAGCAGCTTCGATTGTAATAAAGAGCGTTGATCCTTAACACCTCCGAATATGGTCAATATAAAGATCGTTGATGCCTTAACCCCCGAAGTGGCGTTTGCGGTGATTTTGATGATTGGGAGTGGAGAATGGGTGCTCAGAGCTTGTCCAAAATGCGACGTCGACGATCCCCGTGGGTTTTTACACTTATATACGAATTTTGGTCTCGATCGGTCAAATTTCGATTCTATAAAGGACAGACAGACAGAGGTCTTAAAAATATATATGAGACTAGCTGGTGGGCCCGACTTCGTCCGGGCTATTTAGGGACTTCTTTGCCAGAAACATGACTATATGAGCGTATTTGAGCAAGTGCACGGTCGCATGCTAAATTGGACCCGATTTGACCTTGAATTGACCATTTTGAAGGTCAAGTCGGGGTCACGATTTGACCCGTCCAAAACAATCCCCGGACAAAATTCTCCCTAGGTATCAAATTTCGTCGAAATCCGTCAGTTTTATCCGATTTGACCTTGAATTGACCATTTTGAAGGTCAAGGTCAGGTCGGGGTCACGATTTGACCCGTCCAAAACACTCCCCGGACAAAAGTACCCCTAGCTATCAAATTTCGTCGAAATCAGTCCGTTTTACCAGATTTGATCTTGAATTGACCTTCTTGAAGGCCAAGGTCATGTCGGGGTCACGATTTGACCTGTCCAAAACACTCCCCGGACAAAAGCACCATTAGATATCAAATTTCGTCGAAATCCGTCCGGCAGTTTTCCCGGCCATAGTTTTCCCGGCAAAAGTCCCAAAATATATAGTAGATTTCCTATCATTCATATGTGGTATTATGTCGAAAATGTTAAAGAGTTGGAATGTTTGAAGGACTAATGCAACATTTCAACCCTGGTTGAAAGGGGGTGCAGTTGGAAAATTGTAAGTTGGACTAGAGGGTCCCCATTGGTTGTGTCCACCTTGAAATTCCCAATTGCACCCCCTTGAACCAGACCAAACTCTCGCAGAATTCCCACACCTTTGGTTGGAACTTTCCAACTGGTACCTCAAGCTTTCTAACTGTTGGAAATTTTAAACCTGACCCTCTAAGGTTGGAAAATAATCAACTGATGGCAATTTCAGACCACACGTTGTAACATATGCTTCAGCTGTTGATATAAAACAACAAATACCCCAATAATTACTGGTTGGAAAATCAAAATTATGAGAACAATTTCAACGTATATCTGGTGTAAAATTTCAGCTGTTATGTGAGTCATGAAATTTCCATATTTTTATCAAAGTTTTGTACGGATAGACGCCCTCACCCCTGATTAATTTTAGTACATCGCCATAATCTACCAGTGTGTCAAACGAAGTCGAAGTCGGTTCCCGAAAGCCACACAGTGGAACCTTCGCTTGTATGCCCGAAGCTCCTCTTAATTATGTTCCTCGTTGTTATGTGCGCTTTGTAACGTCTCTCTGCTGTGGTTGTTGGAGTCCTAACCGGAATCAATAAATACCGTTTACTTTCATACCCAGAATCGCCAATCAGAACTTCGTCTTCTTCGAATCGCCTCATTATTCTTGATTCTGCGAATACGCGTGAGTCGTGGGCTGGACCACACCCCACCTGGCAATTACACTTCGAGATTTTAACTGACTATCACAATTCATCTGGCAATTTTTGCTGAACCAACCCTTCCGGTTGACGAAATGCTGTGCATGAGGTACACCTAGGTTAAATATTAGCGTGTGTTCTGTCTATACAACCAATGTCGCCTGACATCCCAGCGTATCCATAAAACCCATCTTTAACTCTATTAATTTCGCCACCAGTTGGCATATCAATGAACCCTCCCAGGAATATGATCCTGAAGAAAAAAATAGTATTTTATTTCAATATACCGATAATATATATAATGTCCATTCGGCGCATGCAATCTAATATTCGGCCGCCAATCGTTATTTTTATAACGATTAAAAAAAATTCCGAAGTTAGCCGAAGATTTTGTGTTGAAGACGAAGTCACGTGATCATCGGCCCGATCACATGATTGTCACATGTAAACAGAAGCATATATCACATGATCGATCACGTGGTAACTCATTGACAACGCATAGATACGCAATGGTGGTATATAAAGTTTGCACGCGCAAAGCGATCGTGAATTCGATCGCGGCTTATGAAATTTGTCGCGTTATTGGAGAACACTGCGAATGCGAAACTTGGCCGAAATACATCGCAGTTCTCGTAATTAAACGTCTTTATCGTGTTATTATTATATGTATCGCGATGTGTTGCTATTATAAAGCCATGCCCGTATATTACGTAGGACCAAGTCCTCAACAATTCTCGTAAAAGAAATCACAGATGAAGACTTGGTATATTAATAATTATATTCTACCATGATGTATTAATAAATTATCGTATATTATTTCGGTTTTGCGCGCAGTTATCTATATAAACACGTGCTCGTGTTTATCTTTTTTTTTTCGTTACCGGAATAGTCTAAGTTATATTATATATTATATATTCATATATAAAGATTGCATATATATGCGAAGACTTGCACAGTTATTAGACAATTATCATCTCGTAAACATTCTAATTTCCAGATGTCCTTAGTCGTGTGGCAATAAAGAGCGTTTTGTTTTAATTTATCTTAACGCGGTAAAACAAAAATAATTCGGTTTATTGCTGTCGGATTTAAAATCAATTATAATCAAGCCATTCATTAGCAATATGATATGATAAGTTCATTTTCATAGTTATGAATCATGTATATATTAGGGCAATAGGGTGTTTATATATATTTCGGAATATTGCCCCCCCCCCCCCCCCCCCCCCACAAAAACAATTTTGCCGACTGTCACTGATGAAAATTCACTGCGGCTACGCATGGTTAGTGGCCTATAAAATTAACTCTCTAGCGACGCGGTCTATTGAATATCCCGGTCATAAATCGACCTCTTTACGCATAACAATAGGATTATAAAATATATAAACGTTCGCCGTGGTTCGTTTAAACATCCAATTATATATAACACTTTTTGAAGGAGTGATAATAATACGGTTTAATATGTAATCACATATACAAGCGCTCCTTATTCGCACCATATCTGGAATAGGCTTAACAATGAACGCTCTTTATTGAGTCATGGTAAAGGAGCACGGGGACTCGACTTAGAACAGTTGTAATCGTGATTATTTACTGATTACACCAATACTCGTAAATACATGTACACGAACTTGCGATATATATATACTGTACATGTTTTATATATCCGTCAAAGTCATAGCACTTTCCGGTTTATTAAACTCTTTTTATTCGCACCATATTAGGAATACTCTTAACATGGAACGCTCTTTATTGCGTCATGGTGAAGGAAAATGGGGACTCGACATAGAATAGTTGTCATCGTGAATACTTTACTAAATAGTCTGGCTGTCGGAGCTGAATTATAGGACCTACCCGGAAAAAAATCTTAACAAGCTAAATTTGGTATCGTTGGAGGTAACTCCGGGTAGGCAGGTACATACATGTACCATCGCTACATTACAATATCTATAGACCGGTAACGGGAAGGGGAGAACTTCGTGTATAACATATCCAAAATGCGCTTTGGGGAAAAATTTTCTACAGCACCCTGAATAGGGGAGAGGTCTGGCGCAATTTATGAAGGTAATTGTGACCACGGCCGGTCCACGGGACTCCGTATGTGCGCTAAGTGATCTAGATAAAAGTTGTTTTCAGTACATATGTATATATAATGAACGATTATATAATTGCAAGGTCGTCAGATAATATATTAACATAAATATGGACAATGGAGAGCGTATTTCTTATATCATGGTGAAAGTCCATTTAATTAAACGCTCTTTAATAGCTTTTATTTAACTACACATATATATAGTCAGTCAGTCTCGAATTTATCATTCTTGCTTGAACGTTGCGATATACTGTGATAAGACGAAGTGATGCATGGCCTACATGTAAATTCACGCACTTTGTTTTAACCATATCGGGAAATGATTCGTGTTTAACGCTCTTTATAAGTTCAAGACGATCAATTCAATGATCTATGTAATATAACTATCAAATATATCGTAGGGATTGCTTCTTCAAGTGTGTGGTTGCAAATAATTTATTGATATAGTTGTTTTGAGAGGTGTTTTGTGTGACATTGTATTTATTTTTCGCCTTCTGTTGAAACCTAACGGTGCCAACATACGCAGAAGACTTATTGTATATTCAAACTGCATTGTTCTTGATTGAGTTTTTTTTTATTATCATACTAGTCTCTCGTTTGGTCTGGTAAGTGTTCGGCGATGGCAGAACCAACCTCGTATGTTGGGGCCAGCAACGTTCAAGAGGACTTGTCCTTTCATAACATATGTCAGTGTAATGTGAACACTAAGGGGAATCCACTGATAAAGGTTATGGCAAAAGGACTGGAGACTTTGATTGACTTCTATGATAAGCGAAGATGTAATCACTTATCTGAATATTTGAAGAGGCAACAAATAACCACACCCATTGGTAAGGTCTTGGTCCATAAAGACTAGGCGTGATTTCACTGATAAAAAAAGAACCTTCAGTGTCAATCCTGAGTGTGTGGATACGGTACCCCTCTCTAAGAACATGAGGTATAAACAAGACTCATTTAATTTCAAACAAGACTGTTTCATATGTGGAAAGGGTGCCATATCAGATCACCGTCATCGCGATAGAAGGCAAGTGCGAACAGTAGCAACTCTCCCTATTGGATACAAAGTTTTATAACATTGCCGAATAAGAGAAGATTCCTGAGCATTGAATGTTCAGAGACTCATTCTAAGTTGCATTGATCTCGTTGCTGCACAAGCCGTATATCATACATCCCGTTTCACCATGTTCTTGGGAGAAATACATGAGGATCCATCTGAGAGAAAACCACAGGGCAGAAGACCAAGTTTCGAAATGCAAAGCTCATTTAATTCGTTGTGTGCATGGCTGGAGTCTAGGGTGGTACATAACTCTATACTCTGTCCGAGTTACATACTCAAATGGTAGAGCTAGCAATTGGGTCAGAATCTTAATTTAATAAAACTCCTCAAACAGTAATTTGAAGAACGGTATGGGGAGTATATCTTTTTTGGCTAAATCGAAGGGCATAGGAACGACGTTTGCTTCAAAGATATGGCCAAGTACTCGATAAATGACAAGTGGTATGCGGATAAGATACAGGTCGCAGCTTTGGTCTGATCTTTATGAAATTTGTCATGAATGTTGACATTGACATGTAGATGGGAACGAGTCATTTTGGGATCATTCGCCAAAAAAAACATGGCCGCCAGCAGCCATTTTGGATTTCAAAATTCAATCCATTGGCGCGGGCTACAGGTCATACTGCTCGTCTGATCATCATGAAATTTGTCATGGATGTTAATATTGACATGTAGATGGGAACGAGTCATTTTTGGGTCGTTCGGCCAAAAAACAAGGCCGCCAGCAACCACCTTGGATTTTACTCTTTGCATGACTAAATCCTTTGGCGCGGGCTACAGGTCGTAGCTTTGGTCAGATCTTCATGAAATTTGACATGGATGTTAACAATGACATGTAGATGGGAACGAGTCGTTTTGGGGTCATTCGGCCAAAAAACATGGCCACCAGCAGCCATTTTGGATTTTAAAATTCAATCCATTGGCGCGGGCTACATGTCATGCTGCCTGTCTGATCATCATGAAATTTGTCATGGATGTTAATATTGACATGTAGATGGGAACGAGTCATTTTGGGATTGTTCGGCCAAAAAACATGGCCGGCAGCAGCCATCTTGGCTTTTACTATTTGCATGACTAAATCCTTTGGCGCGTGCTACAGGTCGTAGCTTTGGTCAGATATTCATGAAATTTGTCATGGATGTTAACAATGACATGTAGATGGGAACGAGTCATTTTGGGGTCATTCGGCCAAAAAACATGGCCACCAGCAGCCATCTTGGATTTTACTCTATGCATGACTAAATTCTTTGGCGCGGCCTACAGGTCGTAGCTTTGGTCAGATCTTCATGAAATTTGTCATGGATGTTAATATTGACATGTAGATGGGAACGAGTCATTTTGGGATTGTTCGGCCAAAAAACATGGCCGGCATCAGCCATCTTGGCTTTTACTATTTGCACGACTAAATCCTTTGGCGCGTGCTACAGGTCGTAGCTTTGGTCAGATCTTCATGAAATTTGTCATGGATGTTAACAATGACATGTAGATGGGAACGAGTCATTTTGGGGTCATTCGGCCAAAAAAACATGGCCACCAGCAGCCATCTTGGATTTTACTCTATGCATGACTAAATTCTTAGGCGCGGCCTACAGGTCGTAGCTTTGGTCAGATCTTCATGAAATTTGTCATGGATGTTAGCAATGACATGTAGATGGGAACGAGTCATTTTGGGGTCATTCGGCCAAAAATCATGGCCGCCAGCAGCCATCTTAGATTTTACTCTATGCATGACTAAATCCTTTGGCGGGGCCTACAGGTAAAAAACCTGGCCGCCAGCAGCCATCTTGGATTTTACTCTTTGTTTGACTAAATCCTTTGGCGCGGGGCTACAGGTCGTACCTTTGGTCCGATCTTTATGAAATTTGTCATGAATGTTGACATTGTCATGCAGATGGGAACGAGTTATTTTGGGGTCATTCGGCAAAAAAACATGGCCACAAGCGGCCATTTTGGATTTCAAAATTCAATCCATTGGCGCAGGCTACAGGTCATACTGCTCGTCTGATCATCATGAAATTTGTCATAGATGTTAATATTGACATGTAGATGGGAACGAGTCATTTTGGGGTTGTTCGGCCAAAAAACATGGCCACCAGCAGCCATCTTGGATTTTACTCTTTGCATGACTAAATCCTTTGGCACGGGCTACAGGTCGTAGCTTTGGTCAGATCTTCATGAAATTTGTTACGGATGTTAACAATGACATGTAGATGGGAATTAGTCGTTTTGGGGTCATTCGGCAAAAAAACATTGGCTGCCAGCAGCCATCTTGGATTTTACTCTTTGCATGACTAGGCCTTTCAACTTTCCACATTCCTAATCACTCCATTGACTTTAACACATGAAATTATTCCCTTTCCAAGTTGAGCTACATTGTCATTGACACTTTTATTGGTATTGGGGTTGAAATAGTTCGCGTGTTCGGGTCAAGGTGGCTTGTTGATAAACTTCTAATTTGGGGTTTTCAATTACTTACGACGAAGTAAGCAGGTACAATTAACAATTTGTGATCCAGGTGGAAAGTCTTGATAGTACACTAGTGGAGTATTTTCCAGGTACCTTTACTCAGTGGCAGCAGGTATCGTCGACCACAACGTCGCTACTATTGATGGTAAAGGTTCATTTCATGGTATGGGTGTACACATGACGACACCCTACTTACACCTATATCAAAGTCATCTCTTGTCAAAAATGTGTTATGGTTGAAGAACTAATCGAAGACAAGGGCGTGTCTATCATACACTATTTGAAACCTACAAAGCTGGGGTTATCCACAATAAAGTACCGACCCATGCTTGAGTTACAAACCCATACACACTGCCCCCAGGTTTGAATACTGATTGGCATTGCGGTTGGCTTTCAAGTCGAGCAATGAGACAGACCGAACTGGTCTGGATTCATGGAACACATCTTTTCTTCAAACAATTCAGAACCTTCAGCCAAGTCAGAAGTTCTTTTTCTGCCGATAATAGACCTCAACCCATCAGATGAATCTTGTCTGTTTTCCACTTTGATGTATATTCAGAATCACGCGACACAGTTGGGAATTGTGACTACATGCTTGGCGTTTGACCTGTCACTTTGGTTCAAAGCGGTTGAAATAATTGAAGCCAAGTCACTTGGAATATTTTGTAGACTCGGCGGCTTCCATCTGATGATGGTTAGCACGTTTGACGTTTCACGGGTAGCATTGGTACCATGCTGAATGGGTCGGGGTTAGATGGGGCTCTTGAAAACGTTTATGGCTCAAACATAGTTGCCACAATGCTTTCCGGGAAGGCATTCTCGCGAGAACTCAGATGTCATTTCCTTGTAGACTGAGCCCACAGTAATACGCTGTTGGATGAATTAATCTCTGAAGATTCAAATGAAATTTCCAAGAGGACAGCCGATGACGCGGCATCAAACGCGACACCAGATACCGAATTATCTGCAAAATCAAATGTCGAAGTACCTTCAACGTTAAATTTCGAAGTACCTTCGACAACAAATGTCGAAGTATCTGCAATCGAAGGAATCGCTGCAACTGGTACTGACAGTTTCGAAGGGGAGAAGCTTAGTCAGAATGAAGTGAAAGCAATACTTGAGCTGTATGAAAACATGTTTGTTGGTTCCATCCCAGTTTCGGCTGTTTCCGATTCAATAGAACTGCTCAAATTGAAGGAACTTATGTTATATTACAAAACATACCTTGGCGAGAAATCCAGAACATCCAAACTTTGGTTACAGTATATGGAGAGTCTAGAAATGTTGAACACATATTTTCCGGTTTTGGCTGACATTTTGGCCGCCATGTTTAGGTCTTTTATGCGGAAACAGCATAGTTTGTTCTGGAAATATATTGTATATAAAAGGACTTTTGGTTATAACAATTTTATATTGTGCGTCAAACAATAAGACTTCTCGAAAATATCAACTTTCAAGTGGCCATGTTGGACGCCATCTTGAATTAAACAAAGTCCACAAGGCGGATTTTGGATATGTTCACCAGGGGGTTATGCTGCATCGAATGATACCAAATTCAGCTTGTTCAGAATTTTTTCCGGGTTCAACCCTTCAACAGCCAGACTAAAATTATTCATCAACATTCTCCCCACTTTAACTGCAATTGTATGTATTCGTAACAATGACTGACTCGTCAGATAAACTCTTTATTTGGTATATGTATTCGCTTTTTAGCGATAGGTTCGATTGGATAAACCCTCACGACTGGACGCTCCGGCAAATTTATATTCTTTACGGGAGTTGACGTTTTTCCTGGGATGGCATTCTCGTCGGTAGTCCGTTTGTTTAATGTGCCGGACCACGTTGCTGATTTTGCTGCTTATTTCAGGGTTATCATTTTTCATTACAAGATTAAATTTCTGATCGTTTGACATACTTGTAAAATAGTTGTGATATCTACCAACAATTTGGAAAGTTCATCTCTGAGATAGCAATAGTGTGGACATTCCATAATGAAATGATACTCATTTTCTATATCAGAACCGGTCCTGCATTTAAGGCACAGTCTCTTCCCCTCCTTAATTATAGGCTGATGATGTCTACCTTTTTCAATAGCGAGTTTGTGATCACTAACACGGAGTTTTGTAAAACTGATCCTATCTTTTAAAGATGTTGTGTTTATTAAGTAAGTCTCTAAGACATAATCATTTTTAAACAATCTATATTTTCTGAGTTTATTTTTATGGCCATCTCGTTTAGTCATCAAATATAGATCTCTTGAATTCTTTCACATGTTCTTCCTGGAGCTTACACGTGAAATTTATAATGATACTATATGTTTGGTTGTTTAATGGAACCTGTATTTTTTTACAGCCAAATGCGTTTATCGTCCTGAATAAAGAGTTGCATTTGGCTTTCCTCGTCACATGTATAAGAAATTCGAGTTGTTGTTGTTTTTCTTTCATGTGTTTGTCATATTCTCTCGTTATCTCTTGTTGTTCTTTCATGTACTGTTGGTGTTCTTCCATGAACTTTTCGTGTTGAGTGCCACCATCTTCGACAGGAGCAGGGGGTGGTGATTCCTGCTCCTCTTCCGCGATGAAGTCGGGGGAAACCGGAGGTCTCGGTGTCGGTGGATTGTAGTCCTCAGCTGCATCCGGGTTTGGAGACGGTGGTAGTGGTGGCACAGTCTCCATTCTGACCACAAAGTCGGAGACAGGGACGGTCAGGGTGATATCGACGTCCCTGTCATCTCCGCTGGTGGTAGTTGCCGGCACGTTGACAATAGGCTGCTGTTGTTGTACCGGGACCAGGTGAGGGGAACTGGGCGTCTCTCAGTTCCCCGTCTCCATCTGGCCTTCCTGTCGGCGTCCCTGCGACGGTGTCTTCTTCTTCTTTATCTTCTCTCTCTTCATCCCGTCTGCGGTGGTCTGGCCCGGGCCGGTGCATTCCGGTCGGTTCTACCGAGCCGCGGCCGGCAGAGGGTTCTGTCGGGGCGACTCGGTACTCCAAAACCACGTCCATGCTGCCCTTGTATGCATGTACATGCCAGCCGAGACAAAGGGCAGACGGCAGTCCACTCAGCATGCGCTGAACTTGACTGGGGATTAATTCCATAACCAGTCAAGCCCGGCGACAAAAAAAGATCACGGATCGCTCACGGCTTAATGCGTCTAGCATTAAATACGATCATGCCGTCGAGCGACCCGGAGACGAATGATTGTAAAGTGTTGAGAGTGGTTTGGGGTGGCTAGCCCCGGGATTTTCGAAGGCGCCGAATGGCTCCTTCCTTAACCCCCTCATATGTTTTGCCTTTATTATAGATATCGAAGAAAGAAAAAAAGATACAATCACTTTTTCTTCTTCTTTCTTTTTGGCGTTTTTTCTGCTGATAGTATTCCGTAATTTCATCTTGTCCCTCTTTATGTTTCCGCAGTATCTCTGCGATCATCATCTGCTGCTGTTCCGAAGAATCCTGCTCTTGGTTGTGTGGGGTCTTCGGGACGGTGAAGGAAGAATCATCCTCCGCCTGCAATGGAATCTGTATCAGTGGAGGATCCAGCTGTACTTCAAACCGATCTGGAGCGGCAGTTGTAATCTGGCTTTCCATGTCGGTGTGGCTGCTGCTGGTTGCTCCGGCAGTTGGAGGATTGACTGTGTCTGAAGTGACTCGGTCCGAAGATGAGTGAGAAGAGGGATCTGGGCGTCTCTCAGATCTCCTCGCGCTCCAGCTGTCCATCCTCGCTGCGTCTCTGCGTCTGTGGGAAGGGTCTTCCTCCTATTCTTTCCGGTCGCAGCTGTACTCTTCGCCTTTGTCCCTTGGGGTTGGTACGGTATCGGGCCACGATGTGTGACCCGATAATCCAGAAAAAACCTGCACGCGGGAAGCTTGACAATGGATACTCCAACTCAGGCAGATCCAGCGTGTGTGAGCATATCGACCAACTCGGCGGGGATTATAAGTTAGTTTCAATGTTTATTATATGTATATGCCTTAGCCATAAATCAATATGTAACATAAGCGCATTAGTAAGTTAACAAAATAGTATTAGTTACATGATGGTGATGATGATGATGCATGATTATGTAGATGATGAAGATTGTGATAATGATGATGAAGATGATATATTTGTGGTTATGGTGGTATATACACTTATTTACATTGTTGGACCCCCGGTATGTCATCTATCTTCTAATTCATACATGTGTTTACTCGTGTACATCTGGTTCCCAAATTATTGCATCGCATAAATCTGATAACATTTTAGTTCCTATAAATTAGCATCTATAATTTCTCGTGTCTAAATAGCGCAGACTACTTCCCCATTGAACGACTTCAGTCAATCTATCTGCCAGTTCATCAATCAGGATCGCGGTTGGTTGCCTTTGATTGACTGTGTTTGATTGGGCAGAGCACTTGGCTACTACAATAGAATGTCTTGTTCTCTCACACGCAAGTTTTGTCTTGGTCTTCAGACATGTATCTACCTGTAAATCCACATGTGCGTGTTATCACGACAGGCAAGTAAATTTGTATAATGTCAGGCCATAATTATATCATGTATATCTACGAATAATATAATGTCAGGTATATTGCTTGTTGTATGTGTATAATTGGTCACTTGTATATTTGCGAATACTGAGTGTATCTATTTCCAATATTCCCTTAAAGATAGCTTCAGGTACACACACACGCGTTTTAAGACGCTCAAATTTTCCAATGCTATGAGTCCATAAAATTTGCTCAGATTTGGAAATTCCCAGTAATAAGCGGGAATATATTTCTCTCGTAAATCCTGATTTTTTTTGCATTCAATGACGTGGTGATATTCATCACCCACCCCATTACCACACGCAGAGCAAATACGCTTATCGCGCGCTTGATCCTGCCACCTCCCACGTTCGATGGCCAGTCTGTGATTTGAAGTTCTAACTTTAACAAGGTATTCTGATAGGCTCCTTGGTAAATCTAAAAGGTATCTACTAATTGCCAATCCATTCTTTAGTTCTTTATAAAATAGCCCACGCGAAGATTTTTGCATATCCAATTTCCATTGCTCTTCAAATTTGGCAACTAGGGTTTTCCTCATATTTCGTATACCTGATTTTGTCAGTGGCAATTGTGTAGACCATTTATCTGCTAGGTCTACTTCTGAAATTATGCTTTCAATATAGCATATCCATCTGAATTTTCCAAGAAACGCTTCTTCAGCGTTACACGTTACTACGAATTTGTATATCTGTTTTACAAGCTTGGATACGTCGCAAGATAAAATGCGACACCAAAATGAAATGGCCCTACATTTTATAAGAATATCAAGGGGATATCTCCCCAATTCACCGTACACCATGTAATTGGGTGTACTCGATTTCATGCCAAGAAGTATTTTGCAGAATTTCAAATGCACATACTCGATATCCGTAATCGGTTCATAACCCCATATTTCGCTTCCATATAGAAGAATTGGAACAATTTGATGATCAAAAAGCTTTAACATGAGGTCAATTGGTAAATTTAGTTTTCTCGTTCGATCAAAAAGCCCAAACATGGCCTTAATAGCTATATTTCTAGTTCGTTTTATTGATCGACAGAACCGACCATTGTAAAAGAATCTTACTCCAAGGTAAGAAAATTCTTTAACGGTTTCAAGTCGACAACCTTTATATCTGAATTCAGGTAAAATTTTGTTCTGTTTTTTACAAAATATTATAACTTTGTTTTTTTGGTGTTCATTTCGAGCTTCCATGAATCTCCATAATCCTCAAACGCTTGAAGTGCCCGATTCATTTCGCCTTCATTATCTGTCAACAAGACAGTATCGTCTGCATATAATAAACATAATAATTTTAAATAACAATCAACATTTCTGGACATTACTTCATCCAAATATTGCAAACCACGTATAGCACAGTCCGACAAAAATTCTTGTAAGTCATTCACGTGGAGGGAGAAAAGAAATGGGGACATTAATTCACCCTGGAATAAGCCAATATTGCTTACGAAAAAGTCTGACGTTCCTTCTCCATCTCTAACGCAAGATTTTATTTTGCTATACATATCTTGTATAACCTTGAATATTTTACCATTAATCCCTGCGTTCAACATTTTTATCCATAACGCATCACGCCACACTGTGTCAAATGCTTTTCGAAAGTCTATGAATGTACAGTAAAGTTTTTTCCCACTTGCATGATATAAGTCAATAATGCTTTTTAGAATAAAAATGTTATCAATCGTGGAATGTTTTCTCCTGAAACCCGTTTGATTATTGTCTATCACTGTATGTCTTTCTGAGAAATCAGTCATGCGGTTATTCAATATTGACGTGAATAATTTGGCTAAACAACTAAGCAGAGTAATTCCACGGTACGAATCTGGTTGTGATGGGTCCCCCGCTTTCTTATAAAGCGGTTTGATCATTCCCAACGCCCACTGTGTGGGAAAATGCCCAGAATCAAGAATCAGATTAAATAAATTCCGATACAATGGAATAAGTTTGGTCATGGTCGCTTTAATATATTCATTTTGCACCATGTCAAGACCAGGGCTCTTATTATTCTTCAGTCGTTTTATCGCAGCTTCGATCTCATTTCTTGTAATTGGGGAATTCAGTTCGGATTCAGTGCCATTTTGGTACAGGTCATCAATTTTACCAGATAATGTTTCCCCCATTTCACTATTCATAGCTTCAAAGTATTTATGAAATTCGTCAATGGTCACTTTTCGCCGCCTGGTTGTTTCATGGCCTTTATTCCGCGTGAGATTATTCAGTTTTCGCCAAAAGGATTTACTCGATGAAGTACATAGCGATTTAAGCTCGGATATATCTTCCTCTTTCTGCATTTTTATCTTTTTATGTTTACCCATACCATAGTATGGTAAACATAGTGTCGTTGCCCGGATTGACCACTCGTCGTTGGTCCGTCTGTCTGTCTGTCCGTCTGTCTGTCCGTAGACACTTTACGAGTAATGCGATAACTCAAACTTTTTCTATCCGATCGAAACCAAATTTTGTATATGGGTTTCTCAACCTAAAATACAGATCGAGTTCGAATTTGGGTTTGATCCGAGATTTTGTTACAGAATTATGGCCCTTTTTCAACTTAGAATTAACGCATTCTGCCATAACTCAAACATTTTGTATCTGATTGGAACCAAATTTGGTATGCGAGTTTCAGAGCCCAAAATACAGATCGAGTTCGAATATGGTTTTGATCCGATTTATTTTAAAGGAGTTATGACCCTTTTTCGAAAATAAAATTAAAAAAACAAAAATCCGATGCTATAACCAAAGTATATTTTGTCCGATTGTGTTCATATTTGATATGTAGGTTTATGATGACATGCCCCTCATCTGTATAGTTTTTGGTATTGATTGGTTGATCGGTTTAGAAAATAATTAACCCTTTACACACATGCTATCCAATGCAATAAGTTGAACATATTTCTTCTGATCTGCCTCATATTTCTTACCTAGGTTTTTCTTAGCACGTTCTTAGTCTGTATGGTTTTTGGTATTGTTTAATTAACCCTTTTCACTCTTATGTTTACTTAGAATTCACCCAAGCTGCTATGACTCAAAACATTTTTCATCTGATCAGCACCAAATTTGGTATATGAATTTATCACCCCTAAATACAGATCGAGTTCGAATATGGGTTTGATCCGATATATTTTAACAGAGTTATGACCCTTTATAATTCAAATAATTACTGCTGGGAATTTTAAGAGGACATATCTGGCAGACCATGTGTTATTGAAATGAGTTAATTATCACTATGTCTATGGACATGCTATAAAGCCTGATAGTGGTACTCCTAGCTGGCAAGATTTGTTATCATATTAATGTCAAATTGATTGATGGCTATCTGGTGGAGTGCTGTTTTCTGTGCAATATTAAGTTAACCCCTTTGCTGAAACAGGTTCATTACTAAAGTTTATGTAAACACTATAGGACACCTATTCTAAAATATTAAATTGGAATAGTCCATTGTTACTTAATTTGTAGGGATGTTTTACAGACATTGTTGTCTACATACACTGTTGTCTTATCTTAGACAAAAATTAATCCACACATTCCTCAGTTCCATGATGTGATGTCATTGCAAATGATTAACCCTCTCCACACATCATATGGTTTTGAAGCTTTTCGTTTGATCATTCTCCTATATTATGTCCAGGTTGATGGTGATCCACTTTTGATTTGCATGGATTTGGGATTAAAATTAAACCATTCCATAGACACATATTATGCGATTGACAGATATAATATTATCCCTTTCACTTTGATCCAGGTTCAGTAAGGGTTTCAATAAATCACCAATTATATATTCATCATTAGAGGAAATGTCTCATTTTGAAATTCCCTCAGTTGCATTTGGGCTCCAGGGTAATATTAATGGTGCTGGTATTCTTGAGACTGACTTATTGTATGGGTTTCTAAATCCAATGACATGCTTTGTATAGACTATTTTGTGTTTATCAGTTCATTAGTTTGGGTAAGATTAACCCTATTCTATCCGATTTGATAACTCAAATATTTCCATTGACTATGTTTATACATGTATTTCTTGGCATAGTTGACAAGAACACACCCCTAACCTGCATAGTGAGGGTCATTTGGTTTATTTGCTTAAAAATATTAACATCCTCCGCCAATCCTGTTGACACAATGTGATAACTAAATATTTTTCACATGATCACTATATTAAGTGTGAAGTGTTGAAACTTTAGCACTCATGAAAAGGTTGATGTAAGGATTTATAAAATTTATAAAAATAGCTAATCGCTATCGCCAAGGTATGGGTTAAACATCTGCCGATCGTGATCGGCCTCTCGTTATCCATCATTGTTTTAAATTCTGCGCTAACTGTTCTCAAATTTATCTTATTTTCGATGGTTTTAGATTTATTATATTCTAGTTTAGCTTTATGAAATTGCTTTCGCTTCTGTTTACATTCTGTGTCAAACCAACTTCTACCAGGAACGTGTTTATTTCGGTTCCGATTGGAGGTAGCCTTTCGTTCACCAAATGTGGTGCATGCTGTATTTAACAGAATATTTGAAAGTTTGTCACAAATGCTATCAATACTACTTTCACAGTCAGCTGGAGAATTAGCCAAACTCTCAATGTATTTCATTATCGTTTGTATCTCGGTCATATCTATGTTATTTTCATACTCTCTGGACTTTTCTTCTACCCACTTATTCGGCTTTGATTTAACATTAATGTGGATATCTTCATCGCGGTGTTGTCCATTATCGGTTGAGGTTGATGCCACGGAAATAGCATTAATATCAAAGTTTAATTCCAAATGAATCGGTGAGTGTATGTCCGAAAAATGGTCGCTGAAATCAAGGATATCAAAATCTTGTACACATGATATGGCTAAACAATTGCCTAGTATATAATCAATTACACTCTTGTCGTTACATGTCGGCTTACCAATTCCCATATCTCGACCACATCTGCATGCCATTCAATATATACATATTGAGAAATTTACACATTGAGACAAGTTTATAACCATAACTATTAGGTTTGCCATTATCTTGCGAAATTCTTTTATTGACATTATTTGATTTGTCTTTGTTCCAATCCAAAATATAATCTAGCAATGAGTCACCTGATAAACAGTTTATAAATAATCGGACTTCATCAACCAGTTGTGATTCAAATACATCGCTCAAATCCTTAGTTCTTGCATTAAAATCGCCTACAATTAATACCGTATCATCGTCCTCTCTCAAATTACGCAAATCTTTAGCAATCCATATCGGCCAATCATCGTCACTATAACGGGTGTTTGCTGGCGGTATATACACAGCACCAATTAAAATATTATGATTACCGTCACCTGCTTTGACCCGTATCCACACTATCTTATTAAATTCCCCATCAAGCACACAGACTCTATCAGCGAGTGAAGATTTGACAGCAATAATGATACCACCACATCGTTTCCCGTGCCCGAGGTGCTTTCCCTTCATCCCGACAATTTGAGAATTCGGAATTGATATGGTGTCTTCCACAAATGATTTCGTTTCCGAGAAACACAAAATATCATATTGGTTGCAAAATTCAAGAAAATCAGGATAATTCAGTCTTCGCTCCAATCCACATACATTCAGTGATAATAGCTTAATACTTTGACGTGTTTCCACCCCAGCCAATATATGGGTATATGACAACGTTGAATTATCTGGTGGAAGGGAATTAATATCGCTAGTATATTCTACCTGGTCACTAGAAATATCATATAGATGTGGTATATCATTAGAAATGACCCCACAGTTTGGATAATTCGCGCCGTCTAGCAAGAGTGAATCGTATGGCATTTGAAAATTTTGACCTTGAGGTTTTACATATATAGGAATACCAGGCTATGTCGAGAATATAGGAATATAATCAAGTACATTCTGCTCTTTAAAACATGATATACTGTTAGGTTTATACTCATGATATGCCTGTTCAATCATATACTCATTTTCACTTATTTTTGTATATGGAATAATGTTGTATTCTGACTCCCCATGTACTAATGTATGCTGAGACTCTTCACAAATGTCAATACATGGACCGACAATACAATGTTCACCATAACGCTTTCCAACTTCTAATACATTTGTATTATAACTATTCTGAAAACTCATTTTATCAAGTAAATTCAGACATAAATATTCAAGTTTTGGAACATCGACTATAAGATTTGATTTAATCGACAGTTGAACCTCAGTAGGCTGAAGCCCTTTCATATTCGGCCCTCCCCCAAATTTATGATGAGTCTCACCAACATGAGGACATGAGCTAGAAATACTTATATGCGATAATATTTCGGACTTCCGAGGATTCGAACCCTCACATCAAGAATAGTATTTAGCATTCTTTTTCTGCTCAGGTGATGGTGTTACTACTAGCTTTCGCTTATTGACCACTGTGTCAGCTGATGCTTTGACGAAAGACTCGGCAAGCTTCTTTCTGCCATCAGGACTTAGGTGGATACCGTTTCTGTCAGTGTCGCTGAATAATTCGCGAACAACATCATCACCTTGCTTGAATGTATCCGTATTGTCGACGAACTGGCTATTTTTAGCTTCGGCACAATACTGTTCCAGAAATTCATTCGCCAATACAACTGTGTCGTTGAATTCGGATGCCCGATTACTTTTTCCCTTTCTCGGTGGGATGCTGCACAGACTGAGCACTGCGTTAGGAAACACTTTAGTGATTTCTGGAAGTGCCCTTGTTATGTTGAGTATCACTGACGCACAATTTGCTTTATGGTGAGTGATGTCGTTGGTTCCTAAATGCACTATAACATATTGGATTTCATTCAAATTCGATTTCAACTTTTCAAGCCGTCATCTTTCTCCACTTCAGCAAGCAGATCCTTGATTTTTGTGTATTTTGCTCCCGAGATCGACACATTTTGTATGTTTGGCCTATCGACCTTTATGCCCGCGCAGTTGCTTGCGCCCAATATAACAGTGTCGACTTTATTGGCCTGACTCTGCTCATAACCGTTACTCGTTTCCTTTGTAGTGTCACCAGCTTTGTCGTTATTCTGGTTTATTGGTCCATTGTTATCTCCGCGCTGGTAATCTCTTCTGTCTAGACAAAAACTCGCCACGTGACCTGGTTTCATGCACGCCCTACAGATGACGTCATTTGGACAATTACGCCTGTCATGTTGTTCAGTGAAACACCTCGAGCATGAAGGCTTATATAGTGGACATATATCACCTGGAAAATGTAGGTCACTACATAATTTACACTTTTGTTTTGTTTTGTCCGAAAACACGTGTATGGTACATCCATCCGCTGTCAGCTGATTCGGTACCTCCTGACATTCTGCGAGCTGAACGTAACGACTCCCATTTGCTATGTCCCGTCCCCTCCAATAACCTCTCCGGAAACTTCCTTCTACAACCTTGCCGTGGGATTTCAGCATATTAATGATGGTGTGATCTTCCATTTCGGGGGGAGCTCCCCTTAGCGTAACAGCCAATGCGTTGGTCACAACATCAACAGGTCTGACAAAGAATTTTGAAAAACGTAGGCCATTATTTATCAACTCATTCTTTTCTGCCAGGTTCTTTACAGTTATTTGGCATACTTTATCATTCATTTGTATTGCCTGGACCTCTTTAATGGCAATCACCTTTTCAATGGCCCCAACTACATCGTCTATTTTCAAATATCCAATATTCGATTTGTCAAAACTAACCGTCAGTTTCTGTTTGAATCCTTGCTCCATTCTTTCATCTGCCATCATGTATATGGGCGGAAAAGATAACTATGTCTCGCGTATACACAAAAGCATCCCCAATAGCGTATTTTTCACAGATATATCAAGAAATATCAAACAACCTTTCCGTATTTACAAATCTGCTGTTATACCGTCGCCATTTTAACCGAAACCCATAATCCGCCGAGTTGTCACGTCAATCACCGGGCAATCTAAGTCCTTGGAGCTAACCAGGGACGACACGAACCGGCCGGCGATCGACGAGCGAATGAATGGGGTGTATATATATATGGAAAATTAAGACAACATCGTGAACACGCACCCGAATAGAGTTCACATGTCGACTCGTGTTTTTATAAGCTTTATTTTTCACACGAAAGTGTTATCTACCCCGCTCAATCGGCCTTCAATATTTTTTTGTTTGTTCAAAACAATAACTTTCCAAACAGCACTAGTGAAGATAACACACCGGGCGATGACAATTCACCACGTGTACACAATGCTATTGACGTGCCCTCAGGGGCGTAGGAACCGGGGGTGGTAAGGGGGTATATAGTATACTCTATATGGGCAATTAGCGGTTGGGGGTACCATTATAAAGATTAGGTGCCTTGACTGTCATGTGTTATTGTCTCACTGGTTTGTGTTATCATAAACGTTTCGGTTTTTATCGGGTAATAAATTATAACTCCCCATATGGTGCTATCCAACGGGCTTTTGCTCATTATAAGCCTTCTTGTTACAGTACTATCTCAGAAATCATTGTGTTAGCCCACAAACGGTATCTAGTTTGTCCAAAGCTACAAAATAAATCAACACCAAGATTTCCAAGATGAATTCAATACGAAATTATTTGAAGAGTAAATACGGAAACTACGCTTCATCACAGCTAGTACTTTGGCACTGCTTAAATGGCGAATCTGCCTGCTTTATCGAGGCCACATTTCAGTTACATGCATGCACTACGACTATGAATTAGTCTGGGAAAGCTGAGAATGTGAATATATAATTATGTAAGTATAAACCTACATATCATGTTTTCATGGAAGACTGCTCCATTTGTACACACACGCTTATGAGAGTCAAAAAATATCTCCATACTATTTTGTACAACAGGTGAAAAACTAAAATACCATATTTTCCCTCAATGGGTTATTTAACGTAAATGCTGTCACAGATGCAACGAAATGCGATCTGAGGGGTTTAAATTCAGAAAAATTTCCCCACCGACGAGAGAGGACACCACTCTCGAGCTCTCCCCATCTCCAGCCTGCGGCTGTCGTCGATGGCCTATGGCCATCGAATGTGGCCCCTCATATACAAACTTTTTTCCTACGCCCCTGATACCCCCCAATAAATATAGCTTTCTACGCCCCAGTGTGCCCCGCAGCAATTCCATTACACTCATGCGCTGATGTCGATTCCGCATTTTCCATCGCCGCTCATGTGACGTCATATAGGTAGACACAATTAACTCCGACTCCGATTCCGTGTTTTTAATTAGTTTACTCATTTGACGTCATATGAGGATTTGCGATGGAGATAGCCGACAACCGGTGGGGTATTATTTATTTATTTCTCGGCTTATTTATTACGCGATTGTTATGGGACTTGGATCATTGTGATCACAACAGGGGTTGCTTTCCGATAGTGTTTTGTTGTTTCATCAGGATAGCAATCCTTTTAGTCTTCAAATTGAGTCTGTGATATCGTACATCAGTCTGCTAATAGCAGGTTGTGACATACCGTGCAAAACCCCAGCAACTGTTCGGACGCAGCCCGTGGCATAGAATCGTAGCCCCGCACAAAGCTTAATGACAGCAGGGACCACATTGCTCCTCTCTATGTCTCGGGCTATACGTTCGAATAAATTAAGCGTCAATTTCTTGAAAGTCGATATCGTCTTAGAAAATCGCCTGCGTCGAAGTTATCTAGAGACTCTGGCGACGTGCGATTTCTTCACGTTCTTGTTGTGCAAATACCAAAATGAAAAGATTTCCATCAAACCTTCATTAATTATGAACGAACACCAACATAGACTGATAATAACAACCGTTAATCTCAATACTAATCAGGCACCCGACCGATATCATCAAATGATGATCAGAGAATTCCACCACAGCAGACAATGACTAGCCATAGAAACAAGCACAATGGTCAAATACAATACGCCCTTACTATACCATAGTTTATACTTTGGGTAGGCGCGTGAGTATAATACACAAGCTCGTAAATCTTGCCGTTGCAGTGTTTGTCTGTGTGTGTATCTGTATGTTTATCTGTCACGATTTTGACACGTTTAAAAATATATCACTCCCATGTCAGATTGCGCCCACATTTTGATCATATCATGAGGCAAATCATGGAATACGATACACAAACGTTCATGCCAATCGGTACAAGACAACGCGTTTGCTAATGGTTATCATGGCGTTAATTTTACTGATATTATGCGTACAAGACGATATAAGGCGAATGTGGTTTCAGCGGCGTCCGTGTCAAAGCTAAATGCCGGACAAACTCCGCGCACCGTTTATCTGCTTTCTTTCTATCGTTATAAGCGGTGCAGCGGTGACGATATTTTCCTGCACATGTTTGTCATCCGTAATTTTTTTTACCGACGACGACTTAAATGGGCATACATGAGCAATACAGAACGTTCTTTATAAGCTTAGAAGATAAGCTTAGAAGGGGAAATGGTACACATATGTTCACATGACCAGTGGAATATCATGGTATAAGCGCCTTTGACCTCAAATGACTACTTAAAGGGGACTAAACAGTTGCATGATCAATAAAGAGCGTTTATCATCAGCTAAAAAGATATGTGGGGGAATTGGTGCATATATATATAGGTAACATGATACAGGTAATGTTACGATATAGGCGATGTTGACATCAAATGACTAAGTTAAAGGGGCACTAATAATTAGCCATACAGAGCGTTTATTACTAGCTTAAAAGATGGAAAGATGGATGGAAACTTTATACGGAGACTGTCATGCAACAGGTGGTGTTTACATCAGGTGACTAATAACTATATATATATTTTTTTTTTTTTTTTTTTTTTTTTATTATTTTTTTTTTTTTTTTTAACCCATATATTAGTGTCAGCTGCTAAACCACGTCACGTCGCCAGTACAACGCTGTGAGGTTTTTATACCGGTGGAGGAAATCCAAAATGTCCCATAACTATGTTCCAAATCCACCATCTACCAAACGCTCATCATTGATTCGTCCGTATTTATTTATATCGTTTCTAGCCAGGAAATTGGTACTTCCTATTATGTGCAGTAACCCTGCCTGTGTATCTGATTATCGATGCGTTAGACGGAGTCCAAGCGCGACTTGTAGGCCAGGACGGGCCTCTAGAGGATGTAATGGATCACGGATCGGATGCATTGTTCGTAGGTATGGACATGTGTGAATGTATTAAATTAGGAAATGAATTTAGTGGGTTTGCGTTATTGGGGGATACGGCGTTGCGGTCGTTGGTTCACATTGTGTGAAGCGCTAAGCGGTTCCATCTACATGTGCCACAACAACCACAGCGCCGTATCCACCAATAGCACACACAGACCCACTACGTTCATTTCTTATATTTATATAGCTTTTTGATGATTTATTCCCATAAAAAAGCTAAGAATATTCTTATTTATTTGCACAAAATCTGCCGATAAGTTGAGACTAGCCCACGCAGCACATTACGTCAGCCTAATATAAGATTTCCAAGCGCCTAAATTGTACCCTGCATGGGATATGACCAGTATCTCCCGGTACATGTATGCTGGTACTTGTATATGCAATCCTGTTATTCCACATCGGATGCGCGTGTAAACTACTGTATATATATTGCTTGGTTTAAAAAGATACGAAACCGAAAAATGTCGAACGCGTGTGTAAATCCGAACCCGAAAGAATACAAATTATACAACGAAGTAACAGACGAAAGCGAAATTAGTTCAAAACACGTAAGCTGCCATGCAGGCAAAACAACCGACGAAAGCGAAAGATCAAACGAAAGCTTCCATCGCCTGTTTCGTCATGAAATATACAGTGGTTTACATGGAATATACAGTGGTTTACATGGAATATACAGTTGTTTACATGGAATATACAGTGGTTTACATGGAATATACAGTGGTTTACATGGAATATACAGTGGTTTACATGGAATATACAGTGGTTTACATGAACGATACATTGGTTTACATGGAATATACAGTGGTTTACATGGAATATACAGTGGTTTACATGGAATATACAGTGGTTTACATGAACTATACATTGGTTTACATGAAGTATACAGTGGTTTACATGAACTATACAGTGGTTTACTTGAATTATACAGTGGTTTACATGAAATATACAGTGGTTTACATGCGCATACGGGTTGGCATTCATAAACGAAATTAGAGAAAATTTCCACTTTTTTTATCACTTTTCCACAAGAAGTGAGAGAAACGCTCTTTATATATACCATATCAGAATTGGATCGACCACTAACTTTTCTTATTGTTTCATGCAAAAGTATTTTACGTACTTGTCGATATTTTAATCCCTGAAATGGACCCGAATTTCACACAATGATGCAGTACATGTATTAGGTATAATGTGACTTTTAATAACATGCATGCATTGGTATTAATTGGAACATAAGACTTTTGGTAACCATGATGACATAGCTAATATTTCTGCTCGTCTGTATTGTATTAATCACAGGCGCATGTGGATACCAGATTTACAATTATATACTAAACCACTTTTAAAAATCTGCCATTTCCCGAGGCGCCTGTGTTTAACAGTCAAGTGAAGTTCAGTTATCCGTGGACCAATAATGTTACCCCCCTATCGGTCGACATAGACGCCAAAAAGACGAATAGAAGTTTCACCCTAGTTCCAGTCATGCGACATTTATACGTACATAGAACATATACAAAAGTGTCACGTGATAATTTTTGACAGATTCGACAGACTCCATTTTTTTCCGAATGTAGCAGGGGGGGGGGGTCGGAAAAAATTTCCAGACATGTATGCTACTTTTTTGCCGATGACCACTTTTTGGACCCACCCACCCCCGACCCCAAATTTGTTTCCATTTCATAGAGTTTTTTTTCCAGCCATGTTTTGACACACACCCCCTTGTGGAACGCAAAATACAAAGAAAACCAGGACCAAACCTCCTACATGGAGATTCAGTGAATCTATTAATGTACAGCAGGACATGTCTCTAGCTGTATATTCTTGACTGCAGTGGATTTTGTTTTTGTTAAAAAGCATATTTCCACAGCTCTGCAGTCAATTTATTTTAAAGCTTAGTATATGAATAGAGCATGCGTTCCCGTAAAGCACCGCGGCTCTTACGGTGTCCTGCCGTCGGCCCTTGAAAATCCGAGGGAGGCTTCGTGATTTTCGCGCAAGACCACAATCATATGCTCGGAGTTGACTACGCGAATGTAGTGGCCAGTGGAAAGGGTGTGGTTCATCAGTAGAAGACGAGTGAACTACACCATTCCCACTGGCCACTATATTCGCGTAGTCAACGACAAGATATGCTCTAATCATTATATTATATCAAACATTTATAGACAAACTGATGTTCTAATATTTATTTACCATCGAACATTTTATTGCTAAACTGAAGTCATTGTATTGTGTCCAGGTTGCATTCAATTTCCTTCTCGTCACAAAACCTATTAAGCAGCTTTATTGCTATTGTGAATAGCAGCTCCTGAGTGGGTAACCGGTCACTGAAACAGCGCGCACGGTTAATGATAACTAATAGTCACTGTTTTAGTGCCAAAATGTGTGTGGTAGTCCTTTTTAGAGACCTTTTTAGTTTTTGTGTTTTGTTACTTTGTTATGGAAATTTATAAAGGTATTATGTCTATACACCGGGTAGGTGATATTGCTCTACACCAGATAGGTGATTTTATTTTACACCAGATAGGTGATTTTATTATATCAGATATGTTAAATTATTATATGCTACGTGCCACCCAGACTCATTAGACATTACTAAAACATGTTTATCGCACATATAGCAATACACTAGAGCACCCAGGAGCACCAGTGGGAAATCAAAGAAAGTTAATGTTACGATTGATTCCAATTGATTCAGATTGGTTAGGAATTTTATAACATTTACAGTTTATCTTGTATGAATTCAGGAATCTTGTATGAGTTCAGAAAAGGCATTATTTCTATTGGACTATTCAAGTATAGCATGTGAGAGTAAAGCATATAATAAAAAAACAAACCTACACTTTTAGTAGAAACCTGTATTAACTCATTCATGACTACATGAGATTGTGACTTATCACCATTTTCTATCTCTTGTCACATATGAGATAATTGTGTTATCCACTCACAAATCTAGTTATGTTACATGTTTTTTTCTTTATACATCAGTGTATACATCAGTGTTTAATATCCATGTTTGACCAGATTTGGCATTAAATTATTTCTTTAAAGTTAATATCCTTATTTGATGTTAATTACATAGAATACTGCATGGGCGATTCAGCTGCATTAAGAATACTTTCCCTTGTCCTAAAGAGACACAAACCAACATCTAAGGCCCTAGCGTGTTTACTGTTACTGCAGTTCCTTATTATTGGTTTCTTAGTGTTACAAACCAGTACAAACTAGTACAAATCCAATAAAAGGTGTGAAGGAAAAAAAGTAATTTTGTCACGGAAAAAATTGCTTTGGGCTTATTTTGACACTCACCACCCCAGCATACGTGTCGGAAAAAAAATTCTCCGCCCCCCCCCCCCCCCTCCCCCGAATGTAGGACGTCTATATCTACTTATGATTTATGCTTTGTCTGCATTCTATATGTATTTACAGTGTACATGGCGATTGAGCTGGGTCTGGCGTTACAGCTGCCATCAGTTGATCATTTAGCGGCATGCCACTTGATTTCGGTAATGTTCTGTTTGACACACATTGAAGGTTATATGGATGGATACATAACCTATAACAAGTATGTGATGCCGCGAAACTTGATAGTTGTTGTATTATGCCAGGGTTCAATGTGGATTTGGGTTTTTAGCTCACCTGAGCCGAGGTCTCCAGTGGAGCTATACTCATCAAACCTCGTACGTTTCCAGGTGTCTCACATTCAGATTTGTTTAAATGAGGTCACTGGGTCTAATAGTTGGGAAGCCAAGGTCATAGCTCTTTCCCTCCAAAGTAATTCTTAAAACGACTTTTCCAGTACCATCGGGCCGAATGGGTTCATATTTGGTATAAAGGGTATTTGGGTGATTGGGCTCAGATCTGTTCAAATGAGGTCACTGTGTCAACTGTGGGCGGAGCCAGGGACATAATTAAAAGCAACCATTGAAACAAACATAAAATTTAAACGGAAAACAAAAATAATTTAGATTTTATTCCGCTCATTTTTTGTTATGAAAATAAAATTTTAACTTTTAAATTGAAATTTTGAACCACGTTATGACATCCGCCATGGTACACCGACTCACCCCGCCAAATTTAGTTGAAATCGGTCCAGGGGTCTGAGAGAAAAATCAGGAACAGATAGACTGTTGTTACCATTGACAATTGAACGGTCAAGTAAGTACATGTGCCCCTGTTACACATTTCACATTCATATTTACACAATATTATTTGAGAAATCATCTCTTTTACTAACAATATAAAGCTTGTCTGCCTGCCATTCTCTCTAATGTCTCTTGTGTATGAAATGAGATCTTATATTATCTGACAGTGTTTGATAAACAAATAACAGAAACAGCTGGATAATGTTTATTTGTGTCATTCGTTTCAATTTAAATTATATTAATTCCCATGTGCCGTGTTCTATGTAGTTGTACAGGCACTATGTGTTACAATATTATGTTTATATAGCCTATTAACTCCTTTTCATCTGTGATAATGATGAGTCTTATTTATTATGTTGGTGATTTCAAGGAACAAACTAACAGAGATGCCATGTTGATAACCTTTCCCTCATATTATGTAACTTATTTTCAGGAAAATGAACTCACTTCAACTTCTATAATATATCCATTGAAATTACATGATCAATGATCTCATAGAATGGGCTTTACATTTGGTTTAAATAGGGGCTAGAGATAGGAGATTTAACATTCCCGCACCCACCCTATCTATGCTATGAATTCATGTTTGGTACTTGTATATATATTCATATATTACATGTAATAATTTTTAAATATGCCGGTATTATCAGTAAGGTTATGATAAATTTCCAACAGTCGGAGATCTTGAAGTGCCAGTTGCAATTATGTTTGGTCCAGTAGGGAGGTAATGATCAATGGGCTATTGGGGCGGGGTCGAGTTTGCAGTTAGAAATTTCAAGGTGGATACCCCCATATGCCCTCCCACCGTTCAACGAAGGCCCTCTATCTATCCCTGTTTATATCTACATGTACTTGTTTTAAAGAGATTGATAAGTACTGACTGTGGTAGTCTTCAGAGTCCCAGTCTTCTCCATATTTACTGTCGGGTGAGCGATACCATAGTCATTGACTGTCTTGTTTGAATAAAATTTCTATTTCGTAAATCTTTAATTTAATTTCAAGGCAAACCCTGTCAACCTGGCACCACATACATGGGAATGGGAACGATATATACGGGGCTTTGGGAACTATATCTACGGGGTTTTGGGAACGATATCTACGGGGCTTTGGGAACGATATCTACGGGACTTTGGGATCGATATCTACGGGGCTTTGGGAACGATATCTACGGAGCTTTGGGAACGATATCTACGGGGCTTTGGGGAAGATATCTACGGGGCTTTGGGAACGATATCTACGGGGCTTTAGGAACGATATCTACGGGGCTTTGGGAACGATATCTACGGGGCTTTGGGAACGATATCTACGGAGCTTTGGGAACGATATCTACGGGGCTTTGGGAACGTTATCTACGGGATTTGGGAACGATATCTACGGGGCTTTGGGAACGATATCTACGGGGCTTTGGGGACGATATCTACGGGGCTTTGGGAACGATATCTACGGGGCTTTGGGAACGATATCTACGGGGCTTTGGGAACGATATCTACGGGGCTTTGGGAACGATATCTACGGGGTTTTGGGAACGATATCTACGGGGCTTTGGGAACGATATGTACGGGGCTTTGGGAACGATATATACGGGGCTTTGGGAACGATATCTACGGGGCTTTGGGAACGATATATACGGGGCTTTGTGAACGATATATACGGGGCTTTGGTAACGATATCTACGGGGCTTTGGGGACGATATAGAAGGGGGCGTTGGGAACGATATACGCGGCAATGGTAACGATATATACGGGGCTTTGGGAACGATATATACGGGGCTTTGGGAACGATATATACGGAGCTTTGGGAACGATATCTACCGGACTTTGGGAACGATATATACCGGACTTTGGGAACGATATATACGGAGCTTTGGGAACGATATATACCGGACTTTGGGAACGATATATACGGAGCTTTGGGAACGATATCTACTGGACTTTGGGAAAGATATATACGGAGCTTTGGGAACGATATATACCAGACTTTGGGAACGATATATAGTATTTTATCATGCTGGCCTGTTAGATTTACCAATGAGAACGGAGATCTACTGACAGGAGATGTGGGCACATTTGGCTCACCTTGATTGACATCGACCCCATATCGAAAGCCCCAGGGGGTATATGGATTAAAATGGGGTCGATAGACGCCATCTTGTTTTTCTTGGAACTCTGTCGCCTCGGGATATTTTCGGTGAATTTTGGCGCCATGAAAAGGTAAATCTGTAGGAAATCATGTTCTGCGAAATTAAAGACACAGTACTATGTACCAAAACCTGCATGTGATATATTTGAGGAATTCTAAAGACTCATAAATTAATTATCAAACTTAACAAGTTGTCCTATTTCTGGTGATTACTCTATTGACTCAATGCGTTGACGTTCAACGACCATGGTGCGTCACTGACGTTACATAAGTTAATTGGCCATAGACGGCACATTTAACTTGCTAGATTACTGACTTTCGTGCAAGTAATTAAAATTATCTCCTGGAAAGCATGATAAAATCGTTACAGTTCTCTTTGTTGCCGGCTACGGTGCCATATGAGGCTCAGCAAGATTAATATCGGGCTCGGCTACCGCCTCGCCGATATTAATTTTACTTCGCCTCATATGACGCCGTATCCGGCAACAACTCGCCCTGTAACTTACAATATACGAGGCTTTGGTAACGGTCTACGGGGCTTTGGGAATTAAATATACGGGGCTTTGGGAATTAAATATACGGGGCTTTGGGAATGATAAACGGGGCTTTGGGAACGATATATACGGGGCTTTGGGGACGATATATACGGGGCTTTGGGAACGATATCTACGGGGCTTTGGGAACGATATCTACGGAGCTTTGGGAACGATATCTACGGGGCTTTGGGAACGATATCTACAGGGCTTTGGGAACGATATCTACGGGGCTTTGGGGACGATATCTGCGGGGCTTTGTGAACGATATATGCGGGGCTTTGGGAAAGATATCTACGGAGCTTTGGGAACGATATATGCGGGGCTTTGTGAACGATATCTGCGGGGCTTTGTGAACGATATATGCGGGGCTTTGGGAAAGATATCTACGGGGCTTTGGGAACGATATCTACGGAGCTTTGGGAACGATATCTGCGGGGCTTTGTGAACGATATCTACGGGGCTTTGGGAGCGATATCTACGGGGCTTTGGGAACGATATATACGGGGCTTTGGGAACGATATCTGCGGGGCTTTGTGAACGATATCTACGGTGCTTTGGGAACGATATCTGCGGGGCTTTGTGAACGATATCTACGGGGCTCTGGGAACGATATCTACGGGGCTTTGGGAACGATATATACGGGGCTTTGGGAACGATATCTACGGGGCTTTGGGAACGATATATACGGGCTTTGGGAACGATATATACGGGGCTTTGGGAACGATCTATACGGCGCTTTTGGGAACGATCTATATAATGGAGTAGATTAAGTCATATTTTCAAGGCAATTGTTCAAATTGTGACTAAAGCATGAAACTTTGCGCATATGTACATATTCACATACTTATTGATATTAGATATGGAGCCACGTTGAAATTTAACTTTAACCCCTCTTTTAATGGGTTTTCCGAATTTAAAGAGCATTTCGTGATTATATTTTTTATTAAATGTCGCAATTAATCTTACCATGAAATATGCGATTTAAAATTAGGCAAATACAGTAAGTATGACTGAGAGATATAATGCCACATTTTTAGGGTAAAAATGTGCCACATTTTTAGGGTAAAAATGGAAGTCCCCGTCCAAGACTATTGTCATGGATGGTGTACATGTATACATGCGTTGGCTGTATGGTCATGTGTGGGACTGTAGGTGTATGAATAGATAGGGAGTGGTTGTATGCTTATGTGCAATGTATATAGGTGTATATGGAATGACTGTACGGTCATGATTGTTGAAGTGTATCATACCCGGATCATAGCTGAATGGTCATTGGTGGTGTGTGGGTATATATGAAGTGCCATTGTGGTCATGGTTGTATATGTGGTGTATACGCATCTCTGCCGTGGCTGTATTATAATCGGTGGGTGTATAGGTATACAGAGAGTATGATCATGGGTGTGGTGTGTGAGTATACTGAAGTTGCTGAATTGTCATGGACGAAGTGTATATGCAAATCCGGATTGTACGAGTGTTCGTGCGGGTATTGGTATATCCATTGGTGAGGTGTATATGTATACCTGGATTGACTCTATGGTCATGAGTGGGGTGTATGTATATATCTTGAGTGGGTATATGGTCAGGTGTGTGAAGAAAAGGTGTACAGAGAGTGACTGTATGGCCAATAGTGAGGTTCTGCGCGTTGTATTGCTACATCTAGAAGGTATGTGTGGTCAATGGTGGGGTGTCGATGTATACCTGGAGTGATTCTAAAATAGGCATTGGTGGTTTGTGTATGTACATTGTATATATTTATTGGCTATATGGCCATGTGTGTGACCAATATGTATACAGGGAGTGAGCGTATGGCCAATGGTGAGGTGAATTGGTAAACAAGGAGTGACTGTATGACCACAAAATGTCGTATATGGGTATACAGAGAGTGGCTGAATTATCCTGAGTGAGTACTATAGTCAAGCCTGGTGTGTGTGAATGGCCTTATGTGCGGGGCAAGGATTGGATGACCATTGGTAATGTGTATATGTATACAGGTGTTACTCTATAGTTATGGTTGCAGTGTATATGTATATCTTGAGTGGATATATGGCCATAAATGTGGCAAAATTAGATATGCAGGGACTGATTTTATGGCCAATGGTGAGGCGAATAGGTATACAAGAAGCAACTGTATGATCACGAATGTACGACTATATATATGGTCATGGGTGAAATGTAGGAATATACCTGGTGTACCTGAATGGTTGACTCATGGCTGTACGGGTAAACCCAAGTGTGGTTATATGGTCATGGGTGAGGTGTATGTGTATAAAGCGAGTGGCGACATTGTCATTTGTGTGGTGTTTATGTATATATAACATGATGTTATGGTCATGTGTTAGTTGTGCAGTTGGACCTTTGGCGGTTATCACTTTCCATAATAATTAAGGTATATGTTAATCGATTGTGAGGTAATGTCAGAGAGTTCTTCATCTTGACGGCCTTTATATGCACAGTGGAGGAAACGGTTTTCCTGACATTAGTCAATCAAATATTGATTGAACAGTGTTTAACTCTTCTCCTAGTTTGACTTTCTAAATGGCCTTCTGATCCACCTGCCAGTGCTTTACGCTGGCTATTTCTGTCATTCTAGTGTACTTGGTCTGGGGACGCCTACCCCGATATACGTGTTACCTGGTCTGACACACACCTACCTTTGATGGTTGCACATGCTATTGGGCCAGAGTAAGCACATATCTATGCCCCTCTCAGTTCAGTTTCAGAGTTCTGCTCATTTCCGTTCAAATTCATGGCCAGAATCCCATAAGAAATTTTCGGCAAAATTACATACTGCATGAATTAAAACGAAATTGTCATGTTGCATAAGGTACCGGGACAACCAGAATAGAACATGTGAGCAACCAGGTTGATTAAGTAACCGAGTGAGTCACAGTGTGCAACCTTTACAGAAGGGCAGAGAATAATGTCCGAGATATATTTGAAAATATCAACTTTTCTACCAAATGTTGTGGACATTTTGCAAGCCAGCTTGAGTATATTTTGTTCTAAAAACACATCGCATTTAAGACGGATCAAAACAATAAACACAAAAGATAGTTCCATTTTACTTGAATTTTTTTTTTTGCCGATTTTGAGAGAAAATTACAATAATTTTGGTACTGTAATAGTATACTTATCCAAGATGCATCATACATGTTAGTATTCAATGTATATATGACAGAACAGCCAATTGTATTCATCATCCACAACTGTTAAGCTTTTGCGTGGCACGACGGGACAATATTTACCATTTTCCATATTGTGGCCGCCATTTTGACAGCCATTTTTAGCCAAAGCGACAAATTTTGTGCCATTGATTTGAAATATTCATAAGTAATGGTATGCCTCACTTACTTTGCACAGTTCTGCTCATTTCTTGTTGAAAAATGACTAGAATCCCAATGGTGATTTTTGGTGAAATTTCATACCCCGTTCTGTAAAATCAGATTATTGAGGGATCGGAAGGGGCTGGGATGCCAAGAATGGCATAATTCATTGCTCCAGTGACCAGCTAACATGAGCAATAAGAAATAAAGTCACATTTGCGGTCCAGTTCCTTACAGAAGATACTAGTCTAGAAGATATTAGTGAAAAAACGTCAAATTTTCCACTTACGGCTGTCATTTTGACGGTCATTTATAAAATTATATAATCAATGAACGCTCTTTAAATTCGGAAAACCCATTAAAGGAGGGGTTAAAGTGAAATTTCAGCGTGGCTCCATATCTAATATCAATCGGTGTGTGTACATGTACATATGTGCAAAATTTCATGCTTTAGTCCCGAAGTGAACAATTCTTTTACTAATCTACTCCACTAATATACGGGACTTTGGGAACGGCTATACGGCGCTTTGGGGACGATATATACGGGGCTTTGTGGACGATATATAGAGGGCTTTGTGAACGATACATGTATATACGGGGCTTTGTGAACGATATATACGGGGCTTTGGTAACGGTATATAAAGGGCTTTGGGAACGATATATACGAGGCTTTAGGAACGATATATAATGGACATTATGAACGATATATATATATACGGGGCTTTGTGAGCGATATACGGGGCTTTGGGGATGATATATATATACGGGGCTTTGTGAACGATATATATATACGGGGCTTTGTGAATGATATATATACGGGGCTTTGTGAACGATATATACGACGATTTGGGAACTATATTTACAGGGCTTTGGGAACGATATATAATGGGCTTTGGGAACGATATCTACGGGGCTTTGGAAACGATATATACTGGACTTTGTGAACGATATATACGGGTCTTTGGGAACGATATCTACGGGGCGTTGTGAACGATATATACGGGTCTTTGGGAACTATATCTACGGGGCTTTGGAAACGATATATACTGGACTTTGTGAACGATATATACGGGTCTTTGGGAATGATATATACGGGGCGTTGTGAACGATATAGTCGGGTATTTGGGAACGATATAGTCTGGTATTTGGGAACGTTATATACAGGGCTTTGGGAACAATATATTCGAGGCTTTGGGAACGATATATACGGGGCTTTGGGAACGATATACGGGGCTATGGGGATGATATATACGGCGCTTTTGGAGGATGTCCCCCCCCCCCCCAAATTTGGTCAAAAAATTCAACAGTTGGAAATCTCATGCCGGAATCAACAGTAGTTGGACATTTCACACCGAAAATAGGTTGTGATTGTTCTCATAGTTTGGTTTTCCAAAATATTGTGTGAAATAGGTCTATTTGAGAAATGTTTCATGTTTTACTTTGGAAAGTTCGGTTTAATTCAATTCAATTGAACAATTCCAAATCAAGGGGCAATCAGGTACAAATGAAGTTTTCCAAAGTTGTGAATTTTGGTCTTCCATGGTGTGCTGTTACTTTATAGTCACAGAAGAATGCAGTGTTGGCCCATTCGAACTACCATCATCAGTGGATTGATCGGAAGCTCGTGTGGATTCACTGTTCACCGTTGAATATACATGTATGGTTTGTATGTAATCTAATCTGTGATGAGATATGTGTGTTTCATAGAAATATAGAATATCGCCGAATAACAAACATGGAAAACAAAGCAACACCTATCAATATAGAGGAAAATATTGCTATATTTGCCCAAGTTAAGAAATTCATACTTTTAACTAATAGGTTCAACCCAAATCGCCAAGTCCATTAATTATATATCGAACAATTACATTGTACCACCCCTGGTCAAGTGGTCCTGATAATGTGCAATGATGCGGTTGGGTCCTGCTGAATTGCTATGATGCTGTTAGGGCAAACCGATGCTGTTAACAAAAAGTACCGTTAATATTGTTTTAATTTGTCTTTTTCGCGGTGTTCCTATATATATAGTCTGAACATATAAAGAAAAAGCCATTCAAAAACATATATTTATTTCGAAATATTTTAATACTGGTTGTATTAGTTGTTGAAAATCGACTATAATCAAGATGGTTATTCACGTCGTCTTAGAAACACGAGCGCACAGACATTATTATATTTTTCAAAAAATATATATTTTCTTGAATGTTTTATACACACTGTTTTTCTCTCAAATCGCTCGGAATAACCAAAGACCGCGAAAATGACAACTTTAGAAAAAATAACGGTACTGTTTCGTAACGGCATCAGTTTGCCCTACCCGCATCATAGCAATTCAGCAGGACCACCAGCATCATAGCATATTAGCAGGACCACTTGACCAGGGGTGTGTACATCGTGGTTAAACTTCCCCGTGCTCGAATCGTCATACCTTTTGGATGGGTGAGTGTCGGCCACCACAACAGATGGAACATAACCAAAATGTAACAAAATAAAAACGATATTTATATAAACTTGCAAGCACACACATAGTCACATATATGTATTCATGTAACTCAATGTGATCGTCCATAAATTCATACTATTCTAGTCTATATGAGATGGCACCAACAAGCTTTTAGCTTACTGCCAAATCATATTATTCTCATTTATTATTACTTAAAGGTACTCAATCCGAATTAACGATCGCAGAATACTATTTTCTTGGCTTCGGGGTGAAAAATATTTTATTCGAGTCGAGGAACCCACCCATCAAAGCTCAGAGTGATCAGATATCGATTTTTGAAATCTATTATTTTAGTTTAAGTGGCCCAGTAAACAGCAGACGAGAATACTTTATCTGACCAAATTGCGGATGAAGATGGATAACTCTAAAATCAAGTGGCTTTTTTGTGTCAGATATTTGACAAACCGGCAAAATTTCGTTGAACAATAAGTTGATAAATAACAGGTTTTTGTCAATTTTCTGCTATAGTTGACTCTGGTTAGCATTATTTTTGAGCAATTAATCGATTCTGACAACTGAAGCGTCATTTTAAAAAATGTTGTTGTTGGAATCTGATGATATGGGGACCATCGAATCGGATTGAGTACCTTTCAATATCAACGATACTCGGAGGGCAGACCGAAACAATATTATAAATTTGACTATATCCGACAGTTCAACGGTGATTGGCCTGGGCGGTGTCAAGAAGACGACACACGTGGCCATGACATCGCCCGGATAACATTGCTAATATATTGTACCTATATATTATCATACTGATCTGTTATATGTAATATCAATTAGTTAGATAGTTAGTTAGTCATTCTTGGATGTGCAAGGTGAATTGTATATGTTCATTGCGAATAAATGTATTTTAAACCAAACTATCCTTGGTAACAGGTAGTTGGTGGTGACACATAGCATAGAACAGGAGATCCGAAAGAATGAAATAGTTCCTCTTGATAAATTTTATAAATTTGTAGCAATACATGTGGCAAGAATAATTCTAAGGTTGTCCTTATTCGAGTAGTACATGTGTTGACTAACATTTCATTGCTAATCCTTGGTCCTATATTATTCTGCAGGATAGATTTCTTCGAATCTCTGGTGGCTGCATGGTTGGTCTTCATCTTGACTTTCATTTTCGGAAGTAGCTTATGGACTCTTCCGGTGAGTAACACAAACTATAATTACCTGTATATATATAGCTATTTTAGGCAACATGGCTACTTATCGGAGCGTTGCGCATAGCTTAGCGCAGATAAGGATAGGCACTGGAACGAGTCCATTCAAGGGGCCTCTTGCGTGACGTCATTTTATCCTATTTAAATTAAATTTTTAATGAAAGTGTCAATGATACTGTAGCTCAACTTGGAGAGGGGGTAATATCATACAGTTTAGTCAACGGAGCGATAAGGAATGCGGAAATTATAATTTTTAAGTAATACCAGAGGTAAATCCGAAGGGCCCATGTGAAGTTTGGGATCAATTGGATAAATGTTGGCTGTCGGGCATGTCGAAGTATTTAGTGATGCAAAGAGTAAAATCCAAGATGACTGCGGCAGCCATATTTTGATCGAATATCGTTCAAATTCGATAGCTCCCATCTTGAAGTGATGCCAAACGTGCCTGCATATTTTCAAAACATTTAACAAATAAAACTTATTGTGGGCCGCAGGGTGTGCCGTTCGATTTAAATGTGAAATCCAATAAGGTCTTTTAACAGAACTCGGAAAAAATGGTAAGCTCCCATCTAGAGGTCACCCGGAGGATCCATATGAAGTTTGGTGACTATCGGATAAGGGGTGTGGCCTATATAGGGTGTGCCAAAGCAAATTGTTTACAGACGCACGGGCGACTGACGCCAACTCATCATGGCAATAAATCAAATTTGACTTTATCAAGTTCAGCTTTAATAAACCCAGCAAATTGGGAGTTTGCCATATGTTCAAAAATATGCTTTTTGTTATTAAAGAGATAAATTTTGATAGGACGAAACGTAGAGTGAAATAGCTGAACGTGCCTTGCCGAAAATTTGAACCCGCTACATTCTGACTCGATACTGTATGACTATAGTGCGCTCTGATAGATGTTGCGTTGAACCGTGACGTGACGTCGAGAAGTCCGACGCCAAAATCTTGAACACGTGACGTGTGATTTCGCATGTAAAACATCACGATGGTTACCATTCGTCAAACCTCGTCAGATTGCGTACCGTTTCAGACTCGACTTTAGTACAACGCCATGATTGGTTCGAACTAAATCGCAATATTTTTAGCTGGGTGACTGGGTCAAGGGCAGGCGCGCATTTTGAATTTAGTTGTATTTCGTCGATTCGTGGGAATTAGCCATGCCCGTTTAGTTGGTTAGAATCTCACTTTCCGGATTTGAAGGTTTCGTCCATACAGCAAGATAGATATAACAAAACATAAGCAATTGTGTCATCCCGTCATAATTTGGCACACTTCTGTAAGATTCGTACAATATTTATTTCCTCGGAATTTTGTTCGGAGCACTATATTATGATCATCATGTCCGTTCATGCGTCCGTCCGTATATCCATCCGGATCATAACTTTGACAATATATTAATCAGAATTCCATGGGATTTGGTTTGTAGTTCATATTACAGAACGCGCAGGTCAAGTTTGAATTTGGTCATGGCCGGATGGTTTTTATTATGCTCCTTTTTTACTTAGAGTCCTGATATTAACTTATAAGTGGCGCCCTATTCGTGAATTAAAATAACATATCAATTCAAACAATCAATTTGAAGGGAAAAATCATTATCCTTTATAACCAATGTGTGCTATAGTATTATAGACACGTATAAACACGTGTTTATCCTCACAATATGAGAGATATGTTGGAATTACGTTAAACAAAAGTGGTTTAAAACAAAACAACAACCCTTGTTTCATGTAGGTAGACAGGAATATTTTTTTAAAACACGCTACATTATCCAGACTATGAACCCAACTAGGATGTGCGCTCAGTCTACCATCTGAAATCATGACTGTCTGCAAGAAAAGAAGAATCAGTATTGAGTATTTTATGTCTGCCATGTTGTTGAAAACGTGGTTGAATAATATTTATGTTGTTGTATGTTGTTTTGGTTCTTTATCCGATAAAAATATAGTCCTGCAAATGACTGCCAAAAAAAAAAAAATATGCAATGAAAAATGCTTTATTTATTTTCTCGCAGACCGTCATGATTTCAGATGGTAGACTGAGCGCATACCCTAGTTGGGTTCATAGTATATAAATAATGCAGTGTGTTTGTTTGTTTGTTTGTTTTTATATTTTCTGTCAAATATCGACCTACATGAAAAAAATTTGGGTTTTTTAAAACCACATTTTTTTTTACATAATTCGAACATGTCTCTCACATTGTGAGGGTAAACACGTGTTATAATACTATAGCATACATTGGTTATAAAGAATAATGATTTTCCCCTTCAAACTGATTGTTTGAAATTGAGATTTTATGAAAATTTACAAATGGGGGCGCCTTCTTAAGCATTGTGCAATAGAATTTCTTGATAGTTGGTGTACAGTTCTTTTGAGAAGACACATGTCAAGTTAAAATTTGGTCACAGTCCGATAATATTTTCGTAGCAGTTATGCCCATTTTCGACTTAGAATTCACAATTTTTGGGTCGTCCGGGTGATAACTTGAGCAACATTAAACGACGTAATTTCTTGATATTTGGTCACAATTGGGAGGACACGGGTCAAGATTGAATTTGGTAACTGTCCGATTATTTTTGACAGAGTTATTCTACTTTTGAAATATCAAATTCGAAAATGGTCATGATCCGGTGATTTTTTTATGGAGTCATGTACATCCCCTTATCGAATTATAATTCACAATTTTGGATTGTCCGGATGATAACTTGACCAACGTTTAACACAATTTCTTGATTTATGGTAAATAGTTCACAGTGCAGAAAACAAGTTCTCCTTTGAGAATTATCGGCCGTTTTCAAGTTTCTAAACGGAAGTGGGACAAACGCTCTTTATTGTAACCATATCAGAATTATACTGACCATGCATGAGCGCTCTTTATTTATTCATTTCCTAGGTTCTATATGACTTGAATAAGTCTTTATGTTGCATTTAAAGCCTTATCGAAGTATTTAGCATATCATATCGACCTACCGGATCACACTATTGTAACATAATGGCTGTATATGTAACAACATGGGCCGATGTCCAGCGGTGATTTACGAATGAAAAATTGATCGAACAAATGATTATTTCTTTATTTGATCTATTGACATGTGACACGTATTGTACACATATAATATACAGCAACATCTATTTGGAGACCAGCAAGACATAGTGTGTTATACATGGTGAACATTCATACGTCGTGAGGACACGGTGTATGGACGGAAGTGAACTCTGGTTTTCGGTAATCGGTTTGCTCGCCTCGGTCTGACTACCGTACGTATATTTTTGTCTTTCCCTCCAATTGTGTAAAAATCCCATCCCGGGTGCCAATCTGCCTCAATGAGGGCTATGTTCCGCTACATTTTCGTACTAATTTCGTTTCAGTGCCGTGTGTAGTTCTCTCGTAAATCAAGTTTAAACCTCCTATTTTCGTGCTAAAAACACGTCACGTTTGCGATAAAAAAGCACATTTTTCAAACTATACCACGTATTATTTTATAAAACACTAATATAGCACATTTTTGGCACCAGCTTGAGGGCTAAATTATTTGATCAATTGGGGGGGGAGGTACAACCACATCCATGTTCATGCATGGCCATTATATGTATTTCGGTTCAGAACACCATGCCACTCCATATAAAACTCTAATATAGCACATTTTTGGCACCAGCTTGAGGGCTAAATTAAAAGATTTATATGTTGAAACAAAGATTGCAGATTACGACCGTAATATGAGTTCAATTATGCCCACATGTGTTTGTTATTGGTGGTCTATAATCTATTTTGATACTAGCGATTCAATTTTCACTCCAATATACAAAAATGTTTAAGTGTAAGACATTTTGCATGGTGTAATCGAATGTTTACCGTGCGTTCAATACAAATAATTAAAAAATTACCGTGCGTTCAATGTTTTTTGTGTCAGATATTACCGTGCGTTCAATTCTGTTGGAGCACCACGCTTTGAAATCGGGCTCGTATTTCGAGAAGAAACGGGGGACAAACGCTAAGCGTGGCTTTCAATGGGATATTAAGGCATCCGAAACATGTCTTTGTTATAAAATAAGACGTAGTATAGTTTGAAAAATGTGCTTTTGATCGCAAACGTGACGTGTTTTAACACGAAAAGAGGAGGTTTAAACTTGATTTACGAGAGAACTACACACGGCACCGAAACGAAATTAGTACGAAAATGTAGCGGAACATACCCCTCAACGAGGCAGATTGGCACCCGGGCTTTTTACACAATTTGAGGGAAAGACGAAAATATACGCACGGTAGTCAGTCCGAGGCGAGCGACTTATATTTATGTCCGATTACCGCACTCCAGAGTTCACTTCCGTCCACACACAGTGAAGGAGCGATACTCCAATTTCAGGTCTCACCCCGAGTTCCCAATTCATCCATGGTTTTATATCATCCTTGGAATGCCTCGCTGAAACTCGTTAACATACTACTGCGATGGACAAGGCAGAGGTAAGAGGAAGGCTGTTTGTAATAAGACATTCCAACTGACCAACTATCTGTGAAGTTAACTGTACACGGACATTTGTAAGGTTAAAAATAGATAGATACTCAGTCTAAGAAATATCGAAGGTAAATTCCGTGCGATCAGGGATGTTACTGGTAGGTAGGGGTATAGTATGTATCAATATGACAAAAGTTAGCATTACTGAGTATACTATGAGGCTTCAAATCGCCAAGTACCTTTAACCCTTTCATGACGGCAGCTGTGTTGGTGCTGCATTAAACATGTGCCAGCGCATTCTCTTATATATGCGAGTCCCCTCAAGGTAAATATTGTTAGGCCAATGTATTATCTTCATATAGCCTCGCATATATAAGAGAATGCATTGGCACAGGGTTTACGCAAAATTTCACGAAGCTCCAGTCATGGAAGAGTTTAACGCAATATATGCGTTTCGTGAGGGTGTCATGCCTCCCCTTTATTCCCGAATACCAGTTGACAGAGGGGGTGAACATTAAATATGAATGTTAACAGGGGGGTACTGAATAAGAATATATGTAACGAAGGACATAAAGTTCAACTTCAATACCATCTTACTGTACCATGCTAAGAGAAAAAACTCATAGCTACACATCAATCTATTTTCCAGTACTGTGATGCCAGGATGCGACGCTGTTTATCTGTGAATGGATGCGCGCCCGATTAACAGATTCATGATTCCATATATGGAGCTTTTGAATATTCATGAATTCCATATATGGAATCATAAATATTCAGAAGTTCCATATTTGGAATGCACCTCCAGAACTTTGACCTGTATCACTTAAATCGCGGAACCGTGGCTGCATAGATGAATCCAATATGGCCGCGATTCAGTTATCTCGCTTATATATAGTGGATATTTTCACATACATGTATAATAGAAGTGAAACCGGGTATCTTTATTTTATTCACAGCGTATTATAATACTGAAGGAAAACGATATATTTTTTTACATTCTCTCGTTTTTTAACAAAACATATCATTATCTCTGATAAACAGATTCCTCTTGTGGGGAACGGCTTGCAGTTGAAGAACATATTACTCCCGATGGTCGCCACGATGACGGCTATCAGATGCGCTAGAGTGATCACAGCGATCGTCAAGAAAACTGATAGAAAGGCAAGTTATCTCGATGAAAGGAATCTTATCCGCGCAGGAAAAATTGTGTAAACCCTTCTTTGTATAAAGTGTCATTTTCCATTGGCCCTATTCTTGTGGCAAAAGCAAGTATCACCACTAATGTCTTCTAATGTTATGTTGTCCTGTTATTTTTCTAGGATATTGGTGGGTCCTAATAAGTTGCTATGGTGTGATGATGCTGTTAATTTTCTAGGATATTGGTGGGTCCTACTAAGTTGCTATGGTGTTGCTGCTGTTAATTTTCTAGGATATTGGTGGGTCCTTCTAAGTTGATATGGTGTTGATGCTGTTATTTTTCTAGGATATTGGTGGGTCCTACTAAGTTTCTATGGTGTTGCTGCTGTTAATTTTCTAGGATATTGGTGGGTCCTACTAAGTTGCCATAGTGTTGATGCTGTTATTTTCTAGGATATTGGTGGGTCCTACTAAGTTTCTATGGTGTTGGTGCTGTTAATTTTCTAGGATATTGGTGGATCCTACTAAGTTGCTATGGTGTTGATGCTGTTATTTTTCTAGGATATTGGTGGATCCTACTAAGTTGCTATGGTGTTGATGCTGTTAATTTTCTAGGATATTGGTGGGTCATACTAAGTTGTCATGGTGTTGATGCTGTTATTTTCTAGGATATTGTGGGTCCTTCTAAGTTGCTATGGTGTTGATGCTGTTATTTTTCTAGGATATTGGTGGATCCTACTAAGTTGCTATGGTGTGTTGATGCTGTTAATTTTCTAGGATATTGGTGGGTCCTACTAAGTTGCCATGGTGTTGATGCTGTTATTTTCTAGGATATTGGTGGATCCTAATAAGTTGCTATGGTGTGTTGATGCTGTTAATTTTCTAGGATATTGGTGGATCCTACTAAGTTGCTATGGTGTGTTGATGCTGTTAATTTTCTAGGATATTGGTGGATCCTACTAAGTTGCTATGGTGTGTTGATGCTGTTAATTTTCTAGGATATTGGTGGGTCATACTAATTCGCCATGGTGTTGATGCTGTTATTTTCTAGGATATTGGTGAATCCTACTAAGTTGCTATGGTGTGTTGATGCTGTTATTTTTCTATGATATTGGTGGGACTTACTAAGTTGCCATGGTGTTGATGCTGTTATTTTCTAGGATATTGTGGGTCCTTCTAAGTTGCTATGGTGTTGATGCTGTTATTTTTATAGGATATTGGTGGGTCATACTAAGTTGCCATGGTGTTGATGCTGTTATTTTCTAGGATATTGGTGGGTCCTTCTAAGTTGCTATGGTGTTGATGCTGTTATTTTTCTAGGATATTGGTGGATCCTACTAGGTTGCTATGGTGTGTTGATGCTGTTAATTTTCTAGGATATTGGTGGGTCCTACTAAGTTGCCATGGTTTTGATGCTGTTATTTTTCTAGGATATTGGTGGATCCTACTAAGTTGCTATGGTGTTGATGCTGTTAATTTTCTAGGATATTGGTGGGTCATACTAAGTTGCCATGGTGTTGATGCTGTTATTTTCTAGGATATTGGTGGGTCCTTCTAAGTTGCTATGGTGTTGATGCTGTTATTTTTCTAGGATATTGGTGGATCCTACTAAGTTGCTATGGTGTTAATGCTGTTAATTTTCTAGGATATTGGTGGGTCATACTAAGTTGCCATGGTTTTGATGCTGTTAATTTTCTAGGATATTGGTGGATCCTACTAAGTTGCTATGGTGTGTTGATGCTGTTAATTTTCTAGGATATTGGTGGGTCCTACTAAGTTGCCATGGTTTTGATGCTGTTATTTTTCTAGGATATTAGTGGGACCTACTAAGTTTCTATGGTGTTGAAGCTGTTAATTTTCTAGGATATTGGTGGGTCCTACTACGTTGCTATGGTGTTGATGCTGTTATTATTTTTTTTTTATCAAATTTTCATTATTGCGACCGTTGGATAATCTCACCCCTGACCAAGTGATCCCGCTAATGTGCTATGATGCGGTTGGGTCCTGAATTGCTATGATGCGGGTAGGGCAAACTGATGCTGTTAACAACAAATACAGTTATATTTTTTTAATTTATCTTTCGCGGTGTTCAGATAATCTGAATATATACAGGAAAAGCCATTATGCGTATCAAACATTCAAAAACATAATATAAGCGAAATATTTGTAATACTGGTTGTATTAGTTGTTGAAAATCGACAATAATCAAGATGTTTATTTACGTCGTTTTAGAAACACCAGCGAAGGCATTATTATATTTTTCAAAAATATATATGTTCTTGAATGGTTCATATATACACACTGGATAGTTCTCAAATTGCTCGGATTAACCAAACACTGTGAAAAGTACAACTTTAGAAAATATAACGGTATTTTTTCGTAACGGCATCAGTTTGCCCTACCCGCATCATAGCAATTCAGCAGGACGCAACCGCGTTACAGCATATTAACAGGATCACTTGATCAGGGGTGAATCTGAACGAATCGATGAAAATCATTAATCTGTAAAAGACATTCAAAAACTGATATATTGTAAATTGTTTTAATAATGGGTGTGTTGGTTGTTGCTAAGAGACCATTGTCAAGATGGCAATGAAAATTCCAAGAGACCATTGCCAAGATGGCTGTAGATGGAAATTCTAAGAGACCATTGCCAAGATGGCTGTAGATGGAAATTCTAAGAGACCATTGCCAAGATGGCTGTAGATGGAAATTCTAAGAAACCATTGCCAAGATATAGATGGAAGTCTAAGATTGACACTCCTGCCAGCAAAAATTGTCTATATATATATATAGCACGCTCCTTGCGGGCTCATTATCAAGAAACCATTGAAAGCATGGCCAGTAATCGAATTTTTTATTTTTTCCAGATTGAATTGGGAGATTTGATTAAGGCCTTCGTCTCATTGTTTCTCCTCGCGGGATTGCCGTGGATATATCTGGATGACAGTATGACGGGGCACACATACCTCGCGACCTTTGCTATATGTCTGCCTGTCACCAAGCTCACCATGCGATTAGTGGTATGTTATCCGACTCATACATATATATATAGCATTATACCGGATATGGTACAATGATGTTTCCACTGTTATGCTGTGATAACATCGATGTGCTATATACATGTATGCCTGTGTATAGAACGGTTTTACCATTAAACTATAGTGTGTGCTTGTTTGGTGAACCACCTTTATGAATGAGCACCCATGCAATAATTATGTGAACTGGAAGAATGTGGAAATCAACTTTCATTGTCGAAACTTTCATGGGCCTTATATGGGGCGAGATGGACCTGGCCGAAAGTTCATTGACCAAATTTAATGTTCACATTTCGACGACCTTGAGATTTTGTCCGACAAGCAAATGTCGAAAATATATGTCGGTAAAGATTGTTGACATAAATGCATGCCAAGAACGGTTGGATCCCTCCTATATATAGCCCCACCCTTTTAAATGCATGCTGCTACGTCGCTGATCTTCTGTTTTGGCTTAGCGTATCATTCCTTGAAAATGTGAACTCTGTAGATCCCTCATAGCGCTATCACTTAAACAAGCAGCTACATCCTGGAAATGTGAACAGTATTGCTCTCTTGGTTAGTGAATCGAGACATGGAAATTTGAAGTCTCCATATACCTATTATATCTCTAGATATTATTCAAGAACCATTCCAACCCCCTAGACTTAAAATTGCATGTATACCCCTGTATACCAATTTGTTGGAAATGAGCCCCCCCATGTGGGAAATTCTTCGAGAAATCGCCGGTTCCACACTATCGCAATTTTAAATCCTGTTCAGCGGTTTGTCACTTTGTTCCACGTTCCATTTCATTAAGCGCCAAATATGATGGCGTTATAGGGTATACGAAACTACTATCCGAGATGTCCATCATATTTTTATTTAAAATTTGAGCTTGGCGGTTAGGTTGTCGGTCATCTAAAAGTTAAACAAATCTTAATATAAAATGTTCAAAACCGCCAAGCTCGACTATGAGAGTGATAAATGATAATCATTAAACATGTTTCGAATTAAAAAAAACTTGGTACAACTGGTGTTTAAAAAGAGAAATCGGCCAAAAATCGACAAGAAATCTGCGTAAAAGGCGATGTTTTGATTTTGTGACCACGCCCCCTATTAACCGAAACATTACTGCCAATATAAATTGGCCATATAAGTAATTGGCTGGTGCTATTCCATCATCATTCACGCGAAAACAGCGTTTAAAAGGCTTTTAAAAATTTCAAACTGCCAAGCTTGTCATTTAGTCACCTCCCTCAAAAACTGCCAAGCTTGCATTTTAGCCACTCTCCAAAAATATACTATATTCGTCGTTATGTTCTCCATCGCCCCTCATGTCGTGGTTAATTTCACAAAATATTATACGGATGTATAAGAAACAGCATTGCATCCACAGTTACGACGCTCATATACATGTACCTTACATGGACGCTCATATACATGTACATTACAGGTTATGAAGATCACTCGCTCATATACATGTACCTTACAGGTTCTGAAGATCTCTCGTTCATATACATGTACCTTACAGGTTCTGAAGATCACTCGCTCATATACATGTACATTACAGGTTCTGAAGATCACTCGCTCTGGAATGTGTTTCTTCGACAGAAGCTTCGTTGGTCCCGTTTTCGTCTTGTTGATGAGATTATCGGGAATATGTTCTCCCGTCTCTGCATTAACCATAGCAACGGTATGTTCATTGTTTACGCAAATCTTTGTCCTATATATCTTTCTACAAGCACAATAAAAATACATTGGCGCCCACACAACGTTCGAGCATCAAGATGACGCAGTGTAATCACTTGAATGCATGCGGTTCGGTCGAAAATCAGGTTCTCGGTAGTTATATGTCCGTTCTCGGTGTGTATTTTGTCTATGCTATCGAAAGTCGAATCAGTATATATGGAGTGTATTTCATAAAATAGTTCCTATTTGATGTTGAATTGTGTGAACATGATTAACGCCATCCAATTATAAAAGTAGCGAAAACTTGTTTTCTGCAGAGACGCCGATAAAAGAAGATAAATGTGGCCACACACTATAGTGTATAATTAAGAGAGGTAAAGTTGCACAATTCCAGAAATGGGGACCGGTTGAAATCCATGTATTTTTGTTTTAAATGACGAAAAAATTCTAAATATGTTTGTTCATAAATATACTACAATAATCAAAGATTAAGTATAATGTGATAAGTAATAAATTTGTCATTCCCAAAAAGATGCATTTGAACGTCAAAACAAAACAAAAAGTTTGAGACGAAAATACTCACTGGTAAGAATATCAAATAGCCAACAGGAGGTATCAACATGTAGCTAATACTCCCATGCAGTGACAACGCGTAGCGGATTTCCTAGTTTCAAACCTAAAACCACAGAAATTTGAACTTAATATATGTAAACAAACCACCCAAAAAGACATCCATTTGCAAGAACTATTTCAGAAAACTATGGAGCACCACTTTACTATCAATAATACATGTATGCAAAAATGTACAGTCCCAAATACCATGCACAGCGAAATAGCTTATCATACTTCCTGTTTACCTTTCTTTGTGAGTTTCGATTTCGGCTGGAAACAAACAAGAAATTCCCTTTTCAATCTTCAGCTGGGGTCCTCATAAAAGCCGAACATAACCGAACACAAGTCCAAATAATGGGAAATATAACAAATAAAGTTCATAGTCATTTGTATTCATGTTCAGACTATTACCATACGAAGTTTGGTGGAGTTTGGGCCACTAATAAGTGTTTTATTTGATGTTTTGTAAAAAGCGTTTTGTGTTCGGCATAGAAAAGCCGAACACAAGCTGAAATTAACCATTATTTGTCATGGCGCTGAGAGGGGCTCCCCGCTTGAGAATGTAGATGGAGAAGCTTGGAATGTCCTTCTCATCATGTTCATTTCATCAATAAAATGTCGACCCATGCACGCATGTTGATTTCAACGAATCTCGGCAAACAACGTCGTGAAAAAACCTGAATGTATATTCTGTTTTGTTCATAATTATGTGTTCATTTTTTATTCAAGAAAATATTGTAGGATATCCAGGGGTGTCTGGAAAAGTTTTGCAGACACGAGGTTCAAAAAAATAACTTCCGACCTCAAGGTACCCACCACCCCCCTACATGCAAAAAAAAAAAATTTCCTCGGCAATATTTGGGATCCACCAACCCCCCCTCCCCCATCACTTGTTTGACACTTTTAAATGCTTTTTTACAATTTTTTTTAATGGGAATACCATACCAAATGTATTCCTTGTTCACTCTTGTTCCCAATCCTGTTCCACTATCTATTTTACAAGTCACTAAATCGACTAAATATATGTGCCATCCTATCATACCATTTAGTCTTCACCATTATTATTGACTATTGATAAAATAAATGGCGTGAAACAATTCTATCCCAATCTGCTTCAATTATATTAATATAGGTAAGGTACTTTATTCTCTGAAACAAACTATGCACAAACCTGCCTAAACACCAAATCTAACCCCATGCAACATAATTTTGTGGGTGGTCCATGGGTATTGTGTAGCAATGTGGTGACTGATCGGGGATCCAGAGCCAGTCAGAATGCTAGAAACTATGGTTTGATGTATGGAAGGATGAGATAGCACTACATGGGTTACAGTTTGTGTAGTGCGCATGTCTAATCGTTCTACGGGGCTAAAGCCATATTATACCAATTGCATTCCATGACAATGACAACTGAGTCAGGCATATGCTTTTATTGTTAATTTAAAAAGAAAATTATATGGCCACTTAAAAATATAAAAGAAAACGTTAAGAAACCTTATGAAACCTATCAGTTATCACTTCGAATCTTGTATCTTTTGCAGCCAAATATAACTTACTCAATAAAACCTTTGCTCTTAGTGGCTCATATTTGAATTTTCATCTGCCCACAATCTTCCCATGAATGCTGACCAAGATGTTGAGTTTTAATGAGGTAAATTGTCCAATTAAACCTGAAACAGGTTTGACGCGTTGGCATGCAGGAACTCCATGCATAGAAAGGTACATCATACATGGCCTGGCTGTAATCTTATTATTATAATTATGGTATAACAATATACTAGAATTTATGTTTAATCATTGAGTCCAACGACTGATAACGACATACCTATCACATTGACACGATCATGCCGACATAATACTCCTTTAGTCCCATATAACAATTAGCCCGTGTTCAGTTTTATAGGCAAACATACTTTATCAGGTGATTTAGCAAACACAAACTTGGCTACTTCGAGTTATGTCTGCCAGAAAGCCTCATTTGAATCGGTGTTGGAGCCTCAAACCATATATAGACCCCCCTACATGGATCTAAATGTGTTCTAAATGATATATATGTATGCCGTCTTCCGGACATATATACTCCTTCGATTCCACACTCAATGCACAACTTTCATAACAAAGTCAAAATCCATTGCTTATGAAAGTTGGTGAGTCGTGGGAACACTTTATTTCACTAAGAAGTGTATTACCACCCCCCCCCCCCCGCTTCGACATGTATACACGCATGGGTGTAGCCAGTTTGCTTTAAGGCGGATTCGTCAGCTGATAGCAACTGCATAATTGATGCGGGAGCCCAATGGATGGGTAAATATCCAATATGACGGACGCCTCACGCACCAACACCTTCATAAATCTTGATGACGAACATTATGAATAATTAACTTTCATTTCCCTTATATAAGCTATAATCGAACCACTGCACGGGTAGTTCGTGTGCGCCATATGGATATACTATGCAAGTATTGTCTAAGTGGATTAATACCAATTGTTTAGTACGAAAGGTTCTGGTCCTCTGGACGATTCTTCAGTTCGAGGGTATTCGGGGCACAACATTAATATTTAAAATAGCACCCATTCAAACCATGATTGAACGTTCGACTCTACAACCCGTGCACTTCCACGACAAATTCAACAACCTTACTTATATTCACACTCAACCTGATGACAAATTAATTTTTGCACCATTTTCCAATGTTATGGTAGAACGCATGGAAGTTTCGTCTGTACAATAGCAAAGCAAGTGTGGGTTTGTGTGCGACGTCATATGTGTGGGAAGCCAAATTCACATTTAATATATAGCTCATTACGCTTAGGCATAATTCCATTACGCTTAAGCATAATGCATTAACGCTTAACGTAATGCTATTATTCTTAAGCGTAATTGCATCACTCACGACTCCATTATGCTTAAGTGTTTGCCATTACGATTAAGCGTAAAATGTTTTCATAGCCTAACCACCTTACATATAATGGTATCATCTAAGGTAAATTTATGTAAAGCTACAAACATCAGTAAAAAATGGCCGCATCCATTTCAGCTCCAAGGGAGTTTTGAGATATGTGAATTAAATGTGAATTTTGCCTCCCAAACATATGACGTCATTTCGACAAACGTCATAAGAAATAGTGTCTACTTGAGTGCAAATACGGCATTTTGGGACCATGTTCGATATCGTGTTTTCTTTGACCAATCGGCATGAAAGTTGGTACGTCATTTTCTGCGACAGATTATATGCCGTGGTCCAAATTTGGGCTACATTGGACGCATGTTTGAAAAGTTATAAATACGTCAAAATCGTGACCGAGTTATACACACACACAGACACCCAGATACACAGACGACGGGTTTTATATATATATATTCTTGATTAGTTGTCGTCTGCCTATATTTCATGAACATCCCTCAAAATGAATAATAGAGTATCCAAACAGTGATCCAAATACTACATTTATGACTATTAGGATAATCAATTTAGTCAAGAAAGGATTAAGGGAATGAAAGATAACCCCCGGCAGCTAAATTCATAATAAATTATATTCACCTGAATGTCTGTCTTCTCTCAATATCGATAACATGTAATGACAATGTTTAGAAATTAGTTGTGCTTCGACATCCAATCATTATTCCAAGCAAATATGGCGGCTCAACATACTTTACCATTTATTTACAGGTGTTTTCAGCAGTGGACATGGCTGTGTTCTTCGTCATGATTCTGACAGACTTGTGTAATGTTCTGGATGTTCAACTATTCATTTTGAAGAAAAAACATCATACATAGTCCACGTGCATAATAAATGTATTCACACCTGTCAAGTGGTCCTGCTAATGTTCTATGATGATGGTGTGGTCCTGTTGAATTGCTACGATGCTGCTAGGGCAAAATGGTGCTGACAAGGCAAAATACCGTTATTTTTTATAAAGTTGTCATTTTCGCGGTGTTTGGATAATCTGAACATATCCAGGAAAAGCCATTATGTGTATCAAACATTCAAAAACACACATAGTGTGGTAACGCTTCCAGTAACGAGGAGTAATGGGCTCCGATGTATTGTGTCATATAATCCGAAGATTATTCTCAGCACGTGATTAGCATCGTATCATAAATCAATGAATAAATACAGACTGGACGATACTTTGCACATTCAGCTTTGATGTTATACATTACCATCTATTAATATCATTATTATATTGTTCAATACACAATATACAATTTTATGTTATTATGTATGCATACTATACTTTACTATATAAAGATGTTTTGGGATTAAACTTATCTATCTATCTACCCAAACTTTAACTCCGATTGCAAAGTTAGCATATCATTCCAGCCTGTTCTTGGGAAAATAAGCTCTATGCGGGCTTATTCTGAATGTCGCGCTTTAGGCCCATATAGAGCCTATTTGAGGAAAATACGCTCCATGTGGCCGTAAAATGTGTCGTTCAAAATAAGGCCATGTAGAGCTTATTTCGATACGAAATAGGCTCATAATTATATGGGTATTATTTAATTGACTTTTTTTCATCGATACGACTTACCAGATGAACGCTCTTTATAATGTGTGTTCACTGCGACCCGCGCCATTCAACGGAATAGCCCATTTAAATTCAGAATGAAATAATTCTAATATGAACCTATGTGAATATTTAGGTCCTCTATGAATCTATCTGCAGGAGTATATGTTGATAATTCAATGAGTATGGTAAATGAGGGCTAAAATATTTCCACAACAACTTCATAAAAATCCATGGAAATGATTCAGGCTGCCCTCTGTGATCCAACATCAAGTCGATATCGGATTATATGTGCGTATGTGATATCAGAGCAGGGGCTTCGATAAGTCAGAAGAGTCCGCAAAATCATCCATAAATAATACGTAGAAACGATCAAGAAGCTTATCATTGAGAACGCGCGCTCTTCAGTATATATCGCTATTGGATGACGGAAGCATATACGCTCTTTATAAGAGGCGACCATTGGAGTTTTTGATAAGCTAACAAACATTAAAACGTCCTCTTTCGAATGTCAATGTCATCAAAATCTCGTATTAATTCTCGTAATCGACGTCCACATCGAGCTCGATCAAATATTTTCGATTATGATTCAAGTTGTGTTCTGTATGTATTACACACCCCTTGTGTCGACTAAGTTTAATCCATGAATGCGATCACAATTGATGCTATATCTATCTTTATTGTGATTTACGTCTGATGGAAAACCGGTAAATATATGTGTATCGCCCGAAGCGGATCGTTGACGCCATATGTACGTCATCCCATTTTTTTTTGGCAATAAAGTCAACGCGAAGTAGTTTCGGTTTGTATAATCCTTCTGATATATATACAACAATATAAATTCAATGGCTGGGATTACGTTGAATACACGTGCCTCGCTTCAACGGGTTTAGAGAACAATTAGTTTCTGGTATAGAAAATCTACAGATTGTTGTTTTGTGATGCCTAATCGGAACTTGCGGTTAATTGCGCATATTTCAGAATCATCTAACAACAGAAAGTATGTTCTCCGTATTTGCGAAAACAACGGTTACAAAGTTATACATTTGATAAGTTGTTGTAAAAGTTTACAACGGTTACATCTTAAATAGTTTTCTCTTTAATTTTCACAAATAATTAACAATATAAGTATATAATAATTAACAATATAAGTATATAATAATTGGACCCCGGCCGGCCCATGTGACCTATAATTATGTCGCTTCATCAATACTAATAAATATCAATTATGTTTGTTTGTCTGGACTGTAGACCACTAAACGGCTGGACCTTCGGAACTGAACATGTGTACGTTCTTTATTGTTGGCATCAACTGAGACTGGACGTAACGTCACATAGCGCCGCGATTAGCGTATGCGAACAAAACGCTCTTTATCAATAAAATATCAGGAATAGAACAGCATGCGCTCAAAGGTTGGGCCATGAAAAACATCTTCATCCAAGCAGCAGAAGATGTCAAAACACTTCAACATCTTCATCCATGCAGCAGAAGATGTCAAAACACTTCAAGTTGTTTCTAATCTTCTTCACCCTGCCAAAGACCGCTACCCCAGAGAGTATACAATAAATATAAATACTATAATGTATAATATAAATATACTAGCAGGTGTGGCATCTTTTGGACGCTCCCTGTCGCCGGTAAATTTACCGGCGTCAGAGAGGTCAAGGCTAGAGCCCGATTTCCCGCCACACTTGACACTAGACCATGAACACAATCAGACGTAACACAAACCAGAGAACACCGATACTTGCCGGCCGGCCAAAGACCAGAACCGAAGAAGGACTTATACAAAAGTGTAAGTATATCTGGTAAATGCGGGCAAGAGTTGTAGCCAGGGTACTACAAATTGGCGCTGTGAGTAAACCGAATTTGCTACCGAAATTCTCGCGTTGACAATGCGTCTGACAGCAATGGCCGTCATTGAGGTCGGGATTTTTCTTAAGTCCCGTTTTTAAATCCGGGGACATCCGTCCCTTGTTGAATCGTTGGTTGATTCCTATATAATATTGGTACTTACCGATACCTTTTCTGCTACATTACAGCAGTTTGGCGCATAATTACTTGCCCGTTATTTCCAGATTTACTTGCAACTTTTTGAGATAGATTTTGTCAAGCAGATCACATTGTGTTGTCCTATTACGTCGTTGTCCTCAATACGTCTTCGTCTACACGTTTTGTTATTGTCCACACGTCGTGAAGGGATTTTCCTTGGATATAATCCGAGTTTCATCCCAGCTTTACATGTTATTTTGTCTGTGGCATTTTTTGTACAATTTTTCAACAATTTTTGCCCTCCAATTGTGCTTTTTTGATTTGGGGTATTTGTGGTGGCCACTTTTTTCGAAATGGCAGCGAATCATTCCGTAAGCTCGGGTTCTGAGGTTGACATTGAACCCGCGGAGCCCCGTGTTCAGATAAATACATGCCATTACGAGGCTCTTTTGGTCTTACCGGGAATTGATCGGCGTAGGGCAAGATCTATTATTTTGCAAAGGGCCCGGGTGGGTAATCTGTCCGAAGACACTTTACGGGCAGTTCGGGAAGTTAAGATCACGAGGGCTTTATTAGCCCTAATAGATTGGTTCCCGCATTCAATTGGGGTTAATGTTGCACGATCCCGCTGCTCATATTCCTGTGATGCAGACAGAGCTGCTGAACATGATCAGCAGCAGCCATCAAATTCTGATAGGGATCGGGGGCAGTTAAAGTTGCTCCCACACCCAAATAACTCGGTTGTTTTGCCATCTCGGGGAGATAGCCGAGTTTCAATCCAAGATGCGCCATTGAGGCGAGCACTTTCATCGGATTCTGAGGGCGACGTTCCCCCGCATTCCAGTAGTGATGCTCGTATCGTGCCGCCCTGGTTACATGCTACCGATTCAGTCCGCCGTAGGAGTGACCAGCTAGATGTCGGACCACCATACGGTGAGCCGCCCCCCTCATATGAGGATTCACGGAGGCACCCAGCCCAAGGTCGAACGCGTCCTAAGTCCCGGGTTCCACTCGGCAATCAGTCAGATGATTTCGCCCAATACGATGGCGATCGTCATACTCGCCACATGTCTCGCGATCCTTACCCCGCCAATTCTAATACCGAGGTTTCGGGGAGGGGGCGTGTGGGGACAAATAGGGCTACAAGCCCAGTTGATTTCGACTTGGAACAGGATTTTGGCAATCTTCGCGTCGATCGTAACTCTCGACCATCACGGGGTCGCGATAGTAGAAATCGTGACCAGACGCACCGACGCGAGAGATCAAATGTGCACCATTCGCATAGTGGTCGGCAACATAGCCCAGTAAGCAGGGCTGTGGAACATCAAGAAAGGCGTCAACGGTCGAATAACGCCCCACCCAGTCCGCGTGGCCAACAAACAGGTGGGCGAAGGGTTAGGGAGATGCATGATTTCAGGGAAGATCTTATACAGGATGGGTTTCCACGTGGACGGTCTCAGTCCCGAGATAATCATTCGAATAGGCGACCTCGATATCGAGATCGAGAAAGGTCGGCTGAGCATAACCGTGATAGATTTCCACGGGGACGGTCGCAGTCCCGTGACAATCATGTAGATGGGCGACCGAGGTTTAGGGATCGAGATAGATCGGGTAATAATGATCATCCAGATAGGTTTCGCCGCAACCGGTCTCCATCCGATGGGGGTGGTGCAAATAGGCGCCTCCGGAATAGGGGTCGCGACGAATATGACGATCGCGAAGATTCGGATTTTGAAGACCGTCCGCCCAGAAGACAGGCCCAATTTGAGGGCCGTCGTGACCGAGAAAATGATGATAATCAGTGGGATCGGGAAAGGGGTCGTCCGGGCCCAGCCTTTCATATGGGCCGGGGCCCTCAAGATATCAGGTCTGGTGATAATGACCGATTAGGTCCAAACAATTATCGGGATGTTAGACCGAGACGGGCTCCGAGAATCCCCAAAACTTTGGAGTATGATGGCAGTCAAAGCTGGCAGCCCTTCCAACTGAAATTTAGACACATGAGGGACTATGAAAGTTGGGATGAACAGGAAAGCATTAATTGTTTGTGCTGGTGCTTACAAGGTAAGGCCAGCGAGTACTTTGCGACAATGTTGAAACAAGACCCTTGGATGTCTTTGCGAAACATTATGCGCAAATTGGAAAAACGATTTGGGATGATTGATTTGCCCGAAACGGCGCAAATACAATTCTTGCAAGCGCAACAGCAAACAGGTCAACAATTGGAAGAATGGGCAGATCATGTGTTAACATTGGCCGTACGTGCCTATGGTAATTTGCCAGAGGAGCACATGTTTGCCCAAGCAATACTGAGATTTTGTCATGGGGGTCTGGATAAGGAGGCAGGCTTGTATGCTGCAAATGCGCGCCCGCGATCAATCGAAAAGGCCATCGATAGCGTTAAATGGTATCAACATACTTCGCTTGCGATTTACGGTCAGAGTAAGGACCCGGATAAAATAACTAGTGATACAAAGGGCAAAACCCAATCGGGTCGCCCTAGATTACAATTAATGCAATCAACAGGAACCATAGTTGCGAGAAACAACGGTTCGGAGCCTCACGAAAGGAGCGAACTTAGTAAACTAAGTTCGAACCTTGAGACTTTGACAACTAGTATGTTAGATAGCATGAAGGGGGTGCAAACTTCAGTGGAGCGCATGACCGAAAACATGGCGACATTGACTCTTAAGCTGTCACGGTCTCCGGAACCGCGTAATGACAGGGGGCGTTCTCCATCACCCCGACGACAGGGCTGCTGGACCTGTGGGTCGTCTTCGCATTACTCACGCGAGTGTCCCACTAAGCGCCCCGGCAATAAAGGCTCAAACCCCAATACGGAAAACGATCAGACCCGAACGTCTACTATACGATCACAAAATGTGCATTTTTCCGATGACGAGTTAAACGACAGCGGGTCGGAGGAGGCCTAGGTGCTTCTCCGGCCAGCCCTGATGTTGAACCTAGCTCAGAGATACCGGTACGGGAATTCCTTCATAAAACGGATTTCCCGGATAGTATAACTATACAGCAATTAACTGAAAAATTGTCTTTTACCGTACCCACAATTCTTGGCAATGTACAATTAGATTCTTTAATAGATACCGGTGCGCAAGTCAGTATAATTGCAGATGAAGTTTTGGCTCTGATCGAGCCAAAGCCTGTTGTGATCAAAACCATTGAGGTCCGTACGGTGGGGCGCGACTTAAACACTTTGCCGGGTAAAGTCGTTGGTCCTTTAAAAATGAAACTGGGAACAAAGTGGTATATCCGAACCTTTTATGTTGCGCCGATAAACACACCAATGATTTTGGGCTTGGATTTCTTAAAGGAATTCGGGGCCCAGTTAGATTTGGAAAATAATCAAATGTATTTAGCAGGGGAACAAGTGCCCATCATGCTTTCAAGTGAAGGACAAATGGCCAAAATGACAGTAACCTTGGGAACTCGTGAAGAGTTCCCGCCACTGTCAATCAAATATGTAACTTGTAAAGTAAGTTCTATTCCGGTCAATTACCTTATAGAACCCTTTGATAGGGGGAAGCTTTTGATACCCCGAACATGGCAGCAAGCCAATAAGGATCCAGTCTTGGTTTTCATAAATCCAACAGAACAGCCCGTAATTTTAAAGGCAGGGTGGGCCATTGGCATAGCTTATGAAAGTGAGGGATTGGAATCTTTTGCAGGGGCCCCGGTTTCTGACATTACGGTGGGAAATGTTGCGGTTTCACGGGAGGTTCTATCTAACAGTAGTATCAATGCCGAACCTCCCGACTCAGAGATGGAACCCCCAAGACATGAACCAGATATGAGTATAAATAGCTCCGACGAGTTACCCGTTCATTTAGTGGATTTGTTTGAGCGCTCTAAAAAGCTGCTCACAGATTTGGAACAAATGAAATTACGGGAATTACTTGTGGAATATAGTGATGTCTTTGCGAAAAATAATGACGACTTGGGCGAATTTTCGGCCATTGAACATACCATTCCGACAGGAGACGCAAAACCCATCAAATGTAGAATGCGTCGTACGCCCGCTTGTTTTGCTGATGAAGAAGAGCAGTTGTTGAAAAACATGCTCAAATCTGGGGTTATTCAACCTAGTGTTTCTGAATGGAGCTCGGCCCCAGTGTTGATACGTAAGCGATGTGGGGCGGTACGGTGGGCATTAGATTTTCGCGGGGTAAACTCGGTCACTACGAAAGATGTTTACCCGTTACCACTAGTCAATGACTGTATACAGACGATTTCTAGGAATAAATGGTGGTCCAAACTGGATTCAAATCAGGCGTACCTTCAGGTCAACATTAGGCCCGAAGACCGTAATAAAACGGCATTTATAACAAAATATGGGCTTTTTGAATGGACCAAAATGAGTTACGGCTTATGTGGTGCGGTTAGTACTTACATGAGAGTTATGGACCTAGTGCTTAAGGGGTTATTATGGGATACTGCCTTGGCATTTATTGACGATGTATCAGTGATGAGTTTAGATGTTCCGTCAATGTTTCGAAATCTGCGAGAGGTCTTAGATCGATTTAGACAATATGGGCTTCGCCTAAAGCCCAAAAAGTGTGTGCTTTTTCAACAGGAAATGGAATTTCTAGGTCGAACAGTTTCGCCCCTAGGGATGGAAATGGGGAGAACAGGCCTCCCGGGTTATACGGGAATGGCCTAGGCTGGGTAATACCAAGGACGTGGAACGTTTTCTGGGATATTGTAACTACCACCGGGTTTTTTGCAAAGATTTCGCTACCTTAGCCGCGCCATTGTATGCGAAAACTGCTAACAACCTTTTTGCGTGGGGCGAAGTAGAAGAAAGGGCTTTTATAGCCCTGAAGCTAGCTTTGAGTACCCCTCCGGTATTAACATTTGCAAATACAGAAGACCCCTTTATCCTCGATACAGATGGGTCGGCAAGAGGGCTCGGTGGGGAATTGATTCAAGTGCAGAATGGCAAGGAAAGGGTAATAGCCTATGGAAGTTGTGGAACTACCCCGGAACAAAAGAAGTACTGTGCAACTCGTCTCGAGCTGCTAGCCGTTGTCAAATTTACCCGGCAATTCAAGTATTGGTTATTAGGCCGCCCGTTTACAATACGTTCAGATCATTCTAGTTTAAGGTGGTTATTGGGTTTTAAAAAACCCGAAGGGCAAATTGCCCGTTGGTTAGAAGAACTGAGCCAGTATGACTTTACGGTCATACATAGGGCGGGGTCTAAACATTTGAATGCCGATATTCTATCTCGAATTCCAGAGGAGGATGAGTGTGGAAATTACCGGGCCGGGGTACCCTTAGAAAACTTACCATGTGCTGGGTGTAAGTACTGTACCAGAGTACATCAAAACTGGGCTCGGTTTTTTGAGGAAGTGGATGATGTAGTTCCACTGCCGCACAAATTTGTCCATAAGACGACACAGGGGAGGTCATGGCCATTAGAACCACCATCACAGGATAAACTGGTTAGCAATGGGACTAACATCAAAACAGTTAGTGACAGGGGGGCTACGACCAGTAGATTAGCCCCAGAAATTAACCCAACGCTAGATGTAAACCAACTGATAGAAATAAGTCAGGGTTTTGAACTAGATTCACCATGGGAAACGTCGCAAGGCGAAAATCTGTTCAACACTCACCTATTGGGAGCAGAAGTCGTGAATGACCCTAGCTCCCAAGCGACTAAAACACTGGATTTGACTAACCCAATGGGAGATCAGTCCCCGGAAGATATTGAAAAACACCAGAAAGATGATTCTGATTTGGCAATAATATACCAGTGGGCCCTGGAAAAAACAGCCCGGGAAATCTGAATTATTTCTAGCTAGTTCCAAAACTAAGCAAATGTGGGCGAGTAAACAGAAATATTCACTACAGGGTGGGTTACTTTATAAAGAAAGAAAAAATGGCGATTTGGTGTTGGTAATCCCATACACCCTGAAAGGCGAGGTTTTAACCTTAAATCACGAACCGCCTACATCTGGTCACCAGGGTATGCAACGAACCCTAGAAAAAGTTAAATCGAAATATTTTTGGATAGGGCTTCGGACCGATGTGGAGAATTATGTGGCTTCTTGCCCGAAGTGCAGTAAATGTAAACGTCCGGTGCGCAAAGCCAAACATGAACTAATTAGTTATCATGCAGGGGCGCCCATGGAAAGGCTTCATATTGACTTTTTAGGGCCGTTGCCTAAAACGGCCAAAGGAAATGAACATGTTTTAATGGTGGCCGACCAATTCACCAAGTGGATTGAGTGTCTGCCCCTGCCTTCGCAAACAGCAGAGATAACAGCGACAACTTTGGTCAACGAAGTTTTTTCACGTTTTGGCTGTCCATTGGAAATCTATAGCGATCGCGGTTCCAACTTTGAAAGCGAACTATTTCAAAATATCTGTCGGGCCTTACAAATAAATAAAACTAGGACCACAGCCTGGAGGCCCAGTTCTAATGGACAAATCGAACGTATGAACCGAACATTGATGGACGCCGTGCGGTGCTACTTGGGTACCAAACAAAATACTTGGGACCTTTACGTCCCACAAATAGCAGGCGCGATACGCTCTTCCGTCAACAGGAGCACGGGCTTTACGCCCAATAAACTCATGTTGGGTCGCGAAGTCTATCAGCCCGCGGATCTAGTGTTTGGACCCCCGCCAAAGCAACCGTGTCATACCACCAGCGAACTGGTGAATTTGCTAGAGAATTCAATGCGAGAGGCACATGAATTTGCCAGACAGAAACTGAGAACGCAACAACGCTACCAAAAGAAGCGATGTGACAAGTCGGCCCGAATGAACAAATATGTACCGGGCGACTTGGTGTATGTTCTGGACTTTGGGACCAAAAAGGGGCAAGCCAAGAAGCTAAACCCTGTCTGGAAGGGCCCGGGGATTATAACCAAAAAGTTCAGCACATTCCTATTTGAGATTCAGTTTTGCACCAAAACCCAGACTGTGAATCATGATCACATAAAACATTGTAAAGATTGGGTCCTACCACCCTGGATTGAGAGACAAAGGGCACTTTCTCAAATACGGGGATCGCCCGTTCCATTGTTTTGTATCTGTCGGGGACCCGAGGAGGGGTTCATGATTCAATGTGCCAAGTGTGCAGACTGGTTTCATGGGGGGTGCATAAAAATTAACAAACAGGAGGCAGAGAAAATTGATAACTATCTTTGCCCGTATTGTATGATTAGCACCTAAATTATGCATTTCGCTTTTCCAGAAAAATAATTGACTTGACGGACAGACATGTCAAGTTCCGAGGAGGAGAAACGGGCTTGGGCCCTAGAAAAGGCCCCTAGGTCGGAGCCCGCACGGGCCTCCGCACCTACGACAAGCCCGTCTGACATTCAGACAGTAGTGTATGTGGGCGGGGCGGTGGTAGAAGGGCCCTTGGAGGCCCAGCTACCCCTGTCGGGCGCCCAAATGGAAGTGGCTAAACGCCCCCACACTTCACCGAAGAGTGGGACGGCATCTACTCCCACTAAAGTGGTAAGGGGTACTCCGGGGAGAGGGATCACCTTGGGATCCCGGGACGATGGACCAGATCCGTACCCCGTAGTAGGGGGCGGTGCTAGGCCCAAAGTGTATGGACTAGAGCCGAACCCAGTCATTGGGGACGGTGCTAGGCCTAAAGTGAAGCCCAAAACATCGGGCAGCACTAGTCCTCCACCTGAGGAAATGGAGCCCTTGGTGGATGTCCCAGTAGAGGGCCCAGTAGGGGGCTCTGCAAGTGAGGGGGACAACGGGGGTGGTTATGCGGGGGTTCGGCCCACCGACACAGGTGATATGCCGCCTCCCCGTGAAACCAGGAAGGCAACAGAGGTTGTTTGCGTGGCTGCTGGGGCCACGGGCCGTCCTCCCACAGGGACAGTCAGTGAGGAAGGTGTTACACCGGGCTGGGCGGAGCCTAGGCCCGGTCGTAAAACCAAACGGGGCAACGATTCCATCTGTAGCCTGTGTGGGGAGTCGGTCCGTGGCATTAGACGTCACTGCGAGCAACACGTGCCGAGGCTTCTGTGGGAACCCTTGGAGCGTCGTTCGGCTGTTACCGTGTCGGTTCAGACGAACGCGCTCCAGGAGTTCGTTAGGCCCCTCGGGTTGAGCCTAGAGGCTATAACGCAGGTGGTGCTAGAGAACGGGGGCCCTCTTCCGTTCCTAGTGAGCCCGCTGATGCGGGCCCACATCCGGAACATGGAGGGGACCTACGATCTCCGGCCAACATCCTTCACTACGGATGGTACCTTGGTGGCCTCTGGGGTCACCAACTTCACCTTCTTGTACCACTGGCGGGTCCTTTTGTGGCTCCGCATGTGGCTGGACGGGCGTGTGGCCCCTGTCGGTCTCCCATCTGGGTATAGTCGCCCAGTAACGCCCGTCCAGGAGGAGGTAGAGTTGGAGGCCCCAGTCCAGGGCCCTGTAGTGGAACACCCGGAGCTTGCTCCAAATGCTGATGGGGGGCTGGAGCCCGAACCTCAAAGGGGTCCGGAGCCCCAGCCTGTTGTTAGGGCTGACCCAAGGGCTATTAGCCCGGTTCGTGAGGCATCACCTGAGGCCTCGGTAAGGGCAAACTCACGTGAGCAGTCACCACCAGAGTTGCTCTTTACATGCATGGGTCAGCCACGTTTTCGGTGGAGCTCGGACGCTCAGCGGGCATCCGAGTACTATTGGGACATGGGGATGCACCTGGACCAGGTCCGGGTGGGGTTTCCCGCGGGCACCCTGGTGCTGCCCGACGATCTGTTGTCGGCAGTTCCGAGGCCTGGGGATCCATATCCTCTAGTGGCCGCAGGTGGCGTGCTGCTGTTTGGGGATTGGCCCGGTAGGGCCGCTCCCATCCATGTACCAACAGTACCACTGAATTTTCGGGTAGCCATGGGCATGAGCCCGGATTTTATAGGAACGGATCTGGGTGAGTTGGAGGACGTGGTCTTTGCCATCACCCAAATGGCTACCCGGTTGGACGCCATAGGTCCTGCTGGTCTGGACAGAACTGCCCCGCCCTCAACCCATCAGTTGCAAAACTGGGCTTTGGGGCAGTTCGCCCGTCTGGCAGGGGCTAATGGATTGCCACTGTATGTGGCCGTCAAGGGTCCTGGTTGCGACCCATTTGGGCTAGATGCCCACAGCGCAGCCAGATCAATTGTCAGGGAGTCGGGCTTTAGGGGCCCGGTAATACTGCAGGATTTTGTGGGCGATGCCACTACAGTTTCAAGTTGGAGTGGAGTATCGCCCAACAATGTATATTTTGCATTGGGGCCCAGCACGACGCGTGCTAATCTGGACCACTATGTGGGTCTGGATAGCATCCCGTTGAGCCGGCTGTTACTGACTTGCAACGTTCCGCAAGTGGCGGGAGGGTTTCATTTCCTCCCATTTAGCGGCATGGGGTCCATAGTGGACCTTGTTGCCCGAATGCGGAACCTTGACCCGGTCAATGTCGTAAGGTGGGCGGCTAGAAATGCTGAACAATTGTTCAGGTTTCAGGCCCCAAACCGGTAGTGGGGGTTGTAAATAAGTACTAGGCTGGGAGTGGCTGTCTCACAGGTTGCAGTTTTCGGAGTCCTCGGTCGATGGATATTTGTTAACTAATTGAATGGTCGAGTGGTTACACAAGTGAACAGGGCTTCGGCCCGCATCTTCACTATGTAGTAACTGTTTGTTTGACCGAGGCTCCTGTTGAGGGTTTCGACCCACACTAAGGTAATACGTCCAGATAGGCAGGCACAAAGACTTGAAATATTGGGGCCCTAAATTCTAGATATGGGAACGAGTTCCCTGTTAGCATTAGTAGAACCATAATGTATTGGGCATGGCCCGGAACTATCAGATATCAAACTAGTATTTAAATTATTGTTTTGGGATAACAATAGAAAAGACAGATCATCTATTGTTCACATAGTGAGTCCAGATATGGTTAACAGAATTTGTTGGTTTCTTAACAAACAGTAAAGTTACTATTGGTTCAAAATTTTGGATCACACAAGACTTTGAGATTTTTTCGGGGAATTAGTAGGGTAGCCTCCTGCCCTCTTTCCACCCTTGCTCGATTCATTACGACACGATTAGGGGTCATGGAGTACACCATAACCCTTCTTGGGGGTATCAGTTATGACTTTTGGATATTGTTGGGCAGGGAATCATTCATACAAGATTGGATTAGTTCTTAAAGGACGTTCGGAGGGCTAGAATAGGGGATTCCCCTATTGCCCGTCCAGTTGTTGGGTTGATCCGTTCCGACGTGAGATAGCCAAGCCACAACTCCAGCACATAGCCTAAACAACCCGCACTACTATTTATCCCACTAGTAAGCCTTGGTAACCCTGGGAGTTAGTCATAATATCTGGTATATACTTGAATGTATGGGAGAGGTGACTCATGCTCTGATCACAGCATAGACCCGAGATACATGTAGTTTCAAGGGCGGGGTTATTGAAGAAGAAAGGAAACATCCCATTAGGAAAGGGTCTATGTAGAAAGATGACATTAGGAAAGAAGAAATTGATTTAATTATATTGGAGGGAAGTGAGCGTATATAGATATACGGGTCAGGGCATGAGCGGCATGGTAGAGAGTGAGGATTAAGGGGAATGGGCTCCGAAGTTAAGCCCAGAAGGCTATTCCCGAGTACAAAGGTTACCAGGCTTACTAGATTCCATGATTATTTATGAGGCCGTACGTGTAGGTATGGCGGTGGGACCTGTGCGGGTCCCGATACGGGACCTTCGTAGGTCCCAATGCTGATTTATGTTTACCCCGGACAGGGGAATTGTACTCCCGTCAAGGACAAGTAGTCCAGGGAGGTTGTATATAGCTAAATCATGTAGATTTTAAATTGTGATATAATTTGTGATATGGACAATTAGTCCAGAAATACGGGTGCTATTTCCTCAGGTGGCAATTAACGCATGGCTCTATTTTTTGGGAGGGCTAGTTATAATTAGTTTCTAGAATGATGAGAGATACCCTTCCCAATCGGTGGAAAACTAATTGGGCAAAAAGCCCTACATGTATCTGGAATTCCTAGGCATAAGGCCTCGTAGGACTTTTTGGCTGGTAGGGGCATAAAGCCCGAAATTAAATTTGGGATCAGATTAGGGGGCAAATATCAAGCCCGAGATATATATGGCAAATTTGGGACTTGGAAACATTTTTGACAGCCCTCCCGGAGCCAATATTTTTTGTAGTCCTGTATTTCACCTGTTATGTTTTGATATAAGTTTATTTTTATATATATTTCTTATATGTCAATTCTAGTCATTTGTGGGGGGTGGACATTTATAGTAGTTGCAAGATATCGAGTATTTGGGGGGTGGACATTTTTAACAGATAAAATTAATTGAAATGAAACCCCAAGCTGGCCCTTGAAAACCCTAGTCCTTAAAGGGGGGCCTTAGTTTGAAAACTGGGGGGATTTGTGGCATCTTTTGGACGCTCCCTGTCGCCGGTAAATTTACCGGCGTCAGAGAGGTCAAGGCTAGAGCCCGATTTCCCGCCACACTTGACACTAGACCATGAACACAATCAGACGTAACACAAACCAGAGAACACCGATACTTGCCGGCCGGCCAAAGACCAGAACCGAAGAAGGACTTATACAAAAGTGTAAGTATATCTGGTAAATGCGGGCAAGAGTTGTAGCCAGGGTACTACACAGGGTTAACCGGCGTTGGTCATGTTAAAGTGATGTGAAACACTCTGCATGTTGTTGATACTCTTGCTCAAAGTGCTACACGTATTCTCATACATTTTGTATCCAATTAGCATCACAAAACATGATTCTTAAAATGGAATATAAGTAGTGGCTCACCTTGTCGATTGTCATTTTGTTTAAAGGGACTCAACAATCATCGCCACCGTGTTGTTGTTGTTGAAACAGCTGTTCACTGCCTGTTCCTAACGCTTCTGAAAACTGCATGCATGGTTTATCTCCCCTGATTTCTATAAATAGATTGGGGGTATTCCTATGTTTTCAGTGACAGCAAGCATGGTTTCAGGATATCGTTAGAAAAAGACGATATTTATTGAGCTTAAATTGGCAAAATGCGATCAAATAAGACGTTTTTGTCAGCGCGAAGATGCCGAAAAATTGGAAAGAGCAGCGAATGGGGTGTCTTCCGCCATGGATTTTGGGAAGTTAACCAGTTCACGAATGTCACAGTGGATTTCCATGCAAATCTGCGGAGCAAAATTCTGAAAGTTACGGAGTTGCACATACCTGCATACTTCTCAGTCTTCTGAATGTGACTTGATGCGGTACTATAGTATAAGAAACAGCAGGTATTTATCTGGTGGGTCCGCTTTGTAAATTATAAAATTTTGCAATAAATATATTTTTGATAATTTTTTTCTGGATTTACATCACTTGACCTACATATTAATTTGTCAGATTTGAAATATCAATATTGAATATAAAATTCAAAAATAAATACACTAACATCTATACAAGTTCCAATCGGACCTGCCAGATAAATACCTGTTGTTTTCAAATATACCACATCAAGGCACACTCGGAAGTATGTGCAACTCTAGTTCAGTCATGATCAACGTAGTGCGTATCCTTCCTTGCTGGAAGCAGCAATCTGCGAAAGCGGTCATGTTGACTTAAAGAACAAATACAGAAAAGAACAAATACAGACGAGATGATGGATCAGTCACAGGCATGCTGTTTGAGGTAAAGCTACCACCCCTCGAAGAATGAAGGAAAGAACAGTGACTGGTTCAATACCACAAAATAGTCAAGGGGTTGGTTTCAGCCCTGCCTAAAGCCTGATTATCTAGAACACGAGAAGAAAGACACAAGGGAAATACAGCCAACAAAATTTTAGGACTGTGTCAGTCAAAATCCGGTGGAGAAGGAGGTGTGTAACAACACAGAATCGTTCCAACTTCTGCGTACCAGCAGCTCACAATACGAACACTCCTTATTTGTTAAAACAACTGTGGAATTGAACTACCTGGAACAGACTTCAGTCGGTTGTTGATGTCAGTGATATTGACGGTTTTCTATCTGCTCTGCGAGGGGAACAACAGTATGGAGTGTTTTCAACAATGCTAACAAGGAGCTATTGCTTAACCCTTTGAGTGCCAGGGGCCGATCTCATCGGCCCTAAACCTACAAAATAAGTCTGTTTAAGAATATAAGAATAAATTATTAAAATTGTAAAAAAAATTGTAAAAAAAAAAAATTGTTAGGCCAATGCGTTCTCTTATATATGCGAGGCGACCTATGGTCGACTCGCATATATAAGAGAATGCATTGGCACAGGGTATATGGGTTGATACAAAAATCGACCTGGCACTCAAAGGGTTAAATATTTAAAAATTATGCTTGTTTATCATATATAATAAATTATTTTTCAATTATTTCGCTTGCTGCTTATATTTATACTCCAAAATAATTTTGGATGGCTCAAACAACAACATTATCATTGCATATATTAAGTACTATATGGGAGATTAATCTAACATTTAATGGCTGATTTAAACGCTTAAGCGTAACTCCATTACGCTTAAGCATAATTGGTTTGTATTGCCTTGCAACGTTATATGTAATGGTAGGCCTACATGTATCTAACTTAGTAAGGTTTAATGTTCTGGGCGGATGGTAAGATTACTAGCATCGTAATTGACTGCATCAATTTCAGCTTCAGGGGAGTTTTTCCAATTCTATTACGCTTTACTTTAGCGTGAATGCATTATGTGTGATCGTAAATGAATTACGCATAAGCATAATGTAATACGCTTAAGTATGGTATAATGGAAATCTAAATTACACTTAGGCATTGCGAATTAAGCTTAAATTCATGCTTAAGCATAATGAATTACACTTAAGCGTGATTGGCAATTAAATGTGAATTTTGCCTCCCATATGTGTACTATTGTTGTTTCATACACTTTGCCCCACGTGTTTGGTTGTTTCGCACCATATATTTGGCCATTTCTCACCACATGTTTTGTCGTTTCCCACAACTGTCATGCGTTGCTTTTGAAAAAAATCCTTTGAAAAAGAACATACAGTAATACCCAAAGTAATGACCCCTTAACCACACCAGGATTATGGAAAATAATTCAGGATTTAGTTGGAAATATGGCTTGTTGCTATTCGTTGGAAAGCTCTCGTCGAGAGCTTTCCGATGAATGGCAACAAGCCATATTTCCAACTAAATCCTGAAAAATTACCCATAATTCTGCTGTGGTTAAGTGGTCAATTACTTAATTACTTTGGGCATTACTGTATTAAGTTATCTGATGACAACGTGCCAATTGGACACATTTTATTATTTTTTAAATCCCAAATTGTGACAAAGTTCACGTTATTTTAAAAAAAACATATCAATAGACCCAGTCTAAATAAAATTAGACCGTGTTTCATTTCTTTCTTTAATACGAGTCTGGATATCTATCAGACTGCAATATACCTTATACTAAATGATACGATTCATCCAGATTATACCGGTATGAAACTGGCCACTTGGAAGGAAACATTTATGGGGGGGGGAGACAACCCCACTGTGACATCGTCGCCACCTCGCTGACAGTCTGAAGTTAAAATGAACCTGGTTCTCTATGGATGAGTGATTCACCGATAATTGTTACTTTTGGCCTCTCATAACAAAATGCATATATACACAAGCGTATGGTAATAGCATATATGAAGACTGGAGAAAATTTCATACTAAAATAGGTTATCAGTACATACAGTAATGCTCTAATTAATCGACCTCTTAACCAAAGCAGAATTATGGGTAACTTTTCAGGATTTAGTCGGAAATATATTTCCGACTAAATCCTGAAAAGTTACCCATAATTCTGCTTTGGTTAAGAGGTCGATTAATTAGAGCATTACTGTACATGTGTATATACCAATCACATGTATATTGAGTTTTAAAAAAAAGTTTCTGAACCCCTTCGGTTGTAAATAGAATGCACTCAGTGATTCTGACTTCAAACTTGTGCCTCCTAATTATATAGGTTGATTGAGTTGAAAGGTTAGAAAATCAGTGCCCTCTCTTGAAATTATTTCTTAAGGATTAATCCACAGTCGCCATATTTTCTATTGTTCTCCCTTGCACAATATCCAGCCGATTGCCCACTGGTAACAATAGCTGTGGATTATTTAAACAATAAGTGTGCATTATTTTAACAATAACTGTGGAATATTAAAATATTCCCCAGGTATTGTCATAACAATCGCAAGTCATTGTTTGCTGTGTTCTCCACTTGCTGACACACCGGAATGTAAAATTGGTGTGACCAATCAATCAATCAAATAAGAAACTGAACAGTCTTAGGTGATTATAATGATCATAGGGATACTAAGAAAGACGGTGGGTGGAATTTGTTTAATGTAATAACAACAATTTTACATCAATGTTAGACAATTCGGACTAGAAAAATATAGATCACCCCTGGTCAAGTGGTCCAGCAATATACTGAATTATGATCTAGTTATGTGTTAATTTAGTGTACTATTAATATGTGTATTATAAATAAAATTATCCTATCCTATCCTATCTGCTATGATGCGGTTGGGTCCTGCTGAATTGCTCTGATGATGGTAGGGCAAACTGATGCTGTTAACAAATAGTAGCGTGAGTTCCACAACGAATTAAAACAATGTACAAGCTAAAATTGAAGTCTGCTCTTGTGTGAGTTTGGACAATATGCATAGCAAATGCATTGCTCAACGCCACATATGCTAAGTCAGTGTCGTAATTTGGTTGCGAACAAACAATATATTTATTAGATTTATTATTTAAGTTACCAGTGTGATTATGGGAATAAGTGGTATGAAGGTCTAAATTATGCTCGCGTTTGTTATATTCGTATAAGGCCTCTGTATGCCGCACATAGCCTAGTTTAAGAGATTGAATTGAGAAAGTTCGGTTCCCCAACTTCTTTGGCATTGAACAATAAAGAGCGTTCCTTGTTAATACATTCCTGGTGTGGTATGAATAAAGAGCGTTTTTCTCTCACTTGTGTGCGAAATATTTAAAACAGCTGAAAAATATATGTTATATTAACATTTATTTTCAGAGCACACAAAGCCGGTATATCACTGGGGCTCTCCTCGCCTTTGTCGATTATGCAGAAGCTTGGAAGCTTCAAGTCAATACAAAAACTAAAAAAATAATGATTTTCACGAAGAAATGGTCGAAAAATCTCCCCACATTCAAGTATGGAGGCTGTAGCCTAGAAATAGTTAAAGAATTCACTTATTTGGGGGGGGGGGGTAAATTATTTTATAATCGTCGATTCCGCCAGAACATAAAGAAAACAGTTACAAACCGGAATGTGAAATTGGTAATTTCGGAATTAGACAATTCGGACTAGAAAAAATATATTCCACCCCGGTCAAGTGGTCCTGCTAATCTGCTATGATGCGGTTGGGTCCTACTGAATTTCTCTGATGATGTTAGGGCAAACTGATGCTGATAACAAATACTACCATTATATATTTTTTAATTTGTCTTTTTCGCGGTGTTGCGATAATCTGAACATATCCACGAAAAGCCATTATGCGTATCAAACATTCAAAACATATTTATTGCGAAATATGTTTAATACTGGTTGTATTAGTTGTTGAAATTCGACTATATTTTCGTACGATGGTGTACGTAAACACACACAAGTTGTGCTCTGCTTACATAACACAGAGCAATTCGATTGGTTATTCATACACAATGATATAAACGCTCTTTATTATTTCCATATCAGGAAAACAGTAATAAATAACGCTCTTTATGTTTACCATATCCGGATCTAAACAAAAGCCAGAAAACGTAACATGTTTTGCTTTTGTTTACATGCCAAAGGGGAAGAAATCGACAATAACATACTGCTTATGTCATATTTCTGATTGCTATAAGAACAAAGTCTGTCTATATTTCACTATTTATGGCGGTTTTTGACGGATGGGAATATTTTAACAGCATACCCACCGCCAACGCCGCCCGTATCTTTAACGACACATTTGCATTGTATTTGAGACTTGTTCTAATAATGAAAAACTTACGAAGGTGGAGCCTTCTTATAACACGGAATCACTCGCACAATATAATTTTCTGGTAAATGCTAAATATTTAAATGTTGATAATCCAAATCAGTTCGTAATGTCGGGTACACCACACTATAACTTAAGTGGATTAGTTACGTTGATTACATGGATTTTAATAAAATGTTAAGAATTTGATGTCAAAATGCTGAAATTGAAGATCGTTTTATACGGGTAACGACTACTATATATTTATAGTAAATAAACCTCATTCGATAACTTACGTTGGTCAAGAACTCCTTGTAAATCCAACTTCGAATTCATGGAAATAAATCAGATAAACAGTACAATACGAAAACGACTCATCGAAAGATTTTTTTATTCCAATATTAACGGAAAACATCAGTTTGATCATCGGCTGGATTGTCATTTACCTCCGGGTGCTTGTGATGTTTATTTCGCTTATAAAATGAACGCCATGCTGATAACATATAACTATGTAATATCCATTTAGATAACGTCGACACAGAAAGTTTAGAAAATTACTTCATTCCCTGTTCGAGTACGTTTTACTGACAAAATTCACTCTTCTCACATTCAATTTACAAATGCGCCCGAGAACGACGTGTTAATTAATTAGATTAAAGCGTGGGGTAAGCTAATCGGCGACAAAGGCAATATCATGTTTGGGGCTACCTATAACTGATATCCCGATAACCACTCATCATAACTGGATTGTCAACGCGGCTCAGTGCATACCAACTCAATGCGACAATTTTGATTTGAGACAATGCAGCGAGGACGAGCAGTATCAGGCCAAGCAAATTAAATGTTTGTTGTAACTGGAAGGTGTCAATGGCGATTGACACATTTTTAATGACAATTTTAATTCCAAATCTCCAGATCACTATTTAAAGTGGCAACTGAATTTGCGTACAAATCTTTATTTGTCTGACAGATTCGGAAATTGTTTAATGGTCATGTTCACATTTTTTGTTAAAACTTTTATTGACTTTTAGTTGAATATATCATACATTGTAATGTCATTGACAAATTTCAAAGTAATACTATAGGTAAAATGAAATTTCGTCTTGTTATTCTTTAAATACTGAGGATTAAGCCAGATATTCCCCTCGCTGTCGGCCATTCGTCCAAATAATCACCTCGGCTTCGCCTCGGTGAATTATTTCTCCGAATGCCCGACAGCTCGGGGAATATCCTATACATAATCTCTGTTTCATATTTTGATTACAGTTTAAAGATGGTCTATATATTCTTATTACAAGTTTTATATATTTTCCTGGGTATAAAATAATGTCCGGAAATGCTTCAATCAATTACTGTTCATTCTATTTTGAATTTTCTGGTATATATACTAGTATACCTACAAATAATTTGTGACATTTTACTGCTTGAGGAAACGTTCGGAGCATAGCAAGCAGGAAAATAGTAAAAAAAGATTGTCCCAACTGATTATCAATCAGTTGTAATATTAAATGATAGAAGCGTTTCTGGACTGGTGTCTTTGACAACTTGACTTATCATTATTATTTTATACCCTAGAAATTATAGAAAACAATTTAGGAAGAGATGATCCATCTTTAAGCCAATCGAGCAAAGTTGATCTATTTCTCCATGTTCTTCTAATAGGTGATGTTTTTATCGAATATATTTGCACATTTTACCCCACTGCCGCACTGCGAGTGCATTGGTCCCTTTAATATTTCATGTAAAAGTGGTGAAAACTGTAATATTAAACAAGAACAATAGCTTTAGTTAACACAAAATTCACTGAAATATTTTCACAGTGGGGTTTCTGTGAGGAAAAAAATATTTGTTTTCCTCATAGAATCTCCACATATATATTCAGACAGACAGATGAGGAGGGTGTTGAAAAATGCTTGGGGAAAACAGTTGTAAAGAGGGAAAGAAATTGGTTGCGGGGCTGGGTGAATTGCAGAAATGGTCAAAGGTAAAAAAGTAACATACGTGTCTGAATATATATTAACACCCCCCCCCCCCCTCCAGAGCAAATTGAAATAATTTAAATCCATATACCCTGCTTTTCTCATGGCATTTGTTTTGGTGTTTTTGGTGATTAAAATTAACTTATGACTGAGGTTAATCCTTCAGTCATGATACTTTTCCAAAAATGACATTTTTTTGTCTGTTTAACAAATGTTGGGGCATAAATAGAAAAAAACAATCAGTAGAGAGTGCACTGGCTTAGAAGTTCAATACAAGTATTGTTAGCTTAATGCATTCTCTTATATATGCAAGGCATCCTATGGGAGACTCGCATATATAAGAGAATGCATTGGCACAGGTTTTCAAAAAAATTCATGAAGCTCCAGTCATGGAAGGATTAATCATAAATAATGGTCTCCCATATGGCACCTTGTATATATAAAAGAATGCACTGGCTTGCATAGTCAAGATAAATGTTGTTAGGTCAATGAATTCTCTTAAATATGTGAGTCTGCCAATGGGAGACTGGCATATATAAGAGAATGCATTGGTATAGTGTTTTTGCAAAATTTCAGGAAGCTCCAGTCATGAAATGTGCAAAATTATTTGAACTTTCCTCTTAGAACACTTTAAATTGTAAAAATATAGCATCGCAAGGTGTTTGGAAATCCCTTCAGTTTGTAAGTCTAACACACAATTTGTTCAAAAATAGTTTTGTCTTCATCATAGACTAATAAAGAAATCATGTTTTGTACACAATCTACATTGTAGTCAGAAAATTACTAAAACAATGAAAAGGCTGTACAAAAAATTTCTAGTTTTTGAAATATCTGACCATCATATATTGAATTTGGCTCAGTGTGATACACTCCCATTCTTGAAAACACACAACTTGAAAAATCCTTACTCTAACAGATGGATTAATAATTATCTCTTTCTGTAACAATTATTTTATAGTTTCCTGTGTATAACATAATAAATATGAATCGAAGACCCTTGCCTGGAAACACTTCTATCAATTAGTATTATAATAGTATACAATCAATTTCCAGTATTTTAATGGTATCTCCGGCTTATTTTTATAATTTTATAACCAGTAAACTATACAACACATGTTAGAGGAAGAGATAATCCATCTTTAGTGAATCCTGGAAATTTGTAAATGATTAAATTTCTTCTGTAAAGCAGGAAAATAAAATCTACAAAACATGCAGTTGGAAGGACTTGGGAGACTCGAATATATAATATAACCATTTCTTGATGGGAACTGCGCTGGTGGAGCAATGAATCATGTGCCAGTGCATTCCCTTATATTTGCAGATACCATACTAGGTAGCCTCACATATATAAGAGAATGCACTGGCTTACAAGGTCAAGGTAAATATTGTTAGGCCAATGTACATGTAATGTATTCTCTTACATATTCTAGGATCCCTACTGGAAACTACCATATATAAGAGAATGCATTAGCACATGGTTTTTTCGCAATATTTCCAATGCTCCAATCATGGAAGGGTGAATGCTGCTCCCATAATGAAAGGGTTAATTGATTTTATTCCAAATAGACATTTTTTGTTTTAGTTTTAGTTCCGACCCTCCAGGTTTGGTATTTTGTCTCATAAATGAACCACATACAGTAATGCCCTAATTAATCGACTGCTTAACCACAGCAGCATTATGGGTAACTTTTCAGGATTTAGTTGGAAATATGGCTTGTTGCCATTCATCGGAAAGCCATATTTTCGACTAAATGCTCAAAAGTTACCCATAATTCTGCTGTGGTTAAGGAGTCAATTATTTAGGGCATTACTGTACTATGATGGTGGTGGTTCTGCTGAGTTTAGTAAGGCCAAATCAAATTAATGTTCTGTTTCTGAGACACTGCCACTTCATTATTATATGGGAGAGATTTCCGATAAATGGCAACAAGCCATATTTCCGACTAAATCCGGAAAAGTTACCCATAATTCTGCTGTGGTATTGGAGTCGACTAATTAGGGCATTACTGTAGTTTTGATTACTCTGACTACTGATGGTATACATGTACTAGCACCTGCCATAAATCATGAATAACAGAGTGAATCATGAGTACCGGATACAAAAAATATAGGATAGAAGCCATGGTTATTTCACACTGTTATAAATATGAAAATAATTACATTTTTGCTGCTGAAGTATTGTCCATAACTCCAGCTCATCAAGAAGTATGAGACTGAATTATATCAAAATATGTCATTTTGACAAAAAATAATCAATTTGATGCTCAATGAACAATTATTCTCAGTGAGATATATCATACAGTTCCAGGAGATTTCACTCCATTGTCACTATCCATATTTTCTTATCTGTACCTGCTGGTACACAGAAAAATCACCTATTTGTTATTAGTATTCAGAATAGGAGTCTGGGGTCCGCCATGGGAGGGAGGGACATCATCAATATCATGAAAGAGATATATTTAAGAAAGACTTATTTTAAATGATTTATTAATAAGGTACTTAACACAATAACACATGTATGAATTTTCACTAATGAATTAAATTTAATATAATTAAAAAGTCTGTTAATAACTGAATATCACAATTGACTGTCACTAGCTGTGATAGACTTGCAATGAATTTATTAATTGAGTAATTGGCAATCATGAATATTTTTGTGGGACAAACCCCAGCTTCTGGCATGATTTAGTCCTTGTTTAAATTATTGTTGAATGTTGGGTCAACAGCCTGGAGCTATCTAGTTGAAATTGAAGAAACCCCCCTCCCTAGATCATGCCATGAATCTTTACTCTGCTTATCGCCTGTAGAGATCTTATTCCATCAGTACAAAACTTGGGAACTTTTTATGTTTTGATAGGGAACTTTATAACATTGAAAAAACAAGGCAGGGAACATATTTATTTGTTTATAATTGTTCCTCGATAATCAACTTCAAAGTATGGGGGAAAATTCCATGATTGTAAGTGCGCATAGCAAACTCACCCGTCAAGTCTGTAAATAATGTCATCTCGAGCTGGCACTTTCGCCTACTTATGAATAAACTGTTAAGGCGACAGGTATTAACAAAGAAATATATTCCCGTGTTATTTTTTCAGCTTTATAAGGTTCCCTATCAAAACCTCAAAAAGTTCCCAGGTTTTTCATTGGTACAATATGATTTCTACGGGCATTAGCCTCTGGGAGGCCAAATTGCCATTTAGTAATGAAGTGTGATTAAGCGCAATTAATTGCACTTGAGCGCAATTAATTGCACTTAAGCACAAATAATTACACTTAAGCAGAATTACTTGAACTTATCATTGTTCTTCAAGCGCAATCATTGATCTTAAGTGCAGTCGATTGCGCTTAAGCATAGTAATTTGTTCTTGAAAACATAATTATTTGTGCTTAAGCGCAATCAATCTTGCTGTGCGCAATCAATTGGCTAATCTTAAGCGCATTTCCATGGTTATATGTAACTATTATATAAAACACCCCCTGGTGAATAAATAGGTTTATCCATAACTCAACCTTATAGTTCTTACTGACATATCACCTCTTGTTTTCATTAGTTTTGGATGGGTAGGGAGCAAGTCTAAGTTCTTTATTGATATGGTAGACTCGCGATAGCATTACCTTCTGTTTTAGTTCAGGCAATTCGTGATAGCATTGACTTCTGTATTAGTTGGTGCAACTTTGATTTTCGAGTATATACCGGTATACATGTGCACCATATGAGGGGAAGCAGGTCCTCAGTGACACCATATTCGCGCTACAGTTTATGACATGGACATACTACAAGAGACGCTGATTTAATAAAACTACCAGAGCTCGAGGAGTGAGACACCAAAGCTCCCAGAATGAAACACATATTTTTGGGACAGGGATGCTGATAATATGACAATATTTAGGGTTTTTCACACGATTTAAGTAAATAAGTAAACCCTCATACAGTGACACCGACATTATTGCTATATGACCATAGCTATGGCCCAAATCTGTGCAAAATTCTTTTAAAAAAATATATTAAAACATACTAGAGGAGACATCCATTTTTTGGATATAAGGGATGCTGATAATTATATGACATTATGGATTATCTTTGAATGTTGCACACATACAGTTAGAGGTAACTGTACTAGGCTTATTTAAAAGGTTAAAATTAGCACATGCTCTTCTTGTGATGCTAGGCGATACTCCAGGTTATGACAATTAATATTTTATGGGTAGGCTAGATAGTAGTTTACAATTAATTGCACTTGAGCGCAATTAATCATGCTTAAGTGCAACTCATAATGCTTAAGCATGAATGCCCTATTTGTACTTAAGCACAATATTTTATCGCACTTATGCACAATCGTTTGCCCTTAAGTGCAATAAATTTTGCTTAAGCGCATTCAATTGCACTTAAGCGCAATTCAATGTGAATGTGGCCTCTCATAATCATATTACCCAGAGTAGAGATCATTCATGGCATGATCTACACTTCCCCAACAAAAAAATATATCTAATATTGGGCCACACATTTTGAAATTAGTCATTTTAATACTATACGGGTCACTGTTGAGACTTGTTGAATTTGAATCTGCAGGGTCTGTATGTAGTCAGTGTAGGCATAATGCAGCCAGTCCAATCCAAAGCCATACATGCATATTAGTACATTTCAGTGTCAAATTGCACTTGCTACATGTACATTTGTCTGACGCTATCTACCCACACTGTTTTTTTTAAATCTGCGTGTTTGAACGATTGGTTCTCCAACAGGTCCCATTGAGACCCGAGTCACTCGGCTCCTTGGTCATCAGGCTGAGAATTCCCGCTGTTGACAATATTCAATTACAATGTCAACAACACACGAACTTATTCGAAACGAGTTTTGACCAGTTTTCCAGGCAATAATCGTTGAATTCATATGTGACGACCCAACACTCAACGCACCATACACCGAGTTAAAACTCCGATAATCTAATTCAAATATACGTTCTAACTAGGTTTTAATTAATTTACTTCGTCTTGAGAATAAGAGTGATTTATTATTCCAAAGTCGTAAAAACAATCGTATCAAATTGGTGACGAAAGGTCGCCGACCAATCGGATCGTGCGGATGGAATTGTGGCTAAAAATAGATATCTGCGGGATTCCGCCTTATCATTGCTTCAGTCAATGGGGGTATATTGGTGAAGATTGTTGTGTCACTTTAACGCGATTAATCCGTTCCACCAATAAAGAAGTATTTATTCATTTACAACTGCGTATACGTCAGATGTTATGACATGAAACATGAACATCATAAACACATTAGATCGCAAAAATAAAAGACGACTATTAGGTTTTACATATATAAAGATGTATCAATCAATCAAGTGGGTTATACTAAGATTTTGAGGACCCCTGGCTATCACATCTCCATGAAGATACAGATGTTTTAAAGAAATGTCCAGGTGCTCCTCTGTTCATGGCGCTAAATATTGACGAAATAGTATTCTCAGTTTAAAGGAAATGTTGCTATGCGCGTATATCAGCTACATGTGCCCGACACAGAGCGAGATTTTGAGTGGTTTATTGTAAATAAACAGACTCAATTGTGTTATAATATATGTATCAGTTTTGCTAGCCCACTATACGTTTTAACACGCACGCTTTGATTCCTCGTATCATATGAGAAGAACGTGTATGCATTTGATGGTAATTGGCACTAAACATATTTTTGTCAGTGTTGGTGATCCTCCCGTCCCTATTTAAGGCTGAAGCGGTGCCACTTTGTCATCATTAAACCACACGCTTAGACTCATTATAGAAATGCAGATATATACAATTGGTGAAAATTGGCGAGTATACAAATTCATATCAAATTTAGGGCCCCCCAATCTCTCGCCCAAACGGCACAAATTTGGCGTATCTAAACCACACGATTAATTCCTCGTATCATGGAGAAGAATATGTATCAATCTGGTGGAAATCGGCGCTAAACATACTGTTTATCTGTTTTGTGTGTCCATCACACACTCTATGCATCCCTGACTCGAATAGCCCCAATTGTGACATCCTTAAACCACACAATTAGTGTGGTGCTAATCGGTGACTAAACAAATTTTGATCAAATTTAGTGCCCACCCCACCTCCATCTCTCACCCAAACAGCACCAATATAGCGTATGTAAATCACACGATTAGACTCCTCGTATCATGGATAAGAATGTGTATCACTTTGGTGGATTGGCGCTAAAAAATATTGCGTATCAATTTGGTGCCCATCATTATTCTGCCTTTCAGTGCACCCCTGACTCGAATGACGCCACTGTTGACATATTTAAGCCACACCATTAGACTCCTCATACCATGGGAATGATATTGTATAGGTGTGGTGGCAATCGGCGACTGAACCCATTCTTATCAAATTTAGTGCCCCCCCCCCCCCCCACAATCTTTCATCCAAACGACAACAATTTGGCGTCTTTAAATCACATAATTAGATTCCCTGTATCATGGAGGAGAATATATATCAATTTGGTTGAAATGGCGCTAAAATTAATTTTATCAATTTTGGTTCCTCTCTCCCCTTCCATGCATCCCTGACGCGAACGGCGCCATTTTTGACACATTTAAACCACACCACTTGATGCCTCATATCATCGGAATGATTATATATAAGTTTCGTGGCAATCGGCGACAAACATTTGTTCTGCCCTCCCCCTTTTCTGCCCCCGACAACAACGGCGTCACTTTAGAAAATTCTAACCCACACCATTATCTTTCTCGTAAAAAGTTACCACTAGTAGACCCTTTGGTGCCACCTAGATGGCCCCTCGGTGGTCAGATTAGTTTTTATAAATTTTGGTACCCCTCTCCCCTTCCGCGCACCCCTGACTAGAACGGCGCCACTGTTGACATATTTAAACCAAACCATTAGATTCATTATATCATGGGGATGATTATATATAAGTTTCGTGGCAATCGGTGACAAAAATGTGTTCTGCTCTCCCCGATTTCTGCCCCTGACAACAACGGCGTCACTTTAGAACATTCCAACCCGCACCATTATCTTTCTCGTAATAAGTTACCCCTTGTAGACCCCTTTGGTGCCGTCTAGATGGCCCCTCGGCGCTAAAATTAGTTTTATCAATTGTGGTGCCCCTCTGCCCTTCCGTGGCAATCGGCGACAAACAATATTTCTGCCCCTCCCCTTTTCTGCCCCTGACAACAACGGCGTCATTTTAGAACATTCTAACCCGCACCATTATCTTTCTCGTATAAGACCCCCTTTGGTGCCATATAGACGGTACCCTGTGAATTTCTATAGAACACAGACAGACAAACAGACATTCGCAAATATTGATATACATGTATAGATGCACTAATTGCGCAGTGTTGACAAAGGAGATTGAATATTCCCCCAGATTCGCGAAAACAAGCTGAGGCTGTTTCCAAAGCAAAAAAAGAGAAAGAATAAGTGCCTTTGTCATTTTCTTTAAACATATACTCTATTTTCCCATTGGCTGATATGTTTTAAGTCAATTTGAATTAAAATAAATCAATAAATCAATGTTATTGTCTAATAAATCAGCAACAATGATATGTGAACATTTTTAATATATGATTACAAAATATATGTTAGAGATGTCACATGTGAATGAAATGTCGAAATGAACAATATGGGACGAAGCCATATACATATCAGAGTTATGGCGGCACGTACTTGGTATGAGTGTTCATTTCTTTTTATGGTGCTTAACTCGGTGAATGTGAATAAATTCCAATTCGCCGACGTTGTCGTAACGTTTTATACATAAATGCCCACCGTGTGCATATTTAAGTATACATAAATGCCCACCAGTTTCAGTCGGCACGAGATTGAAATGTCACCGTAAATAATTATTCTGGAGTTCTTATAATAAAGGCATAAATTTCTTTTAGCACAAGGACAAAACTACGATAAAATTTAATAAAAAAGGCATAAATTTCTTTTAGCACAAGGACGAAGCTACGATAAAATTTATCATTGGTCACATATTGATCTTGCGGACCGAAAGAACTGCATGGTTGTTTGTTCGATGAACGGAAGAACATGAACTTACAATTATTATCAACACGTGTGCATTTATGTAGAAAACACTACGACAATGACCCCTGTCAATTGACATCACGCGAGACTGGTGTGCATTTATATATGTATAAAACGTTACGACAACGGCCACACCATGCAGTGCCTCGATCCATTCTGATATAACTAAAACGCATTTCCATCGTCATGATTGTGTAGACACTTTGAGTCAGCTAACAAAACATCACAAATTTAGCGACGTCAGTACACCCGTCTTATGGTCAATCCACACCGGGCGCGAGTGCGCGATTTCTACGGCCGTATTCTGTCGTCCGTAGCGGTTCAAAGCGCGCGACTTTTATATTCACACCGAAAGCGACTTGATCGCTTCGTCGCGTGCGATGGTTTGGGTAGATAATCGTTTGAGTGCATCAATTACAGGCAGTTCACACATACTATGTACATGTATATGGACATTTTAATCAGAATTTTCTAAACATCTGTCAAGTGGAATGGTGCACCGGCTTCCTAAATTCTCATAGCAATTGAGTTTAATTGAATTTAATTCTATAATTCCGGTTTGTGAGTTTTTTTATCGGGGGAGGGGGGCAAATTGTGCGCGAAGTGACTTCACAAGCTTGGAATAGATTGGGACCAGAAATTAACCAGACGATCCTGTTATTAAGTCGAGCTCTTGCCAGGCATTTTCTCTTCACATTTAACCTTGCACTTCAGTTATCAGCATGTCGCTAAGGTCCCCCACCATATTTGTTATCGCGACGACGAATGCATGTGTCGCCTTCAAATAGGAGGATTTCGCACGTAAAATATCCTATTTGACAGCGACCCAATTATCCCGCTGGTTTGCCACAAAGCGAGAAATTGACGAAGCATAAAATCACTGTTGTGATCGCGTCGTGATCAGCGATTCAGTCGCTTGCAGTGTGAATATAAATATCGCGCGCTTTGAACTGCTAATGACGACAGAAAACCGCCGTTATAATCGCGCGCTCGCGTCCGGTGTGGATTGACCCTTAGAGCTAGTTTTGGCGTCAAATTAGATTAAAGGCCCACTTAATTTTCGAAGCACCAGATCACATTACATAAAACATATTCCATATTATATACCATGAACCACCAGATCACATTACATAAAACATATTCCACATTATATACCGTGAACCACCAGATCACAATACATAAAACATATTCCATATTATATACCATGAACCACCAGATCACATTACATAAAACATATTCCATATTATATACCATGAACCACCAGATTACATTACATAAAACATTCCATATTATATACCATGAACCCCCAGATCACATTACATAAAACATATTCCATATTATATACCATGAACCCACAGATTACATTACATAAAACATATTCCATGTTATATACCATGAACCACCAGATCACATTACATAAAACATATTCCATATTATATACCATGAACCCCCAGATCACATTACATAAAACATATTCCATATTATATACCATGAACCACCAGATCACATTACATAAAACATATTCCATATTATATACCATGAACCCCCAGATCACATTACATAAAACATATTCCATATTATATACCATGAACCACCAGATCACACTACATAAAACATATTCGATAGTATATACCATGAACCACCAGATCACATTACATAAAACATATTCCATATTATATACCACGATCCACCAGATCACATTACATAAAACATATTCCATATTATATACCATGAACCACCAGATCACATTACATAAAACATATTCCATATTATAAACCATGAACCCCCAGATCACATTACATAAAACATATTCCATATTATATACCATGAACCACAGATCACATTACATAAAACATATTCCATATTATATACCATGAACCACCAGATTACATTACATAAAACATATTCCATTTTATATACCATGAACCACCAGATCACATTACATAAAACATATTCCATATTATATACCATGAACCACCAGATCACATTACATAAAACATATTCCATATTATATACCATTTGAAAGAAGAAGCTCCAACTCATTGTAGTATCAACTGATCCAGTCGAATAAACTAGGAACATTGTTTTTGTCGAGGTACTGTGTTGTGTTCTGTGATTACTTCTGATCCAGACTGCACTATAAAGTCTATTATTATCAATGGAAGGGGAATAACTCTATCTCTTAGTTTGAATTCTGATGCATTCTGTGTTAAAAGTCTTGGAATGGATCTGAGAATATCTATCACTTGGTGGACACTCCTAGGCCACAGCTGTTCCGTATTCTGGTGGAATATATATATTTTGGTTACTCTTCCAAATGGTAAAAATATGGGATATGTTGTGTATAATGTAATCAGGGGGGTAAAGGAGAAGATCACACACTCTCTCATCGTATAATGTAATCTGGTCATTCGAAAATTAAGTGGGCCTTTAAACGGACATGGCTCATTCGAACCTCCAAAGTTTTGTCTACTTAATTTAGAGTGACGATACGATAGGTCGATGAATAAACGAACTATTGATATACCGGCTTCATATGCTCTGAAAAAACACTTGCGAAAGTCACAGCCATTTTTTAGACGTTTTTCACTTTTCGTCAGAAGTCAGATAAACGCTCTTTATTGCTACCATATCAGGAATAGACTACCACGGAACGCTCTTTTCTGTTCCATGTCGCGCAAATAGCGGGTTTTTGTTTGGGACCCAAACACCGTATTCACAGTTGTATTTTCCATTACTTCAATGCTTTGGGTTTACATAATTTTCGTAGAAAGGTGGTTCAGATATTTATCGACCTATTTCGATACTGAGAAAAATTCAAAATGTAATAATATTATGTTTATTTTGGAACGCAAGCCGCCATGTGGCTATAATTGAATCAATATTAGACTGAATAACGTCAAGTCACATTATGGAGGTATGATTCACTAAATAATTAACCATGACGATCGATTTTCACTGAACAGTAGCGAAGTCAAAATGTAGGTATGATTCACTAATTAATTAATGAACAAATCAATAATAATTTGACGCCAAATAGCTCTAAGACGGGTGTACTTTCAGTACGTCTGTGTCACACTCCATTGCACAATCTCGACGTTAAACCGACATGCTTTCATCAATTTAAGCCTACATTAAAAAAAACTGATCAAGTCTGATACGCAAGATGCCATGTTCCTTCATCGCCAATTGCAAATCATCTAAACGCTAACACGACACCGAAGGAAAACGAATCAATCCCGACATGGATTATAAAATAAACTCTAAATCATTCACATTCTTGGAACCTGTACATAAAGGGGATTACATGTATCGATCACAGTGCCCCTAGCTATCTAATATGCAATAAGATTAACTACCTCTTGATAGAGGTTTCCCTGGCCAACACAATTCGCTATGCTGCATTACTATGGCGTGGGACTTTCGTGACCGGAATGGTTTGAGCGAACAATCACTTTATAAATACCTCCTACTTTCTTGTGGAATTTGATATGTCATGCACTTGCGAAATTGTTGCCAATCGGGAATTATATTTGCATTTGGCAAATTTGCCAAGAAGAAGCGCGAACAATGGTCCCCGTGTGGCATGATGCTGGAGTCAAACGCAATTTGGCACCTCTAGTGGGCGTGTTCCATTTTGTAATAAAATCGACTTGTCGATCCTCGCAGCTTTCCATCCGATGGCTTGGGCTAACTCCCGTCTAAACCTGCTACTACTACTCGCATAGTACGTGAAGCAGTTCAGACCTGTATTGCAACCGAATACAAGAAGAAGCACGGAATATGTGGCCCTGAGTTCGGGGGTGTTTAGTTCTTCATAATCCGGACCGACTCTCAAAATACACATGAATAAGAAAATTGGTAGCCCGAAGATAACGAACTGCAAACTGGTTGCGAGAAGAATGATGACGGTTGAGTTCATGTTTTGTCCTAACATCCTTCCGCGGTGGTCACTTGAGTTATGTTCGTTGACACTAAACTGTCCCAACCTTGTCCTAGTGTTCCATATCGACACCATCAGTGCAATATTGTAAATTAGAAGAATTACGAATGGCACGACATACCCCCTCATTATAGTAATCCAGTTCAACGCAAGGTTCACGAACGTTAAATACACTTGACTGCCTTCGTATATGCACGTCCTGTCCGGTCCTTCACCTGAAGCTCTCCTTCCAACTATAATGTGAAATGACAGTGCAGAGTTAATCACTGTTGATATCGTCAGCTCAATTGCTATTCTCGTCTTCGTCAGTTTTGGGCTGTTTAAAGGAAACAAAACGACAATAGTTCTCTCTACCACCAGAATGGCCAGACACCACACCGATAAGCCAGAAAGTGTATGAACAGAAAACCAGAAGAAGCCGCAGGTTGTTGAATTAATTGCCTGGACATCAAATCCCACGATACTTGATATGATTCCAGGAAGCGGAAAGATGAAGAGATTCAATGTGTCCACGACCGAGAGTTAAATAAATCCTATGTATATTTGGGTTCGTCGCATCGACTTCCTCGCGAAAACCGCTATAACGAGTACGTTTCCGATGGTTCCGGCGCACACGACAAGAGAACCCACTATCCTCCACAACCAACCGGTTATAACAACGAAAATGGTAAGATTAGAACTGTTTTCGGTTGTGTTCATCTTTCGACTATAGCAGTGCGTATCTTCACGATCTGAGCCGTTTACAACTGCGAAATTTTACGAATCACAATATTATTGACCGGAAAATTGGTGGCTATTGTTTAAATGAACTGGCGCTCGATACTGCCCATTGTAAGTGTAAAATTGGTTCGGGAAAAAATCACGTGCGTGGTGGATGTAGTAATCTTTTTTCCCCATTACCTGAAACCGGGGTGGTTTAAAAATCAATCGAGACCCATCACATCGACGATCGTCACCAATGATATTTGCTTCGCAATTTTAGTGGTTTTATGACTTTATTTTGATCGCCGGAACATGACAGTGCATAATTACCATTTATGTCAAATTTAAAGTGATGTGAAACACTCCGGTATGGTGATCAAATAGAAATGGAGGATAATCTTGCTCAAAGTAGTTATTTTACAAATCTTAATCCAAACTGACAACACATTATAATTATATATTAATTAAATTCAATGACTCTCGATGGCGAAATCGTTTTCGTTACTTTATCGCCGATAGTTGCATCCGGAATCGAGAAGTAAATATTTACAATTGAGCGCAGTTCAGATGATGTTTTCGATGGAGTGGTACCGTCGATTTGCTTCAGATTTTCGACGATGTAGTAGAATGCTACAACCCTCCAGTTGGCATAGTGCCTGAATACTAATTTAACAGTTTAACCCAAACAAGTCCATACGGACTTTAAGGAATGAAGATTACGTGTCGCTGTGATGGTTAATATTAGCAATATACTATACCGTACAGATGTTAATAATCGACCTGCTGAGTGTCCCTCCCCCGCCCAGTCCCTTTTATTGTGAGAGTTGTCCGGGAGGCTATTAACTTATGTAACGTCACAGTGACGCGTCATGGGCGTTGAACGTCAACGCATTGAGTCAATGGCTAATCACCAGACGCAGGACAATAAACTTCAGCTTGATAGTGAATTTATGAGTGTTTAGAATTTCTCAAATATATCACATGCAGGTTTTGGTATATGGTACTATGTCTTTAAATTAGCAGAACTTGATTCCCGACTGATAACCCCTTTCTTGGCGCCCAAATACACCGAAAATATACCCGAGGCGGCAGAGTTCCATGAAAAACAAAATGGCGGACATCGACCCCATATGGGAACCCTGAGGGTGGATATGGATTCCATATGGGACGGGCTACAAAGATAACGACCCGATGTCTCCTGATATGCCTCTACCAACGGAGCGTCCTCATTGGTCGATCCAACCAGGTGACATGACAATATACCGTATAGGTGTTAATAATCGACCTGCTGAGTGTCCCTTCCCCGCCCAGTCCCTTTTATTGTGAGGGTTGTCCGGGAGGAACCGGCTGGGTTTTAGCCACACAGGAGAGATGCGTTAGACCCTCTCCACAAGGACACTAGTTGCCTAATGGCGATGAGGCGTTCTTCTGTGTTCATTGGTCATAATGAAATGTAATATACATGTTAATATGTATTTTATATGGCATCTCTCCCTGGTGTGTTTACATTGTCAATAAATTATCTACCTAACTGTATATCGTATAAAATATGTGTCGCTGAAGGTCAGTAATTTAGTGTAATATGTGATTGGTTATTGGTTCCGATGACAATGCATGTGACCATGTACATGCATTCTAGCTGTTGGTGCCGGCGAATCAGATGTATTATAAGCATGCCCTTGTTCGCGTGTCAATAACCATTCACCTGTCTGTGTGTGTTCCGCCTGGTAACTTGGTGGTTTGATTGCATGCTCTAACCATTCACCGACCTGCGTGTGGTCGCCTGGTAACTTGGTGGTTCGATTGCATGCTCTGACCATTCACCGGCCTGCGTGTGATCTGCGTGTGATCGCCTGGTAACTTGGTGGTTTGATTGCATGTTCTAACCATTCACCGGCCTGCCTGTGGTCGCCTGGTAACTTGGTGGTTTGATTGCATGCTATAACCATCCACCGGTATGCGTGTGGTCGCCTGGTAACATGGTGGTTTGATTGCATCCTCTAACCATTCACCGGCCTGCGTGTGGTCTGCGTGTGGTCCGCCTGGTAACTTGGTGGTTTGATTGCATGTTCTAACCATTCACCGGCCTGCGTGTGATCTGCGTGAGGTCGCCTGGTAACTTGGTGGTTCGATTGCATGATCTAACCATTCATCGGCCTGTGTGTGGTCTGCGTGTGGTCGCCTGGTAACTTGGTGGTTTGATTGCATCCTCTAACCATTTACCGGTCTGCGTGTGGTTGCCTGGTAACTTGGTGGTTTGATTGCACCCTCTAACCATTCACCGGCCTGCGTGTGATCTGTGTGTGGTCGCCTGGTAACTTGTTGGTTTGATTGCATGCTCTAACCATTCACCGGTCTGCGTGTGGTCGCCTGGTAACTTGGTGGTTTGACTGCATCCTCTAACCATTCACCGGCCTGCGTGTGGTCTGCGTGTGGTCCGCCTGGTAACTTGGTGATTTCGTTGCATGCTCTAACCATTCACCGGTCTGCGTGTGATCCGCGTGTAGTCGCCTGGTAACTTGGTGGTTTCGTTGCATGCTCTAACCATTCACCGGTCTGCGTGTGGTCGCCTGGTAACTTGGTGGTTTGATTGCATGCTCTAACCATTCACCGGTCTGCGTGTGGTCGCCTGGTAAATTGGTGGTTTGATTGAATACTCTAACCATTCACCGGTCTGCGTGTGGTTTGCGTGTAGTCGCCTGGTAACTTGGTGGTTTGATTGCATGCTCTAAACATTCACCGGTCTGCGTGTGGTCTGTGCGTGGTCTGCGTGTAGTTGCCGCCTGGCAACCAGGCGACTACTCGCATACCACACGCAGACCGGTGAATGGTTAGAGCATGCAGTAAACCACCAAGTTACCAGGCGACCACACGCATACCACACGCAGACCGGTGAATGGTTAGAGCATGCAATCAAACCACTAAGTTACCAGGCGACCACACGCAGACCACACGCAGGCCGCTGAATGGTTAGAGCATGCAGTAAGCCACCAAGTTACCAGGCGAACACGCGCAGACCACATGCAGGCCGCTGAATGGTTAGAGCATGCAATCAAACCACCAAGTTACCAGGCGAACACACGCAGACAGGTGAATGGTTATTGACACTCGAATAAGGGCATGCTTATAACAAATCTCGATTCGCCGGCAGCAAAACCTAGAATGCATGTACATGGTCACATGCATTGTCATCGGAACCAATCACATATGACACTAAATTACTGACCTTCAGCGACACATATTTTATACGATATACAGTTAGGTAGATAATTTATTGACAATGTAAACACACCAGGGACAGATGCCATATAAAATACATATTAACATGTATATTAACAATCAACATGAATGCATATCAAATTATATCTGAAATTGGTAGATATATAATAATTACAGTTAAACTTCGTTAAGTCGAATCGCAAGGGACCGTTGGTTTACTTTGAGTTATCCGTGTGTTCGACTTAACCATTTTGACCATTTGGTGACCACAAATTGCAACTAGTCAAATTCATTTCGATCCGATAATAATTGTTTCCAACCTTGTGCACGCTATATACCCACGCTAAATCAAAAGTCAGTGACTATGCTGATCACATACAACAGACGATATGATATTTGTTCTGATTATATATTGAATAATATAATAAAAACAACAGAATATGATAAGAAAACATCAACAAATTCGCGGTAGAAATAACAAAAGTACATTTGACCCGGAAGTGGTTACAATAGTATTTACAAAAATTGGGATTCAGGATTGGAAGTGACTGGTTATCAAGGACTGTAGTTTCTGCAAAAAATTAGTTGTTGAATCTCTCTTTAGTTTATCGCTGATCCCCAGTATCTTCATTACGTCGTCGCTCATGTCTGCTTGGGTCATGATATAACGCAGTACAATGTCGCAGCTATGCATTGCGTCATCGATTGTCGGGTCGGGCTTGGTGCACTCTATGACCTCGTCTTCAGTTGTGTTCTCTTTTTCTTTTTCTTTTTCTGCCAAGATAGCATCCACGATGTCATCTTCTGTTGTCGTAGCACATGTTGTTATTTCATCGTCGATGTTAACATATGATTTCATTTGGTTTAGTCCGAGTTTCGCTAATTGGCTCAATGGCAAGTCATCTTCAATGTTGTCATCGTCGGAGTCTGTAGTCTCTCTGTTGCCTTTTGCCTCAAAGCTACAGTGCCTAAAGCAGTTGGCGACTGTCGTTTCTGTAACATTGGCCCACGATTACTGCATCAATGTCATGGCATCGAGAACATTCAAATTAAATTTAGTTCAGTCTCCTTGTCAATAGCCTCGAGGTATCGATGAATATCTTTCTTCCTGTAACGAACTTTCAAATTCTTTATTACACCCTGGTCCATATAATATGGAAATGCCATTGATATCTCAGAATAAACCGCTCCTAAACATTCTATTACATTTCATTATGACCAATGGACACAGAAGAACGCCTCATCAGCATTAGGCAACTAGTGTCCTTGTGGAGAGGATCTAACGCATATATCCGGTGTGGCTAAAACCCGACCGGTTCCTCCCGGACAACCCTCACAATAAAAGGGACTGGGCGGGTGAGGGACACTCAGCAGGTCGATTATTAACACCTATACGGTATAGTATATTGCCAATATTGACCATCACAGCGACACGTAATCGTCATTCCTTAACTCATTCAGTGCCAGGTTTCCTGGGGGAAACGGATGGCTGAGTGCCAGGTTTCCTGTGGGAAAAGCTATCATTTACACTAACTAGATATTTACTTTGATTATTCAATATTGGAAAGAATTGAATTGACAGCAGACATTGATAGTATAGGCCCTACTCAAGAAGTTCTTTAAAAGTCCAATTCCGGTAATACAGGTTCATTACAGCTCCAAACTTTCACGTTGCCATGGCAACGAATACTTCAAATTAACACCGATTGTATGAAATTGCAAATGTGTTGTATTTTGTGGCCATCTAACTAATATATTCTGTGTAGTTTTAGGCATTAATTTTGCTGGTGGAATAACATAGCATTATGTTATGGCAAAGATCGGAATTGGGGGGGGGGGGGGTGATTAGTGAGACCTAACGAATTTTCTAAATGGGATGACGTTTACAATAACCGATTTCCTAGAAAAGCAAATTGCAAAACTGAAAACAATTTGAAAATCAATTGTGTCCGTTCTAAATGCCTACAACAATCGTACTTTCGCTGTGCGGCGTATACTATAGTTCCCCGTTCGTGCGGTACACGTAGCTACATGTATGCCGTCAATGACACAAATTTGGGCAATCAGAGTAACTCGGTGACAATTCAATCGAATTCAGCACATCGAAAAACACCTCACTACCAAATGTCCGTTCGATATCTTAAAACATGTAAGAGCAATATATTGACAATGTTTCCTGTAGTAATTTATCATTGTAATTTGGCGAACCCCTTAAGGTACATATTTTGATTGACGTAATGTGCGCGTTGTCCAAATCGGCGTTCCTCGATCGTTTGGCGATAAACCAAGTGTTCTATGGATTAGGGCATGCCCGATTTGATAGTAATCGCCTTTTACGCAATCAAAATCGGTCTCCAATTAACAGATTTGGACGCTGTATACGTTGACCTCTTAGAGAGTTTGAACTCTGCAAGACTTTAGTCACGCCCACAAAACACACAATTTTTCACCACCTATATTCAGGCGGCTCTACCTCCCGAATGCCTCAACGTACGGAGCTGCCCGATACGTCGTTTGAACGGAGATATCTTCGGCTACGCCATGGTTTACAAATTGGATATACGCATGCGCGTATAAACATACCAGCCGCCGCCACTCACCCCCCCCCCCCCCGATGAAAATTATCCCAAGACGTGACTTGTAATCCACAGTGTTTTAAACATGTACACCCATAATGAAATAGTGAGTTTTTCGCCCGGTAGAGCATGTTTTAAGCGAGATGTTCTGGGCGACGTATATATACGTCGCCGGCAAATGGTTGGCGCTTTTCGGGCGACGTATATATACGTCGCCGGCACTGAATGGGTTAAAGTCCTTATGGACTTGTTCGGGTGCGTTAAACTGTTAAATTAGTATTCAGGCACTATGCCAACTGGAGGAATGTAGCATTCTACTACATCGTCGAAAATCTGAAGCAAATCGAAGGAACCACTCCATAGAAAACATCACCTGAACTGCGCTCTCGATTCCGGATGCAACTATCGGCGATAAAGTAACGAAAACGATTTCGCCATCGAGAGTCATTGAATTTAATTAATATATAATAATGATTGTGTGTGTTGTCAGTTTGGATTAAGATTTGTAAAAATAACCACTTTGAGCAAGATTATCCTTCATTTCTATTTGATCACCCTACCGGAGTGTTTCACATCACTTTAAATTTGACATAAATGCTAATTATGCACTGTCATGTTCCGGCGATCAAAATAAAGTCATAAACCCACTTAAATTTCCAAGCAAATATTATTGGTGACGATCGTCGATGTGATGGGTCTCGATTGATTTTTAAACCACCCGGTTTCAGGTAATGGGGAAAAAAGATTACTACATCCACCACACAGGTGCTTTTTTCCCGAACCAATTTTACACTTACAATGGGCAGTATCGAGCGCCAGTTCATTTAAACAATAGCCACCAATTTTCCGGTCAATAATATTGTGATATGAATTGATTCAAATTTCGCAGTTGTAAACGGCTCAGATCGTGAACATACGCACTGCTTCAGTCGAAAGATGAACACAACCGAAAACAGTTCTAATCTTACTATTTTCGTTGTTATAACCGGTTGGTTGTGGATGATAGTGGGTTCTCTTGTCGTCTGCGCCGGAACAATCGGAAACGTGCTCGTTATAACGGTTTTCGCGAGGAAGTCGATGCGACGAACACCAATATACATAGGATTTATTTACCTCTCGGTCGTTGACACATTGAATCTCTTGATCTTTCCGCTTCCTGGAATCATATCAAGTATCGTGGGATTTGATGTCCGGGCAATTAACTCAACAACCTGCGGCTTCTTCTGGTTTTCTGTTCATACACTTTCTGGCTTATCGGTGTGGTGTCTGGCCATTCTGGTGGTAGAGAGAACTATTGTATGCCGTCAATGACACAAATTTGGGCAATCAGAGTAACTCGGTGACAATTCAATCGAATTCAGCACATCGAAAAACACCTCACTACCAAATGTCCGTTCGATATCTTAAAACATGTAAGAGCAATATATTGACAATGTTTCCTGTAGTAATTTATCATTGTAATTTGGCGAACCCCTTAAGGTACATATTTTGATTGACGTAATGTGCGCGTTGTCCAAATCGGTGTTCCTCGATCGTTTGGCGATAAACCAAGTGTTCTATGGATTAGGGCATGCCCGATTTGATAGTAATCGCCTTTTACGCAATCAAAATCGGTCTCCAATTAACAGATTTGGACGCTGTATACGTTGACCTCTTAGAGAGTTTGAACTCTGCAAGACTTTAGTCACGCCCACAAAACACACAATTTTTCACCACCTATATTCAGGCGGCTCTACCTCCCGAATGCCTCAACGTACGGAGCTGTCCGATACGTCGTTTGAACGGAGATATCTTCGGCTACGCCATGGTTTACAAATTGGATATACGCATGCGCGTATAAACATACCAGCCGCCGCCACTCACCCCCCCCCCCGATGAAAATTATCCCAAGACGTGACTTGTAATCCACAGTGTTTTAAACATGTACACCCATAATGAAATAGTGAGTTTTTCGCCCGGTAGAGCATGTTTTAAGCGAGATGTTCTGGGCGACGTATATATACGTCGCCGGCAAATGGTTGGCGCTTTTCGGGCGACGTATATATACGTCGCCGGCACTGAATGGGTTAAAGTCCTTATGGACTTGTTCGGGTGCGTTAAACTGTTAAATTAGTATTCAGGCACTATGCCAACTGGAGGAATGTAGCATTCTACTACATCGTCGAAAATCTGAAGCAAATCGAAGGAACCACTCCATAGAAAACATCACCTGAACTGCGCTCTCGATTCCGGATGCAACTATCGGCGATAAAGTAACGAAAACGATTTCGCCATCGAGAGTCATTGAATTTAATTAATATATAATAATGATTGTGTGTGTTGTCAGTTTGGATTAAGATTTGTAAAAATAACCACTTTGAGCAAGATTATCCTTTATTTCTATTTGATCACCCTACCGGAGTGTTTCACATCACTTTAAATTTGACATAAATGCTAATTATGCACTGTCATGTTCCGGCGATCAAAATAAAGTCATAAACCCACTTAAATTTCCAAGCAAATATTATTGGTGACGATCGTCGATGTGATGGGTCTCGATTGATTTTTAAACCACCCCGGTTTCAGGTAATGGGGAAAAAAGATTACTACATCCACCACACAGGTGCTTTTTTCCCGAACCAATTTTACACTTACAATGGGCAGTATCGAGCGCCAGTTCATTTAAACAATAGCCAACAATTTTCCGGTCAATAATATTGTGATATGAATTGATTCAAATTTCGCAGTTGTAAACGGCTCAGATCGTGAACATACGCACTGCTTCAGTCGAAAGATGAACACAACCGAAAACAGTTCTAATCTTACTATTTTCGTTGTTATAACCGGTTGGTTGTGGATGATAGTGGGTTCTCTTGTCGTCTGCGCCGGAACAATCGGAAACGTGCTCGTTATAACGGTTTTCGCGAGGAAGTCGATGCGACGAACACCAATATACATAGGATTTATTTACCTCTCGGTCGTTGACACATTGAATCTCTTGATCTTTCCGCTTCCTGGAATCATATCAAGTATCGTGGGATTTGATGTCCGGGCAATTAACTCAACAACCTGCGGCTTCTTCTGGTTTTCTGTTCATACACTTTCTGGCTTATCGGTGTGGTGTCTGGCCATTCTGGTGGTAGAGAGAACTATTGTCGTTTTGTTTCCTTTAAACAGCCCAAAACTGACGAAGACGAGAATGGCAATTGAGCTGACGATATCAACAGTGATTAACTCTGCACTGTCATTTCACATTATAGTTGGAAGGAGAGCTTCAGGTGAAGGACCGGACAGGACGTGCATATACGAAGGCAGTCAAGTGTATTTAACGTTCGTGAACCTTACGTTGAACTGGATTACTATAATGAGGGGGTCTGCCGTGCCATTCGTAATTCTTCTAGTTTGCAATATTGCACTGATGGTGTCGATACGGAACACTAGGACAAGGTTGGGACAGTTTAGTGTCAACGAACATAACTCAAGTGATCACCGCGGAAGGATGTTAGGACAAAACATGAACTCAACCGTCATCATTCTTCTCGCAACCAGTTTGCAGTTCGCTATCTTCGGGCTACCAATTTTCTTATTCATGTGTATTTTGAGAGTTGGTCCGGATTATGAAGAACTAAACACCCCCGAACTCAGGGCCACATATTCCGTGCTTCTTCTTGTATTCGGTTGCAATACAGGTCTGAACTGCTTCACGTACTATGTGAGTAGTAGCAGGTTTAGACGGGAGTTAGCCCAAGCCATTGGATGGAAAGCTGCGAGGATCGACAAGTCGATTTTATTACAAAATGGAACACGCCCACTAGAGGTGCCAAATTGCGTTTGACTCCAGCATCATGCCACATGGGGAGGGACCATTGTTCGCGCTTCTTCTTGGCAAATTTCCCAAATGCAAATATAATTCCCGATTGGCAACAATTTCGCAAGTGCATGAGATATCAAATTCCACAAGAAAGTAGGAGGTATTTATAAAGTGATTGTTCGCTCAAACCATTCCGGTCACGAAAGTCCCACGCCATAGTTATGCAGCATAGCGAATTGTGTTGGCCAGGGTAACCTCTATCAAGAGGTAGTTAATCTTATTGCATATTAGATAGCTAGGGGCACTGTGATCGATACATGTAATCCCCTTTATGTACAGGTTCCAAGAATGTGAATGATTTCGAGTTTATTTTATAATCCATGTCGGGATTGATTCGTTTTCCTTTGGTGTCGTGTTAGCGTTTAGATGATTTGCAATTGGTGATGAAGAAACATGGCATCCTGCGTATCAGACTTGATCAGTTTGTTTTAATGTAGGCTTAAATTGATGAAAGCATGTCGGTTTAACGTCGAGATTGTGCAATGGAGTGTGACACAGACGTACTGAAAGTACACACCCGTCTTAGAGCTATTTGGCGTCAAATTATTATTGATTTTTTCATTAATTAATTAGTGAATCATACCTACATTTTGACTTCGCTACTGTTCAGTCAAAATCGATCGTCATGGTTAATTATTTAGTGAATCATACCTCCATAATGTGACTTGACGTTATTCATTCTAATATTGATTCAATTAAAGCCACATGGCGGTTTGCGTTCCAAAATAAACATAATATTATTACATTTTGAATTTTTCTCAGTATCGAAATAGGTCGATAATTATCTGAACTACCTTTCTACGAGCATTATGTAACCCAAAAAAGACGCATTGAAGTAATGGAAAATACAACTGTGAATACGGTGTTTGGGTCCCAAACAAAAACCCGCTATTTGCGCGACATGGAACAGAAAAGAGCGTTCCGTGGTAGTCTATTCCTGATATGGTAGCAACAAAGAGCGTTTGTCTGACTTCTGACGAAAAGTGGAAAACGTCTGAAAAATGGCTGTGACTTTCGCAAGTGTTTTTTCAGAGCATATGAAGACGGTATAGCAATCGTTGGTTTATTCATCGACCTATCGTATCGTCGCTCCAAATTACGTAGACAAACATTTGGAGGTTCGAATGAGCCATGTCCGTTCGAATGACCAGATTACATTATACGATGAGAGAGTGGGTGGGTGCGAAGCACCCTGGATGGTCGAAAAGATCGAGTGATCTTCCCCTTCATTACATTATACGATGAGAGAGTGGGTGGGCGCTTCGTGCCCGGGATGGTCGAAATGATCGAGTGATCTTCTCCTTCACCCCCTTCATTACATTATACACAACATATCCCATATTATATTCCATTTGGAAGAGGAACCAAAAAAATATATATTCCACCAGAATACGGAACAGCTATGGCATAGGAGTGTCCACCAAGTGATAGATATTCTCAGATTCATTCCAAGACTTCCCCCTTTTTAACACAGAATGCATCAGAATTCAAACTAAGAGATAGAGTTATTCCCCTACAATTGAGAATAATAGACTTTACAGTGCAGACTGGATCAGAATTAATCACAGAACACACATCAGTACCTCGACAAAAACAATGTTCCTAGTTTATTCGACTGGATCAGTTGATAATACAATGATTTGGAGCTTCCTCTTTCAAATGGTATATAATATGGAATATGTTTTATGTAATGTGATCTGGTGGTTCATGGTATATAATATGGAATATGTTTTATGTAATGTGATCTGGTGGTTCATGGTATATAATATGGAATATGTTTTATGTAATGTGATCTGGTGGTTCATGGTATATAATATGGAATATGTTTTATGTAATGTTGATCTGGTGGTTCATGGTATATAATATGGAATATGTTTTATGTAATGTGATCTGGTGGTTCATGGTATATAATATGGAATATGTTTTATGTAATGTGATCTGGTGGTTCATGGTATATAATATGGAATATGTTTTATGTAATGTTGATCTGGTGGTTCATGGTATATAATATGGAATATGTTTTATGTAATGTGATCTGGTGGTTCATTGTATATAATATGGAATATGTTTTATGTAATGTTATCTGGGGGTTCATGGTATATAATATGGAATATGCTTTATGTAATGTGATATGGTGGTTCATGGTATATAATATGGAATAATATTTTATGTAATGTGATCTGGGGGTTCGAAAATTAAGTGGGCTTTTATCTAATTTGACGCCAAAACTAGCTAAATTTGTGACGTTTGGTTAGCTGACTCAAAGTGTCTACACAATCAAGACGATGGAAATGCATTTTAGTTATATCAGAATGGATCGAGGCACTGCATGGTGTGGCCGTTGTCGTAACGTTTTATACATATATAAATGCACACCAGTCTCGCGTGATGTCAATTGACAGGGGTCATTGTCGTAGTGTTTTCTACATAAATGCACACGTGTTGATAATAATTGTAAGTTCATGTTCTTCCGTTCATCGAACAAATAACCATGCAGTTATTTCGGTCCGCAAGATCAATATATGACCAATGATAAATTTTATCGTAGCTTCGTCCTTGTGCTAAAAGAAATTTATGCCTTTTTTATAAACTTTTATCGTAGTTTCGTCCTTGCAATATGCTAAAAGAAATTTATGCCTTTATTATAAGAACTCCAGAATAATTATTTACGGCAACATTTCAATCTCGTGCCGACTGAGACTGGTGGGCTTTTATGTATACTTAAATGTGCACACGGTGTGCATTTATGTATAAAACGTTACGACAACGTCGGCGAATTGGAATTTATTCACATTCACCGAGTTAGGCACCATATGCAGAAATGAACACTCATACCAAGTCCGTGCCGCCATAACTCTGATATGTATATGGCTTCGTCCCATATTGTTCATTTCGACATTTCATTCACATGTGACATCTCCAACATATATTTTGTAATCATATATTAAAAATGTTCAGATATCATTGTTGCTGATTTATTAGACAATAACATTGATTTATTTATTTATTTTAATTCAAATTGATTTAAAACATATCAGCCAATGGGAAAATAGCGTATATGTTCAAAGAAAATGACAAAGGCACTTATTCTGTTTCTTTTGTCAGCTTGTTTTCGCGAATCTGGGGGAATATTCAATCTCCTTTGTCAACGCTGCGCAATTAGTGCATCTATATTTGCGAATGTCTGTTTGTGTTCTATAGAAATTCACAGGGTACCGTCTATATGGCACCAAAGGGGTCTTCTATGAGTAACTTTTTACGAGTAAGATAATGGTGCGGGTTAGAATGTTCTAAAATGACGCCTTTGTTGTCAGGGGCAGAAAAGGGGAGGGGCAGAGATATTTTTTGTCGCCGATTGCCACGAAAGGGCAGAGGGGCACCACAATTGATAAAACTAATTTATCGCCGAGGGGCCATCTAGACGGCACCAAAGGGGTCTACTAGGGGTAACTTATTACGAGAAAGATAATGGTGCGGTTGGAATGTTCTAAAGTGACGCCGTTGTTGTCAGGGGCAGAAATCGGAGAGGGCAGAAAACATTTTTGTCTCCGATTGCCACGAAACTTATTTATAATAATTCCCATGATATAATGAATCTAATGGCGTGGTTTAAATATGTCAACAGTGGGCAGTGGCGCCGTTCTAGTCAGGGATGCACGGAAGGGGAGAGGGGTACCAAAATTTAAAGAAACTAATCTTACCACCGAGGGGCCATCTAGATGGCACCAAAGGGGTCTACTAGGGGTAACTTTTTACGAGAAAGATAATGGTGTGGGTTAGAATTTTCTAAAGTGACGCCGTTGTTGTCGGGGGCAAAAAAGCGGGAGGGCAGAACAAATGTTTGTCGCCGATTGCCACGAAACTTATATATAATCATTCTGATGATATGAGGCATCTAGTGGTGTGGTTTAAATGTGTCAAAAGTGGCGCCGTTCGCGTCAGGGATGCATGGAATGGGAGAGAGGAACCAAAATTGATCAAATTAATTTTAGCGCCGATTTCAACCAAATTGATATATATTCTCCTCCATGATACAAGGAATCTAATTATGTGATTTAAAGACGCCAAATTGCTGTCGTTTGGATGGAAGATTGTGGGGGGGGCAATAAATTTGGTAAGAATGGGTTCAGTCGCCGATTGCCACCACACATTTACAATATCATTCCCATGCATGGTATGAGGAGTCTAATGGTGTGGCTTAAATATGTCAACAGTCGCGTCATTCGAGTCAGGGGTGCACTGAAAGGAAGAATAGTGATGGGCACCAAATTGATACGCAATATTTTTAGCGCCAATCCACCAAAGTGATACACATTCTTATCCATGATACGAGGAGTCTAATCGTGTGATTTACAGACGCCATATTGGTGCTGTTTGGGTGAGAGATGGAGGTGGGGTGGGCACTAAATTTGATCAAAATTTGTTTAGTCGCCGATTAGCACCACACTAATTGTGTGGTTTAAGGATGTCACAAGTGGGGCTATTCGAGTCAGGGATGCATATAGTGTGTGATGGACACACACACAATATAAACAGTATGTTTAGCGCCGATTTCCACCAGATTGATACATATTCTTCCCCATGATACGAGGAACTAATCGTGTGGTTTAGATACGCCAAATTGGTGCCGTTTGGTCGAGAGATATGGGGGCCCTAAATTTGATATGAATTTGTATACTCGCCAATTTTCACCAATTGTATATATATGCATTTCCATAATGAGTCTAAGCATGTGGTTTAATGATGATAAAGTGGCACCGCTTCAATCTTAAATAGGGACGGGAGGGTCACCAAAACTGATAAAAATATGTTTAGTGCCAATTACCATCAAATGCATACACATTCTTCTCATATGATACGAGGAATCAAAGCGTGTGTGTTAAAACGTATAGTGGGCTAGCAAAACTGATACCTAGAAGAAAGCATTAAACGTATATTTATCGCATATTAGAATTGATCATGTATATATTATAACACAATTGAGTCTGTTCCCATTCAATATAGTTTCCACAAAATTTACAATAAACCACTCAAATTCTCGCTCTGTGTCGGGCACATGTAGCTGATATACGCGCATAGCAACATTTCCTTTAAACTGAAAATAATATTTCGTCAATATTTAGCGCAATGAACAGAGGAGCACCTGGACATTTATTTAAAACATCTTTATCTTCATGGAGATATGATAGCCAGGGGTCCTCAAAATCTTAGTCTAACCCACTAGATTGATTGATACATCTTTATATATGTAAAAGTTTTGCGATCTAATGTGTTTATGATGTTCATGTTTCATGTCATAACATCTGACGTATACGCAGTTGTAAATGAATAAATACTTCTTTATTTGTGGAACGGAGTAATCGCGATAAACAAAATGACAATCGACAAGGTGAGCCACTACTTATATTCCATTTTAAGAATCATGTTTTGTGATGCTATTTGGATATAAATGTATGAGAATACGTGTAGCACTTTGAGCAAGAGTATCAACAACATGCAGAGGGTTTCACATCACTTTAACCTGGCCAACGCCGGTTAACCCTGCTAGAATATTTATATTATAGTATTTATATTTATTGTATACACTCTGGGGTACCGGTCTTTGGCACGGATGACGATGTTTTTCATGGCCCAACCTTTGAGCGCATGCTGTTCTATTCCTGATATATTATTGATAAAGAGCGTTTTGTTCGCATACGATAATCGCGGCGCTATGTGACGTTACGTCCAGTCTCAGTTGAACAATAAAGAACGTACACATGTTCAGTTCCGAAGGTCCAGCCGTTTAGTCGCCCACAGTCCAGACAAACAAACAAACAAACATAATTGATATTTATTAGTATTGATGAAGCGACATAATTATATGTCATATGGGCCGACCGGGGTCCAATTATTATATACTTATATTGTTAATTATTATATACTTATATTGTTAATTATTTGTGAAAATTAAAGAGAAAACTATTTAAGATGTAACCGTTGTAAACTTTTACAACAACTTATCAAATGTATAACTTTGTAACCGTTGTTTTCGCAAATACGGAGAACATACTTTCTGTTATTAGATGATTCTGAACCGCAAGTTCAGATTTGGCATCACAAAACAACAATCTGTAGATTTTCTATACCAGAACTAATTGTTCTCCACACCTGTTGAAGCGAGGCACGTGTATTCAACGTAATCCCAGCCATTGAATTTATATTGTTGTATATATACCAGAAGGATTATACAAACCGAAACTACTTCGCGTTGATTTTATTGCCAAAACAAAAAATGGGATGACGTACATGGCGTCAACGATCCGCTTCGGGCGATACACATATATTTACCGGTTTTCCATCAGACGTAAATCACAATATAGATAGATATAGCATCAATTGTGATCGCATTCATGGATTAAACTTAGTCGACACAAGGGGTGTGTAATAAATACAGAACACAACTTGAATCATCATCGAGAATATTTTATCGACCTCGATGTGGACGTCGATTACGAGAATTAATACGAGATTTTGATGACATTGACATTCGAAAGAGGACGTTTTAATGTTTGTTAGCTTATAAAAAAATCCAATGGTCGCCTCTTATAAAGAGCGTGTATGCTTCCGTCGTCCAATAGCGATATATACTAAAGAGCGTTTTCAATGATAAGCTTCTTGATCGTTTCTACGTATTATTTATGGATGATTTTGCGGACTCTTCTGACTTATCGAAGCCCCTGCTCTGACATACGCACATATAATCCGATATCGACTTGATGTTGGATCACAGAGGGCAGCCTGAATCATTTCCATGGATTTTTATGAAGTTGTTGTGGAAATATTTTAGCCCTCATTTACCATACTCATTGAATTATCAACACATACTCCTGCAGATAGATTCGTACACAGGTATTAGGTACAATTGTTTTTTTATTTAATAAAAATCTCGGAAAGGTATCTGTCTCATTTTTGATAGAGGTCAGCATTTTTCTCTACAAAAGCAACATTTTATTTTTTATTGATCTGTAATTGCAGCACTATGTGACCAAATAATCCTAGTTTTCAAAAAAGTTTGGTTCGCCGTCGTATTTGAGATTTAAAGTGAACATAGAAAAACATTTAAAGTTGATATATCAAATTTATTTGGTTGGTACCCGAAACGTCCGTCCAATGAAAAATAAAACAATCCAACACCTAAATCACCGAAATCTATACTCTAATTATCATACTAAATAGCCCTATTGTCAAACAGACGTTGTTTCACGAAGGACAGCTAATTTGGGTGTGGTACTCAACATACATCAAGTTTAATAACGATTTTTGTCTTTTTTTCCGTCAGTTTTACATGATTCTTTTTGCGGGAGGCCATTTTGAAAGTGCGAAACAAACTCGAGAAACGCTGCAGTAAATGACTCCAAAATAAAATAATTTTACATCGATAAAAAAAATGTTTTATCTAATTCCTTATCTAGTGGGTATTATATATCCACCGCATGATTTTTTTAAGGACGACCAGCTTAGCACAGCCCAGCCGCGCATGTGCTGCGCAGCAGCACATGCGCTGGTCGTCCTTATACTAAGTTCGCTTTCGAACATGGGCGCCGCTATCTTGAATTAGGGGCGCCGCCATCTTGAATTTGAGGGGCCGCCATCCGTCATTACAATTAAATAAAACTACAAAATGTAACTTTTCACATAGCCAACATAACGGTATTCATTGCGTGAAGACATTACATGGTTTATACTTTGAACAATAATCATTACTTACATCATAAATTTTGCCGATCTGACTCGGGTTGCTATGCCATTCGGAAAATGACGGAAATTACGTAAAGCTGCACATTTTCGTTAGCCACATCGCGAAAGCAACATGACTCATCTCGTAAATTTCTAAATTGTTTGTCATATCAGTATATAAACTTTTCTTTAGTTTATTAAATTAGTAAAAGCACGTTCACGTCATATGTTGTATCCAAAGCGACGTCATATTGGCACGCGCATTTCCCCGCGAAAGTCATTGACGTTTTGACAGCGACGCGACATAGCACACACAGCAGGCATAATGTTGGCATGGTTGGCATTAGGTTTGGTTGGGTTGACGTTGTTTCAATATTGCATGGCTCCGAGTCCGCGCTGGTATAAATGTAACTCCATGCAATTGTAATCAAACTGATATATTACCAACCTATAAAATCACTATAGGATTTGTACAGGTACAAACAAAAACATGTTCGTGAAAATTGGATGTTCTTCCTTACTTATATTCTAATGATTTGGGTTGTCATTTGAAACAAACAAACAACCCAAATTATGAGGGGGGTAAACCCCAAGTTCTCACTCATAAGAACCCCAATTTCCAACCAAGGCCAAAGGTTGTGGAGGCGAGTACAACTAATATTTCATCCAAATTTAGAATGGGCCTGGGCCAGTCGAAAAATGGCCCCGGGGAGCCACGAAAGGCTGAAAGATGTGAGTACAATATGATAATTATGAGGTATAGACCTATGGGAGGCCAAATTCACATTTAATAATGAATTGCAGCGTAATTATTTGCGATTAAGCGCAATGAATTGCACTTAAGCGCAATCAATTGCGCTTAAGCGCAAATACCACATATTGTGCTTAAGCACAAATAGGGCATTTACGCTTAAGCGTAATGAATTGCACTTAAGCGTAATTGTGACTACTATCTAACTTACCCATAAGTAAGTTTATTGTTAACCTCCTCAATTTAGGAGAGCATATATACAAATGACAATTATATACAAGTTACATAAATATGCATGCAAATGTAATACTAGTCACAATATTAATATAACAGTGTTTATGCCATGTCACACGCATTTAGCGAAATAAAATTTCCGAATAAAATATTTATTGCAGATCAAAGTTGAGTATTGGAACTTTCGAATGTGAGTCGTCATATTAACTTGTCGAGTGAAAGTTGACGAGCGTTTCTGGAAATAAATTAGCAAAATCACATGCGTGTGATCGAGCGAAATAAAACTTCCAAATAAAATATTTAGTGAACATCAAAGTTGAGTATAAGAAATTGAGAATGTGTTTCGTCATATCACCGTATCGAGTGAAATTAGACAAAGATTTCAGACATCGAATTCAGAAAGTAGCATGAAAATGGCCTATTTAAGACATATGTCAGGTATAATGTGAATGTGCGTGTATGATGGATACTATGTAACACGCAAATGACCCAGCTGAATGAAAACAGTTTTGATGTGACAATAGGCGTGTTGCCGATTGCTGGTGATCATGCATTAATTATCTTTGAACTATCGACCACAATGTACGTGTATATATATAGAGGTTTCTTGTGTGAATCATTATAGCAAAAACAAATTATTTATACATAGCTTCGAATTGTCCATCAGCCGAGACCATCGGGTGTAGATCGTAGAACGTTGACAGCCTTGCTCGCATGCAGAAGGAATGTTGCGGTCGAGTCGACGATGAAATCCAGAGGAAAATCCGATATATTTAATATGTTACATCTTGACCCTAAAAGCATGGCACACAAGTCGTCAACGGTAAGCGAAGCCATGGACATGTATATTGGAATTCCGAATCTGTTCGTTATGAAATCCCAGTATATGTTTCGCGCATGAATCAATATGCCCGATTGACACGAGAACATGATATGCGTTATCTCACTATTAAAGCGAACAGAGCAAAGGTTACAGAGAGTATTGTTGTTGAATGCTGTCCTATTCAGTAACCGGCACAAGTTGACATATTTGGATGATAAATGTGCTTGGGCGTGTACTCGAGTCCATATTGACCAACAGTCTAATGGATTATGGTGAACTTTTGATAGAACAATTAAATTTGGATCAGAATGTACAGCACAACGCCATGAGTTAATATAATAATTTTGCACAGCTGTTTTAGCAATCCTCTTCCATACTTCTTTTGCTGGGAACAGACCTTCATCGAGATATTCTAGGAGATAACATTTTAGATTGTATTTTGCGAGAATTTGAAATATATCATGAACATAGCCGGAAGCTGATCTTCTAAATAGACGTTGCTGGTGCGCTTTGAGTAGGAACAGTCTCAGAGGAGTTTGGTGGTGAAGTGGTAAATGGATAAGGTTTCCAAGAAAGCATAATTTTCGGGTATGAATTTCCGTTCAATGGGCATCAATCCAAGTAACCAAGGGACAGTCTAGTGCTTGCCCTTTTCGGTAGTGACTGGATACTCTTGATACACGTTCGGAGTGATCTTTCCATTATCATGAGACCAGAGGTATATTGCATGGGTAAGCGTTCGCATCCGTATAATGCTTTCGGCAGAACAACACATTTTAGGATCTGCCTCAGTGACACAGGAGTCAAAGATGCAGTTAACTGTCTCTTAGCAATTGAGAAAAATGTTTTGCGAATTTTCAGAGAAACTAAGTGTCCGTGGGATTTTCCTGTAGCGAATTTATCTTGTTCAATTCCTAAGTGCGTGCTCTCTATTTCTCTGGAATGGTGTTCGGACATAAATGCCATGTTCTGTGAGCTTTGGAGTGGCCACCTTTTGACTCGTTAAATACAATAATGTTGCTTTTAGTACAAGAGAAAGAAAATCGCCACCTGATGCTGTATTGATAACACATGTCGATTAAACTGTCGAGGCCAATTTTAGAGAGGGATATAAGTGTTATATCGTCCGCCGTAGTAGGTGCCGCGCATGAAATATTATTTATGGATAGTCCCATTCGTGTGGTCGTTAGGATTTCAAGAAGGTCATTTATGTACGCTAAGTAGCAAAATGGTGAGTGGATACCTCCTTGCCTTGTTCTTTGGCTAATCACAAAGGAGTTTGACAGACATCCGTTATAACGAACTTGGCTTATGATGTCACTGTATATGCACTGTAACATGCAAATGGCTTTTCTTGAAAAACCAAGGCGAAGAAACTTGAATAACAGTCCGGTGTGCCATACTTTGTCGAAAGCTTTTTTAGAGTCTAAAAATGCAACATAAAGTTTGGAACTGTTTTCATGTGCGTACGATATGGCCTCTTGACGGACGAAAGTTGTCATGTTACAGCCTACCCTAGATTGAAATTCATTCTGAAGGTCATGTGGGAATGCAGCCAGTATGTCACTATCCATGAGAAGTATGGCTTCAAATATTTTGTATAACACGGGTAGTAATGATATCGCTCGGTAGCTGTCCGGGAGAGTTGCAGGTTTAGGTTCTCCCTTGTATAATGGCACGATAATACCCGCTTTTAACGTCTCTGGAATATTTTCAAAATCAAGAAATGCGTTGAACAACTTGCACAAACATAATAACAAGAGATCCGTTCCATGTCGCACGTGTTCGTTGATTATACCATCATGACCGCTTGCTTTACCAGATTTCAGTTTCCTTATAACATTTTCAATTTCAGCCGAAGTTATGGGAATACCAAACAAAGGACATGTATTATGTCCGCTTTTCAAACATTCAGATACTTCCCTCTCTACATAGGCTTCAAATAACGTGTCTTCGTGTGCTGGAGGACTGTACAGGTCTTCGAAATATGCGGCCCAGCCAGAAAGAATGTCAGCATGGTTCCTACAGACCTGACCGCTGAATTCCATAGCAGAACAGATTGCCGGTGATGCTCCTTGTTGTGGTCGCAATGAACGCCAGAATAACTTATGGTTGTTTCTTGCATGTGACTCAAGTGTGTAGCTTAAGTTTCCTTGATAATTTCGAACTGCATGCCTATGTACCCACCTAAAATCACGCTTTGCTTGCTTGTGATCCACATACGTCCGTTTGCATGCGCTACGTGGCTTGGGTGTTTTTTAAGATTGTCTGGTTCGGAATTCCAATAGGGCTTTCTGTGTTGTCGTGTAGATCTAATTGGAACGGCAGAAGATGCAGCTGCATGCAATGCGTCTACAATGTCGTCATAGAAAAATGCGATATCGTGCTTGGAATGGATCACGCGATTACACAGATCAGCGCATCTCACATCCAAGTGTTTTTATACAAAATTGTGTCCATACGGCTCCACAAGTAAGATATTTTTGTTTGTGTTGGCTGATTATTATTAGAAATGTCCGGGAGTGTCATCTTGCATGTTACTGGCATATGATTCGTAGTTTTGATTGCATTGTCAGACAGAATCCAGCTGTTTTGTTATTAAGTCTCTATCACGTGAAGACACCAAAATATGATCAATGAGAGAGGGCTTGTTTGTTAAACAATATGGTATGTGGGAGTATTCATTACCGCCGCACGCGTTGCTTGCTGTTGTGGAAATCAGTTCACAATTATCCAAAAACTGAAGAAATAATTCGGAACGATCATTGAGATCAATGGGCGCAGTGTTTAACGACCCTTTCGGTATGTGAGCGTTAAAGTCCCCCATTATGATCACACTTCCTTCTGCAGAGTACATCGCACATAGTTCCACTAAAGATTCGAGGCATTCACTAAAATAGTCATCTCCGTGATTTGTGTTAGGGAGATAGACTTGAATAATTGTCAGAATGTGTTTGTCCATTATCAACTGGACACAAACGAATCTATTCTGGTCGATACTGATTGCTGTGCATTTATGTTGAAGGGAATTGTGAATAAGCAATCCAACACCGTCTCTTGTGAACTTTCCACCTATTTTTGTTTTAATTACAGTTCCTGGCTTGCCTGTATATATATATTTGTCACTTAAAGTGTGTAAAAAACACAAGTTTTCTGAGTCTAGCCAGTGTTCTGATACGCCAACAATTTGATAGATCTCACGTTTAAGAATGTCAGTTAAATATGAAGCGCTACCTTTTATCCCTGTGGCATTCCACGTGAAAATTCCAATTTCAGAATTTGTAACCATGCATAGTATTTTAACGAGCGCGTTTGTGCCATGGGCGACAGTAGGCACCTATTGGCCAGAAACCAGTGTCTATTAATGGATAACTGTGGTCCTTAATTACATTGAATTGTGCACATACCATACCCGTGCGCGCACTTGTCATCAGTTTTAGGTAAGTCGGAACCACGCCGCGGTCAGTTAGGTATCTACTAATTGTATCTCTGGTGGTTCCGGGCACGATACCACCGACGTAGTAGCGTTGAATTTGTTTGTGCACATTATAGTCAGAATTGTGTGTTGCTTTATTGTGGGAATAATTGTCTTTCGTGCCATTTGCTTGTGATGTGGGTATCATCGTCGCATGACATTGATCATTCAATATTACAGATGGGATTGTTCTGGGAGGTGTGTGAGAGTTATTTACATGCAAGCCTTGTGGTCGAACTTGGTGTCAATGATAATCCCTAATTACATATTATCAGCATCCCTATATCCAAAGAATTGATGTCTCCTTCTAGTAATTTTTATAGGATGTTTTTAAATGTATTTTTGCACAGATTTGGGCCATTACTATTGTCATATACTATAGCATGCATGTGATGTCACTGCATGAGGGCTTGCTTACCTCATATGGTTTACTTATTGACTTAAATCAGAGAAAAAAAACATATTTTCATATTATCAGCATCCCTGTCCCAAAATATTGGTGTCTCATTCCTGGAGCTTTGTTGTCTCAGTCCTCGAGCTCTAGTTTTTTTTATTAAATCAGCATCTCTTGCACAAATCTAGAGTATTTCCATGGTCATATAATGTGAATGTGGTGTCACCGAGGGCTTGCTTCCCTCATATGGTGTGCCTGTATACTCGAAAATTGAAGAAAATCAAAGTCGCCTCGACTAATACAGAAAGTAATGCTATTGCGAGTAGCCCCAACTAATATATACCGAAGATAATATAAAACAGCAGGTGATACTTTTGTGTGTCAGCAATTTTGATAAAGCAGTTTGGCTAGCTCCCTACCCATCCAAATCAATGAAAACAAGAGGTGATATGTCAATATGAGTTAAGGTTAAGTTATGGATAAACATATTTATTCACCATGGGTGTTTAGTTACATATAACCATGAATTGCGCTTAAGCGCAATTGATTGCGCTTAAGCGCAATTAATTATTAAATGTGAATTTGGCCTCCCATATAGACCAAATCCCCCTACCACAAGCAACCAACTTCGTGTACGTAATTGGTTATAAGAAATATTTATAGTTAATTAAATCTTGACGTTCATATAAGTCAACACATATTAGTCTGAGTAGTGCAGGTCGTGACTGCACGGTCGTCCTTTTTTACATGGATTCCAATGCCATAATTTCTTGTTGTCATTAAGAATGCCGGATATCAATTAAAAGAGAGATATTAAAATTAATTTAATAAAGTTCAAGTTAGTTTCGCTTTCAGTTTTGCAAAATGGCCTCCTGCGAAAAGAAATATGTAAAACTGACGAAAAAAAAAGGACATAAATCGTTATTAAACTCGATGTATGTTGAGTACCACCCCCAAATTAGCTGTACTTCATGAAACAACGTCTGTTTGACAATAGGGCTATTTAGTTTGATGATAATAGTATATATTTCGGTGATTTAGGGGTTGGAATATTTGATTTTTTGATTTTTCATTGGACGGACGTTTCGGGTACCAAAAAATAAATTTCATTGACAACTTCGAATGATTTTCTATGCTCACTTGTTTAAAGTACGACGGAAAGCTAAACTTTAACACAAAATATGCTGGAATTCCAGATGAAATTGATAAAAGATTTTGCTTTTGTGAGGATGATTTTTGACCTCCTATTTTCACTATCAGCATTGATACTTACCTTTATTTATTTTATTTTTTTTTTTTTTGTGCCTAATACCTGTGGATTCATATAGGTTCATATTAGACTTATTTAATTCTGAATTTAAATGGGCTATTCCGTTGAATGGCGCGGGCCGCAGTGAACACACATTGTAAAGAGCGTTCATCTGGTAAGTCGTATCGATGAAAAAAGTCAACTAAATAATACCCATATAATTATGAGCCTATTTCGTATCGAAATAAGCTCTATATGGCCTCATTTTGGACGACACATTTTACGGCCACATGGAGCGTATTTTCAAATAGGCTCTATATGGGCCTAAAGCGCGACATTCAGAGTAAGCCCGTATAGAGCTTATTTTCTCGAGAACAGGCTGGAACGATATGCTAACATTGCAATTGGAGTTCAAGATTGGGTAGATATATAAGTTTAGTCCAAAAAAACATCCTTATATAGTATAGTATAGTATGCATACATAATAACATAAAATTGTACATTGTGTATTGAACAACATAATAATGATATTAATAGATGGTAATGTATAACATCAAAGCTGAATGTGCAAAGGATCGTCCAGTCTGTATTTATTCATTGATTTATTATACGATGCTCATCGCGTGCGGAGAATAATCTTCGGATTATATGACACAATACATAGGAGTTCATTACTCCTCGTTACTGGAAGCGTTACCACACTATAAGTCCCCTGGAGAAGATGGAATTATAAACGAATATATCAAGGCATCCTCTGACACCCTTATCGACATATATTGTAAAACATTTAATTTAGTCTTCGAATCAGGTTGTGTACCACATATATGGGGAATTGGAACTATCATCCCGCTCTATAAGAAAAAGGGTAATAAGGAAGATCCAAAAAACTACAGACCTATCACGCTTTTAAGCTGCTTCGGCAAATTGTTTACAAAGATTCTTTCTAATAGGTTATATTCTTACGTTGAAGAAAGAGAAGTTCTCTGTGAGAACCAGGCGGGTTTCAGAAAGGGTTATTCCACAACTGATAATATTTTTGTTTTACATATGTTAACGGCAATTTCAAAGGCATTTAATAGGAATATGTATTGTGCATTTATTGATTTTGAGAAAGCATTTGATAAGGTGTGGAGGAAAGGGCTATGGCACACACTCATTAACAATGATATAAATGGAAAACTACTCACGGTTATTAGAAATATGTACACAAACATCAAATCAAAGGTTCGTTTGGGCAATACAACATCCGATTGTTTCCCCATGTTTGTCTGGAGTACGACAAGGTGATAAACCTATCACCCCTACTGTTCTCACTTTACCTCAATGACCTGGAAGATTTTCTCAATACGAATGGTGTTCGGGGTTTGTCAAAAATGTCAAAGGATATAGAGACCCATTTGCAGATATATGTCAAATTATTTATTATTTTATATGCAGACGACACGGTACTTATGGCTGAAACACGGTTAAATCTACAGAAAGCACTTAATAGTTTTCAAAAGTACTGTGAGAAGTGGAAGTTAAGTGTTAACGTTGAAAAAACCAGAATAATGCTGATTTCTAAACGAAGCTTGCCTAAAAAATAGAATATTTACATACAATGGACAAACAATTGTAGTTGTCAAGAACTTTAACTATCTTGGAATTGTACATACAAAATCAGGCTCGTACTCGGATACAAAAAAAAAATTGATGAATAAAGCAACTAAGGCAATGTATTCAGTTATCTCAAAATCTAGAACACATTGCTTGTCAGTAAAAACATGTTTGAATTATTTGATACCCAAGTTTTGCCAGTCATGTTGTATTGCTGCGAGGTATGGGGATCAGGAAATAATGATATATTTGAAGTTATGCACAGAAAATTTATAAGGCAAGTTCTACACTTGAAATCACCCACCCCCAATTTTATGTTATATGGTGAGAGTGGGAGATTGCCGATTGAATATACAATCAACCTGCGTATTATGAATTATTGGATGAAAATTAAGAATATGAATCAGAGCAGATTTTGTAAGACTTTGTATTTACCAGCCATAAAAGTATGTGAAGTTTCAACAGTAAAATTCCAGTGGATGGAAACAATTAAGACCATCCTAACAAATTGTTGACAGATTCATCTTTGGGACATGGAAAATATCACATGTCCAGAAACATTAATGTCATATCTCAAGTGCAGTTTAAATAATCAATTTCGCACAACCTGGTTGTCTGATATTGAACAATCTAGCAGAGGCAACACATATAAAATTTTCAAACATGACATCAATTTCGAAACATATTTGGATTGCTTGGATACCAAGAATAGAATAACTCTCTGCCAATTCCGCACGAGTAATCATCGCCTGCCAATAGAGACAGGCCGATGGAACGACACGACTGTCCTTCGAAGTAATAAATGTCCTGTGTAATAAATGTCAACTTGGAGATGAAATGCACTACTTGATGGAATGTGAATGTTTAATCGAGGCTAGAAATCGTCTCATGCCCCGACAATTTACAAGTATACAAAATGCGACTATTGATATCTTAGACGACATACTAAATTTGAATGACGTAACTTTATTACGTAGACTTTGCTCGTTTATACGATTGATTAACTTTAAGTTGGATAACAACGATTAATCCGTCGTTGTTGTTGTTGTTACTGTTTTCATTTGTTTAACAACCACTTTGAAGCCGGCACGTGGTGATCATATTATGAATATTATTATCATGGTGACTATGATAACAATGACGATGATCAACGTCGACGCTATGATGATCGCGACGACAACGATTACATGTGGTGATGATGATGATGATGATGATAATGATGATGATGATGATGATGATGATGATGATTATGATAATGATAACTATTATTTTGAGGAAGAAACTGGTGATGATGAAGGTGATGTTGATAATGCTGATTATGACACCCGAGAGGTCGTTGTATATTTTGTACATTCAAAATTTCTTCGTTCTATTCATATTTTGTATATAATTTCGTTTTCTCATGTCACATTTGATCAGAGAATAAAGCATATACTGTGTTTTAGAATGTTTGATACACATAATGGCTTTTCCTGGATATGTTCAGATTATCCAAACACCGCGAAAATGACAACTTTAGAAAAAATAACGGTATTTTGCCTTGTCAGCACCATTTTGCCCTAGCAGCATCGTAGCAATTCAACAGGACCACCAGCATCATAGAACATTAGCAGGACCACTTGACAGGTGTGAATACATTTATTATGCACGGGGACTATGTATGATGTTTTTCTTCAAACTGAATAGTTGAACATCCAGAACATTACACAAGTCTGTCAGAAGCATGACGACGAACACAGCCATGTCCACTGCTGAAAACACCTGTAAATAAATGGTAAAGTATGTTGAGCCGCCATATTTGTTTGGAATAATGATTGGATGTCGAAGCACAACTAATTTCTAAACATTGTCATTACATGTTATCGATATTGAGAGAAGACAGACATTCAGGTGAATATAATTTATTATGAATTTAGCTGCCGGGGGTTATCTTTCATTCCCTTAATCCTGAAAATAGCTGAAAGTATCCCGATAGGGGTTGATAATTGGGAGCTGTGTCCTCGTAATCAACACGGGTGCGTGTTACGGTTCTATTTCAAACCTATCATGGCTGTGACGGTTCTGTACATGAGATTTATTCTGCACTTTGTTCCGAAAATCGTCTTGTATATCTGACATTTTAAACCAGATAATGACTGTAGCTTATGTAATTTGCATGATAGAACAGGTATATTAAGAAATAACACAATACATACCTAATACGGGAGATTAAGTGACATTAATTGGCAGAAATAAAATATTGAAAGTCCCGATAAGTATAGTATCATAATCATGCCCGCCTATATAAATGACCAATGGTAATATAAATATACTCTCAGGAGAATATGAGATGTTATATTCATTTACTTAATCTGGGCATTATTTAAAGATCCAGGTGTGACAATATTTCAATGCCAGCGACATCATATTTCCTCCTCTGAAGTCCGACTGAGGGACATTTACACATGTTTGTCGCCCAGACATGAATAGAACTTATGAAATCACGTTCAACTAAATCATTGATAGGTTATGACGTGATTGGGGTGGTGTGGGACTTGGGGATGGGGTGATTAATTGGTGTATATCCCCAACTTTGGTCAAAATGTTCAAGAGTTACAAATTTCTTATCTTACAATTACTGTGTAGGAACTGTTACATCGGAAGTCGTTCTATCACGGTATTGTGATGGTTCTTGACTGATTTGTTAGGGTTCCTTATGATTAAAAATGATCATTTTCCGGACAAAATCACGCATAATTATATATACATCTTAAATACATTAAACTTTCTTGAACGAACATAGGCTAAATACGTGCCGTTTTACCTAAACCTGAACTTTAGATAACAATTAACTCGGATATAGCGAGTTAACGTGTAATTATCAACATGTAATCACTGAAAATCAAGCCTTGTAAACGTAATTTCTTTGTTTTCGGTAGCATACCGACTGGTAAACGCATTCTGAAGACGAACACTAAGTATAAATTGTACCTGTGTTATTCTTCTGTAAAATAGCTGAGGAAATATCCCGATGTGTGTCGGTACTTTGGAGCATTAGCCGCCCAATCACAACTGTTATGAGTGTTACTGTTCTATTCCAAGGTAATCACGGCTGTGACGGTTCTTTACGTGATATTTATTCGAACGATATCTGCACTTTGGGATCATTAATTGTGTGTAACAAACGTATTAAACCCGATAATGGTTGCAGCGGATGTTACCTACATAATCCAACAAGTGTATTAAGAAATAAGAGTATAGCTATCTAGTATAACAGAAGATTAAGTGGCATTACCGTCACTTCGAGTGGCAGATACAACATATTGAAAGTCATGTTGGGTATAGGATCATATATAATCGTGCACGCCCGCATAATTGACCCAATGAAATTAGATATCTACTGTCATGATATTCTGTTAATTTAAATGGACATGGCTCATTCGAGCTTCCAAATTTTGTCTAAGTAATTTCTAAGGATGTATAAGATTGGTTGCAAATACAAGAAATGTTGATAAGTATATATACCGGCCTCATATGCTCTGAGAAATACATCAGAGCCTATTTTTTTCGTACAGAAGTGAAACAAAGGCTCTTTATTTATCAAGAATAGACTAACACGGAACGCTCTTTTCTGTTCCATGTCGTTCAAACATCAGGTTCAAAGTTGTATTTTTCGTGACTCAAATTTGTCTTTCTATGACATTATTATACTGCTCATAGAAAGGTATTTCAAGTGTTTATCGAGCTATTTCTATATCGGAAAACTTAAAAAGCGACTATTATTACGCGTATTTTGGAGCGCAAACCACCAAGTGACTTTATTTGATAAATGAAGGTCTGTGGTTGAAAGTTCCATGTGGGATATGTGTTCAATTCTAGCCAGCGTTGGGGCGATTACATGCCAATGTAATCGATTACGATCACAATTACTTTTGATTTACATGATTACGATTATTGAATACATTTTTTCCAAATATAATTGATTACGATTACAATTACTTTAGTAAAATGTTACAATTTTTAGTTTCCAACCATTTTGATCCCAAAGGAATAAATAATGAAATAAATCAAATTAAAATATCAAATGTTATTTAATAACAAAAAAATATATATATAATACGTAAACAAGGAACGACTACACAAATAAAACAACCAAGCAGTAAGTATACAAACATTTAAAATTAATTTGTGATGTTTTGTCATGGAGATGTGCACCAACATATTGGGAATAGACCATGTTTTATGTGTATTTATTTAATTTTATTAAATATATAGTTTTCATTTCGCTCGAACCATCCAAAATATCATCGAGTGAAATGTTAATACGCTCGTATATGCTTAGCTCCTAATTTGTATACGAAGCATTTATATAAATAACCCAAATTGCACAAGTAAGCCCAAAATAGAGTTAAAACGAACTTAATTACAACTATATACCGGTACACGGACTGGCTAAATCGACTCGCACTCACTTTGTCGTTCATACTGCCTCAAGGTGAAATGACAACTGTGGACAAAATTAAATTAAAACATGTGTCCACAGGACACCATAAACATTCCTCCCACCGATCGAAATTCAGTTGACCGCCGTCAATTTTGGATCGGGTGGGGTTTGTGGTGACTCTTTAAGGCGTCTTGTGGGTGGGGCAACTTTCAGCACCCTTTGTTTGACCTTAATATATAAAGGAACCGAGAAATGGCATGGGTCACCTATATGAACCCCTCTGCATGGGCGGCGGCCATGTTCGAATAAGGAATGGAAGTCACGTGGTTCGTATAAGTTTAATACAACCGAAAAATGCGACTCTTTAAAAAAAAAAGAGGCGGCCATTTTGAAAAAAAAGTGGCGGCCATATTGAAAACAAGTGGCGGCCATTTTGAATCAGTCGACCATTATGATTGGTTTGTTGAGGAAAAATCATTCTTCGCAGTTCACATTGACCATTTATGTCAAATTGCATGCTTTGCGTCACAATAAAGTAAACGATTCTGTTACTACTGTTGACACATAATTATAAATAAGAATGCAGTGTAACTCACCGTAATTGATCATACGTAGTGTAAATTCAACATAATTGATATTTCGTTGTGCTCACTTGGTTATTGTCACGTATACTTCCAGATAATATTCATCGTATTTCCCGGACAGAACCGATTAAATTGGGAGAGAACCGACTCGATCGGGAGAGAACCGATTTAGATATCACAATTCGCAGTTTTCGTCGTTGTTATTACTCGCAAAACAGGATTTTCATTATGTTTACGTTGTTTGGGACCATAGATTATGAGGGGAATGGAAAAAATAATCAAATTATCACCTAGATGGCTCAAAAATTGCGTTTTAACTGTCAAAAACTCGCGAAAATGTTTAATTTGGATCATCAGGAACCGTCACAAATCAGTCAAGAACCATCACAAATCGGCGATAGAACGATTTCCGATGTAACCGTTCCTACACAGTGACGATGACGTTGTTTGCCGAGATTCGTTGAAATCGACATGCGTGCATGGGTCGACATTTTATTGATGAAATGAACATGATGAGATAGTCATTCCAAGCTTCGATCTCTATCTACATTCTCAAGCGGGGAGCCTCTCCCAGCGCCAGGACAAATAATGGTTAATTTCAGCTTGTGTTCGGCTTTTCTATGCCGAACACAAAACGCTTTTTACAAAACATGAAATAAAACACTTATTAGTGGCCCAAACTCCACCAAACTTCGTATGGTAATAGTCTGAACATGAATACATATGACTGTGAACTTTATTTGTTATATTTCCCATTATTTGGACTTGTGTTCGGTAATGTTCGGCTTTTATGGGGACCCCAGCTGAAGATTGAAAAGGGAATTTCCTGTGTGTTTCCAGCCGAAATCGAAACTCACGAAGAAAGGTAAACAGGAAGTATGATAAGCTATTTCGCTGTGCATGGTATTTGGGACCGTACATTTTTGCATACATGTATTATTGATAGTAAAGTGGTGCTCCATAGTTTTCTGAAATAGTTCTTGCAAATGGATGTCTTTTTGGGTGGTTTGTTTACATATATTAAATTCAAATTTCTGGTGTTTTAGGTTTGAAAGTTGAAACTAGGAAATCCGCTACGCGTTGTCACTGCATGGGAGTATTAGCTACATGTTGATACCTCCTGTTGGCTATTTGATATTCTTACCAGTGAGTATTTTCGTCTCAAACTTTTTGTTTTGTTTTGACGTTCAAATGCATCTTTTTGGGAATGACAAATTTATTTATCACATTATACTTAATCTTTTATTATTGTAGTATATCTATGAACAAACATATTTTGAATTTTTTGGTCATTTAAAACAAAAATACATGGATTTAATCCGGTCCCCATTTCTGGAATTGTGCCACTTTACCTCTCTTAATTATACACTATAGTGTGTGGCCACATTTATCTTCTTATATTTACATACTAAGTGTTGTCATCACTAAATCCAGCATTCTGATTGGTCGGCGCCCACGTGGCTAGTTGCAGTTATTTCTCGGTAAATGCGCAACAGCTAATAACTCCAAGCTCATAACAACATCGATACGTCATTTGGGTTTGGAAAGACGAACGCGTAATGTTTTTGGGCGCATTTGGATTGCGCAGTATTGACTTAATAAATCATCGGGTTTCAATTGTTCCTGTTAACTTTTGCCAAGGGTGCTATGGGTTATTTTGGGCTGGTTTTGTCACGATACACTTTTCGATTTAAATACATTTACAAAAGTGGCTTTTTCGCTAAATGTATATAAATATAAGGATTAACTGTCATGTGGACTGTTTTTATGGAGATGTAACCGTGAGGTAAGTGGTCATAACTTGTATGTAAAACCCTTCGGGTTTTACACAAGTTGTGACCACTTACCTCACGGTTACATCTCCATAAAAACAGTCCACATGACAGTTAATCCTTATTTATCGGCGTCTCTGCAGAAAACAAGTTTTCGCTACTTTTATAATTGGATGGCGTTAATCATGTTCACACAATTCAACATAAAATAGGAACTATTTTATGAAATACACTCCATATATACGGATTCGACTTTCGATAGCATAGACAAAATACACACCGAGAACGGACATATAACTACCGAGAACCTGATTTTCGACCGAACCGCATGCATTCAAGTGATCACACTGCGTGATCTTGATGCTCGAACGTTGTGTGGGCGCCAATGGATTTTTGATGTGCTTGTAGAAAGATATATAGGACAAAGATTTGGGTACACAATGAACATACCATTGCTATGGTTAATGCAGAGACGGGAGAACATATTCCCGATAATCTCATCAACAAGACGAAAACGGGACCAACGAAGCTTCTGTCGAAGAAACACATTCCAGAGCGAGTGATCTTCAGAACCTGTAATGTACATGTATATGAGCGAGTGATTTCCATAACCTGTAAGGTACATGTATATGAGCGAGTGATCGTCAGAACCTGTAAGGCACATGTATATGAGCGAGTGATCTTCAGAACCTGTAATGTACATGTATATGAGCGTCCATGTAAGGTACATGTATATGCGCGTCGTAACTGTGGATGCAATGCTGTTTCTTATACATGAGTATAATATTTTGTGAAATTAACCGCGACATGAGGGGCGATGGAGAACATAACGACGAATATAGTATATTTTTTGAGAGTGGCTAAAATGCAAGCTTGGAAGTTTTTGAGGGAGGTGACTAAAAGACAAGCTTGGCGGTTTGAAATTTTTAAGAGCCTTTTAAACGCTGTTTTCGCGTGAATTATGATGGAATAGCACCAGCCAATTACTTATATGGCCAATTTATATTGGCAGTAATGTTCCCAATTGGTCGGTTAATAGGGGGCGTGATCACAAAATCAAAACATCGCCTTTTACGCAGATTTCTTGTCGATTTTTGGCCGATTTCTCTTTTTTAAACACCAGTTGTACCAAGTTTTTTTTAATTCGAAACATGTTTAATGATTATCATTTATCACTCTCATAGTCGAGCTTGGCGGTTTTGAACATTTTATATTAAGATTTTTTTTACTTTTAGATGACCGACCACCTAACCGCCAGCTCAAATTTTAAATAAAAATATGATGGACATCTCGGATAGTAGTTTCGTATACCCTATAACGCCATCATATTTCGCGCTTAATGACATGGAACGTGGAACAAATTAAGTGACAAACCGCTGAACAGGATTTAAAATTGGAATAGTGTGGAACCGGCGATTTCTCAAAGAATTCCCCATATGGGGGGCTCATTTCCAACAAATTGATTAACGAACTAACCAAATGAAGGCCAAGTTCAAATTGCAGGGGTATACATGCAATTTTAAGTCTAGGGGGTTGGAATGGTTCTTGCACAATATCTAGAGATAATAGGTATATGGAGACTTCAAATTTCCATGTCTCGATTCACTAACCAAGAGAGCAATACTGTTCACATTTCCAGGATGTAGCTGCTTGTTTAAGTGATAGAGCTATGAGGGATCTACATAGTTCACATTTTCAAGGAATGATATGCTAATCCAAAACAGAAGATCAGCGACGTAGCAGCATGCATTTAAAAGGGTGGGGCTATATATAGGAGGGATCCAACCGTTCTTGGCATGCATTTATGTCAACAATCTTTACCGACATATATTTTCGACATTTGCTTGTCGGACAAAATCTCAAGGTCGTCGAAATGTGAACATTAAATTTGATCAATGATCAATAATGCTATACATATATGTATGGGTCGGATAACATACCACTAATCGCACGGTGAGCTTGGAGACAGGCAGACATATAGCAAAGGTCGCGAGGTATGTGTGCCCCGTCATACTGTCATCCAGATATATCCACGGCAATCCCACGAGGAGAAACAATGAGACGAAGGCCTTAATCAAATCTCCCAATTCAATCTGGAAAAAATAAAAAAATTCGATTACTGGCCATGCTTTCAATGGTTTCTTGATAATGAGCCCGCAAGGAGCGTGCTATATATATATATATATATATATAGACAATTTTTGCTGGCAGGAGTGTCAATCTTAGATATCCATCTATATCTTGGCAATGGTTTATAAAAATTTCCATCTACAGCCATCTTGGCAATGGTCTCTTAGAATTTCCATCTACAGCCATCTTGGCAATCGTCTCTTAGAATTTCCATCTACAGCCATCTTGGCAATGGTCTCTTAGAATTTCCATCTACAGCCATGTTGGCAATGGTCTCTTAGAATTTCCAACTACAGCCATCTTGGCAATGGTCTCTTAGAATTTTCATTGCCATCTTGGCAACGGTCTCTTAGCAACAACCAACACAGCCATTATTAAAACAATTTACAATATATAAGTTTTTGAATGTCTTTTACAGATTAATGATTTTCATCGATTCGTTCAGATTCACCCCTGATCAAGTGATCCTGTTAATATGCTATAACGCGGTTGCGTCCTGCTGAATTGCTATGATGCGGGTAGGGCAAACTGATGCCGTTACGAAAAAATACCGTTATATGTTTTAAAGTTGTACTTTTCACAGTGTTTGGATAATCCGAGCAATTTGAGAACTATCCAGTGTGTATATATGAACCATTCAAGAACATATATATTTTTGAAAAATATAATAATGCCTGCGCTGGTGTTTCTAAAACGACGTAAATAAACATCTTGATTATTGTCGATTTTCAACAACTAATACAACCAGTATTACAAATATTTCGCAATAAATATGTTTTTGAATGTTTGATACGCATAATGGCTTTTCCTGTATATATTCAGATTATCTGACCACCGCGAAAGATAAATTAAAAATATATAACTGTATTTGTTGTTAACAGCATCAGTTTGCCCTACCCGCATCATAGCAATTCAGGACCCCACCGCATCATAGTACATTAGCAGGACCACTTGGTCAGGGGTGAGATTATCCAACGGTCGCAATAATGACAATTTGATAAAACAAAAATAACAGCATCAACACCATAGCAACGTAGTATGACCCACCAATATCCTAGAAAATCAACAGCTTCAACACCATAGAAACTTAGTAGGTCCCACCAATATCCTAGAAAAATAACAGCATCAAAACCATGGCAACTTAGTAGGACCCACCAATATCCTAGAAAATTAACAGCATCAACACCATAGCAACTTAGTAGGACCCACCAATACCCTAGAAAATTAACAGCATCAACACCATGGTAACTTAGTATGACCCCACCAATATCCTAGAAAATTAACAGCATCAACACCATAGCAACGTAGTAGCACCCACCAATATCCTAGAAAATTAACAGCATCAACACCATAGAAACTTAGTAGGACCCACCAATATCCTAGAAAATTAACAGCATTAACACCATAGAAACTTAGAAGGACCCACCAATATTCTAGAAAATAACAGCATCAACACCATGGCAACTTAGTAGGACCCACCAATATCCTAGAAAATTAACAGCAGCAACACCATAGAAACTTAGTAGGACCCACCAATATCCTAGAAAAATAACAGCATCAACACCATATCAACTTAGAAGGACCCACCAATATCCTAGAAACTAACAGCATCAACAACATGGCAACTTAGTATGACCCACCAATATCCTAGAAAATTAACAGCAGCAACACCATAGCAACTTAGTAGGACCCACCAATATCCTAGAAAATAACAGCATCAACACCATGGCAACTTAGTAGGTCCCACCAATATCCTAGAAATTAACAGCATCAACACACCATAGCAACTTATTAGGACCAACCAACATCCTAGAAAAACAAGAGATGGACTGTCGTCCGGTGCATACCCCCTCATGGCATACCGCCTAGTGTGGGCACATCTATAACTTATGATGGCTATACTCAGACATATGGACCCAGAAATCAACATTTTCATATAAACAAAGATGAATAACTATAGAACAAAAAACCAAAACAAACATTTGAATGTGCCATTAACTGTCCTCATAGTGGTGAACATCCATACTAAATTTCATTGAGATCCGAGCATTACTGTTCAAGTTATGAGCTGAACAGACATCGGATGGATCAAACAGCCAACATTTCCGGATAAACAAAGATGAATTACTCTAGAATGGAAAAGCAGAACAGAACAATGGAACCCACTATTGAATGTCCTCATAGCAGTGAACATCTATACCAAATTCCATTGAGATCCCAGCACAACTGTTGAAGTTACGACATGAAGACACCAGACGGACCAAAAAGCCAACATTTCCAGATGAACAAAGATGAGTAACTCTAGAATAGAAAAGCGGAACAAAACGATGGAACCCTCTTTTTAATGTCCTCATAGTAGTGAACATCCATACCAAATACCATTGAGATCCCAGTACAACTGTCGAAGTTACAATATGAACAGACACCAGACGAACCAAAAAGCCAACATTTCCAGATGAACAAAGATGTATAACTCTAGAATGGAAAATCCGAACAAAACGATGGAACCCTCTATTGAATGCCCTCATAGTAGTGAACATCCATACAAAATTTCATTGAGATCCGAGCACTACTGTTCAGGTTATGACATGAACAGACACCAGATGGACCAAAAATCCAACATTTCAAGATAAACAAAGATGAATAACTCTAGAATGGAAAATCCGAACAAAACGATGGAACCCTCTATTTAATGTCCTCATAGTTGTGAACATCCACACCAAATTTGGTTGAGATCCCAGCACAACTGTTGAAGTTACGACATGAACAGACACCAGACGGACCAAAAAGCCACTATTTCCAGATAAACAAAGATGAATAACTCTAGAATGGAAAATCCAAACAAAACGATGGAACCCTCTATTAAATGTCCTCATAATAGTGAACATCCATACCTAATTTCATTGAGATCCGAGCACTAATGTTCAAGTTATGACACGAACAGACATCGGACGGACGTACGGACTCACGCATGGACGCACGCACAGACGGACGGACGGACGGACGGACGGACGGACAGGTGCAAAACAGTATACCCCCCTTTTTTTTTTTAAAGGGGGTATAATAACAGGACAACATAACATTAGAAGACATTAGTGGTGATACTTGCTTTTGCCACAAGAATAGGGCCAACGGAAAATGACACTTTAAATAAAGAAGGGTTTACACAATTTTTCCTGCGCGGATAAGATTCCTTTCATCGATATTACTTGCCTTTCTATCAGTTTTCTTGACGATCGCTGTGATCACTCTAGCGCATCTGATAGCCGTCATCGTGGCGACCATCGGGAGTAATATGTTCTTCAACTGCCAGCCGTTCCCCACCAGAGGAATCTGTTTGTTAAAAAACGAGAGAATGTAACAAAAAAAGATCGTTTTCCTTCAGTATTATAATACGCTGTGAATAAACTAAAGATACCCGGTTTCACTTATATGAGTGAATATGTGACAATGTCCACTATATTTAAGCGAGATAACTGAATCGCGGCCATATTGGATTCATCTATGCCGCCACCATTCCGCGATTTAAGTGATACAGATCAAAGTTCTGGAAGTGCATTCCAAATATGGAACTTCTGAATATTTATGATTCCATATATGGAATTCATGAATATTCAAAAGCTCCATATATGGAATCATGAATCTGTTAATCGGGCGCGCATCCATTAACAGATAAACAGCGTCGCATCCTGTCATCACTGTACTGGAAAATAGATTAATGTGTAGCTATGAGTTTTTTCTCTTAGCATGGTACAGTAAGATGGTATTGAAGTTGAACTTTATGTCCTTCGTTACATATATTCTTATTCGGTATCCCCCTGTTAACATTCATTTAATGTTCACCCCCTCTGTCAACTGGTATTCGGGAATAAAGGGGAGGCATGACACCCTCACGAAACGCATATGTTGCGTTAAACTCTTCCATGACTGGAGCTTCATGAAATTTTGCGTAAACCCTGTGCCAATGCATTCTCTTATATATGCGAGGCTATATGAAGAGAATACATTGGCCTAACAATATTTACCTTGAGGGACTCGCATATATAAGAGAATGCACTGACACATGTCCAATGCTGCACCAGCGCAGCTGCCGTGATGAAAGGGTTAACGGTACTTGGCGATTTGAAGCCTCATATTATACTCAGTAATGCTAACTTTTGTCATATTGATACATAATATACCCCCACCTACCAGTAACATCCCTGATCGCACGGATTAACCTTCGATATTTCTTAGACTGAGTATCTATCTATTTTTAACCTTACAAATGTCCGTGTACAGTTAACTTCACAGATATTTGGTCAGTTGGGATGTCTTATTACACAACAGCCTTCCTCTTTCCTCTGCCTTGTCCATCGCAGTCTAGTATGTTAACGAGTTTCAGCGAGGCATTCCAAGGATGATATAAAACCATGGATGAATTGGGAACTCGGGGTGAGACCTGAAATTGGAGTATCGCTCCTTCACTGTGTGTGGACGGAAGTGAACTCTGGAGTGCGGTAATCGGACGTAAATAGAAGTCGCTCGCCTCGGACTGACCCGTACGTATATTTTCGTCTTTCCCTCCAATTGTGTGAAAATCCCAGCCCGGATGCCAATCTACCTACATGAAACAAGGGTTGTTGTTTTGTTTTAAACAACTTTTTTTTACGTAATTGGAACATATCTCTCATATTGTGAGGATAAACACGTGTTTATACGTGTCTATAATACTATAGCACACATTGGTTATAAAGGATAATGAATTTTCCCTTCAAATTGATTGTTTGAAATTGATATGTTATTTTAATTCACGAATGGGGCGCCACTTATAAGTTAATATCATGACTCTAAGTAAGAAAGGAGCATAATAAAAACCATCCGACCATTACCAAATTCGAACTTGACCTGCGCGTTCTGAAATATGAACTACAAACCAAATCCCATGGAATTCTGATTAATATATTGTCAAAGTTATGATCTGGATGGATATACGGACGGACGCATGAACGGACATGATGATCATAATATAGTGCTCCGAACAAAATTCCGAGGAAATAAATATTGTACGAATCTTACAGAAGTGTGCCAAATTATGACGGGATGACACAATTGCTTATGTTTTGTTATATCTGTCTTGCTGTATGGACGAAACCTTCAAATCCGGAAAGTGAGATTCTAACCAACTAAACGGGCATGGCTAATTCCCACGAATCGACGAAATACAACTAATTTCAAAATGCGCGCATGCCCTTGACCCAGTCACCCAGCTAAAAATATTGCTATTTAGTTCGAACCAATCATGGCGTTGTACTAAAGTCGAGTCTGAAACGGTACGCATTCTGACGAGGTTTGCCGAATGGTAACCATCGTGATGTTTTACATGCGAAACCACACGTCACGTGTTCAAGATTTTGGCGTCGGACTTCCCGACGTCACGTCACGGTTCAACGCAATATATATCAGAGCGCACTATAGTCATACAGTATCGAGTCAGCATGTAGCGGGTTCAACTTTCGGCAAGGCACGTTCAGCTATTTCACTCTATGTTTCGTCCTATCAAAATTTATCTCTTTAATAACAAAAAGCATATTTTTGAACATACGGCAAATTCCCAATTGCTGGGTTTATTAAAGCTGAACTTGATAAAGTAAAATTTGATTTATTGCCATGATGAGTTGCGTCAGTCGCCCGTGCGTCCGTAAACAAATTGCTTTGGCACACACTATATAGGCCACACCCCTTATCCGATAGTCACCAAACTTCATATGGATCCTCGGGGTGACCTCTAGATGGGAGCTTACAATTTTTTTTCGAGTTCTGTTAAAAGACCTTATTGGATTGCACATTTAAATCGAACGGAACACCCTGCGGCCCACAATAAGTTTTATTTGTTAAATGTTTTGAAAATATGCAGGCACGTTTGGGATCACTTCAAGATGGGAGCTATCGAATTTGAACGATATTCGATCAAAATATGGCTGCCGCAGTCATCTTGGATTTTACTCTTTGCATCGCTAAATACTTCGGCATGCCCGACAGCCAACATTTATCCAATTGATCCCAAACTTCACATGGGCCCTTTGGATTTACCTCTGGTATATTACTTTCTGGTATAATTTCCGCATTCCTTATCGCTCCGTTGACTAAACTGTATGATATTACACCCTCTCCAAGTTGAGCTACAGTGTCATTGACACTTTCATTAAAATTTAATTTAAATAGGATAAAATGACGTCACGCAAGAGGCCCCTTGAATGGACTCGTTCCAGTGCCTATCCTTATCTGCGTTAAGCTATGAGCAACGCTCCGATAAGTAGCCATGTTGCCTAAAATAGCTATATATATATATAGGTATCTTAATTATACTTTGTGTTACTCACCGGAAGAGTCCATAAGTTACTTCCGAAAATGAAAGTCAAGATGAAGACAAACCATGCAGCCACCAGAGATTCGAAGTAATCTATCCTGCAGAATAATGTAGGACCAAGGATTAGCAATGAAATGTGAGTCAACACATGTACTACTCGAATAAGGACAACCTTAGAATTATTCTTGCCACATGTATTGCTATAAATTTATAAAACGTATCAAGAGGAACTATTTCATTCTTTCGGATCGCCTGTTCTATTCTATGTGTCACCACCAACTACCTGTTACCAAGGATAGTTTGGTTTAAAATACATTTATTCGCAATGAACATATACAATTCACCTTGCACATCCAAGAATGACTAACTAACTATCTAACTAATTGATATTACATATAACATATCAGTATGATAATATATAGGTACAATATTATCAATGTTATCCGGGCGATGTCATGGCCACGTGTGTCGTCTTCCTAACACCGCACAGGCCAATCACCGTTGAACTGTCGGATATAGTCAAATTGATAATATTGTGACCCGCCATATCAAATCCATAGGTCGCCTCGCATATATAACAGAATGCATTGGCCTAACAATTTTTTACAATTTTAATAATTTGTTCTTGTATTCTTTAACAATTTTATAATTTCACCCATACAGAGCCTCAGACAAACATGAGCAAACGACACTCTTCTATATTCTTCTATATATGTGTGGGGCTCCCTGCAGGGTAATGGATGTTTTTTATTTTATGTCCTAAAAATTGTAAGAAACATTTATTTAAAAAACATGATAAAAAATTGTTAGGCCAATGCATTCTCTTATATATGCAAGGCGACATATGGTCGACTCGCATATATAAGAGAATGCATTGGCACAGGGTAAAAAAAATCCCGACTTACGACTGGATTTGATATGGCGGGTCACATATTGTTTCGGCCTGCCCTCCGAGTATCGTTGAAATTTAAAGGTACTCAATCCGATTCGATGGTCCCCATATCATCAGATTCCAACAACAACATTTTTTATAATGACGCTTCAGTTGTCATAATCGATTAATTGCTCAAAAATAATGCTAAACACAGTCAACTATAGCAGAAAATTGACAAAAACCTGTTATTTATCAACTTATTGTTCAACGAAATTTTGCCGGTTTGTCAAATATCTGACACAAAAAAGCTACTTGATTTTAGAGTTATCCATCTTCATCTGCAAATTGGTCAGATAAAGTATTCTCGTCTGCTGTTTACTGGGCCACCTAAAACTAAAATAATAGATTTCAAAAATCGATATCTGATCACTCTGAGCTTTGATGGGTGGGTTCCTCGACTCGAATAAAATATTTTTCACCCCGAAGCCAAGAAAATAGTAATCTGTGATGGTTAATTCGGAGTGAGTACCTTTAAGTAATAATAAATGAGAATAATATGATTTGGCAGTAAGCTAAAAGCTTGTTGGTGCCATCTCATATAGATAGAATAGTATGAATTTATGGACGATCACATGAGTTACATGAATAGATATATGTGTGTGCTTGCAAGTTTATATAAATATCGTTTTTATTTGTATTACATTTTTGTTATGTTCCATCTGTTGTGGTGGCCGACACTCACCCATCCCAAAGGTATGACGATTCGAGCACGGGAAAGTTTAACCACGATGTACAGACCCCTGGTTAAGTGGTCCTGCTAATATGCTATGATGCTGGTGGTCCTGCGGAATTGCTATGATGTGAGTAGGGCAAACTGATGCCGTTACGAAACAGTACAGTTATTTTTTCTAAAGTTGTCATTTTCGCGGTCTTTGGCTATTCCGAGCGATTTGAGAGAAAAACAGTGTGTATAAAACATTCAAGAACATATATATTTTTGAAAAATATAATAATGTCTGCGCTCGTGTTTCTAAGACGACGTGAATAACCATCTTGATTATAGTCGATTTTCAACAACTAATACAACCAGTATTAAAATATTTCGAAATAAATATATGTTTTTGAATGGCTTTTTCTTTATATGTTCAGACTATATATATAGGAACACCGCGAAAAAGACAAATTAAAACAATATTAACGGTACTTTTTTTAACAGCATCGGTTTGCCCTAACATCATCATAGCAATTCAGCAGGACCCAACCGCATCATTGCACATTATCAGGACCACTTGACCAGTGGTGGTACAATGCAATTGTTCGATATATAATTAATGGACTTGGCGATTTGGGTTGAACCTATTAGTTAAAAGTATGAATTTCTGAACTTGGGCAAATATAGAAATGTTTTCCTCTATATTGATAGGTGATGCACACAAATGACAATGTCGCCACTCGCTTTATACACATACACCCCACCATGACCATATAACCACACTTGGGTTTGCCCGTAAACCACACACATGGCTATACAGCCATGAGTCAACCATTCAGGTACACCAGGTATATTCCTACATTTCACCCATGATCATATAGTCGTACATTCGTGATCATAAAGTCGCTTCTTGTATTCCTGTTCGCCTCACCATTGGCCATAAAATCAGTCCTTGTATATCTATTTGCCACATTTATGGCCATATATCCACTCAAGATATATATATATACACTGCAACTATAACCATAGAGTAACACCTGGTATACATATATACACATTACCAATGGTCATCCAATCCTTGTATATATACAAATGCCCCGCACATATGGCCATTGAATATAGTCCTCACTTAAGACAATTCAGCCACTCACTTAATACCCATACACGACATTTGTTGTCATACAGTCACTCCTTGTTTACAGTTCACCTCACCATTGGCCATACGCTCACTCCCTGTATACATATTGGCCACACCCATGGCCATATAGCCAATAAATATATACAATGTACATACACAAACCACCAATGCCTATTTTAGAATCACTCCAGGTATACATCGACACCTCACCATTGACCACACAGACATGCTAGATGTAGCAATACAACGCGCAGAACCTCACTATTGGCCATACAGTCACTCTCTGTATACCCTTTCTTCACACACATGACCATATACCCACTCAAGATATATACATACACCCCACTCATGACCATAGAGTCAATCCAGGTATACATATACACCTCACCAATGTATATACCAATACCCCGCACGAACATTCGTACAATCCGGATTTGCATATACACCTCGTCCGTGACAATTCAGCAACTCGATGTATACTCACACACCACATCCATGATCATACTCTCTGTATACATATTCACCCACCGATTGTAATACAGCCACGGCAGAGATGCGTATACACCACATATACAACCATGACCACAAGGGCACTTCATATATACCCACACACCACCAATGACCATTCAGCTATGCTCCAGGTATGATACACTTCAACAATCATGACCGTACAGTCATTCCATGTACACCTATATACATTGCACATAAGAATACAACCACTCCATATTTATTCATACACCTACAGTCCCACACATGACTATACAGCCATGCCAATAGTCTTGAACGGGGACTTCCAATTTTACCCTAAAAATGTGACATTATATCTCTCAGGGTCATACTTACTGTATATGCCTAATTTTAAATCGCATATTTGATGGTAAGATTAATTGCGACATTTAATAAAATATATAATCAAGAAACGCTCTTTATAGTCGGAAAACCCCTTAAAAGAAGGGTTAAAGTGAAATTTCAACGTGGCTCCATATCTAACATTAATAACTATGTGAATATGTACATATGTGTAAAGTTTCATGCTTTAGTAACAATTTGAACAATTGCATTAATCTATATGACTTAATCTACTCAACTATATAGATCGTTCCCAAATCCCCTTATATATCGTTCACAAAGCCCCGTATATATCGTTCACAAAGCCCCGTATATATCGTTCACAAAGCCCCGTATATATCGTTCACAAAGCCTCGTATATATCGTTCACAAAGCCCCGTATATATATCGTTCACAAAGCCCCGTATACATCGTTCACAAAGCCCAGTATATATCGTTCACAAAGCTCCGAATATATCGTTCTCAAAGCCCCGCATATATCGTTACCATAGCCGCGTATATCGTTCCCAAATCCCCATATATATCGTTCCCAAAGCCCAGTAGATATCGTTCCCAAAGCTCCGTATATATCGTTCCCAAAGCCGCGTATATCGTTCCAAAAGCCCCGTATATATCGTTCCCAAAGCCCCGTAGATATCATTCCCAAAGCCCCGTAGATATCGTCCCCAAAGCCGCGTATATCGTTACCAAAGCCCCGTATATCGTTCCCAAAACCCCGTAGATATAGTTCCCAAAGCTCCGTATCTATAGTTCTCATTCCCATGTATGTGGTGCCAGGTTGACAGGTTTGACCTTGAAATTAAATTAAAGATTTACGAAATAGAAATTTTATTCAAACAAGACAGTCAATGACTGTGGTGTCGCCAACCCGACTGTAAAGATGGAGAAGACTGGGACTCTGAAGACTACCATAGTCAGTACTTATCAATCTCTTTAAAACAAGTATTTATAAACAGGGATACAGATAGAGGGCCTTCGTTGAACGGTGGGAGGGCATATGGGGGTATCCACCTTGAAATTTCTAACTGCAAACTCGACCCCTCCCCAATAGTCCATTGATCATTACCTCCCAACTGGACAAAACTTAATTGCAACTGTCACTTCAAGATCTCCAACTGTTGGAAATTTATCAAAACATTACTGATATTAATACCGGCATATTTAAAAATTATTACATGTAATATAGGAATATATATACAAGTACCAAACATGAATTCATAGCATAGATAGGGTGGGTGCGGGAATGTTAAATCCCCTATCTCTAGCCCCTATTTAAACCAAATGTAAAGCCCAATCTATGAGATCATTGATCAAGTAATTTGAAGGGATATATTATAGAAGTTGAAGTGAGTTCATTTTCCTGAATATAAGTTACAGAATATGAGGGAAAGGTTATCAGCATGGCACCTCTGTTAAGTTTGTTCCTTGAAATCACCAACATAATAAATAAGACTCATCATTATCACAGATGAAAAGGAGTTAATAGCCTATATAAACATAATATTGTAACACATAGTGCATGTACAACTGCGTAGAACACAGCACATGGGAATTAATCTAATTTAAATTGAAATGAATGACACAAATAAACATTATCCAGCTGTTTCTGTTATTTTTTTATCAAACACTGTCAGCAAGATAAGATCTCATTTCATACACAAGAGACATTAGAGATAATGGCAGGCAGTCAAGTTGCTTTATATTGTTAGTAAAAGAGATGATTTCTCAACTAATATTGTGTAAATAGGAATGTGAAATGTGTAACAGGGGCACATGTACTTACTTGACCGTTCAATTGTCAATGGTAACAACAGTCTATCTGTTCCTGATTTTTCTCCCAGACCCCTGGACCGATTTCAACTAAATTTGGCGGGGTGAGTCGGTGTACCCTGGCGGATGTCATAACGTGGTTCAAAATTTAAATTTAAAAGTTAAAATTTTATTTTCATAAAAAAAAATTGAGCGGAATAAAATCAAAATTATTTTTGTTTTCCGTTTAAATTTTATGTTTGTTTCAATGGTTGTTTTTAGTTATGTCCCTGACTCAGCCCACAGTTGACACAGTGACCTCATTTGAACAGATCTGAACCCCAATCACCCAAAGACCCTTTATACCAAATATGAACCCATTCGGCCCGATGGTACTGGAAAAGTCGTTTTAAGAATTACTTTGGAGGGAAAGAGTTATGACCTTGGCTTCCCAACTATTAGACCCAGTGACCTCATTTAAACAAATCTGAATGTGAGACACCTGGAAACGTACGGGGTTTGATGAGTATAGCTCCACTGGAGACCTCGGCTCAGGTGAGCTAAAAACCCAAATCCACATTGAAACCTGGCATATTACAACAACTATCAAGTTTCGCGGCATCACATACTTGTTATAGGTTAAGTATCCATCCATATAACCTTCAATGTGTGTCAAACAGAACATTACCGAAATCAAGAGGCATGCCGCTAAATGATCAACCGGTGGCAGCTGTAACGCCAGACCCAGCTCAATCGCCATGTACACTGTAAATACATATAGAATACAGACAAAGCATAAATCATAAGTAGATATAGACGTCCTACATTCGGAAAAAAATGGAGTCTGTCGAATCTGTCAAAAATTATCACGTAACACTTTTGTATATGTTCTCTGTACGTATAAATGTCGCATGACTGGAACTAGGGTGAAACTTCTATTCGTCTTTTTTTGGCGTCTATGTCGACCGATAGGGGGGTAACATTATTGGTCCACGGATAACTGAACTTCACTTGAGTGTTAAACACAGGCGCCTTGGGAAATGGCAGATTTTAAAAAGTGGTTTAGTATATAATTGTAAATCAGGTATCCTCAGGCGCCTGTGATTAAACAATACAGACGAGCAGAAATAATAGCTAGGTCATCATGGTTACCAAAAGTCTTATGTTCCAATTAATACCAATGCATTCATGTTATTAAAAGTCACATGGCGGTTTGGAGCCCCACATTATACCTAGTACATGTACTGCATGATTGTGTCATATTGCGTGAAATTCGGGTCCATTTCAGGGATTAAAATATCGACAAGTACGTAAAATACTTTTGCATGAAACAATAAGAAAAGTTAGTGGTCGATCCAATTCTGATATGGTATGTATAAAGAGCGTTTCTCTCACTTCTTGTGGAAAAGTGATAAAAAAAAAGTGGAAAATTTCTCTAATTTCGTTTATGAATGCCAACCCGTATGCGCGTGTAAACCACTGTATATTTCATGTAAACCACTGTATAATTCAAGTAAACCACTGTTTAGTTCATGTAAACCACTGTAAACTTCATGTAAACCAATGTATCGTTCATGTAAACCACTGTATATTCCATGTAAACCACTGTATATTCCATGTAAACCACTGTATATTCCATGTAAACCACTGTATATTCCATGTAAACCACTGTATATTCCATGTAAACCAATGTATATTCCATGTAAACCACTGTATATTCCATGTAAACCACTGTATATTCCATGTAAACCACTGTATATTCCATGTAAACCACTGTATATTCCATGTAAACCACTGTATATTCCATGTAAACCACTGTATATTCCATGTAAACCACTGTATATTTCATGTAAACCACTGTATATTCCATGTAAACCACTGTATATTCCATGTAAACCACTGTATATTCCATGTAAACCACTGTATATTCCATGTAAACCACTGTATATTCCATGTAAACCACTGTATATTCCATGTAAACCACTGTATATTCCATGTAAACCACTGTATATTCCATGTAAACCACTGTATATTTCATGTAAACCACTGTATATTTCATGGCGAAACAGGCGATGGAAGCTTTCGTTTGATCTTTCGCTTTCGTCTGTTGTTTTGCCTGGCAGCTTACGTGTTTTGAACTAATATCGCTTTCGTCGGTTACTTCGTTGTATAATTTGTATTCTTTCGGGTTCGGATTTACACACGCGTTCGACATTTTTCGGTTTCGTCTCTTTTTAAACCAAGCAATATATATATACAGTAGATTACACGCGCATCCGATGTGGAATAACAGGATTCCATATACAAGTACCAGCATACATGTACCGGGAGATACTGGTCATATCCCATGCATGGTACAATTTAGGCGCTTGGAAATCTTATATTCGTCTGACGTAATGTGCTGCGTGTGCTAGTCTCAACTTATCGGCAGATTTTGTGCAAATAAATAAGAATATTCTCAGCTTTTTTATGGGAATAAATCATCAAAAAGCTATATAAATATAAGAAATGAACGTAGTGGGTCTGTGTGTGCTATTGGTGGATACGGCGCTGTGGTCGTTGTGGCACATGTAGATGGAACCGCTTAGCGCTTCACACAATGTGAACCAACGACCGCAACGCCGTATCCCCCCAACAACGCAAACCCACTAAATTCATTTCCTAATTTAATACATTCACACATGTCCATACCTACGTACAATGCATCCGATCCGTGATCCATTATATCCTCTAGAGGCCCGTCCTGACCAACAATTCGCGCTTGGGCGCCGTCTAATGCATCGATAATCAGATACACTGGCAGGGTTACTGCACATAATAGGAAGTACAAAGTTCCTGGCTAGAAACGATATAAATAAATACGGACGAATCAATGATGAGCGTTTGTTAGATGGTGGATTTGGAACATAGTTATGGGACATTTTGGATTTCCTCCACCGGTATAAACACCTCACAGCGTTGTACTGGCGACGTGACGTGGTTTAGCAGCTGACACTAATATAGGGGTTACAAAAAAAATTTAAAATATATATATATATATATATATATATATATATATATATGGGTTATTTACACACAGATGTCTCCCTAATGTGGCTTCCGCGAACATATAGCTATATATATATATATATAGTTATTAGTCACCTGATGTAAACAGCACCTGTTGCATGACAGTCTCAGGATAAAGTTTCCATCCATCTTTCCATCTTTTAAGCTGGTAATAAACGCTCTGTATGGCTAATTATTAGTGCCCCTTTAACTTAGTAATTTGATGTCAACATCGCCTATAACGTAACATTACCTGTATCATGTTACCTATATATATATGCACCAATTCCCCCACATATCTTTTTAGCTGATGATAAACGCTCTTTATTGATCATGCAACTTTTTAGTCCCTTTAAGTAGTCATTTGAGGTCAAAGGCGCTTATACCATGATATTCCACTGGTCATGTGAACATATGTGTACCATTTTCCCTACATATCTTCTAAGCTTATAAAGAATGTTCTGTATTGCTCATGTATGCCCATTTAAGTCGTCGGAGAAACATGTGCAGGAAAATATCGTCACCGCTGCACCGCTTATAACGATAGAAAGAAAGCAGATAAACGGTGCGCGGAGTTTGTCCGGCATTTAGCTTTGACACGGACGCCGCTGAAACCCCATTCGCCTTATATCGTCTTGTACGCATAATATCAGTAAAATTAACGTCATGATAACCATTAGGAAACGCGTTATATCTCTAGTTGTCTTGTATCGATTGGCATGAACGTTTGTGTATCGTATTCCATGATTTGCCTCATGATATGGTCAACATGTGGGCGCAATCTGACATGGGAGTGATATATTTTTAAACGTGTCAAAATCGTGACAGATAAACAGACAGATACACACACAGACAAACACTGCAACGGCAAGATGTACGAGCTTATGTAGTATACTCACGCGCGTATCCACGGTATATACTATGGTATAGTATGCGCGTATTGTATTTGACCATTGTGCTTGTTTCTATGGCTAGTCATTGTCTGCTGTGGTGGAATTCTCTGATCATCATTTGATGATATCGGTCGGGTGCCTGATTGGTATTGAGATTAACGGTTGTTATTATCAGTCTATGTTGGTGTTCGTTCGCAATAATGAAGGTTTGATGGAATCTTTTCATTTTGGTATTTGCACAACAAGAACGTGAAGAAATCGCACGTCGCCAGAGTCTTTAGAGACCGTACAAATCCTCTAGATAACTTCGACGCAGACGATTTTCTAAGACGATATCGACTTTCAAGAAATTGACGCTTAATTTATTCGAACGTATAGCCCGAGACATAGAGAGGAGCAATTGTATATTGTATATAAATATTGTATATGTGTTATTGCATGTTATTCATTAATTTGTTTCTTCGCAATAAAAGCATTCATATCAATGTGGTCCTTGCTGTTATTACATTAAGCTTTGTGCGGAGCTACGATTCTGTGCCACGGGCTGCGCCCGAACAGTTGCTGGAGTTTTGCACGGTACGTCACAACCTGCTATTAGCAGACTGATGTACGATGTCACAGAGGCAATTTGAAGACTTAAAATCTTGAAATCGGCAACCGTCTGCGACCCGTGCGTTTGGTTATGAAGATTACTACTGGGGACACACTTCCTCACCAAATTTGGAGTCGATCGGCCAATAAACGAGGCCTGTCCCCTATATAGGGGCCTACATATACTTTATATATTTTTGGGTGAAATGAAAATTTTGGAAAACGATGAAAGTTGGACCTGATTTGATTGAGAGAGCACGAATTGGGTAAAAAGAACACCTTTCACGCAAAAAACTCAAAATCGATTTTTTGGGTCGAAATTTTCAAAGTCCAGCGATCGTCTGGAAAATGGGAAAACCGATGAAATTTCAGAAAATTCGAGCGGGGGAGCACGAATTGGGTAAAAAGAACACCTTTCACGCAAAAAACTCAAAATCGATTTTTGGGTCGAAATTTTCAAAGTCCAGCGATCGTCTGGAAAATGGGAAAAACGATGAAATTTCAAAAATTCGAGCGGGGGACCACGAATTGGACCAATAGAGAACCTCTCCCGCCAAAATGATATTTTCTAAGTCGAATGTCAAACGAATGTCGAACGCCGAACGCCTAACCAACTTCACGCGAATGTCAAACGAATGTCGAACGCAGAACGCCTAACTAACTTCACACACCTAAGTCATTTGACAATATAACTGATCCATTCGCAAATTCTTTGTTATTTTTTTATTTCTTGTGGGTTTGCAAGATACAAATCTACATCAATGTGTATTTAGTAAATAATGGGTTAATGATCATAACTATATGCAATTTTATTTCAGCTTCAGCGCGACAAGATGTGATACTGGCCAAGCAGAACAAACATGACACTTGAGAGGGTTTTGTTCATCAAAGTCAACCATGCATATAGGTATGATAGATGCATTCATTCAACGCTGCTATTCACGTCGCTCCTTTCAACAATTGTCAGCTATAGTAATATAAAAAAAACTAATGAACCAATGTTGTCCATAAGCGTGCGTTAAAGGTACTCAATCCGATTAGATGCTCCTAAATTACTATTTCTTTGGCTTTGGGGGTACAAAATATTTGATTCGACTCGAGGAACCCACACATCAAAGGTAGGAGTGATCAGATATCGATGTTCGAAATATGTTATTTTAATTTAAGGTGGCCCAGTAAACAGTCGACGAGAAGAATTTATCTGACCAATTGGGGATGAAGATCGATAACTCTAAAATCCAGTGGCTTTTTTGTGTCAGATATTTGACAAACCGGCCAAATTTCGTTGAATAAAACGTTGATAAATAACATGTTTTAGGCAATTTTATACTATAGTTGACTGTGGTTAGCACTATTTGTGTGCAGTTACTCGATTCTGATAACTGAAGCGGCATTTCAAAAAAATGTTGTTGTTGTTGGAATCTGATGATATGGGGATCGTCGAATCGGATTGAGTACCTTTAACACACTTGTACGATTGCACGGTATTTGTTTTTGTAGGTATATTTCGTCATAGCAAACCATAATTAATATGGTGCCAGAATATGAACGGAAATATAATTATACTATGAATCTTGACCAAAGCTAACGATATGAGAGGTACATTTTTATAGTTCCACATGTAACGGTGCTAGTAAAATTTGTCATCAAATATACACTATTAGAATTATTTGTAACCAACTGGTTTTTCATCGGTTCTTCAGCTTGTCTCGTATTTGTAACAAAAGTAGAGAACAATTTCGTTCTTGGTAGCCATGATAGTACCAGTTGGTTCAAGAACAGTTGGAACCAACGTAGAATGATGACTCCTTTCTTGGTTCCCAATAATGAACCAATTTTTGAACCCGTAGGCTCTGAGCTCGACTTTTGTTTCCTTTTGTAGAACCTATTCGGGAACCAATACTAGAACCGATGGTTCTGAAATTTCACCCGTATTTGTTACCAGTAGGTTTAGAATATAATTTATTGTTCCACATGATGTAGGTTCTGAACTAACTAAATGATTCTTCCTTTAGAACTAAATGAAAAACCAAATGGTTCTCCTTTTAAAAACAAACGAAGAACCAAATGATTATTTATTACGACTCCCTGAATAGCAACGTTTTCTAAATGTGAGCAAGTGGACCAACTGTGGCGTTAACCCTTTACCTAACAAACCGGCCAAAACCGGCCAAATAAAGCTTCAACAGCCTAAAATATCTTCGGTCTGTCTCAATAGAACCATACAAATATGGATATCATTGGAACCGGCTCCTTGACCACATTGTGATAGTTACAGTTATGCCCTGTGCCAATGCATTCTCTTATATATGCGAGTCGACCATAGGTCGCCTCGCATATATAAGAGAATGCATTGGCCTAAAAAACCCATTTTTTCTTACATTCTTTAACAATTTTATAATTTTAATTTGTTAAGAGAATGCATTGGCACAGGGCCCTTCTGTTGGGTAAAGGGTTAATACATATATATTACCAATTACACAATAAAAACGTCTTGGATATTGATCCAATATTAAAGAGTTATTTAATATTGAATATCCAAACTCGAGAGTCAATCTCACATTCATATAGTTCAAAATTTTCCCATTAATCATCATTCTATGTTGGTCCCAACCATCAAGGTTGGATATGTGCATCCTATCTTATTTACTTAACTAAAGACGGCGGTATCTTACAATTCGTCTGGATTGGCTCACAACCACACCAATACTTGTTTGTGATATGCCCCAAAACTAGTTTCTAGTTAGTTTTATACACGATAATACATGTAGTCTGTACGTATGCGTTGATAAAATACAAGCCATCTATGCAATTAATTATAGTGATACTTGTTTTAGGGGGTAGCAGGAAGACAGCCCGATAGGGCTAGGCAAACCCCCAACAATATATACAGCATTTATCTTATTATATGTTACTGTCATTGTATTATTCATGTGTATATTGTAAATAAATTATCCTATCCCATCCTATCAGATTAGAGTTATCTCTCTTCGGAGTAACATAATTACAGCATCTGCAATTTTTTTTATCAATCTGAAATTTCCGGTTTTCTAGTCAACAGACTGAAGAGTACAAGTTATAATGTAACAACTGGCAAATAATTACAAGAAAACCATAGTCAGAAATGGTAACGCCACCAAGATCGTATTATTAGCCATAAATATAAATAATAATACAATTATTCTATAAACTAGCTTTCAAATTTTATGCGGGAAATTTGCGTACTTCCATATTTCAAGTTTTCCCGTGGCATACATTACTTTCATCAAACTGTCTTCTTTATTACACAAGCTGATAGGCCCGACTTCACCCGGGCTGTTTCACATCTGCTTTCCGGTGAAAGGTGCGATTTGACCTTCAATTGACTATTTCGAAAGTCAAGGTCAGGTCAGGGTCATGATTTGTCCAGTCCAAAACACCCCCACCCGTAGAAAACTACCCATAGGTATCAAATTTCGTCGAAATCCGTCCGTTTTACCCAACTTGACCTTTAATTAACAATTTTGAAGGTCAAGGTAAGGTCAGAGTCATGATTTGACCCGTCCAAAACACCCCCCCCCCCCCCGACAAAAGTACCCATAGGTATCAAATTTCGTCGAAATCTATCCGTTTTATCCGAGTTGACCTTTGATTGGCCATATTGAAGGTCAAGGTCAGGCCGAGGTCACGATTTGACACGTTCAAAACTCTCCTCAGACCAAAGTATCCCTAGTATCAAATTTCGCCGAAATTTGTCCGTTTTACCCAAATTGACCTTGCATTGACAGTTTTAAAGGTCAAGGTCAGGTCGGGGTCACGATTTGACCCGTTCAAAACACTTCCCGGACACAAATACCCATAGGTATCAAATTACGTTGAAATCTATGGAAAGCCGAGGAGGACATGTTGGTTGCTAATTGCTAGATATACGACGCGGTATTTTGAAGGTGTTTCAAACTAGGAGATAGAAGTATTCTGCCTTTCAAATGGTGATGAATTATAGTAGTTTATTCAAATTTTATGGCATAAATTGTTATTAAAACCGTATATACTATAAAAAATTAATGACTCGAAAATTAAGTGGGCCTTTAAACAAAGTCACAATTGCATTTAGGCTCATCTCATACTCGTCCATTCAGCGATATTCTACTGCGCAGTTTGTTATAGCCTCCAGTATTTATTGAGCGTTATACCCCCAACTGTTATAATTCGCCTTTAGCAGGCGTACTCTTGCCTCAGATTATTGAGATATTAGGTCACACATAATCACATTAAATCGCATCGTAACATAGCAATTGTGTGGGCTCCTTGGCGTGAATATGTAATGAGAAATAAGGTCATACGTAATGACATTAAACTCAAGAAAACCCTCGAAAACAAAACAAAATCACATTTAATGTTTTACGTTATTTCCTTCATAAAAAGAATCTTCATGATAATGAACCCTCTCGTTACTTTAGAATATAGAATTAACCTTAAAATAAAAAAAATCTTTGGAACACAGAACCTTCAGAATAACGAACCTTCGGATTGGTGAACCTTCGGAATAGCGAACATTCAGAGAAATTTCGGAATAGTGGACCTTCGGGATAGTGAACCTTCGGAATAGAGCCATGCCCCCCAATATTCATATTATATGCCCAGAGTTCAAAGGTATGGACCCATAAAATTCTAAACTTGGCCCTTAAAATAATGAACTCCAAATTGGAGCACACACAGAACACCACTTAAGTCAACTGAACCTATGTCATGTCCCAATGCGGGAGGGTCCATATATACCACAACATTCATAGTATATGCCAAGAATTCAAAGGTATGGGCCCACGTAATGACATAAAATCTCAAGAAAACCAGCGAAAACAAAACAAAATCACATTTAATGTTCTAAGTTAAGTTATTTCCTCCTGTATCTGTATCGGTGTGCGCGCATGATCAGTTCGGATGTGAGCGCTCACTCCATATAAAGAATCTTTGTGAAAATGAACCCTCTCAAATTAGTCTCAATACTTTAAAATATAGAATTAACCTAAAAATAACAAAAACCTTCGGAATAGAGAACCTTCGGAATAGCGGACCTTCGGGATAGCAAACCTTCATAATAGAAGCATGTCCCCACAATTACACCGGTGACGTAAACACATGTGCCAATCTTAGTTGTACTCTCGTAATTATCGGTACGATGAAACGGTGACGGAATCTGACGAGGTTTGCCGAATGTACAATCACCCAGTGAATTATCGATCGCCCATGCGATACAAAAAAACCAAAAGCAATAAACACCACACTACGGTGGCGTAATAATATAAGTCATAAAATATTAAGCGCCACTAAAAACCTCCACCAACTCATGGCAGACCAGATTCTTGCAGCCACTCTTGTATTTGTGACACGCTCCACTGTCTCCACTCCACAGTAAACAAGTAAAAAATGATTATTCAGACGAATGTTCGCCGCTTCGTTGGAAATAAAAAAAATGGCGCTCTTTGGAACAACGTGTCGCGGTTCGTTGCGCCACCTCGCGCCGATTTTGTTTGCTTATTTACGGCCTGTAAAACCAAATCATTGCATGCTAGAACCACATATCCTTCATATTGGTTACAAGTCCATCATAAATCAGTTCTACAGCCGGAGAACCCACTGTGTAAGAACGGTTACATCGGAAGTCGTTCTATCGCCGGTTTGTGGTTGTTCTTGACTGATTTGTGACGGTTCCTTATGATCGAAATTATACATTTTCGCGAGTTTTTGACAGAAAAAACGTATTAATTTGTCCATTCCTCTCACAATCGGTGGCCCCGAATGAGCGTAATAATAACGAAATTTTCATAGTGCGAATTTTGATATTTGTTTGGGTTCTCTCTTGATCGAGTCGGTTCTCTCCTCCATTTGATTGGTTCTATACGGGTAATACTATGGCTAATATTTGGCAGGATACATGGTTCAAACTGATCTAGCTTTTGTGTCTGTCTGTCTGACTGTCTGAATGTCTATCTGTATGTCTACCTGCATGCATGTCTGTCTGAATGAATGTATGCATGCATGTCTGTCTGACTACCTGTCTGCATATATGTATGTCTGCATGTCGGTCGATCTGTCTGTATGTGCATGTCTGCATTTGCGCCTCTGATTCATGTCGCAGGTATTTATGTCTATATGCATATGTAGTAATTCTTATGTGTCTACCTTTGCATTTGTTCATCCCATTTGTGCACATTTAAATTAAGCAGTATTATAATATTTGTTATGAAGCAATATGTCTAACGGAGGATAATAAAGAATATTATATAATAAAGGATATATATATATATATATATAATTATTTGATATTATACAATTTGGTTTCATCTAATTTAATCATATATGTGTTACCTGATCGGGAAGCCACAGCAGTGGACAGAGTGTTAGTATATTGATCAGCGCACCTATGCCAGTTATGACACAGGCAGCCATCCACACAGGGACCAAGTGTATGAGTCTGTCATATACATAACGATAAGCATATGTCTCGAGGAATGTTCTTCTTGAGTTCAAATCATCACCGTCGTTAGCATTATACACGTATGTATAGGCGTTCAGTTCAGCTTTCTCCCGCTCGTTAAACAGGCAACTCAGTTTCTGGGTTCCATTCTGTTCGCTCGTGGAGTTTCCATCTGAAGTAACTTCACTACTCCCGAACAACAGACAATAGGGTCTATGAATCCAATTCCGTATTATGGAGTTTGTTATAACCGTCATTGCTGTTATTGTCCGTTTACTCCAACGGATAAGTGTCACTGAAACAATAGGATGTAAAAACATTACCATTTGATTATACGGCACAAAATAAATAAACCTACTTTATCGGAATTCCATCAGCACTATGCCGCTTTAACCCTTTCATGGTGGGGTTCATGGCGGGAGCTGCGCTGATGAAGCATTAAAGATCGTGTGTCAGTGTAGTCTCTTATAAATGCGAGTCTCCCTTTTGGGAGCCTTGCATATATAAGAGAATACAATGGTTTAAAAGGTCAAGGTAAATATTGTTAGGCCAATGCATTATCTTATATATGCGAGGCTCACATAGGAGACTCGCATATATAAGAGAATGCATTGGCGCATGGTTTTCGCAGTCATGGAAGGGTTAAATTCTCACAGTAGCCAGAATAATGACTTGCTACATCTAAATTTAGATACTGTGCGTGCGCTCTCTATTTTGACATATCTGCACAGGAGTAAGATAATGCAATATCACTTATAATTGTCGGTAAAGCTTCTGGCATTGACAGTGTCAAACCAGAATATATCAAAGATGTATCGGGTGTTTTGATGTCCAGCTCCTCTTCTGAACGTCTTCCAATGTAATATTAACAAGACAGTCAATTAATGTTGAGGCGCTACCTGACTGCAAAGACAAATGGGACTCTGAAGACTACACTACACTACAGCACGTCAGAATCACTTACACCAAGTAGTTCTAAACAGGGACATAACAAGGCTAGATGTTCTCCGTTGAGCAGAAGTCTTCATCTTGAAATTTCCAATTGCACACAACTGACCAGTCTCCGACCCACATACTCTAACCAGATCACCAGGCCACAGTCATAAATTCCTTTTGCACACCCCTCTTAGGTTGGCATTTTACAACATGTACTTCAAACTCTCGAACTTTTTGAAATTTCCAACCTGGCATCCCACATAAAGTTAAATCTTGAGGCCAACCTGACATTCATCATAAAGTTTAAAAAAATTTGCCATTTCGAACCAACAATTTAACCGGAAGTAGGAATAATGGACTGTTGTACTAAAAACAACATAATGCCATTGAATACAGGCTGGAAATTCAAACTATGAGAACAGAAATGTTCTAACCTACTTTGGTGTGAATATCAAATTTACAACTGATGTTTTATCACGCATGACATTTCCAATTGTTGAAAATTGTGATCTAATTATGGGGTCAAACTCCAACCCCTTCTACACTTCATCCCCATTGCTCCTAGCATTGCCCTCACACCTTCCCCATCAACTTATAAATCATTAGGAATTTATATATTAGTATAATAGTACGAAACTTTCATCAAACAGCATAGATAGGGCGGTGGGGGTAGTTAAGTATGTTATCTCTGTCCATATTCTGTCCCCATTTGAACCAATGTAAATCACATCTATGAGATCCATTCATCTAGTAATTTCAAACGGTATATTTTAAAAGTTACAGTGAATTCATTTTTCTCAAAAGTAGTTAAAAAATTTAGGGAATGGCTATCAGCGTGACACCACTGATATGTTTTCCGTGAAATTATCAGCATAATATATCTACACCTCATTTTCATAGACGAAAAGAGTAAAGCTGCTTTCACAGACCTGCGGCTGATGCATGGGTTGGGTGCAACGTTTCAAACCAGTCAGCCGCAACCATGTGAAATCGCCATTGATATTGAAACGTTGCGCCTAACCCGATAGCCGCGTGCGTTGGCCGCACGCGTCAGTCGCAGGTCTGTGGAAGCAGCTTAAACAGCCTATAAATGCATACCGTAATGTTGTAACACATGTTATGTCTATAACTGATAATTTGTCAAACATATTATCACAGGAATCCATATATCAGTACCTAACTTGAATTCAAAAGCTCTAATAGTTTGTCTTGAGAATGGGTTAAAGTATTTGAGTGGGTAAGTTAGTTTTAAATCTCATAGCTCTGCCCCTATTAACGAAATCCAAGGACCTTTCTCTATGCAATCCAATGGATTAGTGATATCGGAGGATATGTTTAGGAGTTAAACGGTGACTTCGGGATCAGATGCAGCCGGTTGTTTCCGGAAATGGGACCTCGAAGTGACAGATGGCCAGTATATATGACGTCACGTTTCCACCAAATTATGAATGCGAGCTATCGTACCACCGATAATTTCCAAAATGGCGGACATTAAATGGAATTGGCGGACAATGATTGAATTAGTCCACCAAATTAGACTAATCGAATAAAAGTCTAATAGAGATATTTTAATATTTGGACATTTACGAGTCTCTTATCCTCAAATGGAAAGAACAATCGTAAATGTAAAATATAAAATAAGTTCTTTCCCGATAAGTCTACTTTGGTGGACTGTGATTTAATGAATGAATAAAAGAATGTGTGGTTGATAGAGTTTTATCTTCGGGTTCGATGGTTGTTTTACGAAAACACTTAACTAATTTCATGAAACTATTTTTGGAAAGGTGGAGTTTATCGTTCATTAGATGACCAGATTACAGGGAATACATATTGTTTGTATTGGATACTGAAGGTGGCATTCGTTGCGGCTACAGCCACGAATATCGTCGTTCGAGATGCCTCGGAAATAGACATGCGCAGACTTATTTCCGATATCGGCTATAGCCAAAGCTGCAGCTGATCTCGAAGTCACTCAAAGTCAACCCATTGAAAGCAAAATTATTTAATCCCTATCTCTGCCACTTTTGACTGGTCAGATATTCAAACAAATCCATATAATAGATTATATGGTTACATAATTATACCGTCTCACTTCTGAAGAAAAGGTATAACTTGTTGACAAGCTAGGTTGATTAGAACACATGGGATTCCATCTCATATTTAAATTCAACTTGAGTGACCCCAATTCTCCCCAGTTGTCTGCAGATACAAACAAAAAATCCTAAATTGAGAACTTATATACTATTAAACACACATACGAATAAGAAAGATATGTAACTGTTAACATCAATAAAGCCGAAAGATCGAGTATGACACAATTGCGATATGGTGTTCTCCCCATGAATATTGAGACTGGTAGGTATAATAACGAAGGTTCCGACAAGAGATATTGTTCTGTATGTGATGGTGGCCAAGTTGAAGACGAAAAACACTTTGTCCTTAACAAACTTATGGCGCGTCCAAATGGCGGCAAGAAAATATCAGGTATGCCCCATGTGACTTACTTGACCAATGAACAAAATAATACAGGAAAATATCCAATGGAGGCAGTGAACTGGTATGCTATCGGCTCTGTGTGATATGTGTTCCCTTGATTGGTGGTCATCGGTATCCGTTCCATAATCTCTGAGGGATACGCCTCTCACGCACTCGAGTTATGGTCCATCAATAGTATCGCCTGTTTCAACAACTGACTTCGTATTCCATTTGAGACGAGTTGAAAGAATCGCTGAAGTATTATGTGGATATGTGTGTAGGGACGTATATCTATAGACGGTTTCCATTGACGGAGGATGTCCATGTGGGACTCCCCCCTTGAACAAACCAATATTTTGACCAAAAGTAGAAAGAAATGCTGGTCTAAATCAACAAAATCCACATACATTACTGGTTTGAAATTCAGACTACCAGAACAATGTCAACACATTGTTGGTGTAATATTGACTTATATTGTGTCAGATATGAAATTTCCAACTGGTGAACACTTTCTCATTATATAGAAGATATTTATGAACGAGAGCAGCAACGTGGATACAGGTCGTTGGGTGCCTCACCCCACCGACTATACGGTGATACATGTCAACAGTTGGAAATGTCATTTAAGGATTAACTGTCATGTGGACTGTTTTTATGGAGATGTAACCGTGAGGTAAGTGGTCATAACTTGTGTAAAACCCGAAGGGTTTTACATACAAGTTATGACCACTTACCTCACGGTTACATCTCCATAAAAAACAGTCCACATGACAGTTAATCCTTATATTTATATACATTTAGCGAAAAAGCCACTTTTGTAAATGTATTTAAATCGAAAAGTGTATCGTGACAAAAACCAGCCCAAAATATCCCATAGCACCCGATCAGAAACCAGCTGAGAAGCTTTGTACCATTTGTCACGTGACTGGTCGGAATTTCCCATTTGTCACGTGACGTGTTTTTGAAAGCCGGTCAAATTCTCTCACCTGCAGACAACACTTTCATCAAAATTCATTTTATTTTCTGTTTTATTTACAAAATTCAATTGGCAACAATGTTCGATCAAATAACAGTATACAATGAGATGTGCTACATTATTCAGGAACATAAAAGCGGATACATTTCACGCCGATTTGATTTTTATTGAATTCGGAAACAAAAATAATTTCAGTGTTCACTGACAAGTTTGCACAAGCGGAAAATTAACCTGCATCTACAAATGAAAACTATTTAAGGATTAACTGTCATGCGGATTTTTTTTATGGAGATGTAACCATGAGGTAAGTGGTCATAACTTGTATGTAAAACTACGTGACACCAAAGGTGTTTTTAATCAATTTTATATTGGCAAAAGTTAACACGAACAATTTCAAAACGAGGCTCTTTATATTGAAACCTGATGATTAATTAAGTCAATCCTGTGCGAGTGGAAATGCGCCCAAAACATTACGCGTTCTTCTTCTCCAAAATCAATGACGCTTCAATGTAATTATGGTTGTCATTATGACCCTCTTGCAGGTTTATCGAGAAATAATTGCAACTAGTCACGTGGTCGCCGACCAATCGGAATGCTGGATTTAGTGATAATCACACTCAGTATGTAAATATAATGTTATGAGTTGCCAATATGGACTATAGGTTGTTTACCGAACGCATTTCACTTGAACCAGCACGACTAATACTGTTCTGATTGAGCTAAATCAACGCTATCAAAACCGCCGCGTTCCCACGGGCTTTCTCTTTGCAGCGAGAAAATATCAGGGTACAATTGTACCTGATATTTTCTTGCATATATTTTCTTGCAGGTACATGTTGACGCGCCATTATGGCGCGTACAGATGATGGGCAAGAAAATATCAGGTATGCCCCATGTTACTTACTTGACCAATGAAAAAATAATAATACAGGAACATATTCGATGGAGGCAATAAACTGGTGTTATCGCCTGTGGATGATATATGTTCAACTCGATTGGTGGTCATCGGTATCCGTTAAATAATCTATGTACGGGACACGCTGGTAACCGTTCACATACTCGAGTTATGATCCATCAATAGTATCGCCTGTTTCAACAATTGACTTCGTAATTCCATTTTGGATTGTTTGACATAATCGCTAAACTATTATATGGATATGTGTGGGGACGTATATCTTTTGATGGTTTCCGATGACGGAGGATGTCCATGGATTTCCAACTGCACCCACCCTCTTGAACCGGGCCAAACTCCCAAGATCACATAATTAAATTTGCACACCTCCCATCTTCTTTGAATTTCCCATCTGGTACCTCACATGCCTTGAATTTTGACTGGTCACCGGGGAGGGAGGGGCCTAGAAGAAATTCCAAACCAATATTTTGACCAAAGTAGGAAGAAATGCAAATGTTGGTCTAAAACCACTAATTCCACATACATTAATGGTTGAAAAATCAGACTACCAGAACAATTTCAAACCATTGTTGGTGTGAAATTTCCAACTAATATTGTTTCCAACTGGTGAAAACCCCACATGCACCCATGCAGGTTCGGTAACGTAAAATACACCACATCCCCATGAACCAAGCAACAATCTCTAGAAAACTTCATATGGGGTCTCAATGGGGGTGCGGTCACAAAACCATAATAACTTTTGTCACCCCAAATATGCATATATACTATTAAATTATAACATTTCCAAATTCCAAATAACGTGACCACTTTCTCATTATGTGGAAGGTATTTATGCATGAGATCAGCAACGTTGCTACAGGTCGATGGGAGCCTCATCCCACCCGACTTCGGTAATACATGTCAACAGTTGGAAATTTCATAAAGCTATGAATTGCCAAAATGGACTATATAGGTTGTTTACCGGACGCAATTCACTTGAACCAGCAAGACTAATACTGATTGAGCTCAATCAACGCCGTCTAAACCGCCGCTTTCTCACGGGTCTTTGCAGCAAGAAGATATCAGAGAACAATTGTACCTGATAGTTTCTTGCAGATATTTTATTGCAGCTACACGCGAACGCGCCATTAGGGCGCGTACACATGAAGCTGCAAGAAAATATCTGCAAGAAAATATCAGGTAAAATTGTACTCTTGATATTTTCTTGCTGCAAAGATTACGCCCGTGAGAAAGCGGCGGGCTAGTTGACGTTGATTGAGCTCAATGTGACTAGTGTTAGTCGTGTTTGTTGAAGTGAATTACTGCAACCTATAGTTTAGTTAACGGATACCGATGGCCACCTACCAAGGTGAACACATATCACCAATTGACGATAAAATATCAGCGCGCTACCTTCGTCTGATATTTTCCGGTATTATTTATTTCATTGGTCAAGTAAGTCACATGGGGCATACCTGATATTTTCTTGCTGGCCATGTGTACGCGCCCTTACTGCCAGGGTATAAACACCTGCGACCCAAACTGATGTCATATATAGCGATTGAATTTGGGTCAACTTAGGGACGTCGGCGTACTTAATCCGCCAATGAATCGGTATCCTCTTCAAATAGCTAAATTTCTTCACAGCGCTTATCAAAAAAGACAACATCTTCTTAGAAAAACCTTTTATATTCCATGAATGTGCACAACAATTTTCGTAATTATTTTATTTAACGTGACTTGTATGCCCGGTGACCGGTGTTGCCCAGGTTAAAGTGATGTGAAACCCTCTGCTGTGGACATTTGGAGGGAATAGAGAATACTGTTTCTCAAAGTGTTACACGTATTCCCATAAATTGTATATCCAAATGGCATCACAAAACGTTATTCTTATACATGGACTGTAAGTAGTGACTAACCTTGTCGGAGTGTTTGTCATTTTATCACGTTTAAGTCGTCTCACCACATTTTAAAATCATGTATAGTCGACGTGGTTGTACGGTGGCTGGTTTAGGACATTGGGAATTTTTCTCTTTATTTCGTGGCCAGGGGGGTGGGGTCACATATGGCACCCACGACATGCAGTGTATCTTGGGGGCCACCCTACAACACCCATTATACCACAGCAAACGGTTAAGGGCCGATAAATTGTATAGGTGCCATATTTAAACCCATCTGGGGCGGCCATTTTGGAACGCGGAGGGTGAAAGCGGGTGAATATTTAGTTTGTCTCAGGGGTCACCCTACAACACACTTTATTTGACCTAAAATGGGGAGGGGTTTGCATGGGTACCATATATGGACCCCTCTGATCAGTTATCTTTTTCGCTCGAGGTGGGCTGAAGGTGTGAAAAATTAGCTTGCTTTGCGAGCCACCGTACAACACCCTTTATTTGATCTATATCGGTCAAGTGGCCGAGAAATAATGTGTACCCTATTTGACTCCTTCTGAGTGGCGACCATTTTGGATCGGGTATGGTTGAAAGGGGGTGAATATTTATAAGTTTGTTTTGGGGCCACCCTACAAAACCCCTTATTTTACTTAAATCGGTCAATAGGCCGAGAGAAATGTCATTCCCATTCGACCCATTGTGGTAAAAACTAAATTAGTATTTCGTGGCCACGAATTAGTATTTCGTGGCCACGAAATAAAAAACAATTCCCATGTCCTAAACCAGCCACCATAATATTTGACTTTACTGTGGCCGCTATTATTGAACAGGCCTTCTATACATTTCCATCGCTCTTGACAAAATTAATGGTATCTTTTGGAAAATATCTCGAATATGAGAATCAGTTGTGTTATAATAGATGAACATGAGCCTTCTAACATGCTATCCTCTGACGGTTTACCTCATTTTAAATATATGTATCTCTTAAATAGAATGATACATATATCTGTTTTTGCTACCTCACTATATGAATGCCCTGATTCCCGTCCCGATATACATATTACAGTTGAGAAGATATAATTGTTAAAGTGACATAATTTTGTCACAATGTGTGGAGGTTGTGACATTTGAACGCCAATAACTCATTAGAACGAATTATGGAGATGATCATATCTAACTTTGGTGGATACCTTCGACTAAAAGATTCGTATCAATGTTGGTGCCCCCTCCTCTCTCCCTCCCTGACACAAACGTCACTTAATGTGGCGTCTCTAACCCTCGTGATTTGATCCTCGTATCATTGGAGAAGAACATATATGCATTTGGTGGAAATTAGTGCTAAACATAATTATGTTATCAGCTGTGTGCCCCTCCCCTCCCATTCCATTCATGACTCGAACGGCGCCACTTGTGACATATTCAAACCACGTCCATTAGACTCCTGATACCATGGATATGATTAGGTATAAGCTTTAAGTGCGGTGGTAATCGGCAACTAAAAAAAGTTCGTGCCCCCCCCCCCCAATCTCCCACCCAAAATGGCATCAATTTGGCGTCTTCAAATCCGACGATTAGATTCCTCGTATCATGGAGAAGAATATGTATCAATTTGGTGGAAATAGGTGCTAAAATGGTTGTTTTCAAAATTTCAATCAATGTTGGTGCACCATACTATGGCGATGATTATGTATATTTTGTGGAAATCGGAGACATAAATGTTTCATCATTTTTGCAGTCCCTCCGCATTTTAAGCCCCTGACAGCAACAACGTCAGGGGCTTAAAATGTGGAGGGACTTACATCTTCTACCGCTGTTAGACCCATGTGGGGGCATCTAGATGATCTCTCATGAAGTTATATAGACCACAGACAGATACACATGTGCAAATATAGGCACAAAATGTGGCGTCTTTTAACCCAAACGATTTGATTCCTCGTATCACGGAGAGGAATATATATCAAGTTGGTGGACATCGGCGCTAAAAATACTTTCTATCCATTTGTGTGTCCCTCTCCCCCTCCACGCTCCACTGACTCAAACGGCCCAATCTTTGACATCTATAAACCATGCAAATAGACTCCTGATATCATGAAAACGATTAGGTATAATTTGGTGGTAATCGGCGACAAAACAAATTCTTATAAAATGTAGTCTCTCCTCTCTCTAACAAAATCGGCACCATTTTGGCGTATTTAAATCACACGATTAGATTCCTCGTATCCTGGAGAAGAATGTGTATCAGTTTGGTGGAAATCGCTTAAAATATTGTTATCAATTTTAGAGCCCCTCTCCCCTTCATTGTACCCATGACTCGAATGATGCCACTTTTGACAGCTCTAATCCACACCATTAGACTCGTGGTATCATGGTGATGATTATGTATAGGTTTGGTGGTAATCGCTGACTAAAAAAGTTCTCATGAAATTTAGTTCCACCCCACGCCATCTCGCATCCAAACGGCACCAACAACAACAACAACAACTTTTATTCAAGAGAAGCTTTAGTTATCAGAATAAATTAATTACCAAAAACTAATGCTAAAACCACTGCCAACTACAGTATTAAATTTCCGAAAACGTGTAATATATCAACATTTTGTTCAGCGCAATGTTGTATATCGAGAGTATGTCGCCAAATATTTCAAAAATCGATATCTAATAACTCTGAAGCTTTGATTTGGGGGGGGGGGGGGGGTCCTCGACTCGAATAAAATATTTGTTTACCCCCAAAGCCAAAGAAATAATAATTTAGGAGCGTTAATTCGGATTATAGCATTAACGTCATTTATACGTATTCATACATCCTCTCACATCCACCCCAAGATTACAGAGCAGCATGACTGTGGATCACTGAGTTGGGTTGACCAATTGGCGGTGAACCATGACGGGTAAAGTAACTAGAAGTAACCATGTGTACCCTATGTACACATGGGCCTGCAAGTAGTTCAGGGAATATCTTATCTAATTCGTATCCTTGGGATATTTAAGAAGCAAAATAAAAGTACACAATGAAAAAATAACTAACAGGTAAATTAACCATGCAGAAGTATACTACATGTACCCATGGTTTGTAAATTAGTTCAGGGAATATCTTATCTAATTCGTATCCTTGGGATATTTAAGAAGAATAAATAAAAGTACACAATGAAAAAATAACTAATAGGTAAAGTAACCATGCAGAAGTATACTACATGTACCCTATATATGCACCCATGCTTTGTAAATTAGTTCAGGGAATATGTTTTCTAATTTGTACCCAATGTACCCTACGTAACAACAAGGTACACAAGTTGTGATTTTATTCGGCGTACCAAAATTTGCCATATATGAACAACCATGCATGCACATATATGGTTGGTTCGCAATAGCTCCTCCTTGCACCCCTCAATCGAGAGGAGTATGTATATACGGAGCGCAAACACACTAACATGCATTGATATAACCCACGTATAACTCCACGTATAGTACACATATATCTGTCCATGCACGGGGAGGTCCGGGATTTCGGCCGACGCTGACGTCATGGTCCGTAATGCTAACATTAATACGACTAATATTGTGATACGCAAACATTATCTGGAATCCTTAATAATTCAGAATCAGAATCAGAAATAATTCAGCATCAGAATCAGAAATGTTGATTTTTATAACAAATTGAAGGGGCGCGTTTTGTGTCTAAATCTACCATTAAGATTTTCGAGCAACAAAACTCTTTATTTGAAATAGGCTGGGATACTCTTGAATAGTTTCAGATTGATATAAATATGTTCTCGGTCCATTATTGTGTTCTTCGTCTGGACTTGTATGATAACATAATAACTCTAAGATTTGAATACTCACAAAACCTGGTGTTTTCTTTAGTTTCTATATAGCCGAGAATAAATTAAAACATATCCGACCGAGAGTCTGAACATCTAAATAGACATGGACAGAAAACCAATAGAGCGCCATAATTCAAGGACAATTTTGAAGTTATATTTTATGTTATTTCAATGGGCGCTATAAGCGGGACAGTAGGTCAACACGCATCGACAACAATGACTGGCTGACACTGACGCTAGGTTTGGGAGTAAATGAAACCGTTGAAATGTTCACTAAAGATTTTTTGTCTATTTTGAGAAACCTGTACTGCGAGAATATTATTTCCGATCGCATATCATCACGTTGTTATTTATGAAAACAGTTAATAAAGCAGATATAATCAGTAGATCGGACCGCTTTCGATCACACCCGCATCCAAAATACTTAGTTCTTAGTCAAATAAATGTTAGTCATAATGACTAAGTTTAAATTGATACGACTTAGTTCTTTGTCAAATAAATATTTAATTTACGCGATTTGTTTGTTCGAGGAAGAATCGTACAATTCTACAAAATATCGACCACTATGAAGGTCAATATGTATATGCACACTATTCTGCAAATATATACTCAGTCGGCACCTTGTATATATATTCTGAGCAAATAATCGGGTCAATATGACTAAGGGTGCATTTACATTGCTATAGAACTGCACATAGATCTACACGCAGACTAGTGTAAACGGGTTGATATAGAAATGCACACAGAAAGAAAACGGTATTAGTTCGTGTGAGCAAAAATCGTGTCCGCTATACGTCACGGTCAACGCCGAAGCACTGCGACAGGCAAATCAGTTTTGATTAATTGTTACTCGGGCTTGGCGAATGTGTTTTAGTTTTCGTTGTCATTTCAACCCGTGTATTTCGAATATTGAACACGGACAGGGATGTGGCAACTTTGGTCACAATTTTCAACAGTTGGAAATTTCATACCTGACACGACATTAGCTGCATGTAATTTCCAAACCAACAATAGGTTGAAAATGATCTTGTAGTTTGATTTTCAAACATTTTATTGGGGGGGGGAGTTATTGTTTTCGGACCAATATTTGCATAATCTCCTACTTTTTATAAAAAATTTGGGCTGGAATGGCCATCAACTGGAATTTTCCAACCTTATCATTGGGGCGGGTGTCAGGTTGGAAATTTCAGACACTTGGAAAGATTGTGTCCTGATCCCTCCCCGTGGCCAGTCAAAAACTGCTAGTTAATTTAATAAAACAATATTGTCCTACATTTGGTCAACATTGTCATTTGAATTGTCATCAGTTGGAAATTTTACTACATTTGGTCAAATAAAGGGTGTTGTAGGGTGGATACCCAGTCCATACAGATCCAAAATGGCCACCGCCCAGATGAATCTCCATCTAAAGCTATATATGTGCTCTCTAGCCTCTATTTGTGTATACTGTTGTTTATTGTGTATTCCTATGCGATTTTCATTCTTTCTTCGAACCATTATCAAGTGGTATAAGGATACACTTTAAATACATGCGGCACATACCATATCGCTGTTGTCTGCTGATGGTAGATCCATTTTTATGCCTGGCCTAAACTGAAACGACTCGTAGTGAATTGTCAATTACCAGAGTACTGGTCAGCGCGCGTTCACTATTAGTAATCATATTGTGATCACAGTAATGCGCGACACGTGACTTCATACAGATCTGTATATAGTTCTATATCAGTGTAAATGCACCCTAAGATTGGTTTTGGTCACAGTGACGAAGTTACACAAAGAATAACTATAATTTCAACACTGTTTAGGAGAGTATTTGTAGACGAATCTGGTAGAAATTTAGTAGAAATGTAGTAGAGCCTATTTAGAAGGGGAATAAGCTCTAAGCTTTCGGGATCTGTATATAATGAAACACAGACTGTTGCGTAGAGCGTGTTCCGTGTCCAGTAGAAGATTTTCCGTGCAGATGTTCCGGGTTATAAGAATAATAATAATAATAATATTTATATAGCGCCTATCCCTCTGTAAGGGACCATAAGCGCTTTAAACAATATATAAATACACAAGAAATGCACATGCAAAATAATCAATAGATATGTGGAATTATATATACTAGTAATCAGATTTTGTTAGTTTTCTTTGTGTCGGGGTAGCGTCGTCGGAACATATAACTGAATACAATACTAACTTAATCAAGAAATCTAAAGAAAGAAAAGAAGTTGCAGACACATGGTCAGTAGGAGGAAAGGTTTATGTGAAATATGTTAATGCATCTAAACCAATCAAACAGATAAAAGATATATCTGATGTGTAAATGGTATTTGCATACAAAGTAATACACATGAAAGTGCACAGTTTTGTATAGTCATGAGCAAACACTGGCTCATGCATCTGCATATATCAAATAATTTAAATAAATATGCATCTGCATATATTAAATAATTATTCTACCAGATTGTATCTTGATTAATTTTTTGATGATTTTATGATATTGATAGTATGTATATAATAGACCCCACTGACACATGTGATAAATGGAACACCATACAGTTCTCTTAAAAAAATAAAAATCTCAATATCTGGACATATGTGCAAATGTCGTTAAAATTATAAATTAAATTGACTCATATATATCATAAATAATCTGAATTATCTGGTTATATGGTTCATGAATACCACGAATAAATACTGAGTAGAATCTACAAACAAATTTCTAACACATGAACTAAGTATTTGCCCCACGAATTTATTATGTGTATATACTAAATACATACACTCATAGCAATACCAGACAAATCTTACAAGTACAGTATGCATATCAGATTGACAGCTTGAAGTTGAACAGATAAGTTTGTATATTAGCCATTTCATTGTTATTGTATGCAAATACCATGCTCCTAATTATGTCAAAATGGTCATTTGTCCCTTGTAGCATATCAGTTTCTACCAAATAGAAGTTGTGATCATATATAAAGCATGATCCAGTAATGTTGACATTGAACTTTAAAATGATAATAAGTTGTTTGATTAAGTGAATCTCCTCATATTGATCAAACTCAAGTGCATATCAAGATAGTAATTGTGACAAAACGGTCATTTATCCCTTGTAGCATATCAGTTTCTACCAACTATAAGTTGTGATCATATATAAAACATGATCCAGTAATGTTGACATTGAACTTTAAAATGATAGTAAGTTGTTTGATTAAGTGAATCTCCTCATATGGATCAAACTCAAGTGCATAGCAAGATAGTAACTATGTACATGTACCGTACATAATTGAAGAATATACCATTTCTGATTTGACACTCTATTTCGGAAAACTCTGAGAAGTTAAATATTTCGAACAATATCGTAACAAGTTACAAGTCGCCATATCTGTAGTAGTGTTTTCTTCTTCAAACTGGGACATGCAATGTTACTATATATAGAACATAATATTCCTGATTAACATTGTTAAAATGGTAGTAAGTTGTTTGAAGAAGTGAATGTTGTCAAAATAGCCATCTTGCATATACTGGTAATTTAAATGTCTTCATAATTGATCAAACTCAAGTGAACAGCGAGACGATGAATCATTCATACGTGTACACATGTAACGTACATTATTGAAGAATATATCATTTTTACTTGACACTATTTATTTCGAAAACTCTAAGTTAAATATTGTGTACAATATTGTACAATATTGTAACAAGTCGCCATAGTTGTAGTAGTGTTTTCTTCAATCTGGGACAGGAAATGTTACTATATATGGAACATAATAGTTCTGATTTACATTGAACATTTAAATGACAGTAAGTTGTTTGAAAAAATGAATGTTGTCAAAATAGCGACTTATTTAATACTGTAGTGTTTTCTTTAAACCGGGACAGGCAATGTTACTATATATAGAACATAATATTCCTGACTAGTATTGAACTTTAAAATGATAGTAAACTGCTTGAAGAAGTGAATGCCATCAAAATAGCCATTTTATTAATACTGGTAACTCAAATCACTTCATAATTTATCAAACTCAAGTGAATAGCAAGATAATAAACCATCCATACTTGTATACATGTACCGCACATTATTGAAGAATATAAAATATCATTTCTGATTTGACACTCTATATTTCGGAAAAGTCTGATATTAAGCTAAATACTACGTACAATATTATAACAAGTCGCCATAATTGTAGTCGTGTCTTTCACTTCAACCTGGGACAGGCAATGTTACTATATATAGAACATAATATTCTTGATTAACATTGTTTTAGACTTCAATCTGGGACAGGCAATGTTACTATATATAGAACATAATATTCCTGATTAACATTGTTAAAATGTCAGCAAGTTGTTTGAATAAATGAATGTTGTCAAAATAACCTTTTTGTAAAGACTGGCAATTCAAATGTCTTCATAATTGCTCAAACTCACCATCCATACATGTATGCACATACCAAACATTGTTGAAGAATAGATCATTTCTGATTTGATACTCTTTGTTTCGGAAAACTCTAATAAGATAAATATTATGTACAATATTGTAACAAGTCACCACAGTTGTAGTAGTGTTTTCTTCTTCAATCTGGGACAGACAATGTTACTATATATAGAACATAATATTCCTGATTAATATTGAACTTTAAAATGGTAGTAAGTTGTTTGAAGAAGTGAATACTGTCTGAAAACTATCAATATAAATGCTGGTAAGTTGTAACTCAAATAACTGAACTAATCAAAATCAAGTGATTAGCAAGATAGTAAACCATCCATACCTGTATACATGTACCATACATTAATGAAGAATATCAATATATCATATCTGATTTGACACTCATTATTATTTCGGAAAACTCTGATAAATTGAATACTATGCAAAATGTTGCGGCAAGTCGCAATATCTGTAGTAATGTTTTCTTCTTCAATCTGAGACAGTTGTTTGAAGTGAATGTTGATAAAATAGCCATTTTATAAATACTGGTAACTCAAATATTTCATAATTAATCAAAATCAAGTGAATATAAATAAATGTTTTTTGTTTCTGTTTCTTTTTGTTTGGTCATCCATTTTTTCTTTTAATTGAAGCTCCAAATACCGGTTCTCTTGAGCTAAATGCACTAACTATGGTGAAGCAGGAATGGACTATTTCAAGACAAATGGATTCACTGATTTCGCAATTCTCATATTATAGGACTTGAACAACTTACGCTGTTAACTACAATGAACCTAGTTTGCTATATTTAGTACATAACTTTTTCTCATTGAAGACTTGTGTTTATACAAATTAATTCAAATGTAACATGTTATAATGTAGCAAGCACTCATTGTTATTGTATTATTGGCATCACTTTCTAATCTCTTTTCACTAACAGTGACAGGAACTTCCTTATCTCTTTTCACAAACAGGGACAGGAAATGCTACTATATATAAAACAGCTCCAACACATTTTTGACCAAATGAGACTCTTGATATAAATGCACAAACTTATGGTGGAGCAGGAATGGTCTATTTCGGAACAAATGGACCCACTAGTGTCAAAATCCCCATATTATAGGATTTAAACAAATTACACTTTTGATTAGAATGAACCTATATTCAAAATAGGGGTGCATGTACTTGAAATTGAAATACAGCTTCCACATATCAACATTTATCTTAATTACAATGCATACATAATTATTTACAAAATTACAATGCAATTGTAATATATAAATTAGTCTTTACACAAATTACACTAAACTCAGTCCTAATTATATAATCATATACATTTATGTCAAATACATAAATAGTTTAAAGTGAATGCTAGCTGATGGCATAAATTTCCATCACTACAAGATAAGGAAATACACGGGATGGTGAGAATTAGAACACCATGTCTCCGCCATTAGCTTAAGTTTAAGCATGAGTCTCATTTGTTATCTAGCTTTGGTGCAATGAATTAAATGTATATTCCATGCACTTCCACAATGAAACATGCATATGTAAATGAATTAGCCTCATATATTGCTACCAAAATTATGACTTTCACAATATAGCCTATGTCATTATGAAACAATTATCAATTCTAGTTTGATATTTTATATGGGCCTGATGTTGGCCCTCGGTAGCCTCATAATATAATGTGGGGTTGCCTATGGCAGACGTCGGGACTATTATTATCAATTCAGCTAATTAATATTCTCCCAAATTGGATGTATTGATATTAACTGATATCCGAAAATGTTTAAATAATGATACTCACCACATATCCAGAATTATATTATCAATATCATCGACAACACGAACTAACGCACATGTTCATCTCGTGTGTATCAACAATAGCGAATCAAATTTTAAACGGAGACAACAAACTGTCGTGCGAGCGGCTTTTTTTCTCTGCGTGGCAATGAATTCAGCTACATTTCCTTCTACAGCTGTTCTAAGTTCTGGCATATACACATACAAATTATAGAACAAAATATAACGAACGAATTATATTCCACACGAATATCCAACCGAAATAGCATACATGTGAAAACAAACTTTCAATAGACTGTCCCCACAGCAGTCTGATTCAGTCTCGCATCACGCGTGGTTAGTGGTTGCAGGAAAAAAGCGTGCGAATTTGATGACGGAAGAATCATAATATTTTGATACTCGATTCGAGTGGATGGATACAGCAAGTGCCAGAATAATTGGCTTTTGCGCCAGTCGTGCGCCTTTGACAGTTTGGTACTGTATCGTATCTCGCTCATAATAAATATCGAGATGACAATATATGCATAAATACAAATATGTTTAAAGTGAAGTCCCCTGTTTGGGTATGTATTATAGATAAATATCCTTTCTAATGAGGCTGCACGGATTCATTGCTTGACTCGTAGAAATCGTTGATCCGCGCCTATCTGGATATATGCCTCTCCATTCAGGGACGAGATTTGGGGATGGCACTGGGGAGTCACTGATGCGACATCATCGCTATTTCGATAGCCAATGGCTGTATATAAAAAAGCACTTGTTCAATTGTTGATTTGCATGTACTTCAAGATGTGTATACTTATTCGTATAATTTGTTTTGTTCCACAATTGATATTGACTCGCATAATATAATACTCTCTTTCTTCCGCATGTATATAATCTCCAATCACGGATACATTTTTTCTTTGACATAACTCCACCAAAAAAATTGAAATTGAAAGTTAAACTTAAATTAATTTATGATATTTATATTAGAATCCATGTATATGTACAGACGTTCAGTACTACGACATAACCAAATGGTCGTAATCAGGGGCCCACATAACACCTTAGAAACCCCCCATTATGTCTGCAAATAACATAACTTTGAGTGAGGTAAGGGACACGCGTACGCATGACTACGCGGCGAAATGGTCTCAAATAGAAGGAGACGAATTTGATCCCGACAGCATCCAACTCTGGAATGAAAATACCTGCCAATATCTCTCGTCCACAGAGGGTAAAGAATTTCTCTCAAATAAAATAAAACGCAAATTATGAAGACCTGAAAAACCTACTCTGTGATTTGAATTCAGAAGAATATATGTTTGATGTTATCGCCCTAACAGAAATATTCAATGTGCATAGATCCTCAGACTTCTCACTTCCAGGATATCACCCCGTAGAATTTAATACTCGACCCGATGGCGACGATGGCAGAGGCGGTGTTGGGCGGTGTTGGTATCTACATCAAGGAAAATATACAATACAAACTAAGACCCGACTTGACAATATTTATACCCCACGTAATAGAAACAATATTTGTAGAAATACACCGAGGAGCGAACGATACTTACATAATAGGATGTATTTATAGACCAAATACAGCACCGAAGGCCGACTTGGACAAATTTATGTTGAAATTCGATAATATCTTAGAGAAATTGAAAAAAGCCAAGTCTTACATAATAGGAGACCTCAACATTAACCTTCTCAATTTCGATAGGCATGCAAAAACTAACGATTTCATAAACAATGTTTTTACAAGAGGATTCATGCCCATGATTACGAAACCTACAAGATTAACCGAACACTCTGCCACCATAATTGATCATATCTATACCAACAAAATGCAAGATAGTCACCAAACAGGGATAATTACCTGCGATGTTTCCGATCATTTCGGTATATTCATCTCTGACGCAAACAAGCAGAAACCCTTAAACCCCTCCCATAAAAAAGCTACATATAGGAACTATAATATTAATAATGTCCATATATTCAAAAACTTGTTAAAATCGTGTAAATTTGACTCAGTTCTCAGTTGCAACTCATCTGAAAAGGCATATGAATTTTTTTTTAGACATATATATGACCGCGCACGACCTAGCTTTTCCGCTCGTAACACGGAAAGTACCCAAGAAATATATCAAACGCGCACCATGGATGACATCTGGACTAATCAAATCATCAATCACCAAACAAGAACTCTACTGTAATAAACTGAATTCGCCTTCGGACACAAATAAAATTGCCTACATAAATTATCGTCAATTATATAATAAACTAATTAGGAAAAGTAAAAATAGTTATTATTCTGACTGTCTAGAACAAAATAAAAATGATATAAAAAACACATGGAAAATTCTTAAAAATGCCATCAATAAAAATCAAAAATCGTGTAGCTATCCTAAGATATTTAATGATAACAATATAGAGCTATCTGACCCAAACATAATAGCCAAAACATTTAATGACTACTTTTCAAAAATCGGTGAAAACACTAGCAGTTCTATTCATTCTGAAACGCAGACTTTACTGACTACCTTCGAAATAGACAAGCAAACGAATTAGAAATCGAACCCACATCTATTCAGGAAATAATATTAACATGTTATTCTATGAAAGGAAAAAAGAGCAAAGATTACATCGGCATATCGACTGAACTCATGAAAGAGACTATCTTCATAATAGCCCCAGCACTTAAGTATATATTTAATCTTTCGTTTGAACAGGGAATAGTCCCAATGAACATGAAAATCTCTAAAGTAGTTCCCATTCCCAAAATAAACAACGCCAAGGAAATAACACACTATCGTCCAATCAGTATCCTTCCATCGTTCTCTAAACTGCTTGAAAAATTAATGCAAAAACGACTTGTAGATTTTCTTAAAGACAATGAAATATTATATAAACACCAATATGGATTTAGACCAAACCACTCAACGTTTCATCCTATTATGCATCTTCTAGATCATTTCGTTAATAATAATGATAAACCGACACGGGATTCCACCCTGGCCCTATTCCTTGACTTATCTAAAGCGTTCGATACAATAGACCACAATATACTGCTATCAAAACTTGACCACTATGGTAGTAGGGGTGTAGCAAAGTCGTGGTTCCATAGTTATTTATATGACAGGAGACAATATGTTGATTATTGCGGGAGTGCTTCAAACATTATGAATACTTCCTGTGGAGTCCCACAAGGCTCCAATCTTAGGCCAATACTATTTTTAATATACGTGAATGATATGGAAAATTCTACAACAATGGACTTTTTATCGTATGCCGATGATACCACTCTCTTTACAAGCGGTAAAAATTGGGAATTAGTACAAAGTTATGTCAACAACGAATTAGCCAATGTATTCGATTGGTGCTGCTGTAATAAACTTGCAATTAATATTAATAAAAGCAACTATATGCTCATACACCAACCGAATAATGACAAAAAATGGAATACTTTGAAAATAAAGTTAAATCACAATGAATTGAATCGAATATGGAATCTTGGGCACGAATCCTCAACAAAATTTTTAGGTATCCATATTGATGAGAACTTGACGTTCAAAAAGCACGTATCCATAATCTGCTCTAAAATATCACATGCAATATATTGTATCAATAAGGTGAAACATTTTTTCCCGAGTAAAGCGTTGAAAACTTTGTACTATGCATTGATTCAAAGCCAATTAGTTTACGGTATCCAAATATGGGGACATGTTCCAGAAGTCAAGAAAAATTCTCTATTACAAAAACGAGCAATGCGTATAATATGCAATAAGAAGTATAGGAGTCACACAGACCCGCTCTTTAAAAAAGATAATATCTTGAAAATATATGATTTACACACCATCAATTCTACAATGTTCGTGCATGACTGGTATTATGACCGTCTGCCGGCTTCTTTTAAAATGATGTACAACAAACGAGCAAAATCAACTCCAAGACACCCTAATCCCCTGCTACTAGAAAAACCTAGAACCAAATTTTCTGGAAGATTACCACACCACGCCTTCCCCACAATATGGAACAACCTTGAAGCTGAATACACATGCATACAAAGCAGGCATATATTGAAGAAACGCTTACAGACAAAAATACTTGGTAATTATCTAAAAAATGTACGCTGTAAAAACACAGGATGTCCCGACTGTACCGATACATAATACGAATAGTTATATTAAAATAAACACCATGTATACACATAGTTCTATTCGGTAGCACAATCCTAGTTCTACTCTACCATTTTTATTTCCACCACCGCGTCCTCGATCATATCAAAGGCTACAATACCAATACCACGATGACTACAACGCAAGTCATAATATCGACACATTAAAGGTGAACAAGCATATTTGAAGTAATGGACTCTCATGCCGAGTCTGCGCCTCCAATCTATGAGGGTATACACACACATAATTATCACATTTAGTTAACATTCTCCCTTAAACCTCACTCAACAAAAAGCCCTTCCGGCGAATCATATGAATTCATATTTATTTTTATTGTTACTATAAAAGATGCATAATCTCTCCCCAGAATCCTATGAATCTATGAGTATGAAATAATAATTCTGAGTCGGATGAGACATCGTGATGAGCTTGTGTTCTGAGATTTCATCATGAGAACTTCTCTATATCTGAATACTATTCTCTCAATCTTCGTTTGAAACTAAGACATGCAGAAACTTCTCATACTTTAGAACATGTGACAAGAACTTAACGTTTGCGGGGAGAGATAAAGCGATATAGTGATCACTCGTCTGAACTGGCTCACAAACATATAAACACTTATGTAAAAAAAATGCCCTGAACATTTTGTCTTATATTATTTGTTATATATACGATTAATCTGTACGTGTACGTGGATATGCATATGAATAATACTCACGCTATCTGATAAATTATTTGTATAATGATATTTGTTATGGGGGAAACAGGAAGACAGCCCGACAGGGCTATGTTCCCCCCAGCAATATACTGAATTATTCTAGTTATATGTTAATTTATTGTACTATTCATATGTGTATTGTAAATATAAAAAATAAAAAAAACATATATCCTATCCTATAAGTTTTTAATGCAGATCGAAAATCGGTTAGCAAACAAGATTGCCGCATTTCATTTGGTAGAGAGTTCCAAATGTCGGGACAGGCTACAGAGAAAGATCTGTCGCCGACGGTCATAAGATTTGCACCTTGAGGACAGAGAAGGGACGATTCACCAGAACGAAGTGTTCGCCGGGGAGTGTATGGATATACCAGACTGTTAATATATTCGGAAAGGGAATCAGAAACGAAACATCCGACGGAAACCAAATGTGGCTATTATGAATTGTATCCAATCTTTGATAGGTAGCCAGTGAAGGTCGGCGTGCATGGTTGTTACGCTACAGCCTTTCCTTCTTCGAAGTACAATTCTGGCGGCGGTGTCCTGCAAGCGTTGAAGTCTGCTGATTTGCGAATCGGGGAGCCGGAATAATAGTATGTTACAGTAGTCTAGACGACTCGTAACAAACGAAGCAACAAGTTTTTTTGCTGCGTCAACAGTGAGATATTTGCGGATCTGGCCAAGGCGTCGCGGTTCCAAGAATATAGACCTGCAGAGGTGGTCGATATGTGACTCCATAGACAGTGTTCGATCGAGATGGACTCCTAGATTTTTGACACACGGAGAGAAGATAATAGTGTCACGGTCTGCTTGCAGTGATGTAATGCACAATTGGTTGACAATGGATGGTTTTGCAACCCACATGACTTCAGTTTTGTCATTGTTTAACATCAGTTTATTGGAGGTCATCCAGGTTTTAACAGAGGAAAGATAGCTCTCGATCCTATTCACTAGGTATGAGTCTTGATCGGGTCTGCCGGAAAGGTATAACTGTGTGTCGTCTGCATACATGTGCACTCATATGCCTTGCGATCGTACAACAGCACCGATAGGTTTGGTATACAGCAGGTATGGAATTAGCCCTGGGGCACGCCATAATCAAGATTGTAATACTGTGACAACACATTGCCAATTTGTATTCTCTGTTGACGACCAGTTAGGTAAGTAACGAACCACTGTAGAACAGTACCGGATAATTTGGTGATAAATCGTGTCGAACGCTGCGCTAAGGTCTAACAGACACAAAATAGAAACGAGACCTTCATCAGAAGCAACAAGAAGATCAGATGTTATTTTAAGCATCGCGGTCTCAGTGCTATGCCCTGTGCGATAAGCAGACTGGAAAGGTTCCCATAGTTTAGTATTGTTGAGGTGCGTTTTGAGTCGAAACAGAACAATTTTCTCCAAGACTTTTGATATAAACTGCAGGTTAGAGACTGGTCTGTAGTGATTTAGAATATCAGGATCGAGACCAGATTTCTTCAAGAGAGGAACCACAATTGCTTCTTTAAAACAGGCGGGAACTGAACCACTAGAAAGTGACGCATTAATCAAGTTGGTCAATGGCTCTATCATGAAGTCAATATGTTTAATTATGAGGTATGTAGGTATTGGGTCCAGACTGCACGATTTAGGTGAAGACGAAAGAATAATTTTCCTAACGTGGTCGCACGTCACTTCCTCGAATTTACTAATTGAAGTTCCAGTGAATGAATCAAACTCAGGTTGGGCGTTGCTCTTGTCGAGCATATATCTCAAATTGTGGACTTTATTAATGAAATAGTCACCGAATGCATCAGGCAATTCCGAATCTTGTAAGTTGGTAGGTAAGACTGGCTTAGATTTCTTCCCATTCAGCTCGTTGACAATTGAGAGAGAGAGAGAGTGAGAGAGTGTGTGTGTGTGTTTTTGATGGTTTGGAGCTCGTGATTTTGGAGTTGTAGAATTCCGTACGAAGAGTACAAATCTTGAGGAATTAGTCATTTTAATTTGTACACGAATCAACAGATTTAACAGCATCAATAATATATATACAAAGACCCCACCGGACCGCATAGCATGCAGCCCGACGGGTGAACGTGTCCGACAGCAACAATTTCCTAATTCTGAATTCCTCTAGTGTTTTTTTTAGTCCTTTTGATTTGGAGTTTGGGGTGATTCCCGGGAGGATTTAGAAGGGCGGTATGCCCTCCTCTACAACCCACTTGTTGGATGCTGTGTTGTCGCTGAAGAGCGTTTTTGACTTTCATGTCCCCGCAGCAGGAAGTGATCTAGACTTTTTTTTCTTTTATGGTTTCTTTTTTTCCTATCGGTTGGTGGTGTTGTTGTTGCTTCTGATTCCGCTAAACATGCTGCTGCTGCCGCCATTGTTCTTTCGTATTTTTTTATACTTTCTTTTTCGCTGTCGTTAGTCTTTGTAGTGATCCATCAGGATCACCGAAACGTTTAATCGCCTCTTTTAATTCAGCATCCGTTCAGGAAGTTGTGGTTATGCTGCTGATGTTGCCGTTGCTGGTGGTGGAGATGGAAGACACCGGTATGTGTTGGTACTCCGGTGTCGCAGGTGTAAATGTATCCATCTCTACCTCGAAGTCAGCGGCAGGAGCGTCGTGGGTGATATCCGCGTTCCTGTCTCCGTTGACCTCGGTGACGATAGCAGAGACAACCGGGGTGACATCGGCGTCTCTGCTTCTGGTGGCGATATCGTCGGATTGAGGCCGAGTGGGGGGAGCTGGGCGTCTCTCAGCTCTCCCATGTTTCCACTTGGCCTTCCTATCTGCGTCTCTTCTTTTGCGGGAGGGGGTCTTCTTGCTTTTCCGCCTCCTTTCCTTCGCTCTTTCGTCCACAGGTAGCTGGCGGTCTCCAGCTACCGGGTTATGGCCGGCAGAGGGTCCTGATGAGGACCGTGTCGGTTTAACCCGGTACGTCAAAAACAAATCAACTTGGCTGCCTGACCGGTGTATATTCCATGTCAGGCAGTGGTCCAAGTTGAGTGAGCTCAGCACAAGCTTGACTTCAGCGGGGATTATAGATGAATCCATTGTCCAGCTGAAGTCATGAGTGAGAATGGTTGTGATGCGTCCGTCCTCTCTGGCTGTCGAATCTGAATCTGAATCATGAATCTGAATGTGAATGTTTTTTTTAGTCCAGCAGTGACAGGATTTGCGTGCCCGCCCGTAGGGCGGCACGAGGACGGTGGTGGGCTCACCCGAAGATCTCCCTTACGCCCTGACTTGAATTTTCTTTGGTCTTGTAGGTTCCAGTCTAGGCCGTGGCTCAGGAGGGTCAGGTGAGGTTCTAGCTTTTGTTCTTTTTCTTTTTCTTTTTCTTGTCTTCCTTCTTTTTCTTTTTCTTCGATGGTGGTGAAGAAGAAGATGCTGATGATGATGATGAAGGAAGTGGTGAGATTGGAGAAGGTCCAGCACAATCTTCATACATTTTCTGCAAGAGGAGATCTACGTCGATGCTTTTTAGGTCGATTGTTCTCATGACTGCGGCGGCGTAGCTTCGGTTGAGGGTGAAGGCTCTGGCTCGGTATACTCCGGAGTCTTCGGGACGAAGTCAGATGGGTCCTCGTCTTCGTCTTCAGTATCCACGTATGGCCGTTGTGGTGGTGGTGATGACTGGGTCGGGATATCAGCTGTATGGGCGGAGTCGACTGGTGAAGTTCCCGTCGATTTTTTCGCTTTCCATGCAGCGAGTCTCTCGGCATCTCTCTTTTTCATCGATGGTGTTTTCTTTTTCTTCTTTCTCATCTTCTGTCGAGGCTTCCGTGCTGATCCGGTATTATCCGATCCACTCCCGGTAGGGAGCCCTGAAAAGGGCTTTGCCGGGCCGGACTGGAAATCCAGAATCAGCTGGTATCCGCCTTTGTGAGCGTGGAGTGACCAGCTCAGACAAGGCGTGACATGCATGGCGTCCAGCATATTGGTGACACTAATTGGGATTAGCGGTGGCGAGTTCATCTTGAAAGGTGGCGATCCAAGCTCTTTGGATGTCCGACTGCTAACGAATGACGATGACGATGACGACGTCTGTTTGAAAATGAGGTCACTGGGTCAAATAAGGGCAGAGCCAGTGACATAACTTGTCCATCCATTGTAATTCTTAAACTATTCAACTTATATTTGGTATGGGTGACTAGGATTCAGATTTGATTCAGAATTGGATCATTGGGTCAAATAGGGTCGGGGCCAGGGACACAATTCTTTCTTTTTTAGTCCTAAATTGCCGTAGCTTTTTATATTTTATTCGATGCAGTTCGCGATTGGTTATAACTGGTGTCATTTCGTTACCAAGCCGATACCCGTTGTTACAACATAGGTGATTGCGTAATTACACATATGTAGAGAAAGCCGCTAACAATATATTCCCATGAATTATTCGTTTCGATAATCTGGATCTTTTTACACAATATATTCTTAATTCGAGCGACTATTCATAAATGGGCTTTTTGCGATAATAACTATGACGCAACGAGACTCCATTGTATAATGTTTTAACAGGTTTTAGAAATTTGCCGAAGGCTACCCATTTACGACATATGTTGTAATTAGCGCTGATTATATCTAAGTCGATGTATTGTGGTATATTTTACGAAGGCGTATCGAAAATGGTGAAAGTTCGTACGAGAAATACTCAGTAACGGAATCATGTGATAAGTTTGAGCGGGGGGGGATTTATTAACTCTGACAACTGCCTTAAATGATGCTGAATATTCATTGATTAATGCTGATAAATGTACTATTTCCACTGCATTGCAATTATATTAGATCTACAATTGAACGAGCGTGGTGGAAGGATTAATGGCTGATATATCAGAAGTTCACTCCCACACCAAAGGTTACATTATTATGATAAATGGTTCTTATATCATAGACACCACACAAATCGCTGGAAAATAAACGAGTTAAACAGATTTATACCAGAAACTAATGTTATACCTCTCAAAAGACCAGTATTGGAATCCGTGTTTAGATAATTGATTCAACTCTTTCTCTGATTGTGGATGATATGTTATGTGGTTGACTATTGAAATTATTGCACAAAATCTCATCCAAATGAAATTTTCAACATCCAAGTGACTAAAACAAGTTAGTAACGAACTCTTTGTTCCTGTTATGCTCACGCGTCCATCAATATATATATGGACATGGTATTGGTATTATTAATTTTTGCAAAAAAGTTAACATAGTAGTCATTGTGACCAATGCTACGAATTAGTCATCATGACTAAGGTTTGTTTCCCTCAGTGTTAGATTACATATGTATTCTCCAAAATATAGATATAGCTATATATTTTAGGTTACACTGGTCTAAACATGGTTCGGAGTGACATCTAGTGGATATATAGGAAATAATAAAATATACCCTGAAAACCTGATTGGTCAATATAGCCTTGTGTGATTTTTGCATAAAAAATACATCACACCTCTTCCCTATGATTTACCATAAGCAAAATAGCCATTGGCACAGGAATTGACCCTTTGTAGTGAAGTTTTAGTTTGTGGCGGGTTCTAAATATGACATTATTTTTAGTGCGGTTCTGACAATAGTTACGAAAGCACAAGATTTAAAGGCGAATTCCCTATTAGACGGATGTGATTGTTTTGCATAAAATGTTTCTGCAAATGTCATTCTTTCAGATTTAAAGAAATTGTTGGACCTAGGATTTATAATGTATATAGTATATATGAAACATGAGGAAAACATTTACACCAGACGAGTGCAACCCCACGAGAAAAGGACAAGATAGAGCAAACAGTACTATTGAGTATGAAAATCGATCACTTGAGAATAAAGGGGAGTAACTATATTCCTAATTTCCTATACATATTGATACGACTCGACGCAATTTAGAGTAATCTCTCTTTAAATGCACTCCTTCCTCGATACATGCCACATGCATGTTATTTCAATGGACGAACTAACTGAAACATGATAGGACAGGATAGGATATTTTATTTCAATATACACATATTGATGCATAATATATTTTACAAATATTGTATTGTATATTCGAGGGGGTGGCATAGTCAGGCTATACTGTCATACTGCCACCCCCTTAAAGATGAATAGATGTTACGATGGGCGGTCAAGATTTCTTGTACAATGCACGGCTATATAATTATGTATCACATAATGGTTGCATTTAAATGGATTAAATGCATGATCACTTCGTGGGGGGGGGCTTTATCCAGTGTCGGATGGGTCTGTGGCCTTTGTGCGCTTGGTGCACATTTAGATCTTAAACACTGCAGTGGCCCATGTGTGCGCTTCACACACATTTAGATCTTAAACACTGCAGTGGCCCATGTGTGCGCTTCACACACATTTAGATCTTAAACACTGCAGTGGCCCATGTGTGCGCTTCACACACATTTAGATCTTAAACACTGCAGTGGCCCATGTGTGCGCTTCACACACATTTAGATTTTAAACACTGCAGTGGCCCATGTGTGCGCTTCACACACATTTAGATCTTAAACACTGCAGCGGCCCATGTGTGCGCTTCACACACATTTAGATCTTAAACACTGCAGCGGCCCATGTGTGCGCTTCACACACATTTAGATTTTAAACACTGCAGTGGCCCATGTGTGCGCTTCACACACATTTAGATCTTAAACACTGCAGCGGCCCATGTGTGCGCTTCACACACATTTAGATTTTAAACACTGCAGCGGCCCATGTGTGCGCTTCACACACATTTAGATTTTAAACACTGCAGCGGCCCATGTGTGCGCTTCACACACATTTAGATCTTAAACACTGCAGCGGCCCATGTGAGCGCTTCACACACATTTAGATCTTAAACACTGCAGAGGCCCATGTGTGCGCTTCACACACATTTATATCTTAAACACTGCAGCGGCCCATGTGTGCGCTTCACACACATTTAGATCTTAAACACTGCAGCGGCCCATGTGTGCGCTTCACACACATTTAGATCTTAAACACTGCAGCGGCCCATGTGTGCGCCTCACACACATTTTGATCGTTTAAACATTACCAAAATAATCAAATTCAAATATATACATATTTTTTTAGATTACTCTTTAGAAAAAAAAAAGACTACGACGGCCTTGATAACGCCATCGCCGACTATATGTCGCATAAATCCGATTCTAAACACTCATATGCAAAATCATGCGGAAAAATCCTCTGGTAAGAAGCATGTCCCCGCTGAAAAAAAGTCACCGAACAAACCAGAATCAAAATCGAAACAAAAACTATAGACTGTACAGAAACAAATCGCCCATCAAAACGAAGCTTGTGATTCTCAGCAACCTGTATTCCGGTGTTGAGTTCGATACCATCGCCGATTACTTGTACGAAAATCACATCAGGTTCACAGTTATGAAGAGTTCTCTCAATAAGAGGTTCGACAGCGTATTGACGAGAATCAACATTAACGAAGATGACATTGACGCTGTGCTCGACAGAGAATTCTGGCTTAGTTACTGCAAAATTAGAGAGTGGCTTCCAAAGGAAGAAGTTGACAAGTACAAGTCAGATAAATTGTAGTAATTATCTTGTTACTTGTGTCTATACCATATTTATATGTATGATCTCTGTTTATGATGCTCATTTATCGATGTTATACGTTACTCAGTATATACAGTAATGCCCTAATTAATCGACTCCTTAACCACAGCAGAATTATGGGTAATGTTTCAGGATTTAGTCGGAAATATGACTTGTTGCCATTCATCGGAAAGCTCTCAAGTTGCGCGTATGTCATTTTATGGTAGGATTAATTTTACTGGTATAGCTCATGCATTCATTATATAATATTATTACCACTTTATAGGGCGTTCTCTAGGCCATTGATAATGTTTTTCGGGGCGTTCCAAATAGCGTATTGTTACCAAAACAGCGGGCCGCGGGCCGATAATGAGAAGCCTAGTTCAATATCGCCCCGCCGCCCGCAAACTATAGATCTCGTTTATTATCGCGAGAGTTACGTCCCTTCAACTTCCGATTATTATGGCGTGTTTATTTCAAGAAAATAATGGGAAGATGTATCCGATTTCCTCGACACAAAAGTGGTTTTATGGTTGGAATTCACGCTATATGATTGAATTATTGTATCAAGCGTAAGTATGCATTGATACTTTTAGCTGTCAACCTCTCATTGGTTGTTACTCGTCTCCAATGCTGGGTTTTCCCCTATCTTATTTTCGAGACTCCGTCAGTCCGTGTCAGCTGACAAGTCAAATGATATCAAACTTAAATGTTCTCGAAAATATTTCTCTCTTAATCTACTTCATTATTCCACTAAATCCTCAAATGGGTCAAATGTCCAAAACTGTGGTAATAATAGTAATAACATGATTTCATCGGGCAATATGGTTTATTAACGGCCCTCTGGAATGATTAACAGCCCAAGGGCCTATTAGCGTCCCTCGACTTCGTCTCGGGCCGCTAATAGGCCCTTGGGCTGTTAATCATTCCAGCCGGGCCGTTAATAAACCATAACGCCCTCAAAAATCATGTTATTGTTATATTGTCACAATCATGGTGCATGGTAATGTGCACATGGAATTGCACTGGACTCGGTGGATCTGTCGCGTATCTCGACAAATTGTTTGGCAATCGGGAAATTGATATATTTGGCCTTAGTGAGCACTGGCTTAATAATTATAATACTTCTCCCATTGCCACAATCAGTGAACATTATGACTCAATGTTGTATGTGACTCGACTCAACAATTACCCATACAGCGGGGTAGACCTATATAGAGGGGGCGTGTCTATATCCTGGCTAAAAATTCTAAGCCATCGCATATTAATCTTACCCTTGGATGACGAAAGAATCGTTGGAATCCAATTCCAAGCATCACATACGCTATACTTGTACAGGTATATATTATTATTATTATTATTATTATTATTATTATTATTATTATATTCATTTAAGAAACGCATTCTACAGCAATTAGTTTCAATGCGCAATTACATACACAAATATACACAAACAATATCGCGCATATTTACACATAAAAAAGCAATACAAGCTTCACCGATATATATGGCAGATAACTCGGAAAGATGACTGAAATTGGACTTACAATTAACAATAAAATATCCAGAATATTAAAAGACCTGATTAAAATATTAAGTTAAATATTAATTTCCAACTATAACGGATAATCCTTTAAAAAGTTAAAATAACAGATGGTGCACTTATAACGAATAACACATTCTGAACAGGTGCGTTTTAAGAGCTGTTTTAAAAGATGATACTGAGTCAATCTTCCTCATATCAACGGGTAGGCTGTTCCAAATAGAAACTGAGACATTTTGGAATGAGCACTTTCCATAGTTCACATTTAGTTTATCTGGTATATGAGACAATTGAACTCCACTTCGGCCATTTCGAGTAACTGAGCTGTGTTTGGTAAACATTTCAGAAATGTAAGATGGTGTATCTCCGTGCAGAGACTTGAAAACAATTAGGGCACATCTGTATTTGACACGGTACTCAAACTTCAACATGTGTAGTTCTTTCATGACATGTGTTATTCTGCTGTATCTTGGTACATTAGAAACGAGACGAGCGCAACTTTTCAATAAAAGATCAATCCTCCGGACATTTCCCGTTGTAAGGTGTGTTAATAATGGATTTAAAGTGTCAACTTTAGAAACAACCAGATATAGAGCGGCATGTTTCTTCGCACTTTGGCTTAGATGACATTTCACTCGCCTCAATGCTCTCAACTTCATGTAGCTCGAGCGTAAAACATTCGAGACCATAGCATCCATTTCCATAGTACTATCAAAGTACGCTCCTAGGTTACGTAAGGAGGAACACGATGTTACATGACTATTCGCAAGCAGAATTTTGAAAGATCCATCCGAATCACTGCACCCATTGTCGTGAAGTAGACTGAGAGAATATTTGGAACCAATAACAATGTATTCAGATTTATTATCGTTTAGTTTCAACTTATTGCATTGCATCCATTCTTTGACATCCGTGAAACAGTTCTCCAATTTCGACCTCGCTGTTTTATAACCGGCTGAGTCATTTCGAGGAAAATCTATATAAATTTGAGTGTCGTCAGCGTACATATGGTATCGAACAGAGTGTCTGTTTAAAATATCTGCCAGTGGTATGGTGTAAATTAGAAAAAAGTAGAGGACCCAATATATATCCCTGTGGCACCCCAACGTCAAGCTTAGTCCCAACAGAACAAGAATCTCCTATCAACACCTTCTGAGATCTGTTGCTCAGGTATGATCTGAACCACCCAAGAGCACTTTCTCGCAAGCCAGTTATGTTGTATAGACGCGCCAGTAATATGTTGTGGTCGCAGGTGTCGAATGCTGCACTGAGATCAAGCATCAAGAGCAGCACGATGTTACCCTTATTCAGAGATAAATCAATGTCATTCTTCACCTTTATCAATGCAGTCTCACATGAGTGTTTCGATCGGTACGCTGACTGGAATTTATTGAAGGGTCCATGTTTAGTTACGTGTTGCAATAATTTTTCACTGATGACTTTTTCTAACACTTTTGCAATAAATGGCAAATTAGATACTGGTCTATAATTTTTATGTTCTTCACTGTCAAGCGTAGCCCTCGTCAAATCATAATATTCTTCACTGTCAAGCGTAGCCCCTCGTCAAATCATAATATTAAATATTTTAAGCAATATGTGAAAACTCGTGGGCCTATATTCTAAGTCTGGGGTAATAATGACGATGGGCGACTTTAATGCAGATCCATCGAAACTTCAGGATCTCATGAGAGACAATACTTGATATCTAACAGACATGACAATTGGAACTTATTCTCTATTCCTTATTCCTTATTTTCAAAAATGTCGTTTTCGACCGATTTGACGGCATGGGTGGGTGGCCCGCCCCAAATACCACATAGAAACACCCCGACCCCCCACCCATCACCCCCGGGGGGTGCCACCCCGATGGGGTGAAAATGGGGTATGGACCATTTTCGAGAACGGTAAGGATTTCGACCGATTTGACGGCATGGGTGGGTGGCCCGCCCCAAATACCACCTAGAAACACCCCAACCCCCCACCCATCACACCCGGGGGGTGCCACCCGAGGGGGGTGAAAATGGGGTGTGGACCATTTTCGAGAACGGTAAGGATTTCGACCGATCTGACGGCATGGGTGGGTGGCCCGCCCCAAATACCACCTAGAAACACCCCGACCCCCCCCCCACCATCACCCCCGGGGGGTGCCACCCCGAGGGGGTGAAAATGGGGTGTGGACCATTTTCGAGAACGGTAAGGATTTCGACCGATTTGACGGCATGGGTGGGTGGCCCGCCCCAAATTCCACCTAGAAACACCCCGACCCCCCACCATCACCCCCGGGGGTGCCACCCCGAGGGGGTGAAAATGGGGTATGGACCATTTTCGAGTACGGTAAGGATTTCGACCGATTTGACGGCATGGGTGGGTGGCCCGCCCCAATTACCACCTAGAAACACCCCGACCCCCCACCCATCACCCCCGAGGGTGCCACCCCAAGGGGGTGAAAATGGGGTATGGACCATTTTCGAGAACGGTAAGGATTTCGACCGATTTGACGGCATGGGTGGGTGGCCCGCCCAAAATAACATATAGAAACACCCCGACCCCCCACCCATCACCCCCGGTGGTGCCACCCCGAGGGGGTGAAAATGGGGTATGGACCATTTTCGAGAACGGTAAGGATTTCGACCGATTTGACGGCATGGGTGGGTGGCCCGCCCCAAATAACACCTAGAAACACCCCGACCCCCACCCATCACCCCTGGGGGGTGCCACCCCGAGGGGGTGAAAATGGGGTGTGGACCATTTTCGAGAACGGTAAGGATTTCGACCGATTTGACGGCATGGGTGGGTGGCCCGCCCCAAATACCACCTAGAAACACCCCGACCCCCCCCCCCCACCCATCACCCCCGGGGGTGCCACCCCGAGGGGGTGAAAATGGGGTGTGGACCATTTTCGAGAACGGTAAGGATTTCGACCGATTTGACGGCATGGGTGGGTGGCCCGCCCCAATTACCACCTAGAAACACCCCGACCCCCACCCAACACCCCCGGCGGTGCCACCCCGAGGGGGTTAAAATGGGGTGTGGACCATTTTCGAGAACGGTAAGGATTTCGACCGATTTGACTGCATGGGTGGGTGGCCCGCCCCAATTACCACCTAGAAACACCCCGACCCTCCACCCATCACCCCCGGGGGAGGGGGGTGAAAATGGGTTATCGGTCGAAACCCATTTTCACCCCCCCTCGGGGTGGCACCCCCCGGGGGTGATGGTGGGGGTCGGGGTGTTTCTAGGTGGTATTTGGGGCGGGCCACCCACCCATGCCGTCAAATCGGTCGAAATCCTTACCGTTCTCGAAAATGGTCCACACCCCATTTTCACCCCCTCGGGTGGCACCCCCGGGGGTGATGGGTGGGAGGTCGGGGTGTTTCTAGGTGGTATTTGGGGCGGGCCACCCACCCATGCCGTCAAATCGGTCGAAATCCTTACCGTACTCGAAAATGGTCCATACCCCATTTTCACCCCCTCGGGGTGGCACCCCCCGGGGGTGATGGTTGGGGGTCGGGGTGTTTCTTGGTGGTATTTGGGGCGGGCCACCCACCCATGCCGTCAAATCGGTCGAAATCCTTACCGTTCTCGAAAATGGTCCATACCCCATTTTCACCCCCTCGGGGTGGCACCCCCGGGGGTGATGGGTAGGGGGTCGGGGTGTTTCTAGGTGGTATTTGGGGCGGGCCACCCACCCATGCCGTCAAATCGGTCGAAAACGACATTTTTGAAAATAAGGAATAAGGAATAGGGAATAAGTTCCAATTGTCATGTCTGTTGATATCTACAGTAGATCAATGTAATAAGTCCCGACCGAGGGTCTCGGCAACGAATCCAGTATTGATTTATTTCTTGTATCTTCGTCTATTTCACACCTTGTTCAGAGCTCATTTGTTCTCGATGACGATGCTATTAATGTGTCGAACCACCGACCCATTTCACCAACTACTGATATTGGAGTCGTTAGGCTCATTGACAAAGGTCCCAATTCAAGTGCAAACTTCAAGTGGTATCTTGTGAGAACTAACGATTCTATGCAGTCTGTTTATGAATCAAGGGTAGAATCTTATCTTCCAAATAATATTACATATAGTAGATACGCTGGATGAGTACTACTAACAAAATATTTCTGACCTCCAGAAAACATCAAAGGAAACTGTACCGAAGGCAAATTTTTCCAAACACATTAAACCCTTCTGGAATGAAGAATTAAAGCAACTCCATTATGAAATGTGCATGCACACACCGTGGTGTTTGATTGTCGGAGGGCAGACCAAGCTCTGTTGATTTTGCATCATATGTTCACTATAAATACGCAAAGCGGAATATTAGACGCAAGTATCGACTAGCATCGGACAAATTTCAACGCGATCAAGATGCGGAAATCGATCGTGTCTCTGAAGTCGACCAAAAAATGTTTTACATAAGGATTAACTGTCATGTGGACTGTTTTTATGGAGATGTAACCGATAGGTAAGTGGTCATAACTTGTGTAAAACCCGAAGGTTTTACATACAAGTTATGACCACTTATCTCACGGTTACATCTCCATAAAAACAGTCCACATGACAGTTAATCCTTATATTTATAAACATTTATCGAAAAAGACACTATTGTAAATGTATTTAAATCGAAAAGTGTATCGTGACAAAACCATCCCAAAATAACCCATAGCGCCCTTGGCAAAGTTAACAGGTACAACGAGGCTCTTTATATTGAAACATATATGCGTCCAAATGCGCCCAAAACATTACGCGTTCTTCTTTCCGAAACCGATGACGCGTCGGTGTGATTATGGGGCTGCAGTTATGACCTGTTGCGCGTTCACCGAGAAATAATTGCAACTAGTCACGTGGGCGCCGACCAATTGGAATGCTGGATTTAGTGATAATCATACTTATTATGTAAATATAAGCTGTTCAATGCAAGACGTAAAACCAATTTAGATCATTCGTTCTTTCGGATTAACAGTGACGTTATTCGGGACAAAGCCGATATAAGTAGAGCGTGGGCGGACTATTTGGAAGTTCTCTATACACACCAGTCAACAACGACCCGCGCTTTGATTCAGACACATTCGCGTCAGTTTCAGAATCAACTAACAATATGAGACATAGTACTAATATTTCTGAACTAGATCATCATTTGTGTTATGGTGTATCTGCCGAGGAAATCGCAAATTCACTATCATATATGAATATGAATAAGGCTCATGGATACGATTTTATAAATTATGAGCACATGATCTACGGCGGAAACGCTCTTCGCGATTGTTTGGGTTTATTATTCTCTGCAATTTTAAAATTGGAACACGTCCCGACAGCCGCCAAGTAAGGGGTAAATTGTACCTCTCTTTAAGGGAATTTATTTCTCAGTGAGATATAATGGCATTTTCTACAGATGGTTTGAAACCAAACAAGGTACCGTTCAGGGAGACATATTATCACCTCTGTACTATATGTTGTATATTGATAGTCTTATTTATGCACTTGAATCGTAACATTTTGGGTTACGCAGGAATACAATTGATTGTTCTGCGCCAACTCAGGCATATGGCCGTGAATCGTCGCAGTGGTGCTCCAGACTTCTGGAAGATGAAGGCTTCAATATATTCAGAGAAGCGCACAAACACTTGAAGTTATGAGTCTTATGATCCTCATGTCGACAATTTCCAACTGAAAAGCGCGCGTACATATCGTGTGGAAATATATTGGCACGAACAAGATACGATTAACCTGGAATTTTTCACTTGTGTAAACGTCAGTTCAACCTTTTAGTGAACCATGTTATTTTACAATGCTCGTCATTGTCGCACCTGCATGCTTAATAATTGCTGTCATACCGTTTAATAAATGCATATGGAGTGTCATGCTTTCTTCATCTGGACCATATGAATGAGTTAGATAACGTCGCAACATTTCTTGGGTTACCTTCGTCGGACACCCTTCTTTACACTGACGACCAAATGCAGTTTGGTTGGGGCCCCCAAAGCACCACACAATACACACCACGTCCATAACCAGTAGTAAATTCGTCTATAGTATTTGTACAACTCATGTCTGCACATGTGGTGGGTGTGAGCATGTTGTCAACTCAACTGGGGTTTGATCGCGCACAATGTCTATAAACGGGTGATTTTAACGAGAGAGCGGATGTTGTGTTCGTTGACGCTTGACAGACAAACGTCGGTCTTTCATTGACACACTCCACCATTTGCTCTCTTGGTTGGGGCATTCGCTGTGCGTTCAAACCAGTCTGTCGTATATGCAATGCGGTTGCAATCATGATCTAATTTACATTTACAAAATGAAGCCAATTTTGGCAGCCATACACTGAATAAAATGTTTAGATAGCTTGGCGCGTACTTGCATGCTATTCTATTTACTTATGTTTGCAATTGCCTGTGACACTGCATGTATTGTATTTGTGTCTGTGACATTATGTGGGCATGTGTCAGTCTGTCTGTTCTCTGTCTACATACTCGTGTCTCTGTGTTGGAAGGCCGTTTTTCTGTCAGTGCGTATGTATCACTATGCATGTATGCGTGCGTTTCTTCGCGTGATTGGGAGTGTACGTTGATCAGTTTTGTATATACGTTACTTATTATTATTTACCCCAAATGTTTGTAAACCTACAACTCAATCGTGTTACTTGTTCTTCTTATTCTACTGTATACATGTTCTTGTCTAATATACTATATACTCTCCCACGAGGAGGTCAATAAAGATATTTATCACATAATTAACCCACAAAACCAGCTTCAAAATTATTGGTAAGACACACGTGTAATATTAGCGTGATCATGTGATAAAAGGTATCTCACACTCGTCCTATTTTATACGTAATTTATCAACCTCGTCCTCTAAATTCTATTTGAGCCTCGGTAAACCTCGGCTCAAATCGAATTTAGTGAACTCGGTTGATAAATTCAGTATAAACTAGAAACTCATGTGAGATCCTCTATATATATATATATAATATACGAATAGGTAATCGTGTTTTATTCATGTGGGAATACTGAATGTTTACGTCTGATAACACGCGTTGGGTAATTCCAATTTAGGAATCACCATATATGGAAATTGTAAACCACTAACTCATCCTCCAAACTGCCAAGAAAACCCGTCATTGTAGGACTTTTCGGCAATTATGATATCGTGATTGGTATATTTTGAGTATTTATTGGTAATAAACTAATTGTGATAACTAAATCGGGTGAATTTTTTGTGAAATGCCGTTGTTGTAACTTGATGATACGGGGACCATCGAATCGGATTAAGTATCTTTAAAACATACCAATCATGGAATGGAATGGAATGAGTAACATGCACCATTCAGGCAACAAAAAGGTGTCATATATAGATAAGAATACATCATACAGATGTTAATTTAATTGCTTGAGTGAACCGGAGCGGTTTTTTTCACAATGTTCAAACTTAATTCACTCCATGTTTCCTACATTGTTTGTCGTTGCCAAACTCACAGAGGGTGAAAAACAATCGAATGTTGCTGCATATATACAAAAATGTGTGTCTGGGTGACAAATTTGTGAAAACAAAAAGGCAAACAAATTTCCAATGCTTTTGAATAGGGATTTACACATTGTAACAAATTGTGGAAATCTGATGAAATTACGGTGTTATACTAGTGTTATTTTTATGATTTTCAAAGTTCAATCATTCATTTACAAATAAATAATGAAAGAATACGCATAACCTCAGCTTTATGGGAATTTCAATCAATTTACGCATGTGTGTTTACTTATATACTAGATAATTCAGGCAATGCACTGGACGGAAAATCACAAGTGTAACTAATCTCTAGGAGCATTCCCCCCAGTGCGTGTTTTACATGCAGTCTGTACATTTCAGATGGGTTTAAACATGTTCTCGGTCCTTTATTGTGTTCTTCGTCTGGACTTGTATATGATAACATAATAACTCTAAGATTTGAATACTCACACAATCTGGTATTTTCTTTAGTTTATAGCCGAGAATAAATTAAAACATCCGATCGAGAGTCAGAATATCTAAATACACATAGACAGAAAACCGATAGAGCGCCATAACTCAAGGACAAATTTTAAATTATATTTTATTTTAATTCAATGGGCGCTATAAGGTCGACTGCACCAACATGAGTAACCTTAGTTTGTTAGATAACATATTATAAGCACAATGTTTCTCGTCGCGTCTATAGTGTAAATACCAGTGATATCGTAAACGGGATAAGGGTGGATACACACATGCATGTAATCTCTGTAAATGTCGTGTATTTGTCGTTTTACATGGATCATACACACCGTGTAATATGTGTCCACTGACAACCCAATCGTTGCGACTGTGTTTGACCACAGTGAGTTAAACTCTGAACCGCTGAAGAGCCGTTGACTGGGACGAAGTCGTCAGGCCGCTTAAAATAATTATTCGCGCGATAACTCAAATGGTCGACGTTCTGTTTAAATCACTGTCAGTCTTCTATTGATGTTAATACCAGTGATGGCCTCTTCCCCAACGCAGGGGGCTATGACCCCCAACATGCACGGGGAGTTATATTATCCCAGAAGCTACCGAATTCACCATTGCATATTTCCTGAGTCCTGACACCCTGCTTTATAAATATCGTAGTCATGTCTGTCGTGTCTGTTTTCTACGAGTGATTAATCTAATATGCAGCAATTTATGCTATTCATATAATTATGAACATATTATACAGCTTTAAATTTGAATGCATGGTGTTGCTGTTTGTCTTCATTAGGCGAAAGGGTTGCCTAGCTACGAGTTCCCAACTACGTCACCTTTCCTCACGTGTGTTATACAGTTATACATGTATACGCAAAATTTACAACTATGGAATATTTTAAGTAAAACATTATATTGTAATTCTTGCCCAGATAATCCCGGCTGATACGTTCAATTAACTCCCTTAGTTATTGGAAGCTTTCGAGAACCAGCCCCTCCCCCAATCATGGATTATGGTCGAAAATGTTATAATTCAAGCTTGTGACAGTTAGGAGCTTGTTCAACCTTTGGCTTGAGAAACATATATATAAATGGGGGGGGGGTGTCACTCTTTTTAATTTCAACGCTGTACCTGCATTAATTTCTGGCGCTATAATGAATATTTGCAATCCCAATTGAATTAGTGTTATCACATGACCTCGCTCTCAAATTATCAGAGAAATCTCAACAAGCCGGTATCATCCTATAAAAGAATTCTGCATATTTTATTTTTGTTTTGGATGACCCTGTTTCCAAGAAATGACAGAAACAAATCAAGTATAAAATCGACCGGCTCTAATCCACTTTTCGAAATGAATTATAACTCGTGGAAAACAGCAACATATATCAGACAAGAATTACTCATTTCGGCATCCATGAAAGAAGACATGTTTATGACTGGCCTGAAATTTATTGATGGCAGTTTGTTTGATAATGGCTTATAACTACTCACTGGTGAAATTGACATCTCGCGCGCAGGTGATTATTTTTGTCAATTATTGGTGTGGCCATATAAAATACATGTATTTTACATACAGACATTACATGCATGTGTGTATCCACCCTAAGACACCCATGGCGTTGTGTGTAATCAAGCAGTTATCGCTTGAGAGGGTCGGTGCTGTTAGCTTCTACAGTGAATGCATTGGAATATTGGGGCCAATTGATACAAAATGCCAATTTTAAACCTGATTTTAAAACTAGAATAATTAACACAGTAAGGGTGTCAAGTCATAAAACCACAGTTATACTATAAATAATCCAAACATTATCCAATGTTGGCATGATCAGCACACTCAACGCATGGTTTCAATCTAAACATCTGTTAAAATGGAAATTTGTGAGTGGACTCAACAGTTATATCAGAACTATCTATAAATTGATAACAAAAATGTCAAGGATTATAGACAGGAAATATTGGGCCTTCAATTAAGTTAAACATTTACATTTTGCCACCCGCTTGTAGATGGTGTCTACATGAACAAATATATCACAAACTGACCACACGTCTCATTTATGCTAGAATATACTGGCGGGTTGGGTGTATTCATAGACATAATTTTGTTCAATATGAATCCGCCTGATTTTGTAAAAGCAAATTCAGAACATGTCGCAAAAAAGTAAAAAACTCACTGTGCAGCCATCAACTGCTTCAACGCCAGGTACAAGAATGCAAAGAAGGAAAACGACTGTGATGGTGGACAGTTCTGCATGTTCGACCCGCCTCACCTCATCAAGTGCACTCGCAATAATTTTATGAAATATGACTTCCAGATTGGGGAAGACATAATCAAGTGGTGTCATGTCAAAAATTATTATGACCGTGATTCACATGGGACGAAACACATGGTACTGACAAATTTTCGAACATGCGCGTTTATCTGGCGACACAAGTGCTAAGCCAAACAGTTGCAGCAGCAATGTTCACACACGTTTCCCTCCCCGCGGCAGCCAAAGCAACAGTTGAATTCATAAAAAAGGTTGATATGTTGTTTTATTCATTCAATTCAAGACAAACGGTTTGTAAGTTGAAGCCCCGGCCATATAGCTGCTATAACAACTGGATCAGTTCATATAGATTTTCTAAAGGATTGCAAGACATGGATCGGGAAAATGAAGCCACTTGGTGGTAAAAACGAGCTATATTTTTTGAACGGATGGAAAGTGTCGATCGCATGTGTCTTAGAGTTATGGGAAGATCGTTCAAGTAAGGGACTTAAATATCTGCTGACGAATAGACTCAACCAGGATTGCTTGGAAAATTTGTTCTCTGTAATCCGATCTGCTGGAGGATTCCGTGACAACCGAGAAGCTGACCATTTTGCCAACGCGTTTAGAAAGTGTTTCGTCACTGCTGCACTAAAGCAACCGAAAACTGCAAACTGCATCGACGACTCAGACAGCATCCTGGCCACCATTTCTCAGAGTGGAACCAAGAAATGCACCGAAATCACAAGTTGAAGACTTCACTGTTCCTCCGGAAACATCTCAGGAAATTGTCACGGGAATTAGTGACATGGCATCACTACCGTTGAGCAACATTCTGCTGTATATTGCCGGATATTGTATTGCAAAGGCAGTTAAAGGGCATCCTAACTGCATCTGCTACGAACCTCTAATTGAAAGATGCCGATGGAGATAAGAATAAATTATTTTCTATATGGAAAGCCCTAGCCAAGACAAAGGGGATATATGGAGGGCTGACCATCCCAAGTGAAGGAGCATTCATAAAATTTGTTTTCTTGGAAAGTATTTTCCTGAAGCTATTTCCAAATGTATTATACCAAGGGAAAATACGTTTGCGACTAACAAATGCCATGAATGGTGCAGGCGAACTCCAGTTTCAATGCTGCTCTTCTTTAAACAGAAAGATCATTGACATTTTTCTGACATTAAAAATATATGCAGCATTGAAATTCCTAAATCAGGACATTAAATCAACCAAAGGCAAACGTAAGAACATGCAGAAAACTCCAAAAAGTCAGTCATCTTTAACTTTGTGAGTACATTTTTATTCATATTCCAATAACACCCTTGCATAATAGTCAATACTATATCGATTATGTATCAGTAATATCAATGAATATCAGGCAAACGGCCTGAGTTTTATCATAATTATACAGAGCCAGCAGTACCTGCTATGAGACCTACCCTCTCAGCGGACAGGTGGCGCTGCTAAAAAGTAATTACTATAGAGCTGTATCACAGTGTGTTATCCCGTTTACAATATCACTGGTATATACTATGTGGTATATGCCGATAACATCTACAGGTTATAGGCAACTAAATACTTGAAATTATGCCCCTTGGCATTTGTGTAGGGAAACTCGACTCAGCATAAAACAAATACCGGCAGCTGAATGGTGTATAATATGTTCGGTTGTTTAATGTGAAAGAAAAAGAAATTGATAGACTATGTTAATTCCTCGGCCATTTGTGTGGGATTGTCCGTTAAGCGGCTACATTGTTCGCCAAATTTGGTAGGGGTGGGGGTATTTTTCTATATTGAAATTTTATGCACAAAAGGGGGTAGTTGTGGAAATGCCAATTTATTTCCAGGAATAAGTATGTTGAGGCACCATTTATTTTCTGACAACTTATGTCCTACGTGGAGTTCTACACGCAAAAATATTTAAAGTTTGGTTCAGTAGGCAATGAATCGTGGGGATGGCTTAACCCTAACACTGTCGCCTATGGGAAATATTTAGTTGATTGTAACCTACAGCAACACATTCACATCACACTGAGTCATCAGGGACGTGCTAGATGTTCTCCATTGGGGGAGGGTGTGTCCACCTTGGAAAATTCCAACTTCACCCCCCCTTGAATCAGAATAAGACCAAACACAAGTTTTGAATAATTCCATTTGCACCCCTTGCACCTCAGTGATCAGGCCTAATATCCTATATATTCATAAACCATGGTTCTATATTCCCGGTATGAGAACATTCATATATTTTAACCTGAAAATTGCATATTCCTAACATCTAGTGGTCTAACTCCAGAACAATGCACACAGCTACGGACAAGAGACCAGGACACACCGGGCCGACCATCTGAAGCTTTCCTAGTGTTTGAAATTTCAAACCTCATACTCCCCTCAGGTTGGAAAATTATCCAACTGATGACCATTTCAGTCCACAAGTTTAACCAAATGTAGTAAAATATTGTTTTGTTAAACTAATTTGCAGTTTTGTGTTCGCCACGGGGAGGGACAATGACACACCGAGCCGACCATGATTCAACCCGGTGTGCGAAAATTTTGAATTCTGAACAGGAAAATCGCAAAATCCTAGCATCTAGACTAGCCTCATCAAGCCTTCCTAGAGTTGGAAATTTCAAACCTGACATTTTCAACTTAGGTTGGAAAATTTCCAACTGATGAATGACAATGTTGACCAAATGTATGACAATATCGTTTTCTTAAATTAACTAGCAGTTTTGACTGGCCACGGGGGAGGCACTAGTACACAAGCTTTCCAAGCGTTGGAAATTTCCAACCTGTCACCCCCCCCCCCCCTAAGCTTGGAAAATTTCCAACTGATGACCATTTCAGTCCAAAATTTTGACCAAAAATAGGAACATATGCAAATATTGGTCCAAAAACAATTAGTCCCCCAATAAATTGTTTGAAAATCAAACTACAAGAACATTTTCAACCTATTGTTGGTGTGACATTTCCAAATAATGTTTTGCATGTATGAAATTTCCAATTGTTGAAAATTTTGACCAAAGTTGGGGCGGGTGAGACACCCAACCCCCCCCCCCCCCCTGTCGCCACGTCTCTGTGAGTCATGCAGTGCATGGGATATAAAGGGTCAATGCGCATCGACAGCAATGACTGGCTGAAACTTACGCAAGGTTTGAGAGGAAACGAAACCGTTAAAATTTTCACTGAAGGGTTTTTGACTATTTAGCGAAAACTACATAGTCGCGTCGTTCTCATCAGACCCAAAGGTAAATACTGGTTTATAATTTTGATTGATATTTTTACGGATGTCCGTCGATCATGACTGCAAGAATATTATTTCCGATCGCATATCATTCACTTTGTTATTTATGAAAAACAGTTATGAAAGCAGATAAAATCAGAATTCAATTTTCAATTAGTTTATTCTGATCGTCAAGTTGAGACATTACAGCGATGTATGGATATAATATACAATATATTTCAGTACAGGTATACATGTATATAGTATATATGGCATAATAATAGAAGATAGAAAGGTTTGACGGTATTCGGTTGTTTCAGTATGCCAGGCGGGTGGTAATAAGCCTCAGGTGGACCTGGATATTTATATGACCTTCTTAATAAACACTGATAGATTTTTAACTGTCTTTTGATTTCGGGAGTTGAAAAGAGCGGCTAGATTAAGTGTTAGGTCTCTGGTAGTAGTAGGGTTTCAGGTATTTTATTCCAAGTTCATTAAGTTCTCTACATTTTAGTACCATGTGATATTCGTCGCCGATTTCAAGAGTATATAGTGTGCAAATTCGGTCTGAGTAATCTATCCTAGTACCGTGTTCTATAGGGAGTTTGTGGTTTCTTGTCCAGAAGGCCATAATATAGTTAACTGCTCTGTTATCATCTAAGGTTAGATAATTCTCTGTTTCAAAGTTTGGCTTTATAGTCCGGTAAAATGCGTACTTGCCTGATTTCGAAATTGTGGTCCACCATTATTGTATATGTATATGTCGCGCAGTTTGCAAAAAATTGTGCGGTAAAGCTTTTCAGAAGATCGGACCGCTTTCGATCACACCTGTGCTGTCCGGTCCGGTCCGGACTGCATCCAAAATGGTGAATGGTTAGAGCATGCAATCAAACCACCAAGTTACCAGGCGACCACACGCGGACCAATGAATGGTTAGAACATGCAATCAAACTACCAAGTTACCATGCGACCACACGCAGACCGGAGAATGGTTAGAGGATGCAATGAAACCACCAATTTGCCAGGCGATCACACGCAGGCCGGTGAATGGTTAGAGCATGCAATGAAACCACCAAGGTACCAGGCTGGTCACACGCAGGCCGGTGAATGGTTAGAGGATGCAATCAAACCACCAAGTTACCAGGCGGAACACACGCAGACCGGTGAATGGTTAGAGCATGCAATCAAACGACCAAGTTACCAGGCGGATCACTCGCAGACCAGTGAATGGTTAGAGCATGCAATGAAACCACCACGGTACCAGGCGGATCACACGCAGACCGGTGAATGGTTAGAGCATGCAATCAAACCACCAAGTTACCAGGCGGATCACACGCAGACCGGTGAATGGTTAGAGGGTGCAACGAAACCACCAAGTGACCAGGCGACCACATGCAGACCGGTGAATGGTTAGAACATGCAATCAAACCACCAAGTTACCAGGCGGATCACACGCAGACCGGTGAATGGTTAGAGGGTGCAACGAAACCACCAAGTGACCAGTCGACCACAGCAGACCGGAGAATGGTTAGAGGATGCAATCAAACCACCAAGTTGCCAGGCGATCACACGCAGGCCGGTGAATGGTTAGAACATGCAATCAAACCACCAAGTTACCAGGCGGATCACACGCAGACCGGTTAATGGTTAGAGGATGCAATCAAACCACCAAGTTACCAGGCGACCACACGCAGACCGGTGAATGGTTAGATCAAGCAGTCAAACCACCAAGTTACCAGGCGGAACACACGCAGACCGGTGAATGGCTAGAGCATGCAGTCAAACCACCAAGTTACCAGGCGACCACACGCAGACCACACACAGGCCGGTGAATGGTTAGAGCATGCAATCAAGCCACCAAGTTACCAGAATACCGCTGAATGGTTAGAGCGTGCAATCAAACCACCAAGATACCAGGTGACCACACGCAGGGCGGTGAATGGTTAGAGCATGCAATGAAATCACCAAGGTACCAGGCGGATCACACGCAGGCCGGTGAATGGTTAGAGCATTTAGTCAAACCACCAAGTTACCAGGCGGAACACACACAGACCACACGCAGGCCGGTGAATGGTTAGAGCATGCAATCAAACCACCAAGTTACCAGGCGGATCACACGCAGACCGGTGAATGGTTAGAGCATGCAATCAAACCACCAAGTTACCAGTCGATCACACGCAGACCGGTGAATGGTTAGGGCTTGCAATCAAACCAACAAGTTACCAGACGGATCACACGCAGACCGGTGAATGGTTAGAGGATGCAATCAAACCACCTAGTTACCAGGCGACCACACGCAGGCCGTTGAATGGTTAGAGCATGCAATCAAACCTCCAAGTTACCAGGCAACCACACGCAGACCGGTGGATGGTTAGAGGATGCAATCAAACCACTAAGTTACCAGGCGGATCACACGCAGACCGGTGAATGGTTAGAGCATGCAATCAAACCACCAAGTTACCAGGCGGATCACACGCAGACCGGTGAATGGTTAGAGCATGCAATCAAACCACCAAGTGCCCAGGCGACCACACGCAGACCGGTGAATGGTTAGAGGATGCAATCAAACCACCAAGTTACCAGGCGACCACACGCAGACCACACGCAGGCCGGTGAATGGTTAGAGGATGCAATCAAACCACCAATTTACCAGGCGACCACACGCAGACCGGCGAATGGTTAGAGCATGCAGCCAAACCACCAAGTTACCAGGCGAGCACACGCAGACCGGTGAATGGTTAGAGCATGCAGTCAAACACCAAGTTACCAGGCGCACACACGCAGACCGGTGAATGGTTAGAGGATGCAGTCAAACCACCAAATTACCAGGCGATCACACGCAGACCACACGCAGACCGGTGAATGGTTAGAGCATGCAATCAAACCACCAAGTTACCAGGCGACCACACGCAGACCGGCGAATGGTTAGAGCATGCAGCCAAACCAGCAAGTTAACAGGCGAGCACACGCAGACCGGTGAATGGTTAGAGCATGCAGTCAAACACCAAGTTACCAGGCGCACACACGCAGACCGGTGAATGGTTAGAGGATGCAGTCAAACCACCAAATTACCAGGCGATCACACGCAGACCACACGTAGACCGGTGAGTGGTTAGAGCATGCAATCAAACCACCAAGTTACCAGGCGACCACACGCAGACCGGCGAATGGTTAGAGGATGCAGTCAAACCATCAAGTTACCAGGCGAACACACGCAGACGGAGAATGGTTAGAGGATGCAATCAAACCACCAAGTTACCAGGCGGATCACACGCAGACCGCTGAATGGTTAGAGCATGCAGTCAAACCACCAAGTTACCAGGCGACCACACGCAGACCGGTGAATGGTTAGAGGATGCAGTCAAACCACCAAGTTACCAGGCGATCACACGCAGACCACACGTAGACCGGTGAATGGTTATAGAATGCAATCAAACCACCAAGTTACCAGGCGACCACACGCAAACCGGTGAATGGTTAGAGGGCTGCATGCTCTAACCATTCACCGGCCTGCGTGTGGTCGCCTGGTAGCTTGGTGGTTTGACTGCATGCTCTAACCATTCACCGGTCTGCGTGTGGTCGCCTGGTAACTTGGTGGTTTGACTGCATGCTCTAACCAAGCACCGGTCTATGTGTGGTCGCCTGGCAACTTGGTGGTTTGATTGCATGCTCTAACCATTCACCGGTCTGCGTGTGGTCGCCTGGTAACTTGGTGGTTTGATTGCACGCTCTAACCGTTCACCGGTCTGTGTGTGGTCGCCTGGTAACTTGGTGGTTTGATTGCACGCTCTAACCATTCACCGGTCTGCGTGTGGTCGCCTGGTAACTTGTGGTTTGATTGCACGCTCTAACCATTCACGGCCTGCGTGTGATCTGCGTGTGGTCGCCTGGTAACTTGGTGGTTTGATTGCATGTTCTAACCATTCACCGGCCTGCGTGTGGTCGCCTGGTAACTTGTTGGTTTGATTACATGTTCTAACCATTCACCGGCCTGCATGTGTTCCGCCTGGTAACTTGGTGGTTTGATTGCATGCTTTAACCATTCACGGCCTGCGTGTAATCCGCCTGGTAACTTGGTCGTTTGATTGCAAGCTCTAACCATTCACGGCCTGCGTGTGACCCGCCTGGTAACTTGGTGGTTTGATTGCATCCTCTAACCATTCACGGCCTGCGTGTGATCCGCATGGTAACTTGGTGGTTTGATTGCATGCTCTAACCAGTCACCGACCTGCGTGTGGTCGCCTGATAACTTGGTGGTTTGATTGCATCCTCTAACCATTCACCGGTCTGCGTGTGGTCGCCTGGTAACTTGGTGGTTTGATTGCACGCTCTAACCATTCACGGCCTGCGTGCGGTTGCCTGGTAACTTGGTGGTTTGATTGCATCCTCTAACCATTCACCGGCCTGCGTGTGGCCTGCGCGTGTTCCGCCTGGTAATTTGGTGGTTTGATTACATGCTCTAACCATTCACGGCCTGCGTGTGGCCTGCGTGTGATCCGCCTGGTAACTTGGTGGTTTGATTGCATGCTCTAACCATTTACGGCCTGCGTGTGGTCGCCTGGTAACTTGGTGGTTTGATTGCGTGCTCTAACCATTCACGGCCTGCGTGTGATCCGCCTGGTAACTTGGTGGTTTGATTGCATCCTCTAACCATTCACCGGCCTACGTGTGGCCTGCGTGTGATCCGCCTGGTAACTTAGTGGTTTGATTGCATGCTCTAACCATTCACGGCCTGCGTGTGATCCGCCTGGTAACTTGGTGGTTTGATTGCATGCTCTAACCATTCACGGCCTGTGTGTGATCCGCCTGGTAACTTGGTGGTTTGATTGCATCCTCTAACCATTCACCGGCCTACGTGTGATCGCCTGGTAACTTGGTGGTTTGATTGCATGCTCTAACCATTCACCGGCCTACGTGTGGTCGCCTGGTAACTTGGTGGTTTGATTGCATGCTCTAACCATTCACCGGCCTGCGTGTGATCTGCGTGTGGTCGCCTGGTAACTTGGTGGTTTGATTGCATGCTCTAACCATTCACCGGCCTGCGTGTGGTCGCCTGGTAACTTGGTGGTTTGATTGCATCCTCTAACCATTCACCGGCCTGCGTGCGGTCTGCGTGTGGTCCGCCTGGTAACTTGGTGGTTTGATTGCGTGCTCTAACCATTCACCGGTCTGCGTGTGATCCGCCTGGTAACTTGGTGGTTTGATTGCATGCTCTAACCATTCACCGGTCTGCGTGTGATCCGCCTGGTAACTTGGTGGTTTGATTGCATGTTCTAACCATTCACCGGTCTGCGTGTGATCCGCCTGGTAACTTGGTGGTTTTATTGCATGCTCTAACCATTCACCGGTCTGCGTGTGATCCGCCTGGTAACTTGGCGGTTTGATTGCATGTTCTAACCATTCACCGGCCTGCGTGTGGTCTGCATGTCGCCTGGTAAGTTGGTGGTTTGATTGCATGTTCTAACCATTCACCGGCCTGCGTGCGGTCTGCGTTTAGTCGCCTGGTAACTTGGTGGTTTGATTGCATGTTCTAACCATTCACCGGCCTGCGTGTGGTCTGCATGTCGCCTGGTAAGTTGGTGGTTTGATTGCATGCTCATCTCATCGAATTGAGTTGTCAATCAGCCAGCCACTTAACGACCACCCCCCCCCCCCTTGTGCCCTGTTTGCCTGGGCCGTCAATGCAGGTTTAAACTCGGAGTTTTAAACTGGAGATGCCGAATACGACTTTGTATAGTTTCAAAGTACGTCATCGCAAATTGAATACTTGACAAACGTTAAAACATGGGGCATTTATTGTGGGAAGGTTACGTTGCTTTCAATGTTGTATATCTGATTCAATGAAATCCAACATAAAAGGGGAAAATACATATATGGTGTTGCAATGTTTGACATTTTTGTTGCAATATAATATATATTTTTGGAATTTCTGTCTGTCTGCCTGTGTGTATGTAGGTATGTGTCTTATAGACTCGAAAATGCTCGACCGATCCGACTGAAATTTGGTATGTAGGCCTACTTTGATCCCGGGAACAATATGGGCGGGTCCAAATTCACGTGCGACCGTGTCCTTGATCTCGCTCATACATGTATACGCTCATATAGGCATGTTTCTGGACCGATCGAACAATAGTTTGTCCAGACGCTGTATATTCTGCCCAAACGGAGGCGATCACAAAGAAATCCATAAATAGCCCGGACGAAGTCGGGCACATCAGCTAGTATATATATATATAGTACAAATCCTCTCGCCGTGGGTAATGATATGCCCATTCATTGTCACTACTTATTTACAGTGAACATCAGGAATTTAACCCACACACGTCACGTTGTATATTATAACTATCCCGGATTCTGTTTTCAAAATATTATATGGAAAGATAAACTCAAGAGATACAAATTATATAGTTTAATGGCACCCGTTTAAGTGACTAGGAATATCACAGATTTTCCTCGAGTCATCGAATCCCGTTCCGGGCGCACACGGTTGGTGATATGTTATGTGTTGTGCACAATTATAGTACATTTTGCATGTTGCTGGATCCTTATGGAGCCCATCTGTTTTTGTTGCACAGAAGTTGAGCGGGTCTGCAACGAAAAGAGAACATGGCTGGAACATCGTGGCGCGTTAGGTGAAATAGACCACATTCACAAGGAACATCGTGGCGCTTTGGTGAAATAGACCACAATCACATGGAACATCGTGGCGCGTTAGGTGAAATAGACCACATAGGAACATCGTGGCGCGTTAGGTGAAATAGACTACATTCACGTGGAACATCGTGGCGCGTTAGGTGAAATAGACCACATCCACAAGGAACATCGTGGCGCTTTGGTGAAATAGACCACAATCACATGGAACATCGTGGCGCGTTAGGTGAAATAGACCACATAGGAACATCGTGGCGCGTTAGGTGAAATAGACTACATTCACATGGAACATCGTGGCGCGTTAGGTGAAATAGACTACATTCACATGGAACATCGTGGCGCGTTAGGTGAAATAGACTACATTCACATGGAACATCGTGGCGCGTTAGGTGAAATAGACCACATTCACATGGTACATCGGGGCGCGTTAGGTGAAATAGACCACATTCACAATACGGATTACTCAGGTTTATTCCCTATTTCTGAATGCGAAAGTTTCAATTCACAGAGTCTCTTGTTTTTAACAAGAAGGAGGACTTTTTCATTAATTCTATGACTATTCTCAGTTCACATAAAGTCACATGCTTTCTGATATAAAAGATATGACTTCTCAGTATTTGATGACGATTTGCAACTCATCTCGCCCCAATTGTGTAAAATGGGAATAAACAATATCAGAAATACATTAAAAGTACTCAATCCGAGATGTGTAATAATATGTGGCCCAAAAACACGTGGTCAAACGGAGAGTCTTGGACTAAATTGCGGAATAAGATGAACAACTCTAAAATCAAGTAATACGGTCAAATGTCGTGATAGTTTTGTGATAATACGGCCATATTTTGTTCAACAAAATGTTGATAAATAACAAGTTTTGGGAAATTTGATACCATAGTTGACAGTGATTAGCATTATTTTGTTGCAATAAATTTATTCTGATAAGTAACGCGTATTTTGAAGAAATGTTGTTGTTGATGTTGTTGTTGTTTCTTGATGGTATGGGGACCGTCTGCTCGGATTGAGTACATTTAAAGTGTTTAATTATACTGAGTTCCGCAGAGTTCCGCAATGAAAATATTTGTTCCTATCTTCGCTCTATGTTCTCAATTATGAAACTCTATGCAGCAAATCTTCCCAACAAAAGGGCCGGGAGCCTTTCCCAAAATGGGTATAAATATACTTGGGGAGTAATCGAGGGGTTCATTTTACCATATAGTTTGAAGGTACACATAGGTTTCACAACATCAAATTATGAAGATACGATTATTATATCAATGGAAAATGCTAACATAATCTGTTACCAAACCGAAGTCGAGTCTTGTCAAAAGAACACGATTTTCAGAGTCGATCATTCTTCGAACAATTTATTTTATATCTATATCTATATTTGCGCATGTCTGTCTGTCTGTCTGTCTGTCTGTGTTCTATAGAAATTCACAGGGGACCATCTAGATGATACAAAAGGGGTCTACTAGGGGTAACTTTTTACGAGAAAGATAATGGTCGGGATTAGAATTTTCTAAAGTGACGTCGTTGTTGTCAGGGGCAGAAAAGGGGGAGGGGCAGAATTTTTTTTTGTCGCCGATTGCCACGAAACTTACATATAATCATGTCCATGATATGAAGAATATAACGGTGTGGTTTAAATGTGTCAAAAGTGGCGTCGTTCGAATCAGGGATGCGCGGAAGGGGAGAGGTGCACCAAAATTGATAAAACTAATTTTAGCGCCGATTTCCACCAAATTGATATATATTCTTCTTCGTGATACAAGGAATCTAATTGTGCGATTTAACAACGCCAAAAAGTTGTCGTTTGGATGAGATATTGGGGGGGGGGTGGGCACTAATTTGATAATAATTGGTTTAGTCACCGATTGCCACCACACTTATACAAAATCATCACCATGGTATGAGTAGTCTAATGGTGTGGCTTAAATCTGTCAAATGTGACCTCATTCGAGTCAGGGGTGCATTGAAAGGGAGAGGGGCACCAAAATTGATGCACAATTTTTTTGATAAAAATTTGTTTCGTCGCCGATTAGCACCAAACTTATAAATAATCATCTACATGATATCAGGAGTGTAATTGTGTGGTTTCAGGATGTCACAAGTGTGGGCATTCGAGTTAGTGGTGTATAGAGGTGAGAGGAACACAAAAAATGATATCAATATGTTTAGCGCCGATTTCCACCAGATTGATACATATTCTTCTCAGTGATACGAGGAATCTTATCGTGTGGTTTAGATACACCAAACTGGTGCCCTATGGGTGAGAGATTTGGAGACCTTAAATTTGATACGAATTTGTATACTCGCCAATTTTCACCAATTTCATATATATGCATCTCTAATCTCTAATGAGTCTTAGTGTGTGTAGCTTGAGTCCGAAATAGGGACGGGAATGTCACTGATACAAAATATTTTTAGTACCAATTACCATCAAATTCAGACACGTTCTTCTCAAATGATACGAGAAATCAAATCGTGCTGTCTGTCTTTCTGTCTGTCTGTGTGCTTTCTATATATAACTTCACGCGGTACAATCGAGATGGCACCAATGCATTCCAAGAGGGGTAACTTTTACAAGGAAGATAATGGTGCGGGTTTAAATTTTCTAAAGTGACGCTGTTGGTGTCAGGGGAAGAAAGGGGAGAGGTCGGCAAAATAAAAAAATATGGTGAAATAGTTTTGTCGCCGATTTCCACCAAACGCATACATAATCACCTCCGCGATATGGCGTTGTTCGAGTCAGCGTTGCAGGGGTGGGGCATCAACAATTGATTTAATAAACTATTTTTAGCCCAAATTTCCACCAAATTGATATATTATTCTTCTCTATGATATGAGGTATATCATCGTGTGATATAAAGACGCCAATTTGCTGTCGTTTGGGTGAGAGATGTGGGGTCACAACTATTCTCAGAATTTGTTTAGCTGCTGATTACCACCAAACCTATATATAATCATCTCCAGTATATCATGCATCCATGAGTCTAATGGGCGTGGTTTAAATATGTCAAAAGTGGCAAAAGCTGATACAAATATATTTGGCACTAATTTCCACCAAATTCATACACGTTTTTCTCTAATGATATACGATGAATTAAATCACATTTGGTGTCGTTTGGGTCACGGATGGCGAGAGGATATGCACTATCATTGATAATATTGCTATTCGCCGATATCCACCTAAAAGTTAGATATAGACACCCAGGCCATCTCCATATCATTTTAAGGAGTTTTGGACGTTCACATTTCACAATCTCGACAAATGGTGACCCACTTAAGTCGCTTGAACAATTATATCTTCTCAACTGTCATTTTATATGGGGATGGCAATCAGGCATTCACACAATGAGCTAGCAAAAAGAGATACATAGAAAAAGCATTAAACGTATATTTATCATTCTATTTAAGAGATACATATATTCATGCAAACGGAGAGACCTCGAACCGTCAGAGGATTGCATATATATATTATAACACAATTGAGTCTGTTCAATTCAATACAGTTTCCACACAAAAAGTTACAATTTGTCAAGAAATATGGAAGGCCTGTTCAAAAATAGTGGTCACAGTGTGCAGTCAAATATAGTTTCTTCTGATATAAAAGAAAACGCAGTCAGTGGCACATGACTTTTCAGGATCCTCCAATACCTACATCTGACAAGGGTTTTAGAAAAGACTCATGGACTGACATAAACAACTCAAATCTCGCTCTGTGCCTGGCACATGTAGCTGAAATACTTGCGCAGCAACATTTCTTTTAAACTGATAATATTTAGCCAATATATAGCACAATGAACAGAGGTGCACCTGGAAATTTCTTTCAAACATCTGTATCTTCATGGAGATATGATAGCCAGGAGGTGTCATCAATCTCTTAGTCCAACCCACTAGATTGATTGATATATCTCAATGTGTAAAACCCAATTGTCGTCTTTTATTTTTGCGAACTAGTGTGTTTATGATGTTCATGCATCATATTATAACGTCTGAAGTATACGCAGTTGTAAATAAATAAATACTTCATTATTGGTGCAACGGATTAATCGCGATAAACAAAATGAAAATTGACAAGGTCATTACTTACTATAAGCCACTACGTATGTTCCATGACTGTACTAATCATGTTTTGTGATGCTATTTAAAGATACAATTTATGAAAATACGTATAACACTTTGAGCAAGAGTATTCTCTATTCCCAACAAATATCCACAGCATGCAGAGGGTTTCACATCGCATTAATCCTTTACCCAACAAACCGGCCAAAACCGGCCAAATGAAGCTTCAACAGCCTAAAATATCTTCGGTCTGTCTCAATAGAACCATACAAATATGGATATCATTGGAACCGGCTCCTTGACCACATTGTGATAGTTACAGTTATGCCCTGTGCCAATGCATTCTCTTATATATGCGAGTCGACCATAGGTCGCCTCGCATATATAAGAGAATGCATTGGCCTAAAAAAAATCTTTTTTTAACACTTCTTACCATTTTTTCTTACATTCTTTAACAATTTTATAATTTTTAATGTGTTAAGCCAATGTATTCTCTTATATATGCGAGGCGACCTATGGTCGACTCGCATATATAAGAGAATTCATTGGCACAGGGCCGTTCTGTTGGGTAAAGGGTTAACCTGGCCAATGCCGGGTAACCCTGCTAGTTATTTTATAAATGAATCGCTTTATCGCATAACTTCATACAACAGAGAATAGATATGAAATATGTGGAATACTGCATGACTGAATTTCACACGAACAACTGATCCTTAACTACGAATTAGACCAAGTCTGCTCGATCCACAACAGCTTGCTATATATATATATATGGGGGTTGATGCTGGTGTGGGCCGAGAAGACTTGATCTAAATACTGATATCATATAAGTGAGACGCAGGATTACTTTTGATTTACATGATTACGATTACTGATTACATTTTTTTCCAATGTAATAGATAACGATTGCAATTACTTTAGAGAAGTCATTGACCGCTGTCACACTCGGTAATCACTTGAGTGCATGCAGTTCGGTGTCACTTCACGTGCAGTTATACGTCCCTTATTCGGTGTGCATTTTTTCAACGCTACCGAATTTCAACACAAAATGGAAGGTATTTCAAATTTTAATCTATTAATTCTCCATATGATCAATTAGGCCCTATATTCCATCATATGGTTATCGATAGATATGAGCCTAGATGATGTTGTTGTGAGAAAAGTTTCGCACAAAAGTACACCTCTACGAAATTTCTATTTGAACACTTGAAAACGTGTCATTATTTTGTGCTATCGGCGTCACCGCAAGATTTGCACTTTTTACATTGTTGCACGGCATTAGTCGTCACCACACGATTCAACACCCAACATATACAGTTATAAAATTGGTATTTGAAGAATAATTGAGCATTCATTTCAGTCAAAAATTACAACTCCAGGTACGGATTATTCACAATGGTAGTGATGTCTGAGCACGAGAACGGGAGATATAACTACTAAGAATGTGACTTGACACCGAACGCATTCAAGTGATTACAGAGTGTGACTATAGTTGGCTATTAGTAGATATTGTGTCCGCATTTAGCGGCTTTCTGGTGTGGTGAATGAGAAACTGCAGTAATAAGCCGTAGTTGTGATCATTTGAAGGATTAATGTTTTAACGGAATTCTGAGGTGGTGCACATGCATTCATGAAACCAATATATGTCTATATAATATACTAGCAGGATTACCCGGCGTTGCCCAGGTTAAAGTGATGTGAAACTCTCTGCATGATGTGGATATTTGGTGGGAATAAAGAATACTCTTGCTCAAAGTGTTACACTCATTCTCATAAATTGTAAACCCAAAATAGTGTCAGAAAGCATAATTCTTACACATGGAATATAAGTAGCGGCTCACCTTGTCGGATCGGAGCGATTGTCATTTTATTTATCGCGATGAATCCGTCCCACCAATAAAGAAGTATTTATTTATTTACAACTGCGTATACTTCAGATGTTATAACATGAACATGCATGAACATCAAAAAACACATTAGTTCGCAAACTTAAAGACGACATTTGGGTTTTACATAAAGCTGTATCAATCAATCTAGTGGGTTAGACCAAGATTTTGAGGACACCTGGTTATCATATCTCCATGAAGATACAGATGTTGATTTGATTGATCGTATCATTAGAGAAGAACGTGTATGAATTTGGTGGAAATTAGTGCTAAATATATTTGTATCAGCTTTGGTGCAACTCCCCTCCTCATGCATGACTTAAACAGCGCCACTTTTGACATATTTAAACCACGTCCATTTGACTCATGCATGCATGATATAATGGAGATGATTATATATAAGTTTGGTGGTAATCGGCGACTAAGCAAATTCTTATCATAGTTATAACCCCCGCCCAATCTCTCACACAAACGGCACCAATTTGCGTTTTTAAATAACCCGATTATATTCATCGTATCGTGGAGAAGAATAATATATCAATTTGGTGGAAATCAATTGTTGGTCCCCCCAGAACCCCTGACTCGAACGGAGCCATATCATGGAGGTGATTATGTATAAGTTTTGTGGAAATCGGCGACAAAACTATGTCATCCTCTTTTTCTTTTGCTGCACCTCCCCCTTGTCTACCCCTGACACCAACAGTGTCACTTTAGAATATTTTAACCCACACCATTATCTTCCTTGTAAAATGTTACCCCTGTTAGACCGCCTTAGTGCCATCTCGATTGTACCCCGTGAAGTTATATATAGAATACAGACAGACATAATATTCGCAAATATATCTAGGCACCACATGTGGCGTTTTTAACACACACGATCTGATTCCTCGTATCAGCTGAGAAGAACGTGTATGAATTTGATGGGAATTTATTGGCACTAAAAATATTTTTTATCAGTTTGGTGACCCTCCCGTCCCTATCTCGGACTCAAGCGGCGCGACTAAACAATTTTTTATCAAATTTAGTGACCACACCACTCCCCCATCTCTCATCCAAACAGCACCAATATGGGGTCTTTAAATCACACGGTTAGATTCCTCTTATAATGGATAAGAATGTGTATCAATTTGGTGGAAATTGGTGCTAAAATATTGTGTATCAATGTTTGTGCCCCTCTCCCTTTCAGTGCACCCCTGACTCAAATGACGCCACTTTGGCAGCTTTAAGTCACACCATTAGAGTCCTCATACCACGGGGATGATTTTGTATAAGTTCGGTGGCAATCGGCGAATAAACCAATTATTATCAAATTTAGTGCCCCCCCCCCAATCTCTCATCCAAACGACACTAATTTGGCGTCTTTAAATCACACAATTTGATTCTGTGTATCATGGAGAAGAATGTGTATCAATTTGGTGGAACTCGGCGCTAAAATTTGATTTTAACAATTATGGTGCCCCTCTCCCATTCCGTGTAGCCCTGACTCGAACGGTGGCACTTTTGACATATTTAAACCAAATAATTAGATTCCTCATATCATGGGGATGATTCTATATTAGTTTTGGTGGCAATTGTGACAAAAAATATTTCTGCCCCTCCCCCTTTTCTGCCCCTGACAACAACGGCGTCACTTTAGAACATTCTAACCCGCGCCATTATCTTTCTCGTAAAAGTTATCCCTGATAGACCCCTTTGGTGCCATCTAGATGGTCCCCTGTGAATTTCTATAGAACACAGACAGACAGACAGACATTCGCAAATATAGATATAGATAATATGATCTTGAGGTCGTTACCATTTGTGACTATAGTTTTCTTGTATTACCTGTGTGAGCAGCCGCCGTTGTGTGTACCTCGGGCGCAGACGTTGCAGCCGCGTGATGATGATCGTCCCCATGGCATTGAACATTGCTCTCGAAATCACATACTTGTGTCTGTGGGTTGTAGTATAAGCCGGCCCTGCAGTGTATAGGATAGGATGCCCCTGATACACACACGTAATAGCTGGAACAAGATGCCGGGTTTTCATAGAATCCTGTTCCTTTGTTAATGCAGGAGAAGCTATTTGTCTGCATGTTCGCTGCTGAAAGATATAACAGGCCAGACCAGATAGATTGACATCGCATGCAAGTTTTGATTTGGAAGACATAAAAAAAACTATTTCTTCACGAGCCTTGCTGATTAAAGTTAAAATATACAAGATCGCGTACGGACACTGCAAAGCGGTTTCTGAGTTTGCAGGAATAAATCCCATTTATATGTTCATTTGTTGCATGGATATTATCTGCTAATCACATATAAAATGAGTCTTTCCTTTCTTTGAGTTTTCTGAGCGACATGGTATCAACTAACCCTTTACCCAACAAACCGGCCAAAACCGGCCAAATAAAGCTTCAACAGCCTAAAATATCTTCGGTCTGTCTCAATAAAACCATACAAATATGGATATCATTGGAACCGGCTCCTTGACCACATTGTGATAGTTACAGTTAGCCCTGTGCCAATGCATTCTCTTATATATAAGAGAATGCATTGGCCTAAAAAAAAACTTTTTTTTAACACTTTTTAACATTTTTTCTTACATTCTTTAACAATTTTATAATTTTTAATGTGTTAAGCCAATGCATTCTCGTATATATGCGAGGCGACCTATGGAAGATGTATGTGTTTCTTGTCGATTCATGAAAATAGAAGGATATATGAGGATTATCAGATGCATGTATGTACTATTTTCCCATTGCACGCGACATTTATATTTTAAGCCACTCCAATGCAAACATTTGACAGTCCATAATATGTTATAGTTATGTTCTCAATAAATGTAAACCGCGGCTACGAATGAACTTCACTGTGCATAATTCCGATAGTAACTCCCCTCATTTTGGAACGCCGGCCATTGAAAGACGCACACGTTTATTTCAGATTCCGACATTAATGCTTTAAGCCCACCGATCTACTGTGCGACAAAAGTGCTCGCATAAATTCAAAACAGCAGTGTCGTATTAGATAATAAAAAAAGAGATAATAATTGGTGACGTCACACAATCAGATATAGTCTATATATGACCTAAAACGTCCGGCTTTGGTTCGTTAATATTCTAATTTTCGTGTCATGCCTGATGACCGATGACTATTGGGCTGCGATGGGCTCCATGTCATAGGTCCAAAAATCAAATCCAAGCTGACCACATATATGTAATAATGTGACCTACTTCCTGCTGACTGATCTCTAACAAATATGGTCGAGAAACAACCTAAAAGTGAACACCAATTGTTGTATAGTCTTTTGCGAATGACGAATTTGCGAATTAAATTTAGTCATTAACTCTATAACATAATAATATAATATTTTTCGATTGATTCTGACCTTTCAATTTTCAGCCTGTTCTCCCGAAAACCCTTACATCATCTGCTTATACATGTCGACACTGAACTAAAATTAGAGCGTTTTAGTCACATGATCGACTCATAATGACTTCATTATAGGTTTTTTATTGTGCGGACAATGACACAAATAAATCAACTGACGATTTGTCAGGTGTACACTCTTTAAAATATGTTTTCACTATGGACCGCCATAAAACGGAATCACGGATATGAGTCCATTATCTGCTTACTTATCTGTCCGTGATGAAATCCGTGCGTCGGGAATCACAGTGACGGATTTCAAATCTTTCGAACTATTCGATGTCACAATTAGTCTTTCTGGCCGTCCTGCATGTTTCCTCTGTGTGTATCGCCCACCACCAAACAAGAAGAACAAGTTGACGGATGCACAATTCATTTCGGACTTTACTGAACTTCTAGACAGGTATGTTTCCTACCATCGCCAGCTCGTTCTACTAGGAGACTTCAATTTCCATTATGACTCCAACACTGACAAGAATGTTGCAACCATAAAACATTTACTTGGAGACTCGGGAATGGAACAGGTAATTTCTTCACCAACCCACCGCGACAAACACATTCTCGACTGGGTCATTACCAGAGACACTGATCCATCAATCGTGGAGCCAAGGGTCAGCGAGTTTCTTTTCTCTGATCACCATGTTATATCGTTCAAGATTAACGTTTCAAAAATGACATGCCCCATCAGGACAGTTATCTCGAGGAACTTGAAAGCCATCGACCAGCTGAAACTCGCCGGTGACATCATTTCAAGTTACTACGCTAGTCCAAGGAGAACTCCCCTCGACTGGTACATGAACCTAACGACTGTCCTCGATGCTCACGCTCCTTTTAAGTCGCGTAAAATTCCGAACCGACCTTCTATTCCTTGGTTTACGGACGAAATTCGGGAGGCCAAAGCAGAACGTCGCCAGGCTGAACGAATGTGGCGCAAGTCCCGCCTGGTAGTACATCGAGAAATCTTCACCAGCAAGAGCAAAACTGTTGACAACATGACATCTAAAGCAAGAAAATCACACTATCAGGAGAAAATATCGAAATGCAAATCTTCAAAGATGTTGTATGCCATCACAAACGAACTGAGCGGCAAGAAATCCGAAGCTTTACTTCCGACAAATATAAAGCAGCACAACCTACCAGATGCATTCGGTGAGTTCTTCTCCAAGAAAATCAAAGATATACACTCTGAATTAGATTCATCCAACCTTGAATCAGATTACGACATCTTCATGGGAGAAACTTTCTGTGAATTTCAACCTGTCACCAGCGATCAACTGAGAAGAATAATTCTTTCATCACCACCCAAGTCATGCCAGTTAGATCCACTCCCAACTAGTCTTATTATCAAACACATTGTTGTCATGATCGAACCACTGACAAAACTGATAAATTCATCTCTTAAGGAAGGACAAGTGCCACCAAGTTTTAAAGAAGCGTTAGTCGTTCCACTGATAAAAAAGAAGTCTTTGGATCCTAACGTACTCAAGAACTTCCGCCCAGTTTCAAACCTGCAATTCATGTCAAAGATTTTGGAGAAGGCTGTTCTATTCCAACTGAAAAAGCACATTGACAACAATAACATGTGGGAGCCGTGTCAGTCCGCTTATCGTGTTGGACACAGCACCGAGACAGCTCTGATTCAAATTACATCAGATCTACTGACAGCCAGCGATAAGGGTCTAGTGTCTATTCTTTGTTTATTAGATCTGAGTGCAGCTTTCGACACTTTGGACCACAGGATTCTCCTGAAACGACTCGAAATTTCGTACGGCATCTCTGGCAATGTTTTGAAGTGGTTCGAGTCATATCTCACAAATCGTCAACAGACAATTCTCATCGGTAGTGAAAGTTCTGAACCCTACCCAATTGATTATGGTGTTCCACAGGGATATGTTCTTGGACCTATTCTATATCTACTTTATACTAGGCCCATCGGTTCTCTTATTCGCTCCCAAGGAATTAATGTTCACATGTATGCAGATGACACTCAATTATACCTCTCTGGTGATCCGAACGACGAAAGCAGTCTGGTTAGCAGAATCAGAAATTGTATTCTAATAGTCAAAGACTGGATGACTTCAAACCGCCTCAAGCTAAATGACGACAAGACTGAAATCATCTGGATAGCAAAACCATCAATAGTAAACAACGTCCATCTTGACCAGACTCTCTCCATGACGAAACAAATAGACTCTCTCTGTCAGTCCATATTTATTGAACTCCGCCGACTAGGACGAATTAGACAATACCTCACCACTGAAGCAGCGAAAAGACTGACAGTATCTTTTGTTCTGACAAGAATGGACTATTGCAATGCACTGTTGTTCCGAGCCCCAGACTACCAGCTTCGGCGAATACAGCGTCTGCAAGACTGTGCTGCAAGAATCGTGTTTAGGTTGAAGAAAGGCAATAGTCCAACCACCATGAGATCACAACTACATTGGCTGCCTATTCAGGATAGAATTTCTTTCAAAATTGCAACATTCGGATATAAACGTTTAAAGAATTCAGAAACCGCCCCTACTTACATGAAAGAGCTCATTTCTCCTTATGTGCCAACAAGAAATGTTCGATCGAAGGATGCAGGCCTACTAACACCAAAAGGCGCCAACCTGAGAACTGTTTCATGTCCGTTCACCTGGAATTCCTTACCACAACCCATCAGAGAATCGCCATCATTCGGAGAATTCAAATCAACACTGAAAACATATTTGTTCGAGCGGAGGTATCGAGACATTTTGAACCTTCAACGATGACATTCTGTACATTCTGTATATATCACTGCATTTTCTCTTTTTCTCTCTATATATTTGAACCAAATCATGTGAAGCGCCTAGGGCCCATCATCACGGGGATAGGCGCTATACAAGAACAATTATTATTATTATTACTTCAGAATCAAATAATCCAATATGAACCTATTTGCGCATTATAGATCGCGAGGATATGTTGCAAGTTTTGTTTCAACATATTTTTTCTCCACGGATTCGCGTGTGCCCACACAGTATCACGCTGTGCTTCCGATGCAATTAACGGCAGCGGTATATAGTCGGTACGACTTTCCGCCATTGAAAATATGCAAGCAGGAGTGTATCCTTTATCACAATAGATTCGACGGAAGATTTCTCATCACCGGATGTCAATTGTTCGGTAAACCGAACACAATTGAAGGCAGTGTTCTGTATTTGTGAAAACATTCAGATGTGAGCATATTGACTCAAAGTTAAATCTTCAATCGGCCTTCATATACTGCCACCATAATTAAGTTGTTTACAGTAGAGCAGGTGTAGGGAAATTGTCAGGAACATTGTTTCAATAGGACAATGGGTTTGCAGAAGAGGAAGGTAGCTGTAAGACATATTAAAGAGGAAGGTAGCTGTAAGACATGTAAAAGAGGAAGGTAGCTGTAAGACATATTAAAGAGGAAGGTAGCTGTAAGACATATTAAAGAGGAAGGTAGCTGTAAGACATGTTAAAGAGGAAGGTAGCTGTAAGACATGTTAAAGCGGAAGGTAGCTGTAAGACATGTTAAAGAGGAAGGTAGATGTAAGACATATTAAAGAGGAAGGTAGCTGTAAGACATGTTAAAGAGGAAGGTAGCTGTAAGACATATTAAAGAGGAAGGTAGCTGTAAGACATGTTAAAGAGGAAGGTAGATGTAAGACATATTAAAGAGGAAGGTAGATGTAAGACATATTAAAGAGGAAGGTAGCTGTAAGACATATTAAAGAGGACGGTAGCTGTAAGACATGTTAAAGCGGAAGGTAGCTGTAAGACATGTTAAAGAGGAAGGTAGCTGTAAGACATATTAAAGAGGAAGGTAGCTGTAAGACATGTTAAAGAGGACGGTAGCTGTAAGACATGTTAAAGAGGACGGTAGCTGTAAGACATGTTAAAGAGGACGGTAGCTGTAAGACATGTTAACGAGGAAGGTAGCTGTAAGACATGTTAAAGAGGACGGTAGCTGTAAGACATGTTAAAGAGGACGGTAGCTGTAAGACATGTTAAAGAGGACGGTAGCTGTAAGACATGTTAAAGAGGAAGGTAGCTGTAAGACATGTTAAAGAGGACGGTAGCTGTAAGACATGTTAAAGAGGACGGTAGCTGTAAGACATGTTAAAGAGGACGGTAGCTGTAAGACATGTTAAAGAGGACGGTAGCTGTAAGACATGTTAAAGAGGACGGTAGCTGTAAGACATGTTAAAGAGGAAGGTAGCTGTAAGACATATTAAAGAGGAAGGTAGCTGTAAGACATGTTAAAGAGGACGGTAGCTGTAAGACATGTTAAAGAGGACGGTAGCTGTAAGACATGTTAAAGAGGACGGTAGCTGTAAGACATGTTAAAGAGGAAGGTAGCTGTAAGACATGTTAAAGAGGACGGTAGCTGTAAGACATGTTAAAGAGGACGGTAGCTGTAAGACATGTTAAAGAGGACGGTAGCTGTAAGACATGTTAAAGAGGAAGGTAGCTGTAAGACATGTTAAAGAGGACGGTAGCTGTAAGACATGTTAAAGAGGAAGGTAGCTGTAAGACATGTTAAAGAGGAAGGTAGCTGTAAGACATATTAAAGAGGAAGGTAGCTGTAAGACATATTAAAGCGGAAGGTAGCTGTAAGACATATTAAAGAGGAAGGTAGCTGTAAGACATATTAAAGAGGAAGGTAGATGTAAGACATATTAAAGAGGAAGGTAGCTGTAAGACATATTAAAGAGGAAGGTAGCTGTAAGACATATTAAAGAGGAAGGTAGATGTAAGACATATTAAAGAGGAAGGTAGCTGTAAGACATGTTAAAGAGGAAGGTAGCTGTAAGACATATTAAAGAGGAAGGTAGCTGTAAGACATATTAAAGAGGACGGTAGCTGTAAGACATGTTAAAGCGGAAGGTAGCTGTAAGACATGTTAAAGAGGAAGGTAGCTGTAAGACATATTAAAGAGGAAGGTAGCTGTAAGACATGTTAAAGAGGAAGGTAGCTGTGAGACATATTAAAGAGGAAGGTAGCTGTAAGACATGTTAAAGAGGAAGGTAGCTGTAAGACATGTTAAAGAGGAAGGTAGCTGTGAGACATATTAAAGAGGAAGGTAGCTGTAAGACATATTAAAGAGGAAGGTAGCTGTAAGACATGTTAAAGAGGAAGGTAGATGTAAGACATATTAAAGAGGAAGGTAGCTGTAAGACATATTAAAGAGGAAGGTAGATGTAAGACATATTAAAGAGGAAGGTAGATGTAAGACATGTTAAAGAGGAAGGTAGATGTAAGACATATTAAAGAGGAAGGTAGATGTAAGACATATTAAAGAGGAAGGTAGCTGTAAGACATGTTAAAGAGGAAGGTAGATGTAAGACATATTAAAGAGGAAGGTAGATGTAAGACATATTAAAGAGGAAGGTAGCTGTAAGACATGTTAAAGAGGAAGGTAGATGTAAGACATATTAAAGAGGAAGGTAGATGTAAGACATATTAAAGAGGAAGGTAGATGTAAGACATATTAAAGAGGAAGGTAGATGTAAGACATATTAAAGAGGAAGGTAGCTGTAAGACATATTAAAGAGGAAGGTAGATGTAAGACATGTTAAAGAGGAAGGTAGATGTAAGACATATTAAAGAGGAAGGTAGATGTAAGACATGTTAAAGAGGAAGGTAGATGTAAGACATGTTAAAGAGGAAGGTAGATGTAAGACATATTAAAGAGGAAGGTAGATGTAAGACATGTTCCAACAACAACAATCCGATCAGAGGGTCCTATATTACTATTTCTTTGGCTTTGGGGGTAAAAAATATTTGATTCGAGTCGAGGAACCCATCAAACAAAGCTCAGAGTTATTAGATATTGATTTTTGAAATTTTGCCTGAGATCTGGGCCAGAAAGTATTCCCTATAATGAAAAATAATAGATTTCTAAAATCGATATCTAACAAATCTGAGCTTTGATGGGTGACTTCCTCGACTCGCATATATAAGAGAATGCATTGGTACAGGTCCCTTCTGTTGGGTAAAGGGTTAAGCCTAACTATTGTGCACGTCGTATTCGAATAAAGAAACATCCAGTTCAGTGGAGTTTTTTTTCCACAATGTCTGATATTACCGTAAGTCAAATTGTGTTATATATGCAACCAGACATAACGTGATTTACAGGCAAGTGAACGTCTAAATAAACGAGGTGAGATCAACATGAATACATACCCAATTCGTCATCTCCAATTTAAACCACAAGGATTAAAATTGATTGTGCAGTGTCATTACGAGTATATATGTGAAAATCCAGCCAATACTCCAAGGATTATATATAAAACTATCTAATCGGGGTTCACGATTCGGTATATACACGGTGGGGAATCACGTGGATTCGATGTTGATGAGTATACAACGCATTCTGTTGTGAGATTGCATTTTCGTCCCGAAAAACGGCGGTTCTTCGCTTAGAAGATTCGTCACCGAGATATGTAACTGAAGATAACGTCGATGAAAATTTTGATTTTAACACAAGACACATCTTTTCACACTACTTAAGCACACATTTCTTTATTCTGCTGTTACAACACACATGTATACTATCAAATCCAAATTGAACCCTTTGGCTAAAATTTCTCTTGGCCCTTTGCTAGCTATCCAAATTACTTTCAAAATTTGTAATAGCCCAACATCAGGTTACGATTATATTTTCTCCCATTTGTTAACTGTGGTGACGGTGTTTCTGCTGTGATTTTAATATAGTTACATTTTGGACCTTTTGCAGTACGCCCCACCACGGTTCTCAATGGGTATACACAGCCTATTTGTGATTGGGACCTTTAAAAACTTTCCGCCGTCAGGCTACCTATTACTTCTATATTTTAGTTGACACTACAGTAGAGATCTTGTATCATACTCCACAATATGTATTCAGGACGTGTCATCGCCTGCATGCATACCAGTGGTTTTAAGAACCTACCCTCAGTCGAGTGACATTCCTTGCAACCCTTGAATAATCTCACAACAACGCATTCAAAATGGCCGAAGCGAGATCAAACGCACACAAACATAATATATGATGAACTGACACAAAACATAGCATTTTGACTTCTATACGACCATATGTTAGTTTATTTTTGAAACAGGTTGATACCTTATTTGTTCTGAAATACTTTTCTATAACATTCTGATAAAAGTTGCCAGTCAGAGGTGCGTGGAATACACCAGTCCATACATCTTGGAGAATCCTTCGACTGACAACTTTGGTCAGAATGTTACAAACAAATATGAATTTGGACATAAATGAGGTATCAGCTTGTTTGAAAAATAGTATAGCATCTGCTCGAAGCTGTCAAAATAATATGTAATATGTAATATCTTAGTTTATTACCTTTTTCCTCGCGTCTGGTCGCGTTTTACCTTTTTCCTCGCGTCTGGTCGCGTTTTATATCGCATAGGCCATTTTAAATGCGTGATACTCATCAACTAGAAACCACGTGATTCCACACCGTGATATAATGGTATTCAATTTAAATAACACGTGCCTCACGATGTTCGATTAAATATCAGAATATAGCTTATCAATATAATCTAATCGTAAGGGGGATAACGGGCCAACTAGCCACTACTAAATATAGTTATTCTATAAATATTCCTTCATTTCGGAATAATTATATTGACTACTTAATAACGGAGATATTCAGAATTAAAAACAAATTAATAAACATTTTTGTTAAATTCATCGCACCGGAGGAGTGTTTTAAAGAGAAGAGTTGTTGATTTTCGCAAATGAGCTCTCCATATGTCAAGATAAGTTGGTGCATTCATATAGGCAACAAAAGCTGTTTTAGTAGCACGGAAATCCGTATGAGATACCCCAGTCTGCAAGTGTCACCATGTGATGAATCAATGTTAATTTCGGATTATCATGTGATGAATGTAAGATAAACCATGTCTTAAGTTAGTCGACTAATTATAATTAATTAATGATTCATTCAAACATTATAGACTCTGATCCAATTGGTGGCGATTGTATATCAACGGCTGCATGGTAGTGTGGTAGAAAGGCAAAACCATCATTTCAATTTTGACCTCATACCTTTGTTTAAAGATACGGGCGGCTTTGGCCTCTAAGGCGAAAAGTTGGTGGACGGAAATCGGCCGCTGTGGGAGTAAAAATTTCAAATGTTGCCCTCTAAGGCGGGTATGCTGTTAAAATATTCACCTCCGTCAAAAACCGCCATAAACAGAAGGAATAGTAAGATATAGACAGACTTTGTTCTTATGCCAATCAGAAATATGGCATAAACAGTGTTATTGTCAGTTTTTACCCCTTTGTTGTGTAAACAAAAGCAAAAAACGTTACGTTACCTGGCTTTTGTTTAGATCCGGATATGGTAAACATAAATAGCGTTATTTGTTACTTTTTTTCCTGATATGGAAATAATAAAGAGCGTTTATATCATTTTTGTGTGATTAACCAATAGAATTGCGCTGTGTTATGTAAACAGAAGCACAACTTCTGTAACACAAGCAGGCTCTTGTGTACGTACACAATCGTACGCCTTGACGACAATATACTGTTTACGCGCTGATTATGTTTGGCATATGTGCGGAACTGTATATATTTTGGTGTTCCTTCTGTTGATGGCGATTTGAACAAATATAAATATTTATGCAACGAACGCCACCCGTGCCTTTAAACCCGAGATGACGAATTAGATCAAGGACGAGGGCGCGCGGTGGGGAGAGGGGTGGTTGTATTGGTGTCCGCCACCAAAAGCATCCAGGAAATGTAATTGGTTCACGAAGAAATGCATGTATACATGTACCTTGCGTCGTATGGCTATTGACTGGATGTTTCGTTGGTGCTGTTATCATTCTGTCATTGGAAAATATAACATCGGGATAAACAATACATTGTGATGGTTTACGTTAAAGGTACTCAACCCGATAAAACTCCTCTCAATTACTATTTCAATGGCTTCGGGGGTCAAAAATATTTGATTCGAGTCGAGGAAGTCACCCATCAAAGCTCAGATTTGTTAGATATCGATTTTATAAATCTATTATTTTTCATTATCGGGAATACTATCTGGCCCAGAACTCAGTCAAAATTACGTTAAAATTACCACTTGATTTTAGAGTTATTCATCCTTGTCTGTTTGAATAGATTTGAGGTACACATCCAGAGCAGATTACGGCAGTTATTGGTACTCATCTCGAGAACATAACAAATTTGAAAAATCAATATCTAATAACTCTGAGCTTTGTTTGATGGGTTCCTCGACTCGAATCAAATATTTTTTACCCCCAAAGCCAAAGAAATAGTAATATAGGACCCTCTGATCGGATTGTTGTTGTTGGAATCTGTTGAGATGGGGACCCTCTTTACGGGTTGAGTACCTTTAATGGGTGTAAATAGAGAGCAAATTCTCGGTCCGCATGCAAGGGAAAAGAAAGGCTATTTCTTATGATGAATTTATATTCCAAATATTGCATGAAGAGACATAGCCAACACAAGAGTAATTCATCAAACATAGACGCGCATGAATAGTTTGACCAGTCGTCTGCTAGTTGTATAGTACGTTCTACCGTCATTACATATCCATTCTAGTGAACATGTATATATGTTATTCGAGAGCACGTGACATGCACCGCATGCGCTTATATTATCTACGTCATAGCTAGCAGCGTGAATTTCGTTACTTATTCCTTATTCCAAAAAATTGGGAAAGTGTGGCAAATGACATGGGAACGTCTTTAGTAAGGTGAGACGAAATTTCCTGTGACGAAACTTCGGGGTCAAAAGTTCAAAAATAATGGCCACGTCTTTAGTAAGGTGAAACGAAATTTCCTGTGACAAAACATCGGGGTCAAAAGTTCAAAAATGCCTCGAACATAGGCAAAGTCCGAAAATAAAACGGAAATTGTCCGAAACAAATTCGAGGTCCTAAATGGCCACCTCGGCCAAACATTTGTGGCCGAATACACTGTTGGGTCGATTCGAAAAACGTGAGTCGAATTTCAGTTTAGCTCTGCTCGGTCGGGAAAATTTCTGAAAATGTGGCAAACTGTTCCATATTCATAAATGGCCACCTGGGCCGAAAGTTTTGAGCCGATTATTTTTTGGGTCGAGTCCGAAAAAGTGGGTCTAATATAAATTCCCATTCTGCTCGGTCAGTGTGGGAAAGTGTGGCACATGACCATGGCAACGGGTAAGAATACACCAAATTATTTACATAGGCCTCAGTGTTAACAAATCCCGCTGGCCTGTATTCGCAGGAAAGTGTTGACCCTTCACAAGTATTTAAAATTAAAGAACGTCCTTTTAGACACACGGAAATGTGCCCAAAAGTACTTGTAAACGTGGTGGATCACACTGCAGCTTCACAAACGTCACCCTACCCTTAAAATTGAGAAAAAAATGACATCGAAAAAAACACAAAAACACCTCCCATAAATTATTCGCCATTTGCACAGCCATAACCGTTTACCATGTGGCTATATTTGATGTTTCTCGACGGGAAACACTTTTGTGCATTTTTTCGTGCACTTTTCATCCAAGTATCATTGACTGCCAGAATTTTTTTTATGCTGATCCTAGCTTGGTGGTGCCAGGGGAAATCACTCTACTAATTTGTATTTGGTGTATTGTAACCAACGTCTTTAGTAAGGTGAGACTAAATTTCCTGTTTTTCCCGACCGAGAAGAGCGAAAACTGAAATTCGACCCAGTTTTTTCGACTCGACCCAAACATTTTTCGGCCCAAAATATTTGGCCGATGTGGCCATTTATGACCCCGAACATGTCTCGGACAATTTCCGTTTATTTTCGGACTTTGCCTATTTTCGAGGCATTTTTGAACTTATGACCCCGATTTTTGTTCACATGAAATTTCGTCTCACCATACTAAAGACGTTGCCATGGTCATTTGCCACATTTTCCCAATTTTTTTGAATAAGGAATAATAAGTAACGGAATTCAAGCTGCTGTCATAGCTTTAGTGCTGTTTGGAGATATCTTAATTGTAAACTCACTCTCTCGTTTGAACGTTTGTGATGTGCAAACGCATTTTCTTACGCTTTGATCAATTTTACATGCATTATATGTTGTATGTACAGGTATTGCGATCTTCTGATTCTCAAATTCAATACTAAAGATTTAACTTGCTGTACAGAGAATCGTGACGATATTCGTGTTTTGTTTGCGGTATTTGTGACGATACATTTGGTTCTGTTTACTAAGTTGCATGCATACCGCATCAACATACATCATCTCCTGAAATGCGAACAAATTGTAAACTCGAGGCCTTACCGCCAATAGACCATTCCCGAGTTAAAATAAATTGAAAGCTCTTCTGTGTTGGAGGTGAGAAACAGACATCACGTGCCAGCAAGGTATGGTTACTTTTATAAACAAATCGCTAACGAAGATGTCATTAGCATATATGAAAATAATACACTTTACAGCGATTTATGGATTTGGATTTATTGTGTGTGCACATTCGAGGACATAAATTCCCCGTTTGTCTTGAAAATAATCATGTTGTCAATGGAGGCACATGTAGCCTATATATTCCATTATATACATACATCTTATTATGCATCTATTGTATTCGCATAAATTGTCATGAGCTATGAGTTTCTCTTGGAAATTATATACTAAAACTGACATTCAAACAAATACTTTATTACCTGAAATTCACCAATATACAGTACTCTTGAAAAATCTGTTTAGCAAACAATATATATGCATTGTCGGCACTCGATTCGAACATATCCGCAAATGTCGCCTCAAAATAAATGTAACCATATACTAAGTTACCGATCGAAACAGGAAAGAAACACATAAAGATATAATAATGAACAATTCAGAAAAAAGTGACGGAAACATTCCGATCTCTAGATTATGTTCGCATTCAAATCCAGATTCTAGCTATTTGTATGAACATCTTTCTTCGGGAAAATGATAGAATGAACAGGGGGGGGGGGGGGTAGTAAACAATTTGCAGGAAGGTATGCCGGGGTGGTGGGTGGCCCGATGTGGGGGGGGGCACGTTTTTTACACCCACATGCAATTTTTTTACTAAAGACCTTTTGTGCCGTTATATGACATTTGTAACAGTTTAAAACATATTATAAGAATTTATAACTGCAAAAACACCATATTTATGTTACTGGGACCTCATATGGGCCTTAGTAGAGATGACATTGAGCTATGTTGCATATGGGGCAGTGGGTTATATGGGGCAGTGGGTTCAAACAGTAATGTGACTGACTATCAATGGGTAGAAAATTATATATATATATATCAAATGTTTCAATGACCAAATGTGCTTGAAGAGCACAAAGGGGCCGCCGCTAAATGAAGGCTCTGTCTCAGATCAAAATGTTTGCGAAGTCCCACAAAGGGGGCCACAGGTATCTCCGATGCTGAATATAGGCTCCCAAAGGGAGCCTGTTCCATCTAGTTTAGTATAATAGAAGTAAGTTGCTCCAGTAGACTAATTAATATAAGTGGTATGGAATATGTTAGATAATGGGCTGGTTGACAGACTAATCAGGAAATTATGAAATTTTGTGTATTCTGCACAATGACCTATAGTCCAGGCACATTAGGTTTCACTAGTGCAAAAAATCCGGGAAAGCTGAATTTTTCAGGGATTAATAAGAACATGTTTATGAACAACTTGGCAAAAGTCCCCTAGAATCCGAGTTGAGATTTTTGAGATATCATGATTTTTCGTAATGGTGCAAATTCTGACGAAATTCCATTAGACCATATGCTAATGCAGTCATATGTAGGCTAATTTATGGACTCAATTTTCACACATACCCGTCCATCGTGAACCAGGTGTCGATAGATATGCGTAATTGATGCTAGAGCTTACTAACAGTCGATAATCCATAATTGTGATGACATTTATTGGCGAAGATAGCATATAAATCGCATGGTGATTCAACTTGAAATTTTCCTAACAAAAGAGGGCGAGTAAAGATATTCAGACGACAATGAGCTAAAATATGAACCATTATACTAGAACAGTGGTTAGTTCAGAACAGGAAAGTGGTGAGATATATCGAACCATCACCATCCTTAAGATATTATAGCCGGAAACATAACACTACCCCCTAAAACGTACGCCATGGCTTTGAGTGTCTGAAAGGGAAAAATACCACATAATAGTCCTGGCGTTTGACGTAACAATTGAGCAAATGGTGATAACACTAGGAAACTTGGCACATAGGTTCCTTATACACTATTAATCATTTTCAGATGTATAGACGTCGCGGCAGGTCCTTCGTTGGCAACGGTTGCTAGGCAACTATCCCACATCGAAGAAATACAAATATGACTGATATTATGGCAGTTTTAACAATCTAACCTACGTCATGCAGCATTTTTATGGTGAAAATAATATTAGTTGTTGTTCGAGTGGATCTGGCTGGAAAATTACCATAGTTCTTACTTACAGGGGTGGTAACGGTTGCTAGGGACATACCCGAAATCGAAAAATGCCGAGCTGACTGATATTATGGTAGTTTTGACAAACTAATATAAACTACGTCATTATCATTTTATGGTGAAATTATTGTAATAGTTATTGTTAGTGTGGGTTCGACTTTAAAAATTACTATATATTTCTGGTAACGGTTGCTAGGGACATACCAGACATCGAAAAATTCACACATGGCTGATATTAGGGTAGTTTTAACAAACTAAACTACGCCATGTAACATTTTTATATTGAAAACAATTATTATAATTCTTGTTAGTGTGAACATGGCAGTGGCAGTAAGGTTGCCGCATTCGTTACCTAACGGGTGTGTAATGGTTGCTATGGACACACCCACCTTTGAAAGCACATCATATGTATGAGTTTCTGGTAATTTAACTGATATAACTGTTTCATAATATTGTATGAGTTTCGGGAAATTTGCATGATATAATTGTTTCATAATATGCCATATTATGCTTATATTGACAATAATGCATAACTAAAGGTTGTTGTGTTGTGTACTGGTGCATTCTCGTGTGATTCTGGTGTGGCAAATTGGTATTGAGGTTTCATTGTTGCTATGTAACCACCTACCATTGACAAATCTTCTTTAAACTGACAGACTATTTTGTTAGTTTTATCATAATCACATACCTGTGTGGAGTTTATTATTGTTTCTTCCATCAATCGATTGTTGGAATACATTTTAATGAGACATGTAAAAATATTGACCCACATGTATGTCGATACCACCTGACCCCCCCCCCCCCCCCCCCCCATGGAATCGGACATTCGCACTACATGTGACAATGGCATCCATGCATAACACTCTATCACGGTGTGGTAGCATCCGCATACCAGTTGCTATACGGTACATGTATGCAATAACTGTGTTTCCTTCATATCCACGCCATAACTACATATATGTCAATACATGGTCATGAGTCATTTACAAGTCTATACGAGCTCGTACATGAGCGTGGCCTATATATTCCAGACTGAGATACCATGAACTACCCTTTGGAACCGGTGACCAATACTCATTTACACGGGCAGCCATGGGCCAATTACCAACCCACAGTTACTAAGGAACAGCATCCAGTGACGTGTCTTAACTAATGTGTCCATGTCATAGAAAGGGGCCTGGACCGATGATATACTATTTAGGGTTCGTTCTATTGATTTGCCGTATAGACCTGGGTACATGTCATGCGTTCATAACTATAGACACCTGTGTATTTGCACTACATGTGGTGTTCATATGGGTCCATAGCGTATGCGTGGCTGTGGTTATAACCTAGATAGTCATGTAACATGTACATTCATGGGATGGGTCCATGTATTACATATAAATGTCTGGTAATAAGGTCATAACTAAATCAGCTTGGATACATGGGCTGTCCATAGTGGCCCGTCTCAATTTCCTACCTATATGAGCCTGGGTCCATAGCCAAGCTATGGTGGTGCACACGGCCAATCGATAGGGACCTCCATCCTATAGGGCGTTGGTCGAATGACTGAAAACGGACGTACGTATGTGGTATTCATACAGAGACGTGGATCCATGCACATGTTGGTCCATGACTTACCCGTAGGCATGGGGTCCATGTGTCTCCTATACATGTGGATTAGTCCACTGCCTACCAGCCCATATGTGAATCTATGAAATGATTAATAACGCCGGTGCCGCAGCTTTTATTTAGGGATCTGCGTCCATGTCCTACATATAGGCACCTGTATCACTGCATACACCATTATAGTCACCTGTGTATTAGCACTATTTAAACTTGCCTGGGTCTTTGGTGTAGATATATCACGTATAAGGGGTGGTCCATATCCTCCATATAGACAGCCACCTGCTTATGCCTGGGTACAATGCAATATGGCATACATATATCGGCCTTGGTCCATGGCCTACACGTATGGGTATGTGTCCATGGCCAACCTACACTGTCATATGTGTATGGGCTATTTATATGGCCCCCCATCCTTAACTTTCGTATATGTGGCATCGGTCCCATATCTATATATAGGTTGGTCTGTTATAAAACTGTATCATATGTGCATACCATATATAGGTTCCTGAATCCATGGTGCACTAATGTATTGTGCATCGGACTTGGTCTATGGTATCTTAGTACATGGTCTATCTGAGGGCACTTGGGTATTTGCACCATGTAACAGTGTCATGGTCATGGTCATAGATACCATACATGTATGTTATATGAAGCGGTCTGGTTCATGGACTATACATAGCCTACGTCCATAGTCTATATGTATGGACATGGGTCCTGTGACTATATATGTGCCTGGGTTCCTAACCTAACTATTGTAGGCTAGGGCCATGGCTAACATATTGGTGGCTGATCCTAGCTATATAGTAGAGTGGGCCCGTGACTTACATTATATAACTAGCTGTGTGGGTCTATGGCTTATATAATTATTATGGCCATGCCTCATATTAAATATAAGCAACAAATTTTCAACTCTCACTTTGAATTCCCGATATCTAAACTGATGGAGCATAACGGATAATTGTACCCATATTCTGGTTAGGCTCACACTAACAACAATTATAATTGTTTTCACCATAAAAACGTTAATACTACCATAATATCAGTCATATGTGCATTTGTGTATTTCGGGTATGACCCTGACAACAGTTACCACTCATATAAGTAAGAATTATATGATATTTTTTTCAGCCAGCTCAACACTAACAACAACTATTCTAATTGTTTTCAACATAAAAGTGCTATTATGTGTAGTTTAGTTTGTTAAAGCTACCATAATATCAGTCATATGTGCATTTTTAGATTGTGTGTGTGTCCATAGCAACCGTCACCCCTTGTAAGTATGAAATAAGGTAATTTGTCAGTCAGGTCAAAACTGACAACAAATATGTTCACCATAAACATGCTACACGACGTAGTTTAGTTTGTTAGAACACATATAATATCAGTCATATGCATTAATCCGATACCGGGTAGTTGCCTAGCAACCGTTGATAAGAAGAGCCTGTTGCAAATGTAGCCACTTGTGAAAATGAGCAATAGCGTATAAGGAACATATGTGCCAAGTTTCACGCTTTTATCGCCCTTTTCACAGTTGGTGTGTTTTCTACAACAAGCGCTTGGACTAGCGGAAGAGCAAAATGTGACGAGAGCCAGTTTAGGGGGTAGGGTTATGTTTTTACAAGTATTGACCACTTATCATAGGTCTAGTTGCTAATCCCGCATATTATATTGCAGGAGTGATATCTGTGCAGTTTTTAAAACAAATTGCTTGCGCCTACGTAATGAATAGCCCAAGAAATATGACATCGAATAGGACAGTTTGTCTGAAAAAATCGTCATTTTTTGGGGTCATTATGTTATTTTATATCCATATCTCGGAAATTCATTCAAATCCCCCCATTTAATTTGTATCTCTGGTTCGAGAATTGTGTATTGAACAATATTGAGTACATTAGGTATATGTTTCGGCTGAAAAATTGTTATATCATCCCATTAGTCCTATGATTGTGAAAAATATAAAAGTTTTTATTTTTTTATGGAAAAAATTGGTTAACTTCGAAAGCTCAACTCCGATTTTAGGGGACTTTTCGTGACGCATCCGCGATGTTATGGCCAAAATAATTTTAAAAAATCAGCTTTCCCGGATTTATATCCTTACTTTTCCCCATTCACGCCTAAGTGCCTGGACTTTAGTGAAATTAGGGGGGTGGGTGTCAAAAAATTGGGACTAAAATTATTTTGTTTTGCAGGTTTGGGGGGTGGTGGGTCCCCGAAAATGCCAGATGCAAAAAAAAAAAACGGCATACCTTCCTACAAACTTTTTACTACCCCCCCCCCCCCCCCCCGGAATGAAAACATTTAATTGGTTTCATGTCGTTATCCTCTGCAACTTTTCTCCGTATGTTGATCGTGTGTGGGACATGGAGTTTGATTTGGTGTTTACACGTCATTGTATAGGTCCTATAACACTCTCGAACAATTGATCCATTTATTCAGAATCACGGGATACATGTGTCTATATTACCTAAGGGGCGGAAATCACACATCGTGTCATTCACAGTTTATATTTGCCTGTAACAATGAATGACCATCGGGCATCATATGATAGTAATCCTTTTCCCATACCATAACTGATTTGGTATAATATGGCCTTGTAATATGTCTTCTCTGTGTAATGTTATACGTCAGTTATATCATATGTTATCATATCCACACATACCGTGATAAATGATCCGGGTGCAATGAAAGAAAACATTGACTGGCATTGAATTCACTGGATTTAAATATCAGTATATCTACACAATTAAGGTCAGATGGGACGATTTTATGCTCTTAATTACATCCTATTTATTAGTTGCTTGTATATATGTTTCATGTTGCATGCCTCCGTGCAATGCGGCGTTGATTGAAAAGAACCCATACCTTCCGGTGAGAAAATAAGCTAATTAACAGCGCGCTCTGGTGGCCGGCTAGTAGGGAGGTAATAAAAAGCAGTAATTTATTGTAACCTGGGAATGGTCTATTGCAATTTGCTATTATTCATCTGAACGGGTGTTTTGACAATACAAATGCAGAAGACACATTATTCCTATTTGGTCATTTGGGATAAAGTGTGTTGAACATATATATATTAGCTGAATATTCCCCATATTATACCTACTCATCAGTGATTATATAGTCTTCAACGCGTTCATTTGAAGCGTATGTGCCCCATGTCTATAGAAAATAAACTTACGGGTGGTCTGTATGCAGTGGAGCCACAATAGGCTGACTTGTTCCGCCGAGGGCGGCATGAATCGCATGCATGAGCGGGTATGGTCCCAGTCCACACGACGTTCCTTTGAAGTCATCCAGGGGTAATGCCCACACCATAACACCACCATAACCATGCTGCTTGACGTAGTTGACCTGTTAATAGACGGGTTCTGGTCAGAACAGCCAATCACATTTTACCAATTGAAGCTGGTCGCTAGAATAAAACCTCCGTTATAAGAGAGAACGTGTACTGTAAATTAAAGAAATATCGGCGATAAGCATCACTTTCTATACTTGAGTGTCACTATATATCACAATATATACCAAATCGTCGAAAGCTGTTCGTTGTTCTCTTCAATAGAAAGCCAACTTTTGTAAAATCATAAACATATTATTTATGAAAGACTGAGTTGTTCTCCTGATTGATTTGTTAACCCTTTACCCAGCAGTCGGGATTTTTTTTACCCTGTGCCAATGCATTCTCTTATATATGCGAGTCGACCATAGGTCGCCTCGCATATATAAGAGAATGCATTGGCCTAACAATTTTTTACAATTTTAATAATTTTTTCTTGTATTCTTTAACAATTTTATAATTTCACCCATACAGAGCCCCAGACAAACATGAGCAGACGACACTCTTCTATATGCTTCTATATATGTGTGGGGCTCCCTGCAGGGTAATGGATGTTTTTTTATTTTATGTCCTAAAAATTGTAAGAAACATTTATTTAAAAAAAAAGATAAAAAAATTGTTAGGCCAATGCATTATTATTATTATTATTATTATTATATATACATTTAACACGCATTCTACAGTAAATTAGTTTCAATGCGCTTACATCAATCAATAAAAATAAAAATATACAAGGTAAGAGTTAAAAAGTAGTAAATGAGCATTACAAAATTCATAACGACCATCTGCATGTGACTAAGAAATTACTAAAAAACAAAACAAAAGTAAAAAACCAACGACCATAAGCATGCGACTTATAATTTTAAAAAAACATAATTAAAAAATAGTTCAAATTATGAAAAAAGGTTATGGCTAAAATTAATTAAAATAGAAAAACAGACAACAAGGTTAACCAAAGAAATAGATAAAAAAAACTATCAACAAAAGTAGATGAATAAAAAAGTAACGGAAAAAACAGTCACAAGTAAGTCAAAGATTAAAAGTCACAGTTAAAATGTCAGTTAAAATGCAGTAGTAGGTTTAACACCGAAGCAAATTATGAACAGGTGAGTCTTGAGAGCGTTCTTAAATTTTTCGAGAGTTTTCGCTTTTCTGAGAGTAAGGGGTAGTTCATTCCACACATTTACTGCTTTCTGTTGTGCACAATCCTCTCCATACTTTCCTTCTGGCTTCCGCGTGGTGTTTTTCAGGTCAAGACCACATGTGCTTGATCTAGTGACACGCCCACCGATCTTAAGTTGGAACATGTCACAGATGTAAGATGGTAGATGTCCCTTTATGGCCTTGTACACAGTTATTGCACACTTATATTTTACACGAAATTCGAATGACATAATATGCAGATCAAATCTAGCTTGAGATATATGGTCATATTTGGACACGTTGGCGATAAGTCTGGTACAGTTGTTTATCAGAATGTCAATTCGTCGGATGTTATCCTTTGTGATATGTGTCAAGAGAATGTTCAAGCTGTCCACGCGCGATAGAATCAAGGACACAGCGGCACGTTTGATAGCTTCCTTGCTAAGATGACATCGGACCCTGCGTAGTACTCTGAGTTGGAAGTAGCAGGTCCGTAGCATACTGGACACCATAACGTTCATATTCATGTTCGAATCAAAATATGCACCAAGATTCCTCAGGTTGTTACAAGATTTAATTTCTGAACCTGCCAAATGGACAGAAAACTGTTCATTGTCGTTGCCGTTGATTTGATGTGATAGTAGATTTAAAAAATGTTTTGTGCCTATTACAATAAACTCTGATTTATCATCATTCAATTTTAATTTGTTCATCTGCATCCATTGTTTCACGTCCAGAAAACAACGCTCTAGCCGACTTATCGCCTGATGGTATGCATCCATGCTCTTCCTAGGAAATTCTACGAAAATCTGAGTGTCATCGGCGTAGAGATGGTACTTGACCGAGTGACTCTGAAGAATTCGTCCAAGCGGAATGGTATATATCAGGAAGAGCAGAGGTCCCAGGATAGACCCCTGAGGAACACCTACATCAAGACTCACACTCTCCGAATTTTCCTATATATGCGAGGCGACCTATGGTCGACTCGCATATATAAGAGAATGCATTGGCACAGGGTATTTTAGGCTGTTGAAGCTTTATTTGGCCGGTTTTGGCCGGTTTGTTGGGTAAAGGGTTAAATACATCACATGGCAACCGTCGATGAGACCTCGTTTGGTTACATGTCTCTGTTTGTATTACCACTATGCTTGTTCTTAATACCATTGTTGTACTTCAGTGATACATGGTATACTTTACGTATGGTTTCTGGTATAGCTACAGTATAATAATACAATGTATGCGATTGACGTGCTACAAGTACACGCTGTCATTTACTTCAGATTAAACAATATATTTTGCATTACGTGCGGAAAACAAGAACGAGTTGCCATATTGCCATATTTAAGAAAAACATAATGGTTTTTGCAAACTGGAGACAAGTTAGACAGGCACTTGCTTGAAATGCGAGTCCCATTTCCCCATGCATCTTGATACCAGTATACAATGTGCCCATGCACGCATCACGATCGAATCGCGGACGTTCTTTACCTACCGTGTTTTCTTCAATAATAGTATTGTGTTGCTGGGTAGTTGATTCTGTTTCAAGTAGCGAGTAGCGAATAGCTTCAAAACAATAGGTCATGACATTTGGTCACATGATTGCAAACCAACTAACGTCTTACATTTAAGTTACACTGAGTGATTCTAAATATACAAGACTAAATGTAATTATAACCGAATTACATGTAATTTCCATATCGTTTCACGTGGACGATTGATATCATCAGTAATTTTATCGTAGTTTGGGGGCATTTTGCTGGTATAATAACTACTCCCAGACATCCTCAAATCGCAGATGTAACATTTACCTATATATTAGGGAACCTTGGTGTGTATAGAATGATTGCATCTGGCGATTCCATATATAGTTCGAACACTCACCTTAGTCGTGAGGCTCTGGGCGTCGTCATAACCAATCCACTGATCGCCCTGCACTATGTATGGCACCATCTGTTCTTGGATACGATGCACGACACCACCTGATTGCTGTATCTTGCAGATCTGTACGTGAAAAGGCTAAGGCCATCAGGAAACAGCTAGGTGAGACGAGGCGAGTGCTTATTGAGGTGAACGCCTAATTAAACTTATTCTCTGCCCGAAGCTCTATTCCTTCCAGGAACAAAATTAAATAAAACTCGTTTTGGAGACACGTTTACAGCTATTGAATTGAATTGAATATTTGTTTATTATAGTAGTTATATAGTATTATAGGGCCTATACATCACTCTATTTACAAATAAATATAATTATTAATTAATTGCGCGGCATCGTTGTTACGAAAAGAGTCCGTCCGGAAATGATCATATGCGTTGCACTGAAGTAAAAGATGGAGTTGGCCCTCCACAGACTTTGATTGACAGAACACACATATTCGGTCGTCCAAGTCTTCATTTCGCCATCGACCGGTCTCTACACGTAGCGGCAGGATTCCGCACCGAAATCGCCATCGACCGGTCTCTACGCGTAGCGGCAGGATACCGAATCGAAATCGGGCAAAAACTTAACGCTCTCCTTAACTAATGTTCAGTTTTACGTATGTTTCTGTGATATATTCCGTTTTGAGGTCTTTATACAGTCTTAATTTATCAAGTCTATTTACATCAGCTTGCCAATTTGTTTGGTTACACTTTTTCAATTCGCCTTCATTTGGGTCACAAACCAACTTGTTAGCAAATACGTTATTGACACCTTCGCATAATGAACTACTATAGATAAAAATTACGAATAGGGTAGTACGTCACTAGCATTTGTGTTCTTTCTATATGTTGTCAATTAGCCATATCCGTAGTAATACGGTTATCGTTTCGAGAAACCAAGCATCGACACGCGAGCATTGGATCCAATAATTTATTCGGACCTACTGCGGACTATGGCCTCTAAACAATAATATGATCATGTACGTAAACGTAATTTGCGCCCGCTTGTTACTGTTCATGGGATTTTCGGATGAATTGTTATCTGAAAAGAAGGATTTGATGATAAACCCTAAGGGTGGATACACACATGCATGTAATCTCTGTAATTGTCGTGTATTTGTCGTTTTACATGGATCATACAGACGATGTACTGACAACACAATCATTGCCTACGTGTTGAACGCATTGAGTTCTAGATAGTTCCAATTAAGACGGAATGTAGATAATCCGTTATCTTGGACCGAGTCGCCAGGCCATTTAAAATAATTGTTCGTGTGATAACCCATATTGTAGACTTTCTATTTAAATAATTACCAGTCCTCTCTTATTTATAGCAGTAGTGGATTATGATTTCTCCGACGCATGCAGTGGCTATATATGACCCCGAAAGCTACCAGGCGGGGGTGGCTAACTCTGTGCTATTTAAGTAAAACATATCATATTGTACCTTCTTACCCAAATTATTCCGACCGATACATTCAACTAAGTCCCTTAGCGATTTGAAGCTTTCGAGACCCCACCCAAACAAGCATCATGGTTGAAAATGTTCTGCATCAAGCCTGTATATGCCAGACGCATGGCTTCTTGTGTTCGTGCATTAATAAAATGCCAGATATCACACAGACTTGACTAATTTCCGCATCCGTAAGAGAAGACATGTTTTGGACTGGCCTTAAATGTACTGATAGAAGACAATTTGACTTCGCTTAGCACTACTCACTTGTCTGGACTGTTAACAATGAACCGCTCGCGCGCAGGTGATTAATGTTGTCAATTATTGGTGTGGCCATGTAAAATACATGTATTTTACATACAGAAATTACATGCATGTGTGTATCCACCCTTATAATGGGACACAAGAAAATGATATATACAATGTATGTAAATAATCACATATAACGTAAATGTGGATATTTAGCCTGCCATGTAATACGATTCTCAGCTGTCTGGCCATCTACGCAGTCCTGTCTGGAATTTTGCGCGCCGGTGTAGGTAGTGACGTCATGATGTACGTCTTGATGTCATGACACCTTTACTGGTTTCCCAAGAAGCAATCCTAAAATGACTCTGCGATCTTTCAATCGGAACTTAAAGTCTCCGTTTGTCCGCCTTGAATTTTGAGAATATTTCATCAATCTTTTAGGCGGCAATACCGTTAGAAAATTGAAGATAATATGTAAACGGCCAGCAAGGTCGCTAGATTCCTCTTTCGGGGTAAATATTTTTTAATAATTTTATGAAATATGTAAACTAAACTTTTTCATGCAATTTAACTTTTTTGTTAACCAGAGCTTTTTTTCAATTTACATTCACTTTTTGAATATATATTTGGCTTTAGGAGCATGATGTTCCTACATATGATGAAGTATAGCTAACAGTTGCTTGATCAAAGTTTTTAATTTTTGCCCTGGAGCATTTTGCCCAACTACACATTTCGAGGTGGCATTAATCAATACAAAATGGCGGCCGTCGCGAACAATCATTTTTGGACTCCGCTGACCTTCGAATTATGAATACATTATTCTACTTTAGGTAATTTAATCTATTTTTCCCCATTTCAACATGTATGAGAAGTGGTTTTACTCTTAGCTCTTCTCAGATATCAACTCTCCGTTGAATGGTGATGTCTTATGTCCTAGAAAATATTTGTGCCAAATACATATATGTATGAAGAAACTATCCCCATTGTTTACATCAGTAAGTCTGTGGAGGTCTTCTTGTACAAACTCGAAACCATCTTTACAAACAGTAAAAGTTCATAGGAAATGACGTTGGTGTAGGACTAGAGTACGTCGTCTGCAGGAGATAGTTTTCGTATTAATAATTTGCACATATTTCGTGCTCTGATCAGCATGGATGAAAGCCTTATGTGGCAGTTTGATTGTCTAGCATCCGGAAAAGAACATGTTCATTGTTCACATTTCTTTGACAAACATGTTGTTGGTCACCATGTTCATGTGGCATTTCTATCCAATGACAACCTTGAAGCTATATGGTTCATACGTTTACGCCTACGGATAGAGGAATGGTAATAACGTGGAAGCATTGGAGATGCAGAAACGTCTACATCGAAGTACAGTGAATAGTCTAAATTTTGCAGTTGGGACGATGGTGCCAATATATATCATTGATGCAAATACATGTCTCCATATCCGCCTTTTTACAACAGGAGTGGGAATCAGATAGAGTTTGTAACAACGGCGTATTATATCAGGACAATCATGCTGCATATACATCAAACTAAGTTAAGTGAACACATCCATGTAAGAATACCAGATGCCTAAAAGCGCCAAAATTAACTACAACAAATGTTAGTCATTGTTGAGGTTAGTTGGCAATGATGACGTTTTTTTAAGTATAATTTATTGTTGGCAATGGGATAATAAACTAAATATTCTGAACATATGGAGGCAATTACCCATAACAGATAAATAATAGGCTAAAATTGACCGGAATACACAATGCGTCCAGATCCAGTCGTGGCGTACATTGTGCCTACAGATCACTGATCAATGAAATTCACTCTTTCTATCAACATATATACCCGCAGTCGCATGACACGGAATTGTCACATGGAGGGTGAAGGGTATACAATGTAGGTGCGGAACTGCAGTAGATACTGCTTCATTGGAACATTGCGCGCTGAAATGATTGTGGTAGTAGATATTATTGGCAACATGTTTAATCAGTCTGGCATCGTTAGCTCACAACCGAAGTGTTGCTTCGGCTTTCCTCTGGGCAGAACTTAAATTTTGACAATTTTCGGTGGCCATTTTGGTAGCCATCTTAGAATTTTGGATCGTGCTTAGCTACTCATACCCACAAAAACATACTGATTTCAATCAATGATGTCTATTGGTGCCGAATTGGCGTTTTGTCGTCTGGGTTTTCGTGAATAACTACCTATTTGCGATTTTAATTATTATTGGCGGCCATGTTGAACGCCATATTGAATTCAATAAGAGATATATATGCACGTAAAATTCTTTTTTCGAAAAGGAATCAAAAGAGCAAATATCCTATTTATGACTTCTATCGTTGTCGGGGGCCATAAAGGATGCCATCTCGGATCTTAAAGTTTTCCCAAAGCTGATTTGATCCGATATCCGGTAGGGTATTCTGAAGTAAAAATCGCTCTCTGTTTACTTATTCTGGATCAACCTATTTTGTGAATATCGCGATCCCGAATAGTTAATATTTGCAACCCGCGGGAAGCCACCAAAAGATTGAAAATAAACCAAGGCTCCATTTTTATAAATATTAGTGTTGATGTATATAAGGCACATAGATTAGCCAACTATCAACTGCATCCACCAGACACAACTTCCATTATATGCCAAGCTGTGCCGTCTACCATTGTCGTTTTGGAAGCCATATTAGATAAAATTTATTATTTTATTGGTCCATTTGAGAATGTTCACAAATAAAAGAAACGCTCAATTATTTTGTAGACAAGATCTGCTCATCCTTAAATATCAAATGTGACCAGAACCCCAACGCCGAATTTAAATTCCATACCGCATTCGTTAGAACTAATGGGTGAAAGACCGGAGTAAACTATGACCTAAACAATTACACATATCATTGCTGGAATGATCAGTTGACAGGACTAGCGAAAGAGTATACCCATTGTACCCCAGTTCAGAGAGCAATAAGTGATAAAAAAGAGTGATATAAAATAGTATTTTTCACATTGGGTGGCCATTTTGGGTACGGATTTTTAAGTTGTTCCATAGAGCTAGCATAACGGCATCATACAGAGGTGTACATTTATATTTATTAAGAGAGGATCTAACCAGTATCATCCTATAGTAAACAATAGCATGGTACACGTCATAAACAAGGGTATCATGATATCTCAGACCTTATTTGGACGCATGATACACCAACCGTTGGAATAACTACTTGTTTCCAGAAATATAGAGACACTCCCGCTTAGACCACCGAACAACCAACTTTTCTGTTCATCTATCTACTGTGCTTACTGGCAGAGACTTATTCAAATATAAAAGTATCAAACATTCTGGAGTCTACATTGTTCCCATTCACGGCCAACTCTACATTCACCACTGGGCAACGGGTCAATCCCCATACTCACATATGGGGCAGAAGTCTGGGGTCATGAAAATATTGCGTATTTTGACAAAATGGAATCATGGTTTTTTTAATATATCCTCAAACTGAAAATATCTACACCAAATGCGTTCGTCTATGGTGAATTTGGAATATACCCGGTTTCAATAAAAATTAAAAATCCGCTATCTCTCATACTGGGCGAACATAACAACAATGACAACAGAGCGAACACTCTTTATAGTATATATTATATCATGCTCACAGTATACAACCAGAACTATGTAACAAACCCACGGATAACCGAAATACGTAACACGCTGAATGCAATGGGAATGGGATATCTTTGGATACAACAACGAATAACGACTACCGTATATTTATCGAGTTAATTAGGCGCAGGTTTGAAGACATGTACAAACAAGATTGGCGATCTACGTTGATGGATTCAAATACATTTCCATTTTACAGGATGATTTAAAATGACATTAGTCGGGAACGATACCTGTTGCACGAAGACCAAAATATCGTATACACACTTGTACGTTTCCGCACACGAAACCATCGACTACCATTTGAGCAGGGCTCCTGGTATAATACCGACTACTCCGAAAGAGTATGTACCCTTTGCAAGTCAGAACTCGGAGATGAATTCCACCTTGTCCTGAAATGCGACTTTCTAAATGACCCCAGAATTAAATTTATCAAGCTGTATTACTTAAGAAGACCAAATGGAATCATGAAATTTTTCGAAATTTTCGACTTTTTTGGCAATTTTTCATTCTTTTTCGAATCTTTTAAATTCTTCGATATTCAATTACAATCTTTTCACACTAAACTGCAATTATCTCAACTTTTCGTAGATTTTCTCAAATCTACATGAACCCACAAATACAAATGGAAGGTCTAAATCAACTAGTCGACACACTTAGAGGCACAATCAAAGGCCTCGAAGACCAAATCAAGGAAAACACGAAACTAATGGAAAAACAAATGCAACGAAATGACATCCTACAACAACAACTTATAGAAATGAATGGACCTAAGACAAAAACAAACACCAAATCCAAATCCACTAAAACAAGCAAAGCCAAAAAGAATCTAATCAAATCACCACCCAAACCACCCACTTCAATAACTACACCAACCGCAAACAAGCTCAAACCAACCACCACCATCAACAATGCTGACATACATCACGAACACGACGATCCTGAAATGACGGGAATCGCAAGATTCTCTATCACAGAGGAACTACTCTCTCCCATTAAAGACTCAAACATGCAATCTGATGATGAAGAGTTCGAAATAGTCCCAACGAACAAGAAGAAACGCAATAGGGAAATAACCAGCCCCTCAAGCTCTTCGTCATCAACACCAAGGGATCTCCTGTGTTGTATGGGACGGATGCTCCCAACAAGACTCTGATAAAATCGAAAACGTACAATACGAAGCAGCTCGTATTGTGACGGGTGCCACCAGATATGTCGGTAATTCTACACTGTTGTTAGAAACTGGTTGGGAAACTTTGAAATCACGTCGTGAAAAACAAAAATTAAAAGTTTTTTATAAAATGGTATATGGTCAGTCTCCGATTTATCTTAGAACACTAGTACCCCCGACTCATGGGCAAATATCTAGGCGCGAAACTAGACAAAGCAATCACTTCATAATCCCTGGTTTTGACTATGAATATCACAGAAGATCATTTCTTCCATCAACGACGTCCCTATGGAACAATCTCGACAAAAATATTATTAAAATGGATTCCCTCTCAGCATTTAAGAGGTCTCTCGACTTGAAAATGAAGAAGACCCACAGATGGTTTTACTATGCGTACACCCGCGAAGCCCAAATACTGCACGCCCGACTAAGATTACATTGTAGCCACCTAAATTACCATACTTATTCCAACTTTGTCTCCGATCATCCCAGGTGTGTCTGTGGTGAAATTGAGGACACAGAACACTATTTACTTGAATGTGTTAGATACCGCTCCCAACGACGCTCACTCTTATCATCAATTTCTAATCTGTGTATCGTCACATCCGAGACACTCTTGTGTGGATCCACTAAAATCTCATTGGAAGACAACTTAACAATTTTCAAATAAGTCCAAAAATTTATCATTCGTACCAAACGTTTTAATGACGGCACCAAATAATTGTCCGCTGAGCCACACACTTATTGATATTAAACACATTAATATTAGTCAACTATATGATACGTTAATGGATTACACATTGGTCACTGTTGCAAAACCACAGCAACTTATTATCACGGTATGTTATACAGCTTAGAAGAATAGACAATACAAGTGCGTCCCCTAATGATGTGACGTTGGATCAGAAGAAAGGTCAGATTCCCAACCAGTGCATAATCTGACACAACAGATTATCCACACTCCTCAAAATCCCCTGTACTGCCAACAAGATATTTCATCATCCCACCCAACACTTTCCTTATCATACCCGACATCCATCTTAACCCCTTAAACTGTTCTCACATAAACAAAATAATTCCATATATTACTATTTTATAGTCATCTGACAACCGCCATACCCTTCCAACATACTCCCACATAACCCAAATCATTCCATATGAAACTACCTTATCTTGAAACACCTATCGAACCGGCCCATCCTGTGAGTAGACTATAATACACGCGATGAAACGTCAACAATTTAAAACATGAAGCCCCTATCTACTTGAAACAATCTGAAATGTAAAACAATCACTCTCACAGGATGGACCTTGTCATTAGCCAATCGGAAACGACTCCCAAAAGCTTAAAGCTTGTTGTCGAATCCCCTTCATATCATCACTGTTAATCTTTGTCTTGTTTTTTGTAATATACGAATAATATGGAATAAATACTGTTTACACCAACACCAAGGGAGTGCAAACGTAGACTAAACCGTTCCATACCTCATCCAACCCAAAACCAAACAGCCAAACCCGCCACTACAAACAACGCGCAAAACAACAACAACAAACGACCAGCCACCCTTTTTGTAGATAACCCAACTCAAAATATGCTCAACAACCCATGGGAACTCCACGGTATTCTAGGGTCAAAGTACCCTATTAAAACGCAGAAAACCAAACGATCTAACCTACTAGTATATCCTTCTAACGAAAAAACTCGCCTCTTTCTCATAACAAAGGCCCATTTGGAAATCAAAGCGCTAAAACTATCGAACACAAACTTCCGGCCAACTAAGGGACAATTTACTCCACTCAATGAGAACCTTTTCGTGGTCATATGCGGGGTCCACCCTAGTATAACAGAGGGGCAAATAATCAAATCTATCGGCTCTGAATTCGAAGCTAAACGACTGATATCATCAAAACACGGTGACCAACCTACTTTCAAAATTAAAGTCAAGTGCCCTACGAAACAAGCAAAAGACAAACTTCTGAAGGTGGTTTATCTGGGCAGCAACAAATCCAAGTCTTTAGTCGTAGACTATAAACCACAGGCCCATGTAACTCAATGTTTCAAGTGCCAATCATTCCACCACACAGCTAAATTTTGCGACAACGAATTCGAAACTTGCAAACGGTGCGCGGGCCCTCACGACCATAAAGAATGTCTAATTATAGAAGACGAAGCTAAATGCGCCAATTGTGATGGGAATCATCCAACCACATACAAGGGGTGCCAAAGATATATAGCGGCAGTTAAACACGCCGAACACAAAACAGTATCATATGCAACGATCACACAAAAACCGGCCGAACCGTCAGACGCACTTAGATTGGCCAACACGCTATATGCATGCCTTTTTGAATCCCACAAACTAAGGTACCAGAACGCCGAAGAACGCCGACCAAGCAGACAGAAAAATAATGCAAACAATTCAAAACAATTCAAAACAATGTAAACAAATATTACAAAACAAACATAACAACAGGCATAATGCAATTTCACAACATGAACATAGATAAGCAAAGTAAGTTGACAGTGAAACACGAACGTGTAAAATAACCTCCACAACCAATTATCCTCCATACGCGGCACAGAACAACCTTAATATAGCACACATCAACGCCAACAGCATTAGGGCCCGCAAACAGGAATTGGTCGAATATGTAGAAGAAAATAAAATAGACATACTTACAGTTAACGAAACTAAACTGGGCAAGGACACTTAATTTTCATTTCCGGGCTTTAATACACATAGAAAGGACAGATCTTCCGCGGGGGGTGGGGTCGCAATTCTAGTACGGCACCACATAAAATACACCATCATCAACACATCAGAACTTACGGACGAAGTCATCGCAGTCGAAACCACAATCAATAACAGGAAAACAGCTATAGTTTCACTATACGTACCCCCTTGCAAACCCCCCCCCTAAACTCTCAACATTCAAATTTTTCACCAATAAATTCAAAAATTGTATCTTTTTGGGAGACCTTAACGCCAAACACATTGTGTATAAATGCAGCAAAACCAATCCATACGGGGACGCCCTTTTAAACATAACCGAAGACCGAGAACTAGTGTTACTCAATAACAAAGGCATCGCGACCCACCATAACATAGCGACCAGATCCTGGGATATATTAGATTATGCTTTTGCCACGCCATCAATTGCAAAAACTATACATAAATGCAAAATAGGATTTGATATAGGGAGTGACCACTACCCAGTCGAACTCTATATAACAAATGCTAAACCACAACACAATAAAGTTATTCTCAAAAGAAACCTCAGAAATGCAAATTGGGACAATTTCAGGAAATTAATCAACGCAAACATCGACAAGACAGAAATTAAATCTCCAAACGACATCGAGATGGCAGCCAAAACAATATCTGATATTATTAAGGATGCCATAGACATAGCATGCCCGAAAAAGAAAATTAAACAAAACACCTGGAGGGTATCAAGGGAAACATTAGATTTAATTCACCTCAAACGTAAAACATGCAGATTAATGCAAAAGCACCCCAAAGACACAGAGTACAGAACCATGTATAATAACCTAACTAGACAAGTAAATAAAGCAGTTAAACGGGAAAAAAGGGAATCCTGGGAAAGGGTAACAACCGAGCTTGGGGAAAGACAACTTGATGGGAAATTCTGGAAAACATTCAAAATTCTAACTAGCCAAGCCACCTCCAATAATAACGACAAACCGCTCAAAAACGAGGCCGACGAATCATTCACAAACAACAAAGACAAAGCCAAAAAATTTGCGACGTCATTACAAAACACCCACAAAACCCACCAGGGGGACCAATTTGATGGAAAATTCAGGAAAAAAGTAATTGAACATGTAAGACAAAATAAACAAACATACGGTTCTTTAAAATACCCCATCCCAGAGGCAGACGACAAGCATATACTAGCAACTCCCATCACCTCCCTAGAAATTCAAGACTGCCTCAAGCGTGCAAAACAAACAAAGCCCCAGGGGACGACGAATTAACTTTCGGCATAATCAAACAAGGCCCCAAATCACTGTTCGATAGGTTTGAACTAATATATAATAAATGTCTACAGCACGGATACTTCCCTAAATCCTGGAAATCCGCTATTGGGGTGATGATTCCAAAACCGGCCAAAGATCACAAAATAGCTACCAACTTTAGACCAATCAGCCTACTTCAGTGTATGGGTAAACTTTTTGAAAGAATCATCAGCACTAGATTATTATCTCACTTAGAGAACAAAAACTTTTTAAATAAATTTCAATGTGCATATCGTAAAGGCAAAGATGGAACCGAACATATCTACAGAATAGTTGAAGACATGCGCATAGCATTGGGTCGAGATTGGGAGGGGGCCGCCATTTTCTTGGATGTAGAAAAGGCCTTTGACTCCGTGTGGCACCATGACCTTAGCTATAAACTAAAAACAACCACGACATACCTACCAAAATGTTACGACTCATATCATCATTTCTCATGCAAAGATCTATCAAAGTTAGGGTGGGTGACGAAATCTCAGACAGTGTTGATCTCAAAGCAGGCACTCCGCAAGGGTCGATCCTAAGCTTTTTCTAATATACGTCAACGACATCCCCCACAATCCACTTCACAACATAAAAATATCACAGTTTGCCGACGATTTGGGCCTTTGGACCACAGGGGGGAACCCCAAAATGTTGGAATTAAGACTACAAAAACAACTTAACGACCTGGAAGTATGGTGTTCCAAATGGCGCATCAAACTTAACGCCAAAAAAAACCAGTTAATCGTATTTAGCAGTAAACATACCAAATGCAAACTTAATTTATCCATCTTTGGGGAAACTTTCGAACAAACCCAGGAAGCAACTCTACTGGGCATAACCCTCGACCACAGATTATCTATTCACCCCCATATTAAAAACATTTCGACCAGGGCCTACCAAAGAATTGGGCTATTAAGGATGCTCAGGGGCACCTCATGGGGACTCAATCCAGAAACCCTGATTAAACTTTATAAGCAATTTATACGACCAATCATGGAATATGGGGCCATCATATTAGCCGACCTTCCCAAATCCACACTCAATAAACTCCAAGTTATACAAAATAAAACATTAAGAATGGCACTCCAGGAAAACATACGTACCCCCATCAGGACGTTACATGACACAGCCGATATACCAACATTCCGTGTTAGATTACAAACACTATAGCCGCAAACAGTCTTATGAGACTACAAGGCAGCATCTTAGTCGACAAACTAGAACTTAGGAAAACATTACTTACCAAAAACAAAACATAAATAAGGTGCAACATCCGCAATATCGACCGTCTAAAAAGACTAACCCAATATTAAAACGTAGGGTAGCGGGCTCAGGCCCTAGATGGCTCATTGGGCCGATGGATGTCCTCGGGCGGCATATATACCCTTTTGGTGGCCGTAGTATAAGCCATTGAGCAATTATCTCTTTCAAACAATTAATGACTAACCTGCTAACCTTACAAAAAACGTATAAAATTATCCCACACACCAAATACAATTTGTACGGGTGGGCGCAAGTAATAACGGAGCTTGCCTTTACACATTGTTTGTTGTTTGCCTGTGTGGCCCAAGATGGCTTCTTGTGCGCTGATGAATGTCCTCGGGCGGCATAGATACCATTTTGGTGGCCGTAGTATAAGCCATTGAGTAATTATCTCTTTCAAACAATCAATGACTAACCTGCTAACCTTATAAAAAAAAAACAATTATAAAATTATCCCACACACCAAATACAATTTGTACGGGTGGGCGCAAGTAATAACGGAGCTTGCCTTTACACATTGTTTGTTGTTTGCCTGTGTGGCCGCAGTATAAACTATCAATAATAATCTCCCTCAAACTGACTTAAGACATAACTACTAGCGATAACACTCGGTACCCAACCAACCTTCAGAGACATACCACCAACAGTTTGGCCTCAGCTGCGTCCTCATCTGGGCATCACAACACAATCAGGTCAACGGGTTCTGAGACTCACACAGGAGTGTAAGGCGGGCATTGCACCATCGTGAGTTGGGGAGCCCCGACCGACCTTAAGTCGACCGGCCGGCATTGCACACCCTTCCTAGAGTTGAGCCCGTAGTATAAGCCCTGAATACAACAGACTAAAGCAACGGAGTTCATGCATGCACTAACATGGACACTAGTTCACAACAAACCACTAAATAAAAAGATATCAACTAAGTTAAACACACATAAGTCGTATTACAATCAAGGTAAGTCTTCTCGCTGGTCCACTGGGGGTAGCTTTGCTTCCTGCTAGGGTGGCATATAACCCATACTCTACAAGCAAGCATCAAATGACTAGAAAAAACTCACAACCAAACTCAACAAACGCTCTTCAGCGGCACTATAGCACTCAACCGTGGGTTGTAGGAGAGGGCTTACAGCCCTTTCAAATCTTCCCGGGGGGATCTTCCCAAACCCAAACTCCAAACTCGATCGATCATGCAATAACCACACGATCAGAAACCTTTCACCAGCTCCGTGGTCCAGCGGTTAGCGTGTCGGATTTGTATTCGCTGTAAACACATGGATACGGGTTCGCAGCGCGTCGCCGGTCATTGAGTCTCCACACAGCAGTGGCTTTGTCTCTTTGAGCGATGTGCAATTGTCGGATTGCGCGCTGTTTCAAAACCCGCGCCAAGTTGTGACACTTGAGCAAGGTCGCTCGCACTGTGTTAAAAAGAGTACCAGTCAGCTTGTCATACTGATTAGTATGTTCTGATCAAATTAGAGCAGCGCCTGCAATGGCTGCAGCCGGTTCATTGGTTGGCCTGTAAAATGACTGGGGTAATATTGTACCAAGCGTGTTAGAGCAAGTAATTGGTTAATCGCCATATAAAACTGGTCATTATTATTATTATATAGAAAGCCCTAGAAATTGTTTACTCTATGTTTATGCAATGTCTATTCTGATACCAAATACGCTGACCAAGTACGTTAATCCAGATAAAGGTACATGCGCTGACGACGCCGATGCGCGGTGTATTTATTTATTTTGTAATTCGACTGTATGTTTTGGTCGAAGTTGTAGTGACATACATTCAACCTGCTATATACTAGCCCAGTTTCTAGCTATGCGTGGTATGATTTTCCACCAAACAGTTCTTCTCTTAGAACTCTAACGTCCAACATGACGTCACTATTGAACGGCGACCCATTTTCCTTGCCTTTTTGGCAAAACAAATATCAGTTAAGACTTATTTTTGTTCTATCTTAAATAAAATTGAGTATAGTACAGTACATGTATGTAGTCATTATATGTTTCTTTCTTCAGTCTATAGCATGACATTAACCAATGCCCGTGTGGTTTGACTTCTAAAAGTTTGAGGCGTTGGCAGCATTGCACTGATTGTACCACGTTTTTTGTGGTGCAATTCAGAATATCTAGAATTGTACCACAAAACGACGGTCGTGATCTCCATGGGAATACAGGATACTGACCAATCAGGACGAGCCTTGTATGTAGGTTTAGGCAAGGTCGTATTACAAATATGATTATGCCACCTCACATACCCATTTATATTATGTACACTGTTTATAATTTAATCACCTGTTATGTCAAATGCGACGAAAGGCGTAATGAAATGTGATCTGGTGCGTTTTTACTCTTATGAAAGTATCTGCGTTTTTAAACAGTTACACCACTGTCAAGTTGTTGCTGTCAAGTTCAACAGCCAACGCTCGAGTCAGGTCTCAACACTCCGGGAATACAACCACACGAATACAACAGGAAAATATAGTCAGGTCTCAACACTCCGGGAATACAAGTTTATACAACCCCACGGATACAACAGGAAAATAGCCATGAGTATAGCCACCCACCGGTTTTCGCGGATGAACATCGTGTCCGATTCACATACAAACCGAAATCAGACAGCGTTCACATTATGTCATTACTGTAGATGTAAACAGTGAACCCAATAACCTTCCCAAGTTATCTTATGCATGTACGTTATACATCAAATTGAAATGTATTAAATTCGCTTGTCACTTAATTTGATGCTATCAAAGTCTGTTTTTATTCAAAGTCTGCATAACATTATGGTAGTGATAAGTGTTACAGTAGCACCAATTTGAGACTGTCGGCGCGTTCATTTCTTCAGTTTTACATGCACCAGCTACTGGGTGGATTTGGGGGACAATTTTTGGTAGACGTTTAATAACACATTGTTTACCTCGTAATACGAAATAAATCCAGCTTCTTTTGTCATTAAACCTTTAAGACCAGGTCCCTTTGTCGGGGCACCCGGCGCTGAGTTACTAGCAGACGCCAGGGTAAAACTGCGTCCATAGAGACCCATACCGATGTTCATCTTATGTTTAGGTGCTCCCTTCTGTACCCAATAGTTGGCAGCCCAGTCCTGAAATATGATGTAAACATACAATTACATGGGCAGTGAATCGTCCGTCAGTTGATCTAATGCGACCATACTAACTGTGGCAAATACAGTCCTGACAAACCAACACAAAGACGTGACTATGTTGAAATTGTCATTAGTGTGCATATACACGCTGGACTCATCGACCTATGACCTCTGAGGCCAGGCTCTCTGGTGCAATTAGCAGTCATTTTTCGCGGATGATTATTTCCAGATCTGGAAGAAATGTGTCACCACTCTATAGCCGACGTTCCGCATAAAATAGTCCGATTACGTATAGTGTTACTTGACCAGTTATTCGATCCAATAATTATGTATGGCTTGTGTTCTTTGATCACCAAATATCCGGAAACATGGGCCAACCATCCGATTTTAATGCCATTGATAGCACCTATTTACGGTGTATGTTGTGACTCGGCAGCGGCATATCGTACCAATTGTGTCCCCTCGCAACAATTGTGCAATTGGATGTGTCCACAAACGTCAATTGAGGTCATGTGGTAATTTCATATAGATATTTTTTGGACTATTCTATATCTGTGTTGTAAAACAACACTTTTCTTTTTGCTTAATTCGACGTTAAATGTAATGATTTTGTGCCCTCGAACCGACGGAATACAACTAAATTCAAATTGGCGCGCCTGTACTTGACATAGTCACCCAGCTAAATATAACGTGATATAGTTCGAACCAATCATGGTCTTGTATTGAAGCCGAGTCTGAACAGTGACGGAATCTTACGAGGTTTGCCGAATGTGTGCATACCATCAAACCTGATCTACCCATTTGAGCGACTTGTCATGTTATCGACCAAACACAACTAAGGGGTAAAATTTTGGTTTGAAAATTTGCTATGGGTAATGTCCCCACTTCCGCCGCTAGATGGCTCCACCTTTCAAAAGAATCAAAACCTTCATAAATTATTCAATTGCCAACAGTCGTTCTTTTGCTCATCGCACGCACCTTTGATGAAGAGCAACTGTGCACAATTACTCATCTATTTGATTTCACTTCTTACCAAATTAAGATATCGCTGATCTCCCGTTTCATCGGATCTCGCGTACAGTGGGCTGTTGTGACCAGTAAACGTTTCCCAGCTACCGTGTAGATCGTACGACATAAGGTTGATGAGATCCACGGACCTGTGAAGTGAAATAAGTGCAGCCTCAATAAATAATTTGCCAAATGAAAATATTTTTTGCCAAATTATATTAGCATTTGCCAAATGCTATCCCTGATAGTATAATTTTCTGCGACGTTAATTATTATGTTTCGACACTCGCGGTTTGAACGACTTTTGATACCGATAGAAAAGCAGTTAGTTAATAATTAATTATACTCGCATCTCTATTGTGGTTTATTATACAACAATAAGCCAATCACCGAACAATACAATGGTAGAAGGGTTGCTAAGTGGTGATAACTTTTCCCAAACCTCATAAAACACCACTAATATAATTATGTTGTAAGAGTTTCCTGAAAAAAAATGGTAATGATTGTCCAATATTTTTTTAATTGCTTGAGGAATTAAAAAGTGACTTGCGAAAACTTTTGCCAAATGTGAATTATTTTTGCCATTGGCAAATTTGGCAAGTGGCAGTGCGAACCCTGCTTGCGTCTACATTCTACGTGTGACATTGCAGAAAGACTGGTCGTTTGTTTAACCCCTTTCTGTACAGAATACTCATTGACGAGTAGTTCAAGAGGAAACGTTCAAATAATAAGTTCAAAAAACGAAAAATTCCAACCAACGAATAGTGACCATTCTGTACTTTTTGTTATCTATTGTCTGGTGTGATGTCTGCTTGTTTTTTCTGAATACATCATCCATATTAATAATGGACAATTCCTATGGATTATTTTATAACTGAGTCCGATAATCCTTTTAGTATAGAATGGGTTTAAAATACCGTTTGTACGAAGCCCTCCCCGCCTACCGTAATGTGCACTTATAATGAAATAAAAATAACTATAAGTTTAATACACAGGCTACGCCAAATAATGCTAGCTTAGAATGAAAATGCAACATGTGTCGATGTAGGGTTGTTGTAAACATGGGTACCAGAATCAGAAACAGAAAAGAGAATGTTTATTACCAATCAAGGTTCCCGAATGGTAGATACATATGTATGTTCCTCAATAAACTGAATAATCTATTATTGCATGGGTGTTGGTTGTACACTGGGACTGTCAGAGGGTCGGTGCCATTATGTCAGAATCCAAACAAAACTTATAAGTACTTAAATCCAGACATATGATGGAGTGGTCAGTGCCAATGTCGGCGTTACCGTTCCCATAGTCAAATTCTACTTGGAAAGATCCCAGACGCTAGCGTTCCCTCCGTTTATATGTTTTATCAACGGCAATGATACAATGAGTCTACAAACGAATGTAACAATTTTTTTGAAGAATTCCAAAAATTCATTATCCACACACAACGATTTTAGTTATTTAATTATTAATTGGCCAGCATATTAGAGCACCATACCTAACTTTTCTAAAACGAAGAATCCGTTCAAATCCCCCTGGCCCATCCACCATCTTCCCCTCCATCCCCAACCTCTTCTCTTATTCTTAATGCCCAAAATATCACAGAACCCACGTAATATCCGACTTATCTGTCTACTCTCCGGCCCCGACATTAACGTCAAATCCCAGGATGATTTATATATAAATTGTGCAGGAGCCCTTGATGATACATGGGGAGAACGACACCCGATGAGCCAAGTTCTTACATTCGTTCTCCTTTTCTACCGGATACATAAGGACCATATCCATTATAACAATTCCTTATGTATTTCCGTGTTCAATGTATTTTATGTAACATGATTATATATTTGGTGGATAAATAAACAATGTTTAAACCAATATTAATGACAATTGTCCATCTGCAGCATGAAATATCCAAATGAAGAGTAACTGGTGGTAGCGATATCACACGCATACGGCATACTGTGCAAGAGCTTTTAAAATAATAAGAATCTCCCCTAGTCTCTCCGTAACATAACGTAAGATTTGGTACATATCATGTTACTCACTTGGTTACCGCTGGAATGTCGAATCCGTTATCAATATGAGGTTTCCCTGCTGGGACGGCCACACTCAACAATAATGCTTCTTTACCGCTAGTACGGGCGTCATCATCGAACGCTTCTCGGAGTTTCTGAAACATACGAAGACGTTTAAACTGTTATACTGAACCGGCTTGGAAGAGAGAATAGCAAATGCATGTTGTTTATGAAGGGCCACTAGGGGTCGCAATTCCAAGTGCTAATTTATATATTGTACAATGTGAAATGGTATTTCTAATGTTAACAAGATCATCGCTAAGGCGTGCCAAAATACGCCCGTGGAAATTTCAACAATGGTCCATAACTCAGGTAATAATTGGCGGGCGGAACCCAATTCAAACTTGACCTGTATTTTGGACTAGTAAACTCACATACCAAATTTCATTCCATTCAATTCAGACTTACTAAAGTTGTCTTTCGGAAACGAAAATTAAGTACAAATTCCAATAAAAGGGGTCGTAACTCTGGTAAAAATTGGCGGCGGAGCCCAAATTCGAACTTTACCTGTATTATGTGCTAGTAAAGCCACATACCAAATTTAAGTCCATTCTGTTCAGACTTACTAAAGTTATCATACGGAAACGAAAAAGGCGAACTGACGGAGAGACGGTCGGCTTGAGCAATAACATACCATACGTCGTTTTTTAAGAGTTCATTCGACAATGCTCAAAATTAATATTATAGAATGTTAAACGATATTTTAAGTTGCCAACTGTTATATCGCGGAACATGAAACATTATTTCCAATTGTGTACTATAATAATTCATTGGACACTGCTCAATATTCAGATCGTAAAATGTGAGAAGATATTTCCAGTCGCCATCTGTTATATTGCGAAATGTAATAAAATAGGCTAGTTTGCAATCGTAAAAGCCCTCTATTTAGAACACAAAACTCGCAAAATTATATTTTAAATGCTAAAAATTAATAGAATAAAAGTAAATTCATTTGATAAGAGACGTGTTTACCTTCCTCAAAGCTGCATTCAATTCACGAAAATAAAAACTACTATCTTCGATATTGCAAGTTAAGTTTTAAATTTAAAAAAAAATGCTTTTAGAAAATGGAAGTTAGAACTTAGGAGTTGGAATAATATTTTAACAGAAGAGGGCTCCATAAAATATGTTCTGAACACTTTTGCAATTGGAAATACGTTTTCACATTCTATAATATATAAACTAGCACATGGCATTGTGACCCTGATTGCCCTCCATACTGTTGTTAATTGTGGTGCAGCATAATTTTTTCAACACATTGTTCTTTCGCTTATTTCGAAGTTCGTTTCTGTGTTGGGTTATGAAATACACAAACGACATAATGTAACCTGTCATCTTCATAAATAATATGGTCTTCCGTATTCTCGCCATTATGCATAATTATGCACATATATCTTCTCTTAAAGACATATTATGTACTTATTCGGTGCGTGAAACTAATAAGTTGGTATTCAGGCGCTATGCCAACTGGAGGAATGTACATAGCATTCTAGTAAAATCGCCGAAAATTTCAAACAAATCGACCTTACCACTTCATAGAAAACATCGATTGTAAATATTTACTTCTCGATTCGGGACGCAACTATCTGCGATAACTAACGAAAACGATTTCGCCACCGAGAGTCAATTTATTTAATTAATATATAAGAATGACGGTGTTTATTGTCAATTTGGATATAATATTTATAAAATTTACTACTTTGAGCAAGATTATTCTCCATTTCTATTTTATCACCCTATCGGAGTGTTCACAACGGAGACATGCAATATACCTTTAAACATTGTCGGTTTAATATAACTAATTTATATTGATTACACCCATTGCTTGTTTTTGTGAAATATAAGAGGTGGTCAAATGGTACATATGGCACCGTGCCAATTTATTCGCACGCATGTCATTATCTTGCTCATTTCATCATCTTTACTTGAGAACGAGTCGCTTGACTTTTGGTCCACGTTGGAAAATATATTACACATTTACACCACGTGCACTGCAGTAGACAAACACTATATTTTCAAGAAAACCATAGTCAGAAATTGTAACGCCACCAAGATCATATTATTAGCCATAAATATAAATTATAATATAAAATATATTGGTTACAGAATTCCGTTAAATAATACATGTAGTTATATACTGCAACTATAGGACATCCAGCGAATACACACCCCACGAAAACCCGAAATGTGTTGTCCTGCGAGATATTTGACACGGCCAGATTAGCCTTTCTACAATATCTTAAAACAATAAAGCTTCTCAAATCATCGGCATAGTCAATAGAACTTTCACGAACTTGGACATTCCAACTACAGCTTTTACCGGATCGGGGTCGCAGTACAACTTTAACGCGTCCCAAAATAACAGGAAAAAAACAATTATCTATTTATAAAACCTACATAGGACCATGGATTTCTATAATTTGGCCAACAGTATACACCGGTGGCGTTAATAATGCAGTATTATTGTTCCGCTATACGGTTCCCTTCCAAGAATAAATTCCTAGTATAGCTGAGTATAGGGTAATCTGGTTGTTTCCTTTTTATATCCGTGCGGAGTTCTTACAATTTTTTTCCTGTTGTGATGTCGTCAAATATCTATTGAAATATAGTTTGCACCCCACCCCCCCCCCCTCCAACTTTGGTAAGCAAATTTCAACAGTTGGAAATTTCATACCTTACCCAACATTATTTGGAAATTTCACACCAACGATAATTTGAAATTGTTCTCGTAGTTTGATTTTCCAACAATTTATTAGGGGGGTGTTTGATGTTTCAGACCAACATTTGCATATTTACCTACTTTTCGTCAAAATATTGGACTGAAATGGCCATCAGTTGGAAATTTTACAACCTTATGGGGGTGTCAGTTTTACCTTGGAAGTTTCCAACAGTTGGAAAGCTTGTGTCCAGGTATGTCCCCCGTGGCCAGTCAAAAACTGCTAGTTAATTTAAGAGAACAATATTTTCCTATAATTATTTGATAAAAATGTGGTCATCAGCTGGAAATTTTACAACCTAAGTGGGGGTGTGAGGTTTGTAATTTCCAACACTAGTAGGAAAGCCTGAGGTCAGACTAGATGCTAGGATTTCGCGATGTTTTTGTTGAGATTTCAAAATTTTCTGAACTCTCCCCGTGGGCAAGAAAAAACTTCTAACTAGCTTAAGAAAACTTATTCTTTCAAAATTTTTGACTGAAATGGTCATTAGTTGGGAATTTTCTAACCTAAGGGGGTATCAGGTTTGAAATTTCCAACACTAGGAAAACTTGATTTTCTCGTTCAGATTTCAAAATTTTCTCCACCGGGCCAAACCATGGTCGGCCCGGTATATCCTGGGCTCTCGCCCGTGGTCATGTCAATTTGTCTGCAATTAGACCACTAAATGTTAGTATTTTTGCAATTTTCAAATTCAGATCTATAAATGTTCTGATATCGGGTATTTTGTTCAACAAGATCAATTCAACCAGGACTGTAAGGGAGCAGTTGTGGTGCAAATGGAATTCCGAAAAAATTGTGTTTGGTCTGATTTAAGAGGGAGTGCAGTTGGAATTCCCAATGTGGATACCCCCCCCCCCCACAACAGAGACCCTTTAGCCACGTCCCTTCCTGCTGATTTACTTTCTTTTTATTCTGTATGATTGTGATTTTATTCAGTTTGTCTGTGATTTGTTTCACGTCAGGACTATCTTTACAGGTCGATACTTTTTATTTGATTGCTTATAATATACCATGATTAAGTCTGTGTACTTCACCCTGTCCCCGGGTGGACTCCCTCGTCCCGCTGGGTACTCCCAGTCAATATCCAATCCATCGAAATGTCTGTCTCTCAGAAATTTCACGGCGTCCTTGGCAAAATCTAGCCGTGTTGCAGAAGTTGCAGCCATCTTCGTGAATGGCCCAGATCCCATATTCCATCCTCCCACTGCGATTAAGGTTTTGAGAGACGGGCTTTTTTGCTTGAGGTCGTTGAATTTCTCATACCTGGAATCAAGCCTGAGTTTATTCTGCCTGTCATTTGTAGAATGAGGTCCCCAGAGGGTGAATTTAGTGACGCTATCCAACATAGCGGGCTAGCATCACCAATTTCACCCTCTTGTGACCTCATTCTGCATGGCCTCATCTGCTATGGGAGACATAGACTCAGATTGAAGTTCCTAAATGGTGAATATTGTGATGTACACCCATTGGGAACCTCAATTATGCAATGTGTCGTCTGCCAATTTGGGGATGTAGAGAAACTAAACTAAAAAAGAAATTGAATGTAAGTTTCTATAGAAATTTGATAATAAAGAAACTTTCCAGAGAAGATGATGCCCAAGCTGAATGAGGTCCCCAGATGGTGAATTTGGTGATGCTAGCCCGATATGCGCCCTAACGTCACTAAATTCACCCTCTGGGGACCTCATTCTGCAAAAGTGGTGAACAGAAATAGATTCCAGAAACCTAGGTGGGGTATGAAAATGGTACTTCTACTGGTATATCCACTCGATGTATTGCCTCTCGTAGTACAATATTATTCAAATTTAGGATTATAGTTTTCAATTTAATATTCCGGTTCCGATTACATATTGTTGAAGTTTGAAGGGGTACTGTACGCCATTTTCAATAAATTCCCGGTATATAACAGCGATCTAATATCGATATTATATAACAAAATAAGTAATTTGTGTCGAAGATGTATTCTTAAAATCAAAAGTTACTAATTTGATATAAATTTAATTTATGGCTGGAGACATAAAATAAATTACGAATTTCCGTGTACAAGACGTAAACAAATTAATTCACGGATAGTGGATTAGGCAACGCGTGGCACACATGATCGTGTAAACAATTATATTGATACGGGGCGTAAACTCAAGCCACTCACTGATTTGGTGACTATACAATAACTTAAATGAGTATATGGGACTAGTATGCATATAATATAACATTTATTTGATACATTTGCTTGAAAACTGTAAAAAAAAAAATTAATGGAAATAACAATTTGTATTTTCGCATTCTGGCTAATCTGCCATCCATAACATTACTTCGTACTCAACAGACTTTCAAATAACGGAAATCTGGTTACATTATTCTACGACTCAGAGAATATAGAAACCGACAACAACATTTGAGTATAGTATCCCTTTAAATGATTTACAGCGTTTAGTGTAAAATGTATCCTTATCATGAGTAAAATAGTTGAATCGTTGACTTTGAAAAATGCCATTCAACGTTATCCCTTTTTACCAAACAACAGTTGGAGTGTGAAGATTTTCAAAAATTAAATTGAGTAAGACAGGCTCAGTAAGTTGACGAAGCTGCATTTCCATTTGTGAAATCGACCCTTCAGCTATTGGTTGATGGACGAAATGCCTACGTCACTTCAAGACGACGAGATGCCTACGTCACTTCAAGACGACGAGATGCCTACGTCACTTCAAGACGACGTGTGCACGTGCTCACTGCGTGTTGTTATTGGGAGACTGTGTTTGAATTTGAACAATAAATTACTTACAATTGTTTTGGTAGTTTTGAAAAGTTGTTCAGATGATTAATGTTATATTAAAATGTATTGGTATATGATTATAAGAAATGACTTTCAGATCGAATGGGGTCATTGGTTTTGATCGGCAGAGTAATTAAATAAAGTACGATGAATCCCTTCGGGATTCACACACAATTTGTTTAATTACTCTACCGGTCAAAATCCATTGACCATAATCGACCTTCAAGTCATTTCTTAAGTGCGGCATCCATGCAATAGTGCTACACATGTACATCGGTAGTTTTTATCTCTGGCTGTGGAATAAATCAAGTACATGTAGAATGGGTTGATTACCCATACATGTAAAGGGATTTCCCTGCGGTGAACTGTGACTACTTGTTAGTTAACCGTTAAACGGACATGGCTCATTCGAACTTCCAATTATTTTCATACGTAATTTGGAGCGACGGATACGATAGGTCGATATATAAACGAACTATTGATATATCGGCTTCGTATGCTCTGAAAAACACTTGCCAAAGTCAAAGCCATTTTTCAGCCGTTTTCAACTTTTCGCCTGAAGTCAGACAAACGCTCTTTATTGCTACCATATCAGGAATAGACTACCACGGAACGCTCTTTTCTGTTCCATATTGCGCAAATTACGATTTTGTTTGTTTGGGACCCAAACACCGTGTTCACAGTTGTATTATTCATCACTTCAATGCGTCTTTTTGGGTTACATAATGCTCGTATAAAGGTAGTACATATATTTATCGACATATTTTGATACTGAGATAAATTCAAAAGCGAAAAATATTATGTGTATTTTGGAGCGTAAACCGCGCCATGTGGCTTTAACTAATATAATACATACAAGCCCTTTGACCACGACTCGGACTCGTCATTCCATTCGAACGCCTTGAGATGGTTTTGGCCGTCGAGCTTGGCGAAAGCGTAAATCAGATGTGTACAGAGGGATGGGTCGATGTCATCCGGGAAGAACTTGCCACCTCCGCTCCGGTACTGGGACCAGTTTGTATGATAACAAACGCTTCTCAGTGACGTAGAGGCTCCTGTGTGAGACACATGTACACTTGATTCTAAGTCAGACGACATATCCAATGAATACCGAATAAACACTGCTCCAAGAATGAACAGTGCACACGACAACAACACGAAAGTATCCACGTCGAAACGGTGTATTCTGTACGAGAAAAGCGACTGACTAAATAAATAAATCTAAATATGCGGAAACGCGCTTTGTGCACTGTCAAGCACAATGTGTAAACACATTAACGAAAGACATAACTCTATTCGAAGTTTAACTCGTTAGGCAATTAGGGTTGTTCCCCTGTAGATGTTGGTTCAGTTTTGTTGTCAGTTGGGAATAAATCATCTGCACTGAGACAAATATTAGTACAGGTCGATGAGCAAATTATGTATTGATGTAGACATTCAGCGCAGCTCAGACCACCGTTCATGGTAGAGGGGTAATGTCGCAAGAGCTATACTCGACCTTCACCTCAGAATTTGCAGTCACGTTATATTCAATCAATTAACGGATCTTTTAGGGTTGTTGGAATGGAATGGAGTCGATTTGATATTATAAATGCGCGCCCTACGAGTATACCATTTATTGAGGTCAAGGACGAGTATAGCTCTTGCGACATTACCCCGCTACCACCATTCACACCAATAAAATTCCATGATCCGGCGAATAGTGGAGATATGTTATGTCTTTCCATGGGAACATATCCGTGTTCAATATGCACCGTTTTTATGGTCGGTACAAACGGAATGTATAACTATGACATTGCTGTACAAAATTATGATGACCACTACCCTGATTCATGTTTACGATAAATGTCATACATATATTTGTAATAGACTGGTTAACGTGAACAACCTTTTACAAATTATGTCTCAAAAACTGGCATATATGCATTCAAGGAGGACTGTACACTAAATGCGGTCATTTTTGGGACCATCTCTTATTATACTCAAAAGAATATATGCAACAAATGAATGAATTTGAGCCATGGATTAGTGCAAAATACAATCATGTTCTCTATTTTGCACTAATCCATGGCTCAAATTCATTCATTTGTTGCATTCATATTATGTTGAGCATAAAAAGAGATGGTCCCATAGATGGCCGGATTTAGTGTACAGTGCCCCTTTAATGAGAGTGATTTCTCATATATATAACAAACTACTTACCGGTATTGCTTTATCATACTTTGGAAGACTTACCAGTCAGCAAATAGGTAACTACAAAGTAATTTCCGTACACAAGTGATACAAACGCTCTTTATTTATTCCATATATGGTAATATTAATATAGAACGCTATTTAATGTTCCACACCAAAGGAAACAAGATTACTTTTCTTTCTGAGACGACAAATCTTGTGACCCCAGTCCACTCGATATTTATTTCACGCGTTCGTCGAGCTATATTGATCAATGGGATGAGACAGAAGCGATAGATTACTTTTATAGGTGGGTTATCTCTTTGTAAACATGTATTATATAGTTACCGGGGTATAACATATTAGATATGAATCGAAGATTCCTCTCCGGAAATGCTTCTATAGATTAATATTGATTTTATTTCGAATATCTTCGGTTCTAAAAACGTGTGGTTGTTTGACTAACGAACAAAAGTGGTTACTGTTAACAGCGACCCGAAATTTTATTGTGTAATTTTGTCACAAATAAACGTTAATTAGACTCATTATCGCTTATAACTATCGAATACAACAATACAATAAATCAATCTGGGACATTTTACGTTAGGTACATAGCTATTTAGGAACAGCCTAATGCTCATTAACGCTATATGGTATCACCTGAATGGTCTGTTCTAAAAAAATAAAGTGTCCCAATTAATCATCTCATTTCATAATAAAATATTCGAAATAAAATCAATATTAATTGAAAAAAACCTTTCCGGACAGGGGTCTTCAGTTCATATTTATTATTTTATACCCACGAAACTATTTCAAATTGGTTATTTAAAGAGATAATCCATCTTTAATTAATAGTTAATATCAGAAACCCGCTAATGGTCCGGTATTGTCCTTGAATGGCACAGCTTTCTGTACATGTGTATAATATTATTTGAAATTTATGCGTTTGTGCAGGTGCAGGGTTTGTGCAGCCAATATGTAAAATAAAAATATGCCCAACATTTACATAAATTCATTAGCAGCCACGAACTACCCATTATATCCATATATGTGGAATGTGTCGCCTGCATCTCACACACACCTACCTATAACGTCATGGTTGGGTAGAACACCGGCTACAATAACTCTCGATGCCGAAATCATTTGTGTTAAATTATCGCCGATAGTTACGTCCCGAATCGAGTTGTAAATATTTACAATTGGGCGTAGTTTAGACGATGTTTTTTATGGAGTGATACGGTCGATTTCTTGGAAATTTTCGGCGATGTTAGTAGAATGCTACATTCCCCAAGTTAGCATATAGCGCCTGAGTTAGGCTGAGTACTAACTTATTAATTTCACCCATCCAAACAAGTCCATAATATGTCTTTAAATTAAAACCGTATGAAATAACAAACAAATATAGAATTATCTTAATTAAAAGAAATTGATATTTAACATCTTTGTTGCTATGTTTGGAAGTTCCCAGTATTAAAAATTAACACAAACATGTTACCCACAGAGACTGCAGAGTGTATTAAACTATTCAATTAACAACACATGAAGTATATAGGGGAATAGATATTAGATAACCTGCCAATGCAGAAAGATCTAGATACAAGAATATTTTAATACTCGATTATAGCCACTTAAAATAAGATTCTGTGACAATTTCCGAAATTGTCTTAGCGTAAACATTTTTATTTCCAATTTCAAACAAATAACATAATATATAAATGACACAGATATTCAAAATAGAAGTGGTAAACATATGGCAACGGGGATCAGAGTACAAGCCCGATGGCTTATAGGAAGTCTTCTCCCAGAAACTGTCTGGAATTTTACCCAAACATTCTTATGGAAATGGGGTTGACACTCACCAAACATTGTTTCTCAATGTGAATCATATGTAAGTGAAATATTATAAATTCAGAACGTCCATATAGTGTTTTACCCCTAAAACATAAAGTTTATGTGCTGCACAATTTGTGCTCACTCAATTTAGGCAAAGTTAGCACCTTGGTCATATGTTTGGTCTGAAGCTAGCTTACGCGTCGCATTTAGCATGTTACAATTCTATATTTTCAATCCACCCTATTATGTTGGGTGACTTATTCTCCGACAAACAGTTGTGTCTATGTGGTAAGTATTCTTCTATGTCTTGTGCGATAATGCATCTGTAAACTCACCAATCGCAACCGCAGCAAATATGAATAAAGCGAGAGAATTCATCCCTACTATCTGAAACAAAAAACAAAGTGTGAACGGCCATGGAGAAATCGATATTCACTGAACGGCCATGGAGAAATCGATATTCACTGAACGGCCATGGAGAAATCGATATTCAGTTAACGGCCATGGGGAAATCGATATTCACTGAACGGTCATGGAGAAATCGATATTCACTGAACGGTCATGGAGAAATCGATATTCAGTGAACGGCCATGGAGAAATCGATATTCAGTGAACGGCCATGGAGAAATCGATATTCAGTGAACGGCCATGGGGAAACTGATATTCGCTGAATGGCCATGGAGATATTGATATTCACAACCTCTTTCTCAAACGTTTTCCTTATTTACGGAACCATACCTGTTCCCCATTAAAGACCAATGCAAGGTGCATTGCGAGTAATACTCTGGCTGTCGGGACTGAAATATAGGGCCTACCCGGAAAAATAACAAGCTAAATTTGGTACCACTGGAAAGATGAGACATTCGTGTATAACATATCCAAAATCCGCTAATATCCGCCTTGGGGAAAAATCTCTAATCAAGATGGCGTCCAAAATGGATGTTGATATCGGAAGTTACGGAATTTCTGCGGTAGGTGCACCAACTAATGCCAAATTCGTAATAAATGTAAATATCGACAAACAATGCTTAGACGTAAACCATATTTGTATAATGTATGTCCCAAATTGGCCGTCAAAATGGACAAAACCGAATGAAATTAGTATGTTGTGCACAAATTTAATAGCTAGTCCTATACGCGTGAACAAACGCTGGAATTATTCGAGGAATAATCCTTGCCGAGTATAAGAGAAACTTTTGATAAGAGATGTACGAATTCTCTCTGATGAATCTCACGAGGGAGCAATCAAATGAGATGTACGAATTCTCTCTGATGAATCTCACGAGAGAGCAATCAAATGAGATGTACGAATTCTCTCTGATGAATCTCACGAGAGAGCAATCAAATGAGATGTACGAATTCTCTCTGATGAATCTCACGAGAGAGCAATCAAATGAGATGTACGAATTCTCTCTGATGAATCTCACGAGAGAGCAATCAAATGAGATGTACGAATTCTCTCTGATGAATCTCACGAGAGAGCAATCAAATGAGATGTACGAATTCTCTCTGATGAATCTCACGAGAGAGCAATCAAATGAGATGTACGAATTCTCTCTGATGAATCTCACGAGAGAGCAATCAAATGCAGGGTCTCGTGCAACGGGAATCTCACGAGAGAGCAATCAAATGCAGGGTCTCGTGCAACGGTTGAATCTGCACTGTTGGGCGTCCAGAAACGGAAAAATAACGCAGTTTTATATGTGCTTGTTATCTTGAACCATGTGATTATATGTGTAATTAAACAGTTAAATGAGATTTAATAGGGATGCATTGATTCTGTGACCTTTTTCTGGAAGCAGAAATATATGAGAGCAGTCTCACGAATGTGACAGATCATCAATTATTTTGAGATGTGCAACATCAAACCTTTCAAAATGCACTGCTGCAGAACAATATGAGAGATATTCTTATAGTATACTTGGTAAAATCCTATAGCCCATGTTAGAAAATATTAGCCATAGTTGCCTCCGATCAAGTGATGAAACAAGAATATTTCGTTTTTATCACAAGAATGCATGGTGGTATATTATTAACGCAATTTATCAAAACACAAAAGATTACCATAGAATATCTTCAATATTGTTTCATAATCTGTGGCAGAGACTGTTTATAGCTGGAAATTATATAAGGTTATATTCACCAAAGCCACATATACGCGAAAAAGTACTACGATTTATGCAACCGTCACCGTGTTTATCCCTTCTCCCTAATGTTACATATAGTTGCTGCCTATAAAACCATAAATAGCAACATGTTCAACATGTTAAACACTTAAATAACAGCTTTAAATGATGATCACCTGATATATAGCACAGGTACTTGGGTGGTATTGGTAAAATATTTTCTAAAAAAAAAACGATACTGAAAACTAATATTTTGCATTGCGTGGTAGCATATTCTAGTTGTAAAGTGGCGTCTGAAGTAATTTGAACAAAATTGCCTACTAATAAAACGGTTTGGTAGCAGCGTGAAAACAAGTCTTTCATAACTTGCGAGATGTACCGTCTCTTTGAGCTGGTGAGATATGGCGCTAATCTATTGAAGAGATGAGTGTTTCTTTGCAGTATAAAATTATTGGGACACATGTGTATGGTTTATTATCACGGAGAGTGTAGAACATTTCGGAAATGTAAATAGCTTTTATACCGCAAGGGTGTGCACTGTGTTACATTCAATAAGTAATCACAATACCGAATGAAACTATCATGAACTGTGTGACGAGACATTATTTTGTCTGGTGCATACAAAAAAAGTATTATATATTGGCCCGACAGATTGATATGTTTAATGAATTGTGTACCTTTACAAATACTTAACAACCGACTTTTATAATACCAATAAGTATTTTTACTCCGAGGTGGTTATCCAATATGTTGCTTTCGTCGTGGCATGTCTTGAAATTGCGTTTCATGGCAGCGATTATCTTATTTTCTGTCCGTGTCACTGTTTTCTCGCCCGTACTCTAATTTCACACAAACTGGTTTAATATGCCACAACATATCTTACAATGACATTTCGAAAACTGATGTAATATAGACCACAATGTTGGACGCCATCTTGGACAGAAAAGTTTCCCCAACGGGCATTTTGGATATGTTCACCGGGCGGGTTATTCTGCATCGAATGAAGGGACATATTTTATTCTTCATTTCATAATATTGAACATATGTATATATTTAGGTTCAATATGAATCTATGTAAATATTTAGCTTCAATAGGAATCTATGTGGATATCTAGCTTCAATGTGAACCTATGAATATTAACTTCAATATGAACCTATGAATATTTATGTTCAATATGAACCTATGAATATTTATGTTCAATATGAACCTATGAATATTTATATTCAATATCAATCTATGAATATTTAACTTCAATATCAACCTATGTGAATATTTAGCTTTAATGTGAACCTCCTATGTGAATATTTAGTTTCAATGTGAACATATGTGAATATTTAGCTTCAAGATAAACCTATGTGAATATTTATGTTCAATATGAACCTATTAGTCTTGTGAACCTGTTTGCATAAATAGAATATTTTGATGCCCCAACCGCGATTTGACACGATATGTACAGCTATCTGATTTCATCCGATATAGAGCGCGTAGATTTTCCTTGTCCATTAATGACGAATAATAAAGAGCCCTCATAAGCGAGATCACTGAGTCGCGACCGTATTGGATTCATCCAGCCCGTTCCGTGATTTTAGTGCTACAGGTCAAAGTTCTGGGGTAGCATTTCCATACATGGAGCAATTGAATATTCATGGAAAATGCTACTCCAGAACTTTGACATGTAGCACTAAAACCACGGAACCGGGCCTGGTTGATCCAATATGGCCGCGAGTTGGTGACGGCGTATTATCTAATTCCCGTCGTGATTCTCGTTTTACGGATGCTGTTGATTACAACAGACTGTGTTGTATTTGCCTGGTCGGCTGAATGTCAACTTTGGTGCCCAATTTTGACGGGACGTCTTTAAACGGCCCTTGTATGCGGCTTATTTTAATCTTCCAAATTAAGCATATTTATTATGTAAGAATGGCTAGCATTGGTCGATAAATACATGTATTATGGAAGAATGGATAGCACTGGTCGATAAATAGATAGAACGACACAGGTTTGTGAACCGGTTAACGTTATTTCACGAGTTTGTTGTGACGCGATGGTAACAAAAACACCGGAGGTTCCAGTTTTACCTAGCGGCACCACAAACGAATGCAATAACGTTAACATGTTAACACAAATGTGTCGTCCTATGTTTATTGTACACTCCGAAGATTGTAGCTTGTAATATTCGAAAATTGAGGACAATATTGTTTTATTTAATTGAACAAACGTATTTTCCAACAGATTCCATTTCCAAAACTTTGACAAAAAGTAGAAAAATATGCTACTAATGGTCTAAAAACAACACATTTTCCACTAATTACTTGTTGGCAAATCAACAATTTCAACCTATATGTGGTGTAAAATTTCCAACTTATGTTGTTTCAGGCATGAAATTTCCAACTATTGAAAGTTTTTACCAAAGTTGTGGGGTTAGACCCCCTCACCCCCCCCCCCCCCCCCCCGGTCGTCACTTCCCTATAGGGAAGGGGGTATAATATATGTTCATAATATCACGAAATACCGACATGAAATATCGGGGGGGGGGGGTCTGAAAAATAGTTCAGACACGCATGATACTGTTTTACCTTTGGCCATTTTTTTGGGACCCACCCACCCCTCGACCCAAATTTTTTTCCCATTTCCCCGTACAAATTTTTTCAGAAGAATACTAGAATCTTCACTACTTAATGTTTCCTATCAACTATTACTGTTTGGTGTATGTAATCAGCTTAGTTTGACATGACAGTGAGTGCTTATGCAATGTGTCCATGATTTTATGTTCGGAGGGACAGTTACCCGGGAATTTAGTAATTTTCCAACAATATATACCGACTCTCTGACGGCAGTTTTTATGTTAAAATTACATTATCTCTTAAGTTTTAATTACATTATCTATATAAGTTCTAAGGCCAAAAGTAGTTGAAAACGTGGAGGAAAATTTGTTTTGAGCTGCGGGAAAAAAAATAGCTTTTGGGTCCTCTTGTCCACCCACCCATCATTCGCGCTGAGAAAAAAATGTTTGACACCGCCACCTGCTCTATAGGGCTTTACGTACTCTATAAAGGTATACCAATGTCATAGCAATTTTCCATTTCGCACAGAAATGGGACATACGATAAGTGTACATGAACGTTTACACTTCTATGTTTTGTGTAAGCCCGTTTGAAAACAAAAGGTACAATTTTGTAATCAGTCTGTTTCCCCAGATGTTCTTGTCAGGTGAAAATGCCAAAATGGGAGTACCAGTTGGACTTGTGAGATGACAAGTTGATCACTTGTGATGTGCACATTGGCTATGTTGAAACACGTCCAAAAGACATGTATAGAACAATCTGAATTATTTCGGTAATTTATGTGGAGAAGTAATTTGTGAAATTGTTTTACTAGGTTTTCGTAGGTTACAATCACGAAGTGTGATTAGGTTTATCACACAAATAGAAGGCTTCTCGGGTTAAACCTTGCAATTTACCGAATTGTAAAATATGCTACACCTTTATGCATCATTCTTGTTACCCTGGGACACATTTGATGCATATTTTTTATACCGGCTTGGTAAAAAAAAAACCACGTTTAACTTTACGTATGTGAACGAGATAGAATATTTGGTAGCAATGTACGTATACTTACAAGTTCGAACAACAAGTTCCCGAATGTTATGTCTGTCGATCCTTTTAAGAGGCCTCGCAGAATTGACCCGAATATGGACTACATGATAAGAGTAAAGCTAATCGATTATACTGTAGTGTGCCGTGTCACTGACAAGCGAATGTCCTTGAGAAATATTTAACTGTTTATCTCTGTGAAAGTACAACTGTTCCAAATGCACAGGATAGGATAGGATAATTTTATTTACAATACACATACATGGAAAGTACATTTACAAATAAATATAATATTACTAGACTATACATGTATATTGCTAGGGGTGATATAGTCATGGCTGACTGTCTTCCTATCACCCCTGGATGTAGTGACAGATTATATGATGAAGATGGCCGAATTAACTTGATTGTTTTCAGGTTACGTTTATAGTGTGCAGACTGGGTTTTTTATATATAGGCGTTGTTAGGGCGATGGTACGAAAAGTGGTTCATATGTATGTATGGGTACCTACTTGGTCGATATAATGAATGATTACTATGAATATACATGTGTGAGTGGAACCGAGTAGGAATAATGTGAGTGAGGTTTTGGGAATTGTTTTTGTTTTTTTTCTTCTCTTTTTTTTCAATTAACATGCATACTAGAGTGAATTTTGTTTTGTATTGTTTGTTTGTTTTGTTTATTTTGTTATCAGAAAAATTATGTATCGTTTGTGCAATCAGGGCATCTTCGGTTTTTGCATCGCACGCTCGCTGAATAGGTATTAATGATATCCGTTTTCAAACGTTTTCGGAACACATGTCTTGATTGTTTAGAGGTATATTTACTTTCTAGGGAATTCCACATAAAGGGGAATGAATGGTATGGGAGAACTTTAGAAAAAGAGATGGTCCTGAATTTTTTTTGTACTATAGGATTAGGTTGTCGTCTATTTGGTTCTGCTCTCTTGTCATACATACCAGAAAAAGACACCGGTAAGCGATCGTAGTACCAATCATGCATGAAAATGGATGCATGTAATTTATGTAAATCATCTATTTTTTAAATGTTTTCTTGTTTGAAAAGAGGATCGGTGTGACTTCTATATTTTTTGTTACATATAATTCTGATGGCTCGTTTTTGTAATAAATATAGTTTCTTCACTGCCGATACATGTCCCCATATTTGGATGCCATAAACTAAGTGGCTTTGAATTAGGGCGAAGTATAATGTTTTGAGAGCCTTGCTCGGGAGAAAATGTTTAACTTTATTAATGCAATAAATTGCATGTGCCATTTTTGAGCATACAATAGAAATGTGTTTATTAAAGGTCAGGTTTTCATCTATATGGATACCTAAAAATTTGGCAGACGATTCGTTCCGCATGTTCCCTATCCGTCGAAGTTCGGCTCCATTGAGATATATTTTAATTGTATTCCATTTTTTGTCATTGTTTTGTGGACGCAAGAGCATATAATTGCTTTTGTTAGCAGTGATGGCTAGTTTGTTGCAGCAACACCAGTCAGATAGATTTCTTAATTCGTTATTGACATAACTTTGGATTAATGCTTCATTTTGTCCACTGGCCATAAGGGTTGTATCGTCGGCATATGATAAGAGATCCATAGTAGTTGAATTTGACATATCGTTCACGTAGAGGAGAAAAATTATGGGCCCGAGTAAGGACCCCTGAGGAACACCACATGATGTTTTAATGAGATTTGACTTGCTTCCATTGAATTGCTTCCATTGAATTGTCGTCTCTCATTGAGATAGCTTCGAAACCAGTTGTTTGCCATGCCTCTAATTCCATAATGTTCAAATTTTGTAAGTAAGATTTCGTGGTTTATTGTGTCAAAAGCTTTGGACAGATCAAGAAAAAGGGCTACGGTGGAATCTTTCGTGGGCTTGTCGTTATTTTTCACAACATGATCCAGTAGATGAATGATGGGATGAAAAGTTGAATGGTTTGGGCGAAATCCGTACTGATGTTTAAATAAGATGTCCGATTCATTAAGAAAATCAACTAAACGTTTTTGCATGAGTTTTTCGAGTAGTTTAGAAAATGCGGGAAGAATGCTTATTGGACGATAATTGTTTATATCCCCCTTGTCACTATTTTTCGGTATTGGTACAACTTTAGCTATTTTCATTTTGTTGGGAACATGACCTTGTTTGAACGACAAGTTGAATATATGCTTTAATGCTGGTGCTACAGAAAATATGGTTTCCTTCATCAGTTTTGTAGATATTCCATTGAAGTCACTGCTGGTTTTTCCATTCATTGAGTAGCAAGTTAAAATAACCTCTTGGATTGTGGTGGGCGTAATATTTAGCTCGTTGCTTTGTCTATTCGTTAAGTAATCGAGGAAGTTTACATCTGTGTGATTTTCAATAAGTTCTGTGGTTTTTTGACCTATATTGGAAAAATAGTCATTAAATTTTTCAGCGATAGTGTCAGGATTTGTAAACTGTATGTTGTTATCATGTAGAACATTCGGGTTTCCGTCCGTATTTTTGTCTCGTTTTATTGCACCTTTGAGGATCTTCCATGTTTCTTTTAAACTATGCTTATTCTTTTCTAATATTTCACAGTAATACATGCTTCTACTTTTCCGGATAAGTTTGTTATATAGTTGTCGATATTTGAGGTAGGAATTCGTATGGATGGAGGAAGGCGAGGTTAGTTTACGGGTATATAGTTCTTGTTTCTTAAGTGAAGATCTTATTAATCCGGTGGTCATCCATGGTTCGCGTTTGATGATTTTTTTGGGTATGTTTCGGGTAATGGGCGGAAAAGCTACGTTGTATGCTGTCAGATAGATATCCAAAAAGTTTTCGTATGCTTGATCTACATTATTACAATCACAAACCGAATGGAAATTACACGATTTAAGAGTATCGTTGAATTTATTAATATTTTCTTGGGAAAAGTTTCGTCGGGGAGTGCGCATGATTTCATGTGGGGTTTTTAATCGGTTATGACCTTCGGTGTCAGTGAGAAATACCCCAAAGTGATCTGACAAATCACATGTAACTATACCAGAGCAGTGCTCGTTTCGAAGATTATCTGTGTATATATGATCGATAAGGGTCGCTGAGTGATCGGTCATTCTTGTCGGTTTTGTTATCATGGGCACGAATCCTCGTGTGAATACATTGTTTAAAAAGTCGTTTGTTTTATTGTGCGCATCGAAATTTAGTAGATCGATATTGAAATCACCGATTATATAAGTCTTATGATTTTTAATTATATCTAAGATTTCGTCGAATTTAGAGGCAAACTTGTCAAAGTCAGCTTTTGGCGCCGTGTTAGGTCTATAAATACATCCTATGATATATATTTCATGTTTTCCGAATTCAAGCTCAATGAACACCGTTTCAATAACATGTGGGATAAATATTGATAGATCGGGTCTATTTTCACACTGTGAACTCGGGAAATTGATTGCAGTATTTCAAGTTGTTTAGGGGAAAGAGTTTTGCATTGTTGTCATGTGTATACATGTATGCCTACATCAGAATAAGACCGGCAAAATCGCAGTATTTTCGCATGACAATTTAGGTTACAATCAACTAATTATTACTGAGCCAAACTTGAAATATGTGGGCGTTTAGAACTCCGCGTCGGGCATAAGTTGTCAAAAAAGAATTGGTGCCTTACCATACTTATTCCTGAAAATATATTGCCATTTCCACAACTGCCCCCCTTCGTGCACAAAATTTCAGTGTATAAAAATAACCCCAACCCCTACCTAATTTGGCGACCAACGTAGAATCTTGACGATCAATCCCACACAAATGGCCGAGGAATTAACATAGCCTGTGAATTTCTGGGGTTTTTTTCACATTAAACAACTGAAGATATTATACACCATTCAGCTGACGGTATTTTATTTATACTTACTCGAGTTTCCCTACACAAATGCCAAAGGGCATAATTTAAATTATTTAGTTGCCTATAACCTTTAAGTATTTCGGAAATACATGTAATGTATTATAGATCAAGTATCATTTATCTTCACCAGCCATGCAACCGATGCTTGTGCCGTGTCATGCACAGTGTATTACCGTGTGATACTAGTGAACAGATATGCTTCAAAGCAATCTGAATTCAGAATATATCGCATTCTCTACAGGGATAAAACAAAAAACAATAAATAAATAAATAACCTTAATCCACGCTTATGATTGGTTACTTGACATTCATTATTACAAATAGTTCCGTCCCCGACAGGTTAGTCCGCTTCCTTATTTTAGCACACCCATTGTCGCTTGGGAAATCCAGAAATCTAGCTTTTGCATGCACACCAAACTCCAAACATAGTTATCTCCCATCGCTCCGCTGAGATACCACTGCCATAAGGACATTTGGTAAGGATTTCTTACCTGTTCTTAGTTCTCATGTTTTAGGATTAAAATTGGATATGTCTGGCTCAGTTCATATTGTTCTTATCAACACCGAAAGAATTACCATTATTGAAAACTTTTGATGGTCAAAATAAGACAATAGGTGACTAAATATAGTTCCGACGATATGTAAAAATAGATGTATCGGTCCGCAAAGTACCATCCTTGTGGCAGTAGAGGACGCTGCATGGAATTTGCATGCACACTATATTCAGGGGATGTAATTTGAAAGTCATCTCCGCCTCGCTGGAAAAGTTCAAAATTTTTTGTCTTAAATGTCTTTGTAATCAACAATTATAGCACAATAAATGATCGTAAGCAAATTATTTATATTATTTCTGATGTTTTCCTCATGTATGATGTGAGGATTTATCATGTTCCTGTCGCCGCTGATCACAACATCGCTTCAATAGTTCTGTCAATTTCATAAGTTCGCACTCCACAAAATTTTCGAAACGAATCTTCAGGTTTTTTTTCCGTAGAAAAAGTATTAAATTGTTCAATAGTTGACGATCTGTTTGTGAATTGTTTGATATTATGGGATCTTGGACAGCATGAAGAACATTCGATAAAATATATTATTATATGATCACAAGTTTCTTTACCAATTCCTATGTTTAAACGTAACGGAAAAATCGAGATATCTAATTATGTTAATTCCCCTCATTAATCAAACACGAGGTTAATAACAGTTCTGAGTGACGTCAGATACTTCAGGGGTTAACATAACTTATTATCAGACCTGAAAATAGATAGGATTTCCCCAGCGACGTTCAACGTCACAGCGTCTTGTCCAATCAAAGCGCGTTTCATATAATAAAACAGTTATCGCATTGTTTCGAGGTTGACATGAGGAATTGTCAACCCGAGGAAGTCAATATTCACCAAGGCCATAGGCCGAGGTGAATATTGACTTCCAAGAGCTGACAATTCCTCGTGTCAACCAAGAAACAATATACAGTTATCGCATTGTTTCGAGGTTGACACGAGGAATTGTCAACCCGAGGAAGTCAATATTCACCAAGGCCGTAGGTCGATGTTAATATTGACTTCCAAGGGGTGACAATTCCTCGTGTCATCCAAGAAACAATGCGATAACTGTTTTATTATATGAAACGCGCTTTGATTGGACAAGACGTGACGTTGAACGTCGCTGGGAAAATCCTATCTATTTTCAGGTCTGATAATAAGTTATGTTAACCCCAGAAGTATCTGACGTCACTCAGAACTGTTATTAACCTCGTGTTTGATTAATGAGGTGAACATCAATAGATATCTCGATTTTTTCGTTATGTTTTAACATAGTAATTGGGAAAGAAACTTAGGCCTAGGTGAATATTGACTTCCAAGAGTTGACAATTCCTCGTGTCAACCAAGAAACAATGCATGATCGCAAGCAAATTATTTATATTATTTGTGATGTTTTCCCCATGTATGATGTGAGGATTTATCATGTTCCTGTCGCCGCTGATCACAACATCGCTTCAATAGTTCTGTCAATTTCATAACTTCGCACTTCACTAAATTTTCGAAATGAATCTTCAGTTTTTTTTTCGGTAGAAAAAGTATTAAATTGTTCAATAGTTGACGATCTGTTTGTGAATTGTTTGACATTATGGGATCTTGGACAGCATGAAGAACATTCGATAAAATATAATAAACATTGCACGCCTCGGTGGAGGAATAGTCCTCTCGTCTCCGACCCTGGGACTATTCCTCCCCTCTGGGGCACTATTTTGGCAGAGTCACATCCTAACCATGCAATATTTATATAATATTCATCAGACTGTTAGACGCCAGCATCTAGCACTGAGCTATATTTCTGAGCTGAGCTGTCCAAGCCATCGCGAGATGAGCAGATACGTCATCGGGGCATGTATATTATCTCGCTTGTGTTTGGTCGAGAAAAATACCTTGTGGGCAAAAGTTACAACAAGCAATATATATCCAACATATTTTAATCATGGCACCATACAATAGCATTGGTATAAACGGTCTGTCACAACCTACATGGCAATAGTGTACGTTTTGTACAGCTTGCATAATTGACCTCATTCTACTCGGTTGACATCTTACAGAATTGGGGGCCGAGTCAGGTGCCCATTATATTGGAATGTGTGATGATATATTGAAGGCAGAATTTAAGCTGAATGGAATTTCGACAACTTCATGTTTTTTTTTCAATTACCGGTACCTATCTGGCATTTTTTTTAAATGGGTACACCAAGGACTCCTGGGTCAAAAATATTCCGTAATTGGAGAGTGAAGAGAATACTCGAGTTCAACCCTTCGCATGCATCAACCCCATTATCATGCATTCACTAACGCACTTGCTTTTTCGTGACACACTTCGATTCCATAGGTATATGTTCTATATTCGTTCAAATTTCAAATTTAATTGTTTCTTGCAATCAACACTGGGTAAATTCGAATCTCCATTCTTGACAGCTCGCGTTCGAAAGCGCTTTAGATCCATCCGAAACACTGTACTGCACTTGTGTTTGTGGAACCCTGCAACGATACGGGCAATGGGTCCGCGTGCAGGTGAGGTATCGGTCAATACAAAAGCACATTAGGACCACACGAAGCACAACCGCACCCCTAAATATACAAATACACAACTCGTTATAACGACCGACAACTCGTTTTATTATATGACCATTACTTTCTACTCCAAATCCCATAGTAAATTGCCATGCCTAATTATGAATAATTCCCAATGTCCACTGCTCCTTTTATACCTTTTATAGCGCCACAGGTTAATATAACGCTCAGCAGGTTAATATAACATTCCGCTGACTCTTACTATAAATAGATCTGGGTTTTCCCTACGCGCTAAATGTGACAGCCAATGACGTTGCGTACATTACGAATGGGGAATCTTGAAACTAGGTAGCCTGGTACGCATACGACTGACTCGCTTCTCGTCAGAAATACACGGGTGAAGCTTACTTGGCTCGGGAACCAGTCTAGAAAACTGGGTCTAGAGAAACTACATTCACGTCTGTCAAATATAAACATGGCGATTTGATATAATCGCCCGTCATATAATAAAACAGTAGATTTGATATAATCGCCCGTCATATAATAAAACAGTTATTGCATTCCTCCTTGGTTAACATAAGGAATTATCAACCCTCGGAAGTTGATATTCACCGCGGCCTTCGGCCTTGGTGAATATCAACTTCCTCGGGTTGATAATTCCTTATGTTAACCTCGGAGGAATGCAATAATTGTATAATAACGACTTACAACTCGTTATAACGAGTTGCAAGTCGTTGTAACGAGTTGTTGGAAGTCGTTAAAAACGCCTTGTAGAAATAAAAACAAGTCGTAACTACTTCTGATAACTCGTTATAACGACTTGCAAGGCGTTATGACGAATTGTGTATTTGGGGGTGGGGTGGTGTTTTGGGTGGCCCTATAATGCGCTTACGTATTGACCGAGACATGATCTGCTTCCGACTTTACTGCGCGCGGTCTCATTGTCCTTATCGTTCCAGGGGTCCACAACACTAGTACAGTATATCAACAAATTCCTGTTGAAAAACCATACATTTTTCTTGTATCCACAAATGTATTTGCATTATTTGTATGTATGTTATTTCATGATCCGTAATTATTACATTGTTGCTAAATAAATCATTCAGTCATTCTAATTATAGAACAAACAAACTCGTGATAACAATGACGTCAATATTATCTAATTAAATTATCACTCCCACAAAAACAACGGGGAGTGAAACTTTTGACTTGCGATATGACACAGAATTCCTTGTTCTCCTTGTCTGAAATCGGCGTTCAGATCGTGAATCGGGCGCTAATGATGCCTTTGTTACCCGCGCTGTTCACGAAATCCGAAGAACATTCTAATACACTCAATCCAGTCCGATACATTGCATTGTCAATTTGTCACTGAACATGCTGCATTCCCCGTTGTTGCTTCACTAATTTAAATGAAAGTTCGAGCGCTGATTTAACGCCGAATGCCCCATCACTTGAATGGTCTATTTGGGAATCAGTATGCCGGATATCAGTTATGAAGATGGCCTGTATTTCACCTCTGTGGTGTTGGACCTAGAAAAGAGAAAAACACAGATTATGCAGTTAGAAAACACGTACGTATGCATATATTTATAATAGTCATGCACATCGAAATTCACACCGATTTCTATTCGATGCAATTGAAGCCCAAGTCATATATATATATTCACACCAATGACTGTAGATTCTCTTGATTCAATAACCGTGTACTTACAGAGAAAACAATAAGTAAAGCAACCACTTGAAAACAGCGACGAAATAAGGGGGGGGGGGGGGGTAGTAAAACATTTGCATGAAGGTATGTCGTTTTTTTGCGTCTGGATTTTCGGGGACCCACCACCCACAAGCCTGCAATTTTTTGACACCCACCCCTCCAAATTTTCAATATTTCAATATTCAGGTATTTTTCTTCACATTAATTTATTAAGAGTTTCCAGTTCAGTGCGTGGCGAGAGTATGCTAGGTCAGCCTGGGGGCTCAAATTCCACACTGCTAAATGGACATTCTAAAGCATCGATGTAGTGGACACATATAGTAACCATTCAGAAGCTAATAGCTACTGCATATACCAGCTAGCTCAATAGTATTAAGGCATAATAGGCATCCAATTTTACAAAAAGAATGTTATACATATCCAGTGAGATATCATTTTCCCATGCAAGCTATTTCATGAACCAAACCTGTGTTTGGCTATTTGGCTGTAATACCCTTTAAGCGGATAGCATTATCTCAGATCAGTGAACTCAATCTGTACTTTCTGTGTGCTTGTTTGAATGTTTACTTGCACATTTATACAATACATCAGTGGTACATATATGTATACAAATTTACATGTGCAGGGGTGACATGGCCCCTGTAGTGTAATATAACGTTATATGTATAATTAAGATGGCGTTTCGAGTCACTGCTGACATTTTGTAGACACGTCGGTGATATAGTGGTTGTTAAGCTCCGGTTAAACTAGAGTCGACATATTTTGAAATTAGATTTTTTTAAAAGAGAGGAGATTTACCAGGCTACAATTGGAACTATTATTTGATCAATTGCTGATATTAGCAAGCCCAGGTCCACACATGATCACACAGTTCCATAATTTCTAACTATTGTCTGATTAGTGTTTGTCTGATTAGTGTGTCAGTCAGCTCAGCATTATTCCATACCACTTTTGTTAGTCTATTGGGGCAACAACTATTACACTAAATGATAAGCAGTTACTATACCAGACTTGGATAGGTTAGGTGTTGTGGGAGTAACAGATTTAGTCATCTGAATTTATAGATATCCAAATAATTCACTGATTGACTCGATGCACTGGTGACAGTTATTGTCTATAGCCATTGATAGTCACATTAATGTTTGAGCCAGTTCGGCCCAGTTGCTCGCTCTTTTTCCATGCACACAATGATCTATGCTTAACGGTCTTAGTTATATCAGGAAAAGTATATTTATTTCAGTTTTAAATTTCTCGAAGCTCTTTATGTTTATGTTTCATAAGTTCATCAAGAAAAACCCTAATTATTTTCGGTCATACGATTTCTAAACTGTTCAATTTACAATACTGTAGAAGTTTCCACACTGACCTCAAGTCTATTTCTACTTATTATTTTGTTGAAAATATATGATTCCAGATTTTTTGTTCTTCTAAAAATATCCATGTAGGATTCTTTCCGAATGGTGTCGGGGAGGAAGTTTTTTCATTTCACCGATCCATGTGCAACATGGCATAGCCACTAAGGCAGATATGAGCTCCCTGTTACATAAATACGGTGTTAAACTGTTACAAATATCAAATACAGGCACAAAAGGTCTTTATTAAAAAAATTGCATGAGGTTGTAAAAAATGAGTTTTTGCCTCTCTGATCATCCACCCCGGCATACCTTCCTGCATTTTTGTTATTACCCCCACCCCCACCCCGATGTTTCCGGTTAGTGTTGTCTGGGGCGAAGTCAGAATTGTATTATCGCCATTAGCTTAAATGTTCAAAAAATAAGTATTTTTCTGGAGGAGTACATGTACAGTGTCCTTTATTTTAAATACTGAAACAGCAAACCGTAATTGGCAACTTACTTTTAGGTTTACGTATGATTGGAAGATCTAAGAAGAAAGCTGCAGAATTTCGTATAGAGGCATCGACCAATCGTTCAGCGTAACTCATAGAACATCCAGCATTTCTCGGCCAATCACAGCTTCCCTTCCGTGCGTTGAAATGTAGGCCAGGTGAACAATTCCTTCGGAATGTCCTGAACCCGGAACAAACAAAGTACTCATTACACGATTCGGGGCTCCCGTAAGAGCCTGTTGGCTTTCCGTGACATCTGAACGGTGGGCTCGTTGACCCGGTCGGCGGTAAAGTGGTTTGTACGGCATCTGCAGGAAATAACGGACATTTATATTTAGAGATTAGAGTTGTTACAACTGTGAGTCAACTTATTTCACCGATATATCCCCCTTCTCTTTCTCTATTTCGCCCTCTCAAAATATATAATGTGGCTTTCTATAGATGTCTCTTTCTCTCACTTTAATACCTTTCCGTACTATCTCATTCCCTAACTGTGCTCTCGTTCTACATCAGCCCATTCTCTCTCTATCTCTCTCTTACTCGCACTCTCTCTATATATCATGCCCGCCCTCTCTCTCTCACCCTCTCTCTCTTACTCACTCCATCTCTCTATCTCTCTCTGCCTCTTTCTAGCGGTCAACTCTTGTCTCTCACCTCACGTGTCCTACTTCACTACACAATGGCACATGATGACGGCACATATATATATACCTACCAGTTCGTTTATTATCTGTCGTCTGTATCCCCGTCTTAACGTGTGTCAGCGTCGATGTCTCGCCTCTGTAACGATATAGATTATGACGTGTATTTGGGTGTTGGTGAGCGACAGGTCAACAACCGGTGAGTAAGGACGTAACGACAGGGGATCTGGGGGTCTCACCTCTCCCCAATGAAGACCATAATTTCCAATAGTTGGAAATTTCATGACTCAAATTCCAATAGTTGTACTCTCATAACAGTATATTAATCAGTTTATTTAAATTTGTGCTGCAATGTAATGTCGATATTACAAGTTAATACAGTCAATTGAGTAAATAAATTCCAGTAATGCTCAATACCTGAACACATATGAAATTGAAAGCAAAGCATTTCCTTCAAGTTCAGACTGGTATGTTTTACCAACCATAGATTCATGGTAAATAGTCTATTAGTAATGTCAAACCTCCATATATTTCTGAGGACATCTTTAACAATATAACAATAATTCAGCATGCATACTTGTTACCATTGTGTGAGTTATAACTTATGACTCCTTGGAATTTTAATACATGTATTTAAACTCGTATTCGTTCCTCAACCATAGTCCGATTAATATCAGGTATAATGTACTACATGCACAGTGTACTCAATACATAAAACATGGATCAATGCTATGCCATTCTTGTTACTAGTGCCAGTGTCCCTATTTACACAGTCCATACTCTTAAAAAAGCACATATAGAAACCCAAATTATTAAGCCATTAAGCCAATATTGGAATTTTGCATTAGTCAAAACCAAATCCTATATAGTTGGAAATTTGATTAGACCAAAATTTGGTCACCAAATCCTGTATTGTTGGAAATGTTATGTTATCACCCCCACCCCCATTGGACCCCCTAGCAACGTCCATGCACGTGGTCGACAGATTATACACGTGACCAACACCAAGAGCAGATAAAGAACACATCGTGTCGTCATGTTCCCGGAAAGAAATATCTACTAGGTTTTTTCGAGAAGTGAAATTCAGTTAAATTCACACATCAGCACTCGTCTATACTTAAGAAATAATTCTTGTTCGATTCCGGTTATGCAGTTATAACCGAAACGTTTGAAGGATAATTCAAATTTGTCTTAAAATTTTCGGTTATAACTCACTAACTTAATTGAAACAAGGGTTATTTCTTATAATTTTAACCCATCATTTCACAGGAGAACCACCATAAGTTAAAGGCAGAAGTCAAAAGAACGTAAAACTTTGAGATTATTTCCGACGAAAGGGACAAATAAAGTTGGAACAAACAAACTCATACATCTAATTATCGATTGATCAAGTGTTGTCATTAATTCATCGCTTTTGATTGGCTAGTGGGTGGTGATCGCGTACTGATTTACGAGGATTATTTATTTAGGTACTTATGCACTGATGTTTAGTCAGCAGAACCTTTATTGGCAGGGCAGTCCTACCCGAAGGAATTATGATGCAACATATCGTATGAAGTATCGAATTGTTTCCATGTAAATTCTATGCACGCGGTATACAGGTGTTGTGATACCACTCGATGCTGCTGTCATGTCTACAGCAGAAAGTAATCAAGAAATTTAGGTTATCGAGAAATAGCTCGCCAATTGTGTAACAACCAATGGTTTTATATACATGTAGTATTCCCTGGATTGACAGCTTATGGTTAAATTATTGTACAACATGTATGTGGCGCGTGACATTAGTGACCCGATCGAGGCTTTGTATTTTTACCTTGCGTCTGTTGTGGCTGTTGTTGTTATTGGTAAGGTCGTGTTCATCTTAAGTGACTCGAGTAGCAGTGTATTCATGAGAGGATAACGCCCGGTTCCACATGAGTGACCAGTGAAGTCATCGAGATCCAGAGACCACGTCATCACACCGCCGAAGTTATTTTCTTTAACGTAGTTCACCTGTATATATTATGATACTTGTAGTGCAAACAGAACGCATAAAGATACGGGCGGTCTTCGCTGTGGGTATTGCTGTTAAAATAGTCACAGCGGCTAAAACCGCCATAAACAGAAAGAATGTTATATAACAGAAAGATTTTTTTCTTATACCAATCATAAATATTACGTACTTTGCCTGTTATTGTCATGTTTGTACGCTCTGTTATGTAAAAACGTTACAGAACCATTTGTTACAGTCAAACACTCAGAACTACCGGATCGTCCAATGAAAATGTTCCGCTGCGTTGAGGAAGGCGAAGATCAAATTATTGGCGCCATCAACAATCGCATTCAAATCACACCAAGTTGTATTGTAATCGACCCATTCTACCCGCTGTCAGTTCAAAATCCAGCTAATCCACGTTACTTCATGATTGGGAAATGATCAGAAAGAAAACGTGTACATAATATAATTATTCTTGCAAAGAGATGAATAGTTTTCAATCCAGTTAGTATTTTCTCCTAACCTGGTAATTACATCACATACCAAATAAGGAATTTACTATGATAGTATTGTGAGTTGTAAGTTGTATATAGGCACACCAAATTAGGGGTTTTACAACCGACGTATAATGCTCGCGAATCTAAATAACGAAATGACGCAATATCGCAACTCTGTTTATAAACAATTCACCTTCCTTTTTGCGAGAAACTAAACAACTCTCGCATCCATATCATTATGCTATACTATTAGTATATTCTAAAGGGAAATTATCATAATTTTTCACATGTTATTTCTAAATTATATCCAAAAAAGGCCTCCCGTCCCTTTAAGAAGTATGCATATGATAAGATAAATCCGAGATGATCCAGGTTTGTTTTATATCGTTCACCCAGTTGGGGTATATAGTAAGAATCATTTATACCACATGTAACTCAAGGGACTTACCCCTTTCTATGCTAAATAGATTCTTCCACTCAGTTATAAAAGTATACATTGGAATTGTCTACTGTTAGTTTGGATGGGGTTTACAGGAACAATAAGCAGACGACAGATAATACATTTGCAGAAGAAGTCATATTTATTGGAGGGAAATGTTCAAATAAGTTCAACAAACTTATTATCTGAACATTTGCTAAGAGATAACTACTCGTCAATGAGTATTTAGTATTTGAAACACATCCCTGTTGACTGTTGTTCTACATTGACCTTCTATCTTCCGAATGGCCACTTTATACCATGCTTTATACCACAAGTCGACAATCGTTATCTAGAACGTTCATGCCTCACAATGTATGCACAATGAGTTCCCACGGCGACCTCTAATAGTTCGCTTCTACACCCGCCCACAATAAAAACAAACATTAGCATAGTGGTTATGAACCCCACGTAATTCGTTTCCATGTCGGGAGAGACGTGCTGCTCATGTGCATACTATGGGGTTTTCTGTCACAATGAAACATTTCGATAATAAAAACACTTAACACCGTGGCGATTTTGTTTTTGGGAGAGTGATTCACGGTGACCCATTCAGCACCGAAATATTGAGTGGCGAGGATTAGCGAGCGCTATTCCGGTATGTTGTAAACAATATTGCTACAGTTTTAACAAAAGTTCCACTTGTGGGGGTCTCCCCGGCGTTGAGTGTTTTGCTTATCGCACTCTCTTTACGCACTGTACCGTAAGAGAACATGGCTTTTGTTTACTATCACGGCGTACAATAATGACAATAACATGCTATTTATGCGATATTTATGATTGATATGAGAACAAAATATGTCTATATTTTAATATTCTTTCTGTTTGTGGCGGTTTTAACGGGTGTGACTATTTCAACAGCGGTGCCCATCGCGAAGGCCATCCGTAATATATCTTTAATCGAAGTTTGGCAATTATTTTTATTGATGAAAGTTTCTGACGCAAATCTGATTGCAAATCAGTTTTGTTTGAAATAGGAGGAATCATTTTGTGAAATTGTTAAACAGGTTTAGAACTGCCAAATCTTGAATAATTATTTGGGCTAGGGTTCAGTTTATAACGCTCGGTAAATAACGTATACACGCAGATCACAATCGACAATTTTTGCTTAAAACAAAACAACAATTACAACCTCATATTGACCGAGAAAACACGATGGTGATGATTCTAGCTCTAATGTCTCAAATGTCCTTCATTGTGCGTTAACAGAATGATCATATACATATATTTATTTGTATACACACTTAACGAAGATATGGGGGTATATTGGAACCAGATTGTCCGTCCGAGGATTATTGGGTCCGTCCGACTTTTTTGAGTGGAGTTATCCCCCTTATTCGACTATTTCGGAAAAAACCAAATATGTTAGTATGACCACACTTAATATAGAGGGGGTACCCTTAGTCCCATTGGGACAGTCGCACCTCTAGTCTGCGCTAGTTAAATTATTAACATACATACCTTGGTAATCAAGCTATCTGTGTCATCGTAACCAACCCATTGGTCTCGCAGCACGATGTATGGTACCCGCTGGTCCTCAATATAGTGGCGCGTTGCTCCCTCCCGGATCATATCACATATCTGAAGAGTTTGAGTATTGCTTTTTGGGTATACGTATGAGTAAACGACTTAAACATAGTAATTGGTTTCATTCATCGCGTTCCGAGAATTAAAATATATTTATGGACTACATATTCCTCGAAAAAAAACATTGAAGCTATGGCGATTATAATCTCTTCAATATAAAGGGCAGGTAAAAAATTTATTTAAAAAAAATATAAAAACACCAAAAGATAATATTGCATTGTATATCAATAATCATGAGGCTGTCAATATGTCGATATGTCTTCCGTGTATGATCAGTGGTACAACACTGATGATTTGAGATAATGCTGACTCCCCTGCGTGCTTGCATACTTGAGTGAGGAGCAACTGTGGTGATAGTGCTTATAAATCAAAAGTCACAAAACCTTTATGAGGGTGAAACACTCACTTAATGAACAGTTTTAGGCCAGGCTGGAAGGACGGTGATACATGTCCAACGAAGCCCAATAATTATATGCACTTACCTCATAATAAGAGAGGAATCCGGGTTCCCTTGTGATGTGACCAGCACGTCCGCTACCTTTAGCAGGCGCACCTAATCCGCTAACAGAAGAGTTTCGGAGGGTGAATGATCGACCATAGAGAGCCAGTCCTATATTCAACTTTTCTGGCGGGCAGCCCTTTTTCACCCAATACTTAGCCGCCCAGTTCTGAAAAATAACATGCACATTTGAGAATACTCATGATGGTCAAATCTCTTCTCTCTTTCTTTACACGTTGTTGAACGACCGAAATACGAAACTGATTAAAGAATAATGAACTCAGAATCCGCGGAATGACTGTAACTTCGACATAGTAAATGGTAGAGGTAACTCAAATATTGAACAAAAAGGTCGCCGTGTTCTCTATTATCTAATCCTGAGTATGTCTGTGTCAAGGGTTGCCACGACTATGAGTTTTCAGAATCGACTGATCGACCGTTACAATCAATGGTTAGTCGATTAATCATATATGCTCCCAATATTACATCCAGGTGATAAATGCGAAATTACGATGACTACTTTACTTCCATTCTGAACACAGTTATAAGCTGTGAGTGTACCGTGTTTTATTTTCATATATACTACGTCGGTCTATAATACATGTATACATACCACGTTCAGGAACCTTCTGTTGCCGTGATCTTGTCTCGATGGATAGAGGGCTGTGTGGTGTCCTGTTGTAGATTCCCAACCACCATGAAGATCATATGTCATTAAGTTGATCATGTCGAAATCTCTACAAATGAACACAATAATTAAGCCATGTTATTGCAACATCTATCGAGGTCTATTCTCCGACGATCAGTTTTAGAGAGTGATAAATTATAAATGCCTGTATGGATGGAACGGTTTGTTATGATCTAAGTCAAAGCTTGTTCGTGGCTCTTGGTAAATTCGAATTAAGAAACCCACCATAAGGCGGTATGCTTACACTCCCATATTGGCCTGTTGATATAACAAAACAAATTCAAATCTAATTGTTCAGACTTAAGTAACAATCCTAAGTGAGTTGTACAGACAGCCAACAAGGGCAATAATTCGGACAAAAATCCACGGATGAAACCCTCTGTCAGCATTTGTTTCATTTATCGCATTCAAGGCTGACTATTACTACTAGAGATTCACAATTCAAAATGACTGCATATGTGGCAGAGTGAATATTCACAAATTTAAGTAAGTAAGTACGCCTTAACTCCTGTAAGAATGAATAGACGAACCCGATGGTAAGTTGGTATCCCTTTTCACATTGGCTATCACCACACCAAAAGATAACTAAACTCGATAATCCACACCAGAGTTACAATGTGGCATGTTAGGACGGACGCATGCACGAACGGAGGTTTCGATTATACAATGTATATGCTCAATATAGATCTTCGGGGGGGGGTACAATAAACCTCAGGCACAATATGTATAAATGTTGCAAAGGACCAAATTCCATGTAGCGCCCTTTCTGTTATCACTGCGATAGATCACTGCCACAAGGATGGTACTTTGCGGACCGATACATCTAGCTTTACGTATCGTCGGAACTACATTAAGTCACCTATTATCTTATTTTGACCAAATGTCCTTGTGGCAGTGGTATCTCAGCGAAGCGATGGGAGATAACTTTGCCTGGAGTTTGGCAAAGGACCTCTTTACTTTGCCAGGCTAGACTACACTGATCCACATGGAATTATTTTTGCCGGTTTCACTAAACGGTTATGGCGCTTATGTGAACGGCTTACCTCCCTAACTCTGGTATGTGGTAGGCGGTATATATTGTCGCCTTACTAAACGGTTATGTGAATGCTTACCTGCCTAACTCTGGTATGTGGTAGGCGGTGTCTATTGTCGCCTTACTAAACGGTTATGTGAATGCTTACCTCCCTAACTCTGGTATGTGGTAGGCGGTGTCTATTGTCGCCTTACTAAACGGTTATGTGAATGCTTACCTGTCTACCTCTGGTATGTGGTAGGCGGTATATATTGTCGCCTTACTAAACGGTTATGTGAATGCTTACCTGCCTAACTCTGGTATGTGGTAGGCGGTGTCTATTGTCGCCTTACCCGCGGCTACAGCTGCTGATAAGAGGAGTGTTGTGTTACCAGGTGAAGATGCTTCATTCTGGAAGGCCGCACGCAATTCCTGGAAAAAATAAACCGGACTGATTAGGGTTACTATATTCAGTACTATTTAGGGGAGAAGATCTAATCTAACTTATATTGGGGTTACTATATTGAATATAGTAAATTACACACCAGCTAATTGTGTCTACCGATGTACATCACATCTGATTTGTTAAGTTAATTAGCTATATTGTACCAGTGTTGGTATACAGCAATGCATTGTCTACAGCAGTCCCAACAAGAAAACCATAATCAGAAATGGTAACGCGCTCAAGATCATATATTATATACCCATGTTTGTAATTATAGAATATAATATATATTGGTTTCGCGAATGACCAACTCAGAATTCCGTTAAAATAACAATAACAACCAGCACCACTAATATAACACATGAACAAAATGTATTAACTTCCTAATATGTTTGTTGTATATGTGTTCACTCCACGGTACTACAATATGAGGCTATGAGTATCCAATGTCCATCCTTGCGGATATTTTAGTAATAAGTAATCAAAATGTAATCAATATGTAATCACGATTACAGGAACATTTGAAAGTATTCGATTACGATCACGATTACTTGTAATAAAAAAAATGTCATGATTACTGATTACAAGTAATCACTCCAAATTGTGTAATTGATTACTTTGATTACGATTACTGATTATGATTACCCCAACCCTGCTATATTCAATACTATTTAGAGGAGAAGAACTAATCTAACTTATTTTATAATCCCCTGCGTGTGCACCCACATCCATAATGTTTACTTGGCAATTGTATATGTACATGTATTTTTGTTGTAAATATTTGGGTAACAATAAATATGTTCAATCAATCTATTTATCGGTAAAGAAATTATACGTGTTGGACATTCGTTGTTGTCTTGTAACATGCACCCCTGGAATGGCACTGGAAGTTTTACTTTATGTTCGTGGCCAAAGAATAAAACTCGGCGTTGCCACGAGAACGAAGTCTGTGAGTGACCTATATTTTAATCGATCCAGCAGGATTCAGTGATAATAGTATACACTTTATCGGCCTTTCTCCATTTGATATTTAAAGATAAATAAGCATGTATACGAAGGTTGTTTGTTAGACGTAAAGCCGATCATTACATTTCCAAATTAGGTCCGCGTAATTTTGGAGGGTGCATGATAAGAAGGTCGATTAAAGACATATTATGTACTTGTTTGGATGCATGTAACTGAGAAGTTAGTACTCATGCACCATGTCAACTGGAGGAATGTAGCATTCTACTAACATCGCCAACAATCTCAAACAACGGAACAACTTTTGCATAGAAAACGTCGCTTGAACTACGCTCAATTGTAAATATTTACTTCTCGATTCGGGACGCAAACCATTTCGCCACCGAGAGTCATTGCATTTAATTAATATATAAGAATGACGGTGTGTGTCTCAATTTGGATATAATATTTGTGAACATAACTACTTTAATCAAGATTATTCTTCATTTCTATTTTATCACCCTACCGGAGTGTTCCACATCACTTTAATGCACTGTTTTCAATCCCCCCCCCCCCACAAAAGTGAGCAAATCGTCTTTGTTTTTCCATAAAAGAAGTATAATATAAGCAGTAGCTCACTTTATTGTTCCATACCCACGTCCACGGATCCACACCAAATTTAGCCGCGTTCAGATGGTTTCTGCGTGGAAATTAAAAAGATTCTTACCCGAACAAGATGGACGAATTTATTTTTATCACTTGGTGGACTTCCCCTGTTGCTTGGATACTCCCAGTCCAGATCCAATCCGTCAAATTTCCTCTTCCGTAAGAATGGTATGACGCTGTTAATGAAGGCTTCCCTGGAGTGTCTCGTGGCGACCATTTTTATGAATGGTACTGATCCCATATTCCATCCTCCTATTGCTAATAATGTTTTAATGGATGGATTTTTCTTCTTTATGTTGTTGAATCGGGTGTACCTATATGTTAATAAGAAATATCTTGTATATAATGTCCAATTGTTCACGAATTATCTTACATATGACAATATCAAGTTGCGACATATAGCAAGCAATATAACAGATGCAACAGAGCAATGTACATTCACTAACAATACCAAGTTAAGAAAGGTATAAATTCCAACGAAAAACGTCCCAAATTCTATGAAAATATTCTATTCGAGACAAAATACACAATCTGTTCTCAAGAGAATCGGCACGTTATCGGCTTATAATATGATTTGTTTTAGGTTCATAATCGGCGTAGAAACATGACATGAGGACTCGACAAAATATGTCATTATTCTACTGGTGCGTGTTCAATCGAGTAGTTCTTAAAACTAAACTAGTAGAACATTCTCAACCAATATGTTATGGCTCTGAAATTTCCAACTCCGGTTGTTTTATGCACTGTTGAATAGTTTTAACAAAGTTAAGGGTAAAACACCACCATTTAACCCTCTATAATTGTATATGAGCGAATGGTTGCCAGGTGGTCTCAATCAAGATATTTGTCATCGTCTTCAAACGAGACCATTGTCGACATAATTTGTATGTTCTTCAATTATCCTTACGTAAGAAGGCTATATCTGTTCGGAATTGTCACAAACAAGACAATTTGAGAAAAATACCTGTATTTGTTTTTGTGCATCGCTTGACAATGATGTGTTATTCATAACAGGATGCAATTTAATTGTATATAAATTAGTTATCTGGGACAGCATAACCAAGAGGATTGTGTACCTGCCGCCCCGTGGAACAATAACATTATAGTAATAATTTGCTTGTATCTAGGTTTTGTCTTATTATATTAAGTCCATAAATTAATATATTAAACGTTTGTTTCCAAAGAATAAACTAATAATTCGTTCATCGCTCAGTGTGTGAGATGATATATCAAATTTATGAAATATGAACATAGCTGTACTTTTTGAGTGCTTTGTTCTACAACATGATAGCTAATTCCATCCACCAATATCAATGTCAGTATCAGTATAGCTGGATCAGTATAGCTGGATAAGGCGTGCTGATGCGGCCTCTTTGTGACTTACATGCCTTTTCGCCAAGGGGTATCTTCATCGTTCCACTCGTAGGCAACAATCCTGTTTCCATTCAACTTAGCGAATGCGTAGACGAGATGCGTACACAGATGCGGGTCAATATTCTCAGGAACGAATTTGTATCCCTGACTTCTGTACTGGGACCAGTTTGTGTAGTAGCAGACCCGCCTGAGCGCGCCTATCAAGAGCAAAGATTTAATATCTTACATTAGTATATGTACATTGTTTATGTCAAGGCAATACACTAATATGTGTAGATATCCCCCCATCTGCATTATCATCACCGTCATCTGACATCGTCATGTCATCATTATCATCATCATATCCGATCGTCTGACATTATCATCATCATTACCATCGTCATCATCACCATAATTATCACCATCATCAACATCACCAATAACATCATCAACATCATCTTCACCACAACGCTCATCAGACAGATCCTACTATTTTATATACATAGCTACGCCGGAGAACATTCTGTTCGCCTTTAATTGTGAAAATATGATAAGTGTCATGCAAAATGAAAATATGTGTTGTAACCATGGATACATTTCCAACATCATGGCGCAAATAGAAATTTCAATATATTATGATTTGACAACGAACATGTTGTTTGATTATAGCCAATTTAACAATGAATGTATGCATGGATATTCAAATTAGGACGTAGAAAGATGGTTATCAGAATTTGTTTGCAGCCGAAGAACAGCTTAGTCGCTGACTTGTCGAAAATATCAGCTAATAATTATTTGATTGACAGCTGTGGAAATGTCTATTGTATTCAGATCCTATATAATTCCATTTTAGAAAGTTGTAATTTAAAACTGTTTTCTTTGTATGCCTTACCCGCACATGCATGTTTGAATGCTACAGGCTATACGAATCAATACATCTTTATTTTAAACTATACATACATGTATCAATTCAAAACTGTGTCCGGTTTTATGTTTTATTTCGACCGACCCAACTGTCTGAAGCCATATCCACTATTCAAGCCAGGTTATATTTTCAAAAAGTCCTAAAACGGATTAGTAATGTCATGTGTGTTTTAACGTCGACTTACCTTGCGCCCCGGCGAAGAACCAAATCGAGATAAGTACTGTACCCCACATCTGAAAAACATTCAATGACCTCGTATTAGCACCTCTTCAAGGATCACTGTTAGCGGATTATATGATGTGAACATCCTCAAATGATCATGCGACTTTCAGGAACGCCATTTAAAACAAAAAAGAATGACTGCTTCTGGTGATAACTTACTCCCACTGTCTTGTCGGCAGCATTTGAGAAGACCACCACAAAGTACATCGACGATATGTCACGTGGTCTGGTTCGCACCTGTGTGGCCATGAATGAACCTGCGAGACGGACATTAGCTTTATTTAAATCTACGTCGAACTGGAATAATTCATAGTGACACATCACGTCACCAGAATCTATTTTGTGGCGACGTAATGTAAAGCGAAAGGTACGCCACTAATAGACATTCGGATATATTTATAAGGTGTTTAGGTGATTAATCATACCATGTATAATCGTACACCTGTCTCAGATGAGAAAGCAACAGTGTTTTTGTTGTGATCTATGCTTACTTTGATATTTGAGTTGGCGTACTATACACGAATAATGACACATTGAGCTATTCAGAAAACTACATAGTAATTGTTTGGCATAATATTTGTTCGCGAGTGGCAGAAATATTTGCAGCGGTGAAACCCGGATGTAATTCAATCAATGGACGGGAATCGGGATTCGCCCATCGTGGGTGAGACATTAATTTTGCAAGGGTGAACATCATATGTCTACTGAAACTGAATTTGTGAGTCCCACGCACTAGTTGAACCAATGTGTTGGAGAAAGCCTAGTTAATATATATGATGTGCCAATTAAGAAATGAACGACTGTTTCAATGCGGGTAAAATTATCCCACTCTGCCAAGAGTGATTGGCCATTGATATAAGCGCCGTTACTGTCTGGCTATATGTGAGAGTAGCAGGGGCTATGTCATTATTATTAAATATTATGCACACTGTCACACAATAAAACACATGTAGTTATAATTATTATAGACATGCCATTATTTATTAATTATTGTTTTATTATGCATTGATTTCTTAGCATATTGCGTTTATTGGTGTTTATGCAAATAAATCCTATCTTATCTTATCTTATTGTAGTTAAATCTCAGGACACGTACGCGTTCGGAGTTGTAGATTTATGGGCAAATTGACGCAGTTGGTGTGGCTATCGAAAAGCCGGGAAAAATAGCTGTTTTTCTTGTCCCGGGTTTGCAACGTGTTTGCGACACAGGGCTGATTTTTACTCAAAAGGTCTGCCACGGTCACACTCCTTAGCAGCTATTTTCAGATGAGAGGGGTTTCCATAACTTTCATAAATTGTGCCCCGATCAACACTATTATAGTGCATGTGTCATGTATTGTTTAATTTTGTATCATGTGGGTCATAATAAATATGTCCAGTAAATCGCCATACATGTTTGTTTCGCCCATGAACCATAAGACAAAAATCACAATACCTTACCTTCAAGTTATCAAATTAATCCGATTCAACACTTCCACACAGAGTGCAATACTATTTCAGGTTGGCATCGCATTTATATACATGATCGGGACAGTGATTCATAGATCCATCGCTCACACCATCTCGAGTCATGAATTGAGGGCTGGTCCCTTAAAATGTTATCATCGCTCGAACAAACCCTCGCCGTGCATCACAACACCGAGGATTGCGTTATATATGCACGAACTGCATTTGTCATAAATGAAAATATTTTGCAAACGGAACCATACGTGGTCAATAGTTCACTCAGTTTTATGAATTCACATCACAAATCGGTCATATGCACGATAAGTGGATACTAAATCGTCGGTCGTTTATCTTAGTGATTAGTTCCTGTTTGCAAAGAATAACGGTCATATGATACTGATAAGGACTACAGTCAGGGACGTGACTAGAGGGGTTTCTATATAGATCATGCCACGACTCTACTTTGGCTATGCCCGTAATGGTCATATTCCACCAGTTCAAAGCCTGGGAACTTTTTAATTTTCCTACCTATTCTAACGGGGAACTGTATAACTCTGAACAAACAACGCAGGGAATATATTTCATAATTAAATGTACTCAATCCGATCAGACGGTCCCCTATATCATCAAGTTAAAACAACAGAATCAGAAACAGTTATCAGAATAATGCTAACCGGTGTCAGTTGTGGTATAAACTTTCTCCAAAACGTGTTATTTATCTACATGTTGTTCAACGAAATATAGCCGTATTATCACTTTGAGTATCACGAAATTTGGCCGTATTTTCACTTGATTTTTGAGTTATCCATCTTCATCAGCAATTTTGTCCGAGACTATGGCTCAGCGATTCAATGGAGCGATCAGGAATGTGTAAATCTGAAATTACTTAAAAAGTGATGTGAAACATTACAGCAGGGTGATCGATTAGAAATAGAGAATAATCTTGTTCAAAGTAGTAATTTTTACAAATTTATATCCAAATTGACAAAACACACACCGTCATTCTTATATATTAATTACATGCAGTGACTCTCGATGGGGAAATCGTTTTCGTTAGTTTATTTCAGATAGATGCGTCCAGAATCGAGTAGTAAATATTTACAATTGAGCATAGTTCAGACGATGTTTACTATGGAGTGGTAGGGTCGTTTAGCTTCAGATTTTCGGCGATGTTAGTAGAATGTTACATTCCTCCAGTTGGCATAGTGCCTGAATACTAACTTATCAGTTTTACGCACCGAACAAGTACATAACATGCCTTTAAGTAATACCAGATGGCTCCCATTTAGAGGTCACCCCGAAAATCCATATGAAGTTTGGTGATAATCGGATAGGGGATGTAGTCTGTTGGTTGTGCCAAAAGAGTTAGTCATGCTAAGAGTAAAATCCAAGACGGCTGCTGGCGGCCATGTTTTTCATCGAAATTTTGAAAAAAAATTATGGCTCCCATCTAGAGGTCACCCAGAAAATCCATTTGGTGATGAGTGAATGAGAGATGTGACCTGTAGGGTGTGATAACATAAGTTTTGATGGATGCATGCATGCACACATATATGACAGATGCCAACTCGTGGCAATAGCTCAGACTTGACTTCGTCAAGTTAAGCTAAAAGTGTTAAGAGACGGACATATAGATGGATGGACAGACTGATTACATACATGTAATACAACTGTTTTTGAACATGGGACTAAAAAGGACACAAACGTGGACACACTCACCGCTTTCAACAATTCCATCCAAACAATATATAACTCATATACAGAACATGTGGTCTCTGATGGCGTCACGTTACTTACTCCACACACATTTTGTTCTTGCACACTTGATTGGAATTCTTTTACAAGAAGAGAGATATTGAAGAACATTTTTTCGCATGTGCCCGGGGTAGGCACTTGTCATGGCCGGGTCTTTTCTTGGCTCCTTCAATGACGTGTGGGTCACCAAGTATCTGACTAGCCTGCGATGAATACAAGAACGGTGCCCCGGCTTGCAGTCGAACTTTATACTGTTGTCATCCAGATTCAACTTAACAACCCGACCGAGCTTCCCCCAGTACCGTGTCTCATCGCCATGAAATACTGAAAAAATACTATGTTGTCACGGTCTGGATATTCCGCTTCAGAATTCACAATCAATGGAGCCCCCAATTGTTGATGATTTGCACAGCAAAGATGATGCCAAAGCATAATTTTCAGTACTCAATAGATTCAGATGGTGAAATGACTTTAAATCATCTTCAGTTATGGCGTTCAAATTTGATTATCGGTGAGCATAGTGAATGGATCTCAGATGATTGCATTGGAAGTACCTTTCCCCTGATCGTATGTATATCTCTCCAATGGCCTCACATGACTTATCTTCACAGAACAGCACATTTTGTTTCCGGTCGAAGCTGACGTGTATGTAATGGTTGTGGAAAGCCTTTAAATGCTTTTTAACCATAAATATGCCATGTTCTTCATCAACGCAGATTCCGCTCAGAAAATGGTTGGCATTAATATCATCAGTTGCTTCTTTATGCTTGTTGTTGACATGGCGTTTAATATTTTTCAGTAACATTTCTTCTGAGCAAACAGGACAACTTCCCATTCGATAGGAATATTTCCTTATTTTCGCCAATTGCTCATCTGTCGCTGTGTCTGTATTTATTTTTGTACTGCTGTCATGTTGTTCTGGTTTTTTAACAGGAAGAATTAAGGCGGGGGTGTCTGTTTTTTTAACACGAAGAATTAAGGCGGAGGTTTTTTTTTTTGCCTTGCATGTTTTTTCCACATGTGTCCTGAAGTCAGTTTTCCGGGATTTGAGCTCTAAGCATAGTGGACAGTGATACTGTCCATGTTAGATTTCCTGCCACTCAAAACGTTTCTGTGGCATGGCAAGCACCTGTAATCTGAAAGTAAAAAAAACCATAAAACATACACCACAAACACTGCTGTTTTACAACAATCGTATTCGTATCAAGGTGATTCTATACATACACCATATAGTGCAGTGTAAGTGTACACGAGGAGTGAATTACAACTGTATGACATGTATAACAACTCTAACAGAATAACTATTTTCTGAATGTTTGTGTCTGTTACCTTTGTACTTTCCAACCAGGGACGTGGCGACATGTGATTTGGTGTGTCTCCCCCAACTTAGGTATACACGATTTCATGGGTTTGTAGGAGAGCTGAAAATAGGATTTTAAGCATATATAAGGGCTATAACTGTCAGTTTGGCCTGTTATTACTGGGAGTAATGGTTTGATGGTTTAATTATTTTATAAAGGTACCACAGTATACAGAATGGGATGATGTTTGAATACGAAGTATGTTTTTGGAATGTGTGGTGGGCCAGCTCTGTATGGGACGCCACCGGAAAATTCAGCATGGGATATATGTACGATTTAGAAGCAATGTAATATCGAACATTTTGCCATGAATAATTTCTTTACTTGTGAATAATGTTTGGTTGACTGCATGTGAATATAATTGTCTATTGATTCCAATATCCCGTAAGGCCAAAATAACTTGAATGCATATGTTTCTGGTAACGGGTCCAAAAATATATGGGCGGGTGGACGATTTTGCATTTACTTTGTTTTTTTTTTATTTCATTTTATTTTTCAAAATTTAACTAATAACCGAATATAATGAGCCGTTATGAAGTCACACATCAGAAATAGAGAAACTGATATACATGCAATAATATCCGACAGCAATATTTACAAATAAATCAGCTTAGAATATGTTGTATATGACCTTTCGTGTGACAGAATGGCACCGTTCAAATATCAGCTTTAAACGATACGATTTATTTGCATAAACACCAATGAAGGCAGTATGCTAACAATACAATTCATAATAAAACAAGAAACAATTACATGTGACATGGCATGTCTAGCTATATGTATGATGGCAAGCATACTATTCATTCAGAGCGCTTATCAAAGAAGCGCCGGACCACGTTGCTGATTTTGCTGCTTATTTCAGGGTTATCATTGTTCATTATAAGGTTAAATTTCTGATCGTTTGACATACTTGTAAAATTACTGTGATATCTATCAACAAATTGGAAAAGTTCATCTCTGAGATCGCAATAGTGTGGACATTTCATAATGAAATGATACTCATTTTCTATATCAGAACCGGTCCTGCATTTAAGGCACAGTCTCTTCCCCTCTTTAATTATAGGCCGATGGTGTCTACCTTTTTCAATAGCGAGTTTGTTATCACTAACACGGAGTTTTTTAAAACTGATCCTATCTTTTAAAGATGTTGTGTTTATTTAGTAAGTCTCTAAGACATAATTATTTTTATGGCCATATCGTTTAGAATCATCAAATATAGATCTTTGAAGAGTGGTGGCTTCACAATTGTCGTCAAATATATTCTTAATATCCTCGATGAGAATTTTAAAGAGGTTTGGAGATAAAGTGAACCCTTGTAGTAGGACTACTTTAGAGAGGCATATTGCTTTAAACGTGTATATACATGTATATATTATAAGATATAAATAATACATGGCTTCCCGTTCGCTATGCGTGAGTAGAGTGCCAAAAGAACGATCGGGCGAGTGAATTGCTACCTGCATAGTATTCCTCTTTTGACAGTCTTAAGTTAAGGCTCTCAAGAACAAGATATGCATTATGTATTAATAGTATACCAAACAGTCCAGACATGCAAATTTGAGTCGAATTACAGTTCAGTTCGCCTGGAGGTTACCTACACGTACTAAGAATAAAAATGTCGCGAACGAAAAACAGGTTGCGCCAAAGATTTCTGTACATGTAGGTCTTGCTATCCCTGATTCTCACCTTAATTATTGCTCAATCAAGTCCCAAAAATGAGACACTCAAGATTATAAACTTCAATGATGCCAATAGTAGTCAATAGTAGTAATAGTGATTATACAAGTTTGAGAAACTATTCTGGTAACCAATGGGTATAACCTAAAACAATCCGAGGAACGAAAAAAAGGTTACTCATATTTTGAAATCTGCAGGCCTAGAACACTGGATCGCGTTGATGTGAATTCTGCAAAATGTCTGTCTGATTTTGTCACCTATTTTTATTAGCCACGAATTTTGGAAATTGGACTCAGATCTTACAATTTACGACAATCTTATGTGACGACAGGAGAGTATAGCTATGTTATTAGTTACAACTAATATCGTCTCTTCGATGTGCATGTATTTATTTCAATAAATCCGTTATTAGCAACGACATCTCGATCAGAACTTGTTCATGGTCGATTGAAATGGAAAAGGAAGTCAAAAAATAACTGCCCGCTTGCTAGACAGACAGAACTATTTAAATACATTAGGTAGCAATGATCGGACACACATGTGACACCATTGTCGGAAAATAATATAGCAGTGTGCAATAAACTGCATGACAAACTTAAAAATAGAATGATTCACAACACTTTTTAATGTTTATTGACGAAAATAGACAAAATCTATAAAATGATTTTGAGCCCGGCATCAACATAACGCTTTTATTTTCCCAATGGAAATTTAGTATTAACTGAGGAGACGTACTATTTTTCGCTCAGTTTATAAATTCGCAAACCAATGGGTGCGCGAAAATCAGTACTGCGCGATTTTAAATACGAGTAATGTATATGGTGGAGTTATGTAAAAGTGTCACAATAGTTACATTCAAAGTCATTAGGAACACACAGGAACCATGAAAACCCACATCAATGCAGCCAATACGTACGCGATTGGATAGCGAAAGATGCTTAATGTGGGTTCAGATTAGATAGCAATTAATATTAAATCCTAGAAACATCCTCACCCGGGGGTACCACCCGAGGGGGTGAAATGGGGTATGGACCATTTTCGAGAACGGTGGGTGGCACATCCCAAATGCCCCCCATAGAAACACCCCAACCCCCACCCGGACCCCATTTTCACTCGCTCGGGTAGAACCACCCGCGGTGAGGGTGGGGGTGTTTCTATGGACTATATTTGAGGGCGGGCCGCCCACCAATGACGTCATATTGGCCGAAAACCCTACCGTTCTCGATAACGGTCCATACCCCATTCCGGGTGAGGGGTGGGGGTGTTTCTATGTGGTATTTGGGGCGGGCCACCTACACATGCCGTAATATTGACCAACAGAGGCATGTTTTTGCGAATAATGAATAAAATGCTCCATACACAATTTTCACTCCAGCAGGGTGGTACCCTCCAGGGATGAGGGTAGGGTGTCTATAGGGGATATTTGGAGTGGGCCACACACCCATGTCATCAAACTGGCCGAAATCATTACCGTTCTCGAACATGGTTCATATCCCATCTTCACCCCTCGGGTGGTAACCCACCCCACCCCCGCCCGGATGTGAGGGGTGTGGTGTTTATATGGGTTATTTGAGGTACCCTTCCCCGGGAGTGAGGGTTGTGTGTTTCTATTCGGTATTTGGGCGTACCCAATTTCCACCTCCTCGTGTGGCACCCCCCCCCCCCGGTGAGGGGTGGGTAGGGGTGGTTCTATGGTATATTTTGATCGTGCCACCCACTCCTGCTGCCAAATTAATTAGCCTAAATCCTTACCGTTCTCGAAAATGGTCCATACCCCTGTTATCCCGGGGTGAGGGGTGAAGTTTCTATCGGGTATTTTGGGCGAGCCACCCATCCATGCCGTCAAATTCGCCGAAATCCTTCCCGTTCTCAAAAATGGTCCATACCCCATTTTCACCCGTCCGGATGGTACCCCCGGGGTGGTGGTGTTTCTATGGTGTATTTGTGGCGGGCCCCCACCCATGCCCTCAAGAGATATTTTTGAGTTCCAAAAGTCTTCGTCCATGATATTAGATACTATCTAACCGCTATACGACAGACCGTGCATTCGTCGTGATTTCTCAAAGTGCACGGATTATTCCCCTGATTAGGATATTATATAGCGACAACAGGTCGCATGACCTGACAATGCATTGGCAAGTAGCGATAATAAACAGACAGACCACGCCTCCTATCCTTGCAATTGGACAAGTGTGGCCCACAGGTAACGCAATCGAACAAATCTATGTCGTCCCAGCTGTGGAGAAAAACTTGGTTTTACTACTAAAACCCAGTTTAAACTGGTAGTTTAAACTAGGTCTAAACTGGAGATGCCGATTCGGACCTAGCAGTCTGATCACGGAAAGGGGTCAAATATCATGCAGCAAATACCCCTCAGCAGTCATGGGCTATCGGGCAAGTCACAAGCTATACCGGAAGTTAATATATTAACCCATACGATGATGTCGAATTCGCTATGCATGTTAAACACGTTTAAAACGACTGTGTGGCACAACCACACAATTACCAAACAGTTTGTGTAAACACTTGATCGAGCAAAACATTGCGTGGTGAATTGTTTGGCAAATATCCCCACAACTGGTGTGTGATGGCGCAGCACAAATTGTGGGAACCGACCACACAACGTGTTCTTTGTATGTACACATACATTGTGTTACACTATGCACCCCCCCCCCCCGGTGAGGGGTGGGTAGGGGTGGTTCTATGGTATATTTTGATCGTGCCACCCACTCCTGCTGCCAAATTAATTAGCCTAAATCCTTACCGTTCTCGAAAATGGTCCATACCCCTGTTATCCCGGGGTGAGGGGTGAAGTTTCTATCGGGTATTTTGGGCGAGCCACCCATCCATGCCGTCAAATTCGCCGAAATCCTTCCCGTTCTCAAAAATGGTCCATACCCCATTTTCACCCGTCCGGATGGTACCCCCGGGGTGGTGGTGTTTCTATGGTGTATTTGTGGCAGGCCCCCACCCATGCCCTCAAGAGATATTTTTGAGTTCCAAAAGTCTTCGTCCATGATATTAGATACTATCTAACCGCTATACAACAGACCGTGCATTCGTCGTGATTTCTCAAAGTGCACGGATTATTCCCCTGATTAGGATATTATATAGCGACAACAGGTCGCATGACCTGACAATGCATTGGCAAGTAGCGATAATAAACAGACAGACCACGCCTCCTATCCTTGCAATTGGACAAGTGTGGCCCACAGGTAACGCAATCGACCAAATCTATGTCGTCCCAGCTGTGGAGAAAAACTTGGTTTTACTACTAAAACCCAGTTTAAACTGGTAGTTTAAACTAGGTCTAAACTGGAGATGCCGATTCGGACCTAGCAGTCTGATCACGGAAAGGGGTCAAATATCATGCAGCAAATACCCCTCAGCAGTCATGGGCTATCGGGCAAGTCACAAGCTATACCGGAAGTTAATATATTAACCCATACGATGATGTCGAATTCACTATGCATGTTATACACGTTTAAAACGACTGTGTGGCACAACCACACAATTACCAAACAGTTTGTGTAAACACTTGATCGAGCAAAACATTGCGTGGTGAATTGTTTGGCAAATATCCCCACAACTGGTGTGTGATGGCGCAGCACAAATTGTGGGAACCGACCACACAACGTGTTCTTTGTATGTACACATACATTGTGTTAAACCACGCAGAACCAAGACATACATGTATGCACAGTTTATGCGCACACTTTTAAAATTGTTCGTTGAATGCACACACATATCTCACAATTATGTTCACGACGACCACATTAGTTTATGCTGTTTTGTACACAATGCTGTTGGACGAGACGTCGCAACATGTGTCCATTACATGCGTACAAAATTATGTATGTAAATACACACAATTTTTTCCGGCATAATGGCACAGTTTGGTGTGACAAATAAAATTTACACACAACTGTTCATTTCGCGGACTATATTTTGCTTGGTAAACGTATTCAACATTGTGTGCAATATAACCACAGTCATGTTTGCACCACACAGACACAAGTGTGTACTTGAGTTAAACAGCTGTGTGTAATACCATATAAACTGTTTGTTCCGTGGATAATCAGATTGTTTTGTGTTTGCTATAGATAAGCTAAAACATGCAAATAATACCTTCATACGCGGAGACAGTCAAACGTCACAGTTCCTTCATCTATGGTTATATTTTCGCATTCTGGCTAATCTGCCATTCGTAATATTACTTTGTACGCAACAAATTTCAAATAATGGAAATCTGGTTACCTTATTATACAAATAAGAGACTATACACACCACCAACAACAACATTTGAGTAAAGTATCCCTTTAAGAAAATGTGTTCAAACTCGATACTGTCGGTGTTGTGCTGCTAAACTGCTAACTAATGACAGAATTAAGAAAAAGGCGCTTCAACGCGATTCTAGCGGTCCTATGCTGCTAAACTGAAAATCATTGAAAGCATTAAGAAAATGGAGTTTCAAACCGGATTCTAGCGGTGCTATGCTATTAAACTGCTAACCAATGAAAGAATTCAGAAAACAGAGTTTCAAGCTTTATTCTAGCGATGCTATGCTGCTACATCCCTGCTAATTAATGACATAATTGGGAACAGAGATTCAAACTCGATTCTAGCAGTGCTTTGCTGCTAAAGGGTTAGTCAGAGTCAAATTAGAAATTCCGAACAGTTGTGGTGAAAAAAAACATTGCAGAGGGGGGTGAAAATGGAATTCCCCAGAATTGGGGTGGAAATTTGGGTCTTGTTCGTGTATGGGCGTAATTTGAAATTATAACTGAAACCATTTAGCCACATCCCTGCTAATTTCAAGTATGTATCTTTTAGATATCATTTGGTATGAATTTGTGTAATATATGTTGGGATTGTAAATACAATACGTGTGCACCAAAGGTTAAATGGGTTCTGAAGTTGCTAATCAATTGGTGCTCACGAGGCTGAGGCAGCTCCACACAGATAAGTGATTATGCAGCTACAACAAACCAATCGTAGCGTCTGAACGCATATGCACCCGGAACACCTATATAATGTATCCGCATACAGGGCACACATTTAGAATTTTGCAGAAAGAGAACACTTCTGGAGTTGCGAACCAATGCGTGGAAAAGAGGCTGAGATACAACCACGCATATCCGCGATTGTATATTAACAAACCAATGGTAGCATCTGAATGCTTATGAACCCAGAACCTGCACATCGGTATCCGCATATTTATGGCACACATTAAGAATTTTACAGGAAGAGAACACTCCAAAGTTACACTGGTGTAAATATGGTTCGGAGCGACCTTTTTGTTTGTTTGAACATATTTTATTGATCATCCCAGAATATAAGATCGCACAATAAATATGATTAGAGTAACATATGGTGAGCAATGGGGAATGGAGCTCAAGTGATCAGTTAGTATGAATTATATGAATATAAGCCACAATCTACCTCTCAAGCAAAATGACAAGAACTTAATATGTAGGATAAATATGTGACAAATAGTTCATTTTTCAGTCGCCATTTGTGCTGCCATCTACGACAGAGTATCAAATTCCTTCCAAAGCGTTGCATAGTGTTATTACACCACACACATGTAAACGTCACTATACATTTCACAAGAAAGCATTTCTAAAATTCAGATCAAACTCACTTGCTATCTATTCTTTAAAATAACACTGGTCATGTTGGATGCCATTTTTATTGCGTCTACTAAGCCACAGTTTGTTCAAGGTAACATTTCCCAAAGGTATGTGTATATCACAATGAACAACTGAGTGTTGTAAGTTAAATTCTGGACGGGTACTCAGTTCATTATAAACGGGCTCCGGCACTAAAAAACGACGAAAAGCAAGGAAATCAGAATGTAATCGTTTTTTGCTGTGAACGATTAGTCATATATAATATCAAAAGAATCGATTGCCAGTTGATAACAAAGTGTTTATGTGACGTCATAAAATAAGGATAGCTCGATTTGACAGATTCAGTGGTTTGATATATTGTCCGGTAGACAGATATATCAGGCAGTTTTTATACGTGGTTCTTTGTGTATGTGAGTGTATTTAACTCTCATTCTTGACTCATATTAATTCTAGTATTGGATATTTTCTGTTAGGTATAGTACGAAATGTCCTTAATGGCTGTATTGAGGTAGCTTTAAAAGATGAACATATTATATCATATTCTTTATGAACAAGCTAGCTAATGTTATCGCTCTATCCAAATTTTCTTATAACAGTGGGATTGTGAATCAAAAACCAAAAGTTTTAGATCAGAATGGGTGTAAGGAATGTTATTGGCTCGGCCTCAGTGAATCAACTCCAAATATTGATTGAAATTCATATCTCAGATGAATAGTAGATGGTATTAGTTTTTGTTTTTTTGGCAACATTATTTCAAGTCAGTACTTAGTAATTAGTAGCATTGACTTATTGCATTATCTAGAATCGAGTTTGAAACTCTCTTTTCTTATTTTGTCATTAGTTATCAGTTTAGCAGCATATCGCCGATATAAGTCAGTTTGAAATTCGATTTTCTTCATTTTATTTTTTCATGTATTGGCAGTTCAGCAGCTAGAATCGAGTTTAAAATCCCATTTCATAATAATAATATTAGCATCATATCACCACTAGAATCGAGTTTGAAATTCCATTTTAGTAGTTTAGCAGCATAGCTCCGCTATAATCAAGTTTGAAACTCTCGCTTATTATTGTTTTAATTAATTAGCAGTTTGGAACCATAGCGCCTGTAGAATCGTTTTTGAAACTCACTTTATTTAATTTAGACGCCCTTTTACAGCACATGGCACCTAAAAATATGAGTACCAAAAAATAGCAACTTATACTAGAGCATGAATGGTGCGTTTCAGCGGCATCCATATATCTCAGTCAGGGAGATGGCTAGAGGGGTCCCCAAATGCAAATGGGTGGGGATATCCACCTTGAAAAGTCGAACTGCACCCCACCCCTTGGACCAGGTTTACAAAATTCTATTTGCACCCTCCCCCGTAGGTTGTGACTTTCCAACTGCGTGGTACCTCAAGCTTTCCAGCTGTTAGAATTTCCGACCTAACACCCCTCTTAAGTTTGAAAATTTCCAACTGATGGCCAACAATGGTCTACACACAATAAATTCCCCACTAATTATACCGATTGGAAAATCAAGCAATGTCAGAGAACAAGTTCAACCTATAGGTAGTGTAAAACTTCCAACTAAAATTATTTTTAGGTATGAAATTTCCAACTGTTGAAATTGTTTAGAGAAGTTGGGGGTTGCGTTAGACACTCACTTGTCACAGTAGATTACTTCCTGTCAACTGAATTCCATAATAAAAAAATACATCATTAATTTATCAATCTGTGGGCGTTTCCATGCAAAATAACCAAATTGTGGTGCTAGGGAAAAGGCACACTATAGCGTGTGTGTGATGAACACACATTTGTTTGGCAAATTCCTTCACACAGTTGAATTTGTCAATTTGCATATGACAATTTTCGAGCGCAAATGGGTGTTATACTTCGAAAGGATGCGTATTATATTACAGAAATAGATAAAGGCACAGAGGTACGAAACATCTCTAAAATGTAACTAACTATATGGCTATATCTAGATTAAAGTTTAAGGGCATTGTTGAATCAGAAAATCCGGATCAAGTTTATTATTTCGTTCAATCAGGTTTACACATAAAATATATTTGGACATTATCACACAGGGAATGTCTTGTCAATTTAAATCTAATCTCACCTTAAATAGCGAAATAATCTAAGATACACCCTTTGTATTCAACTCCATGCACACTTCACAACAGACTGACTCAAAATTAAGCGATTCTAAGCAGATTATTTAACTAAAACATGTTAAATTATAAGCAGATTATGTGCGGGTTTTATGGAGAACGGGCTGCACTGTTCCATCTAAATATCCAATCCTCGTGTAAATAGGTTCAAATTGGACCTAACTATTAACAGATATTGATATTGGACTTATTTTTTCTGAAATAAGCCTATATTAAGCTTATGCCCGTTGATTGGGGCGGATCGCACTGAAAACACATATAAAGAGCGTGAAAAAGTCGTATCGATGAAAAAGTTGATTAAATAGTGTCATAATGGGCTTAGTTCTTATTGAAATAAGGACATACCGTGCTTTTTTTGAACGCCGTGTTTTATGCCCGTAAATAGACAGGATATAGAGCATATTTCTTTATCAAATACGCATAAAGGCAACATTAAAAATAAGCCCGTATTGTGTTTCTTTTCACAAGAACAGGCTGTTCCGGAGAAAATAAGCAGAATACGGGCTTATATTATAATGGCGCGAAATAAGATCATATTGGTATTATTTGAATCTAAAATACGATCTATATTGGCCTAATTACTCTGGTTATTAAAACAGCCCTATATGGGACTATTGAAATATAAAATAAGCCCTCAGTGCTCTTATGTTCACGGCAACACGCTGGAAAATAACACGAATAAGCCAACTCACGACTTACCAGATTTTCTTTATATTGCGTTTTTATTGTGGGCTTTTTTTGTGGCCCGCGCCATCCAACGGAATACCAGATATAAGTCAATGCACTATATGGGCCTATTTGAGAACCATATTCGACCAATATAAACCTGTGGATAGTTAGGTCCAATGTGAATCTATGTGAATATTTAGGTCCAGTATGAACCTATTTGCACGTGGATATGTTGAAAATTACAAACAATGTAAGTCGTTCGTGTGGTCAATATAGTACTAAAAAAAATTCGTTGCAAAACCACAGCAGCACCGAGGCTCTCTTGTGGATTCTTCTTGTGCCACCACTAGTTCATCTAAAATTACCAAACTAGGTCATATATGCCCATCGTGTGTTGGCATAACCACAGCAACCACGGTGCTATCCTTGCGGATTCTTCTTGTGCAGCCACTATTCCATCTAAAAATTACAAAACTCTGCAAAATATCCTCGTGCAAATATGCACAAAATCAGACTAAAATGTGCAAACAGGTTCATATTGGATTATTTTATTCTGAAATAATCAGATAATGAACTCATTCGTTATTCTGTTTTATGGCGCGGGCGACAGTGAGAGCACATTTTAAACAACGTACACCTGATAAGCCGCGAGTAGGTTTATTTCTCTCATTGTCCGCAGATAAGGAACCTGTAATGAATTCACTATGAGTCGACAATGTGACTAAAATGCTCTCATTTTCAGTTTATTATCGACTCAAAATTAGGCGATTCTGAGCAGATTATCTAACTAAAACAATTAAGTTATATAAGCAGATAGTGTGCGGGTTTCGGGAAAACAGGCTGCACTTGTTCCATCTAAACTTCCAATCCTCGTGCCAATGGTCCGAATCGGCATCTCTGGTTTAGACTAGGTTTTATTCTAGACCAGGTTTAACTCCAGTTTAAACTAGGTTTAAGTAGGGTTTAAACTTGGTTTTACAGTAGTTAAACCAGGTTTATGGGAGTAAAACTGGGTTTTAGCGTACTTAAACCAAGTTTTGTGATAAACTCAGTTTAAGATGAAACTAGGTTTTATTAACGTGATAAAGTTATGGTAATATTACTAATTGTTTGTGGTGAATTGGCTATATAATAATCAGTATAAGCTTAGGTATATATGATTTATACGTATCATACGTCTCGCCTCGAACATACACCTTTAAATATACTTTGAAAAAAATTCAAAGTTAAACCACCCTACCCCAGGTTTGACTAAAACCTAGTTTTTTGGGTTTAATTATTCGGCCGATATTTTTCGCCCAATATTGATGTTGTTTCTTCGTGAATATGGGAGTGTTTATTTTGAATTGGGGGAGGCGTTTATGCGCGGGCGTTTGTCACAATGTAGATGCAGGAGAGTCTTAGTGGAATTCGGGGAGGCGATGTCGGTACTTATGAGATAAATTCTAACAAAATATGTGCCAGTGTGATGGATGATTTCTTGCTATATATGTCTGTTTGCAATTCGCTCGTTCGGATGTCGATTTGGCGGCTGAGAGCATGGCGGGATCGGACTGATCAGATTGACACGTTAGACACGAACATGACTTTTGAAACTGATTCCTTATTCACAAAAAGGTCTCTTTCGGTCAATTTGACGCATGGGTTTGTGGCCCGCCCAAATACCCATCAGAGACACCCCAGCATTCACCCGGGGAGGGTAACGGCCACCCTGGGGGGGTCGAGTATGGACTATTTTGGAGAACTGTAATGATTTCGGCCAATTTGATAGTATGGGTGGGTGGCTCGCCCAAAATAACCCATAGACACACCCCACCCCTCACATCCGGGGGGGGGGGGGGGGGTACCACCCGAGGGGGTGAACGTGGGATATGGACCATTTTCGAGACTGGTAAGGATTTCGGCCAATTGACGGCATGGATGGATGGCCCGCTCAAATGTCCCATAGAAACAGCCAACCCCTGAACGCTGGGGGAACCACCACAGGAGGTGAAAATGGGGTATGGACCATTTTCCAGAACGGTAAGGATTTCGGTCACTTTGACGTCAGCAGTGTGGGTAGCCCGCTCCAACTACCCCCTAGAAACACCCGGAGGTACCACCCCGAGGGGGTGAAATGGGGTATGGACCATTTTCGAGAACGGTGGGTGGCACATCCCAAATGCCCCCCATAGAAACACCCCACCCCCACCCGGACCCCATTTTCACCCGCTCGGGTAGAACCACCCGCGGTAAAAGTGGGGGTGTTTCTATTACTATATTTGAGGGCGGGCCGCCCACCAATGACGTCATATTGGCCGAAATCCTTACCGTTCTCGATAACGGTCCATACCCCATTGTATGGGGTATTTGGGGCGGGCCACATACACATGCCGTAATATTGACCAACAGAAGCATGTTTTTGCGAATAATGAATAAAATGCTCCATACCCCATTTTCACCCCAGCAGGGTGGTACCCTCCAGGGATGAGGGTATGGTGTCTATATGGGATATTTGGAGCGGGCCACACACCCCTGTCGTCAAATTGGCCGAAATCCTTACTGTTCTCGAACATGGTTCATATCCCATCTTGGGTTGTTTCTATTCGGTATTTGGGCGTACCCAATTTCCACCTCCTCTGGTGGGACCCCTCCCCCCGGTGAGGGGTTGGTAGGGGTGGTTCTATGGTGTATTTTGATCGTGCCACCCACTCCTGCTGCCAAATTAATTAGCCTAAATCCTTACCGTCCATACCCCTGTTATCCCGGGGTGAGGGGTGATGTTTCTATCGGGTATTATGGGCGAGCCACCCATTCATGCCGTCAAATTCGCCGAAATTCTTCCCGTTCTCTCATGCCGTCAAATTCGCCGAAATTCTTCCCGTTCTCAAAAATGGTCCATACCCCATTTTCACCCGACCGGATGGTACCCCCGGGGTGTTGGTGTTTCTATGGGGTATTTGTGGCGGGCCCCCACCCATGCCCTCAAGAGATATTTTTGAGTTCCAAAAGTCACGTTCGTCCATGATATTAGATAATATCTAACCGTTATACAACAGACCGTGCATTCGTCGTGATTTCTCAAAGCGCACGGGTTATTCCCCTGATTAGGAGATTATATAGCGACAACAGGTCGCGTGACCGGACAATGAATTGCCAAGTAGCGATAATAAACAGACAGACCACGCCTCCTAATCTTGCAATTGGACAAGTGTGGCCCACAGGTAACGCAATCGACCAAATCTATGTCGTCCCAGCGGTGGAGAAAAACTTGGTTTTACTACTAAAACCCAGTTTAAACTGGTAGTTTAAACTAGGTCTAAACTGGAGATGCCGATTCGGACCAATAGGTTTAAATTTGGTCTAACTATTCACATATGTTGATATTGGACTTATTTTTCTTATACCCGTTGAAAACTGAAAACACATTATATGAAGAGCGTGCAAAAGTCGTATCGATGAAAACGTAGATGAAATAGTGCGAATATGGGCTTACTTCTTATTGAAATAAGCATACCGTGCTTATTGAAAGAAGCATACCGTGCTTATTTTGAACGCCGCGTTTTATGCCCGTATTTTGACAGGATATAGATAATATTTTTTACAAATATATACGCTCTATATGGGCATAAACGCAACATTATAAATAAGCTCGTATTGTGCTTCTTTTCGTGAGAACAGGCTGTTCTTGCGAAAATAAGCACAATGCGGGGTAAAATAAAAAAAAGGCACCGACTGCTTGTCTCCTATATATATAATAGCTGTCTGACCACCTACATGCATAGCGAATTCGACCTATTGATATTCTAGACGACATACTAAATTTGAAAGATGCAACGTCTCTTCGCAAACTGTGCTCGTTCATCCGACTGATAAACCTTAAACTGGACACAAGTGATTAGTATAGAGTTAATGTTACTGGTGTTGTTGTTGTTGTTGTTGTTGTTATTGTTATTGTTATTGGTGTTGTTGTTGGAGTTGTTGGGGTTTTTTGGTGTTGTATTAAGACTGTGTTGCTGTTAGATATAAAGATTATGACGATGACGAAGATGATGATGGTTATTTGGTTATGAAGATGACTCTAATGTAAAAATGAAATTGATGATAATGATGATGAACATGCGCCATGTCAATCGGGAGAACACTGTATATTGTGTATATAATGCATTACGTTCCTCCTCTCCATCTTCTGTGTATATACTTTCCATTTCTTGATATCATTGTCATTTTGATCAGAGAATAAAGCATTCATGCAGGCACCGACATGGGTTAATATATTCACTTCTGGTATAGCTAAATTTAGCAACTTGCCGGATCGCACGTGGATGCAGAGGGTTGTTCGCTTCGTGACATGATGTCTCTTTCCGTGGTCAGACAACTATAGGATAGGTGCGGTCGGTGCTTTTTTTTCCTTTATTTTTCGCGGAACCTAGAGCAGTCCGTATAAGAAAACCATAGTCAGAAATGGTAACGCGCTGAAGATCATATATTATATACCCATGATTGTAATTATAGAATATAAAATATATTGGTTTCGCGAATGACCAACTCAGAATTCCGTTAAAATAACAATAACAACCAGCACCTAATTAACGAACCGGCGGCCGACTCTACCGTCTCCGACCACAACCCCCAGTGGGCTGCAGAACGAAAAATATCTATAAAAGTTGAAATATAAGACTTACAAATTCTCTTTTTCATTTCTTTTGTTTGTAATTGACATAGCTCGTCCACAAACCAAAAATCAACATTATTGACATAATCATGTAAAGGACAATAAACGAAATTGAAATTCCCAACTACACCTTTTACCTGACTCCGCCTCCTGGTCGCGCATGCAGTTCGACTTTTAAACCGGAAATAACAATTATCTATAAATAAAATGCCCAGCGGACCACAGCTATCTAGAATTTGGAGAACAGTATACACACGGCGCGCGCTAATAAGAATATTAAACACGCGGATTGTCGATGTCCCTGTAGTATATCCTTCAATGAAGCCAATTTAACTTGAGATTAAGTATTGGATAGGCAGATCACGCCATCTTAGCATTTATTGGCCTGGATCAGATAAAAACTTGCATGCCATATAAACGATATAGGATATAACGTCCAGTAGCGGTGCCGAAGAACGTATATATACACCATCTCATGCATGCCTGGTTTACTGGGTGGCGGGTGCCGACTACGAGTTATCTCGTACCCACACTTTGCCACGTTTTTACCATGAGTATATCGTCGGAAGTTCATGTTGAATATTCTGGAGTACCTAATATAATTATGGCGACTTTGTCTTTGTGGAATTTTGGCCAAGACCTCCAGACAGAGGGCTGCAAAGTATGGGAATGAAAGATATACAAACAACGTTCCAAGTCAGATGAATTTTACTTAATGTCTGTCGTCTGACTCGGCGCTTTTAAATATATGTCAATCCCATGTAGGTGTGACGCGTTGTGTGTCGTCGTTTTGGTTATAAGTAAGTTGTATCGCACCTTGGCAAGTTGCTACGGATTGAGTTGAGACCTTCATTCATTTATCGGATTAGTCCACGACTCGGATTTTGTAAATCCCGCGATAATTCCGTCGGCTTACAGTTTACTGACACAATTGTCAATGCTTAATTCGTTATGGCGCTAAACTGTATGTGTATGGGCACTTTGTGATAAATGCACGTTCATTCAGGAAATTATTTATGCTTTCTATATGTTATTGAAAACTGGCGTATAACATACCCATCATTGAATTTCGTCTGGTTCCAACTGCGAGATAATTATGTGTCAGCGCCAGGGAGTGTCGTTTTCCAAATGCATGCAGGTTACCGAATATGGCCGAGTTGTCTTGTACCAGCATATCGACACGTACAATCTTACATGAATGATTGAATTACTTCAGGCCATCATACGTGAAAATACTGATCACCTGGTCACCGGGTTAAGTGTTTGGTTGGCTGTGTACTCCAACAGTATAACTTACTCTTTTCGTGAACCGATTATACGGGAGATTATTATGTGTAGCTTTTCTCTGCTGTTAATAGCATTTTACCACGCATACAATCACTAGATTCTTATATGCAATTTACCAATAGGGGTCACACGCAACGACCGCTGTGGAAACGTGATAGCAACGAAACTAATATAACCCCCAAATCTAAACACAAATATCACGTTCTTGGGATCAAGGTAGAACGATAAATACATACACAGAAGTTATATGGACGTTAGTATGTCTCGGAAAGACTTATCAAAGTAATGGCAAGAAGCGCATCGTGCAGAGATACATACCTGCTGAGTCAAGTTTTGATACAAACTTGAGCTTAGATCGAAAATTCATTAACAATGGAGAATGCCCCACATGTATATTATGCAAAATATCAAAGGAAACTGATATTGGTCCAAGTCGCTTTCATGTACTGGGTAAGCTTTTTTATGTCAAAGGTATCTTGGACTTTTAAATCTACCTGCAGATTGATTTAATTTGATTCCCAGAACATGAGGAAAACGAGTACGTATATAATTCCTATTTTGAGGTTTGCTGGTGTCATCACAACAGATTGACTTGGCTTATAGTTATTTATTACATGACTTCCGACTGTCTTCCGGCTTGTCGTCTGTTTACATTTCGTATACTACGGTACACTAAATCGATGTTTGTGACTAGTTGATTTAGTAAAATTTGAACAAATATTTTATTAAATCAATTTAAGTCATTAAATACATCAAAGCGTGTTATTTATCTGGCACTATTTCTTGACGCGGAGACCACGGACTATTTCCGGCTTGCCTTATGATTTTAGTTTAAAACTCATCCAGTAAATTAAGCCTGGACCTCGCAAGCCTGTGTCCTAATTTACTGGACTTGTTTTGTACATTTTGCTATAAACTGAGGACATATTGGTAGATCCTCTATGTGTACAACACCATGCAATCAAACTGGGCCATGTGTTCAAGCTGAAATTACCATCTGACAGTTTGAAAATGTACATCTATTGGGATGTTGATGTTAGGCTGGCATATATAGAGGATCTCCAATGAGTAATGTTGGGATATAAGATTTTATGAAAAGAGTTTGATCAATTTGATTCACGAGTTATTATATACGAGTTGAAGATCATGTATATCATAGAAAAAAAACTAGAACTTTATGCCTTTTTAACAAATCCTTAAAGGAAGCTGCAAAATGCATACATTTACAAAATTTGGCTGAGAGTGAGATGCTTCACAACCGTACACGACAGTAGTGCACAATCTAGGTCTTGCGACGGCAAATATAGTTTCCCAATTTGCTTCTTTGTTGTTGTGTCTATTTTCGTTAGTGCAACGAAGTTAGACAAGAATTTTCTTTAATAATCGTTTTGCATTGTCTGGTATTGGTGTCATACACATCTTTTCAAAGTAGTATTAATCCACCTGGATCAATGTAGACATGCAGTCATTTTGTTGACGTGATGCCAAGTGATTCATAACTAGTGAGAGTTAACCTTGTGCCAATTATGCATTCTGTTATATATGCGAGTCTCCCATAGGGAACCTCGCATATAAAAGAGAATGCATTGGCATAAAAATATTTACCTGGAACTTGTAAGCCAGCTAGTACATTCTTTTATACATGCAAGGCTCCCTATGGGAGACTCGCATATATAAGAGAATGCAGTGGCACAGGATCTTTAATGCTGCACCAGCACAGCTCCCATCATGAAAGGGTTAATTCAATGAAGTAAAAACTTAAACTGTTGTTGGCGAATTTTGTGCAGTAGACTGATCATTGCACCAATCGAACCCATCGCTCGAGTCATAGTAACCTAGGCGACCTTTTCTTCTTCAAACTGTTATCATCTTACTCCCATTATTTTATTTTATTAAATTTAAAAAAGACTCCAAGTGAGAATGATATTTTATTGGTATAAACTTAACCTTCATAAACATATATATCCAATTTATATACAAAATTTACTCAGAAAAGACATAGAAGAAAAGAAGATTGAAATAGGCACCATTCAAGTCAGCATTCTCCAACATTCAACATTACCATCTAAATATATATCAAAAGCTATATGTACATGGATAAATTGTCCAATTCCTCACTCATCTCAATTATTCAGGATGCTGTAGAGATGGCATTTACATTTAGGGTCAGCAATCTCAAACTTTATGTTGAAAGTTTGTGACATCCAATTCGCAAAATAAATTAGGAAAATAATTTTGTTTTAAATCAATTGGTTTGAATGTTCTGTGTTTCAACCATGGCTATAAGATATAATATGTGACCCGCCATATCAAATCCAGTCGGAAGTCGGGATTTTTTTACCCTGTGCCAATGCATTCTCTTATATATGCGAGTCGACCATAGGTCGCCTCGCATATATAAGAGAATGCATTGGCCTAACAATTTTTTACAATTTTAATAATTTGTTCTTGTATTCTTTAACAATTTTATAATTTCACCCATACAGAGCCCCAGACAAACATGAGCAGACAACACTCTTCTATATGCTTCTATATATGTGTGGGGCTCCCTGCAGGGTAATGGATGTTTTTTATTTTATGTCCTAAAAATTGTAAGAAACATTTATTTAAAAAACATGATAAAAAATTGTTAGGCCAATGCATTCTCTTATATATGCGAGGCGACATATGGTCGACTCGCATATATAAGAGAATGCATTGGTACAGGGTAAACAAAATCCCGACTTGCGACTGGATTTGATATGGCGGGTCACATATAATATGTAGTTGATTTCGGTGAGTATTCGTATCATCTGATCCTTAAAGTGTCAGGCCCAATCTGCATATCTTAATTCTCTCTGTTTGTGATATCACTAGAATAAGATAGTTGATACTGATTGATACAACATCAAAATTTAGTAATTGCTCAAGGGGATATAAATATCATAATTTGTTTCACCCCAGTTAGTTTGATTTGTGTCCTTTCATTCACATTTTTAGTGAAAGTATTAAAAAGCCTTTGTGAAACTGACCATATGTAGAAACATTAAGTGTGCTATAAAGGATAAGAATAAACCTGTGACACATAATCAAACTATGTTGTCGACAATACCCTTAAGCATTGTTGACAACAAATTCACATTTGAATGTTAGGTGTTAGATGCTAGATCAACAGTTGAACGACTCATCACATACATGTATGAAGCCCATCTGGTATCTACCAACAAATTTGTTCATATATCACAGACTTTAGGATGTCTCTATCCAACTGTAAATATAGTGCCTACTAGGTTGAATATATATATACACAGAAAGACACCAATGTGTTAATGGGTTTGTTCATATGGCATGAGTGCCAGCCCGGAAGGATACAATGGGTGGCTCAGCCTCGAGTTCTATCCTCACGCGATGGCACAAGTGCCATATCAACAAACCCATTAACACACATGTAGTTCTGTTTTTATTACACACCACCCGTCCTAGAATCCGTGAATTTAAAAAAAAAACAGATTTATAAGATTTATTCCGGCACATACAGGGTCTGTTATGTCATGCGTGGTGATGCCGTGATCATGCTTTTATTTCATAGTTCAGATCTCATAGTTGACGCGAACGTTACTCAGATTGTGTGGAGTCAACGGGATCTGTAGGGCATAATGATCTGTAAATGCAACACAGCAGGAATACTGTTATTCTAGGAACAAGTGTGTAATAAATGGATAAATTTGAAGATAAGTGCAAAATATACTTAACACAAAATACTGCTATTAACATGTCATCACAGCCACTGAGTTTGATGAGTTCAGTTCAAATTAAGTTATTAAAAAACATATATATCAGGGTGATATAAACATGAATGATAATCTAGTATGAATTATCTGACTTGTGTTTTTAATTTTTTTTCCCAGAATGATTTTTACGGAAAGTGTTCAGTAATATGGCTTGAGCTAACTTACAATGTATTGTAGATGGAGTCATAGTCAATCAATACAAACGATATAATAAGTAATTCTCAACCATTTATCTGCAAAAAATGTGCAAAGATCGATGACGGTGTTAAAGTTATTATTAATTTCCTGTATTTACACAAAATAAGGTTTGTTTCCAAATAACCGCTGAATGATACAAATCTGAAACAACTTCCATTATCATCACTTATTAATACTTGCACAATTACATTCACAAGCTTGTTATTTGAAATGCCTGCAAACTTTGTGGAGATTTGATTAACCCTTTACCCAACAGAACGGCCCTGTGCCAATGCATTCTCTTATATATGCGAGTCGACCATAGGTCGCCTCGCATATATAAGAGAATGCATTGGCTTAACACATTAAAAATTATAAAATTGTTAAAGAATGTAAGAAAAAATGGTAAAAAGTGTTAAAAAAAGATTTTTTTTAGGCCAATGCATTCTCTTATATATGCGAGGCGACCTATGGTCGACTCGCATATATACGAGAATGCATTAGCACAGGGCATAACTGTAACTATCGCAATGTGGTCAAGGAGCCGGTTCCAATGATATCCATATTTGTATGGTTCTATTGAGACAGACCGAAGATATTTTAGGCTGTTGAAGCTTTATTTGGCCGGTTATGGCCGGTTTGTTGGGTAAAGGGTTAATTCTAAACTATTCTTTCAAAAAGAACTGAGGTAACAGAACATTGTTAGCCCATGTTTCCTCCTCCCTGGACGAAGAGGCATTAATTTTTTTTAACCAGAGATGTGCTAAATTTGGGCAAGAAAGCTTTGTTACAGATACTTAATCAGAGGCAAGATCGTGCACAACTAAGCTTGTCCAGATGTGAGGGTGCTCGTCAGAGCAGTGACAAAACACTATATATGTTGTTTTGATAGAACACACTGGTCACATCATAAAAAATATAGCCAACTGATGAGCCATTGGTAGGCTTGTCTAATCTAAACTATTCTATTTTGTTCCAATATAAGCAGAGATGGTTTTCAATGTTTCATACAGTTCCTAATACTTTGGAAAAAGTTCCTCAAGTTCGATTCCAAACAGCAATCAACGCTTGGGGCTATTTTAAAAAAATCAGGTAACATTAGTCAAGACAAATAAAGTAAGATGACGTCCTAGTGTTATTGTCATCTACCAAAGCAAAAGTCTGCCACAATAACAAAACGTATGTATGTGTATAGGGATGTTTCTATCTGAACAAAAATGGGGGTCAGGTTCCATCCTATTAATAATTATCATACAGAGAGTATAAAAGCTGGTCACATAAGAAGCTAATACAGCACTTGTCCATGATACGAAAAATAAAACGAAATACAAGTGCAAGATTGCTTCAGTAACAGTTCTGGGTAAACCTGACTCGAATAGTTACGCACTACTGAGTCTGGAGAAATTGGCCGTGTTTTCTATTACAAAATAGCTCTGTGTCACTATAAATAACTTCTCATGTGACCCATGTACAGTAATGCCCGAAATAATCGACTCCTTAACCATAGCAGAATTATGGGTAATTTTTCAGGATTTAGTTGGAAATATGGCTTGTTGCCATTCATCGGAAAGCTCTCAGTGAGAGCTTTCCGATGAAAGGCAACAAGCCATATTTCCGACTAAATCCTGAAAAATTACCCATAATTCTGCTGTGGTTAAGGAGTCGATTATTTAGGGCATTACTGTAGTATCACGCCACAGCACACACATAGCTTCTCGAATGACAGATATGGCCTGTATATCCGATGCTTCAAACTGGCACTATTTTTAGCTATGTGGTGAATCTACTACTGTATTGGTATTCCGACAATTGGCCGAATGGCTGCAAGCCACTGCATTGGTTTTCTAATAAAATGTTGTGATTGAAGGACACTCACATAATCAATCCTGGTGGTAATAGAAAACACCGACATTTTCTCCAGACTATTGAGTAGATATTCGAGTCGGGTTTACCCAGAACTGCTTTAGTATGTGAAAGTAGAAAGACACATGACGGTTAGTGCATAGTGTACATGCATTTTGATTTTCCATAGCATTCTATGGAAAAATGATTGTTTTATGAATACTGGGCACTATCCATGTACATTACAGTATAGTAAAACCTGAGCCAGATTGTCAAGACTGGGGTACAAGGACAATACTTTGATATGGAAATACTTCAGCGGCATTATCAGCAGACGGTTACAGATCTGTAGTTCTGCACATTTATTGATCTGAAAATAGAGAGACAATTGTGACTTTAAATAGCGTGCAGTACTGTATGAATATGCATCTAAGAAATGAGTAATGAGTTCAATGCACTGGTAAGATTTTGGTAATGATATATAGTTCGCAAACTGTAGATCATGAATAAAAAATATGTCGAACCCCACAAATATTTTTGAATCTGCCTATAATTGTTTTGATATTTTAAAATCCTTAACTCTATCATTGGCTAGAGTTATCATTGATTTACAGTAAAAACCTCGTAAGTCAGATTTGGGCAAATAAAGCAAATACTTTTCAGGTTTCTGATTGAGCTAGAGGTGCGACATTTTGATGCATGCAAATCATGAATTTATTGACCTGTATTTGGATCCCCGGTACCGGGTCAGAACATGATAAAGCGATCTTTACTTAGTATCATTTCAGGCCTCAAATCGCAAATTTCTTCAGCTTGTTTCAAAATGTCGCAACTCTAGCTCAATCGGACCATTGTATTTTTAATCCCTGATAAGACATTTTGCTTTGAATTTCATGTTGATCAACGCATCTTATCTTAACAACAAAATAGCTATGGCATTGGCCCAGAGTTTTCGCAAAATTCTCAGGAAGCTCCAGTCATGAAGGGTTAATTTTAACCCTTTACCCAACAAACCGGCCAAAACCGGCCAAATAAAGCTTCAACAGCCTAAAATATCTTCGGTCTGTCTCAATAACACCATACAAATATGGATATCATTGGAACCGGCTCCTTGATCACATTGTGATAGTTACAGTTATGCCCTGTGCCAATGCATTCTCTTATATATGCGAGTCGACCATAGGTCGCCTCGCATATATAAGAGAATGCATTGGCCTAAAAAAAATCTTTTTTTAACACTTTTTACCATTTTTTCTTACATTCTTTAACAATTTTATAATTTTTAATGTGTTAAGCCAATGCATTCTCTTATATATGCGAGGCGACCTATGGTCGACTCGCATATATAAGAGAATGCATTGGCACAGGGCCGTTCTGTTGGGTAAAGGGTTAATTAACCATGGCATTACCTCAAATTGAACCAAGTCTGGATCAAGCCTAGATTTAGTGTGGCTGTCATATGCATAATGAGGTCCCCAGAGGGTGAATTTAACAATGCTATCCCGCATAGTGTGCTAGCATCACCAAATTCACCTTCGGGGGACCTCATTCTGCTTATGCCTCATCTGCTATGAGAGACCAATGATCAGGTTGAAGTTCCCAAATGGTGAATTGTGATGTACACCCATTGTGAACCTCGATTATGCAATGTGTCGTCTGCCAATTTTGGGATATAGATAATCTAAACTCAAAAAGAAGAAGAATCTATGCCAATTTGGGGATATAGAGAAACTAAACTAAAATAGAAGTAGAATCTATGTGAAGAAGTTGCTATAGAAATTTGATAATAAAGAAACTTTCCAGAGAAGATGAGTCATAAGCAGAATGAGGCCCCCAGAGGGTGAGTTTAGTGATGCTAGCCCGCTAAGCGGGATAGCATCACTAAATTCACCCTCTGGGGACCTCATTCTGCAAATGACAGGCACACTAAACTCAGACTTGGTCTGGATGTTATTATAAATGATCAAACATGGTTGACCATGTACTCACCTCACAACATTTTGGTTGATAATGGAGTTTGTTGGTGTTGACTTTGGACCCTGTGACGGTATAAATATCCTTCCCGATTTGTTCACGATATTAACAGGCCTCTTCACAGTTTTCTGGAACGGGTCTACTGAATGTGTTGGATATGGATCGAATGTGCCGGCTTTCATGCCACCAGGCTGTAAAATAACATAAATATGGCTATGAATGTGTTGGATAGGGATCGAATGTGCCGGCTTTCATGCCACCAGGCTGTAAAATAACACAAATATGGCTATGAATGTGTGGGGTATGGATCGAATGTGCCGGCTTTCATGCCACCAGGCTGTAAAACAACTTAAATATGGCTATGAATGTGTTGGATATGGATCGAATGTGCCAGCTTTCATGCCACCAGGTTGAAAAATAACATAAATATGGCTGTGATTAAGATATTGTGTTTATTCAGTTGTTGACAAATAAAAAGCTTATAGCTTCTTAGTAATATGTGTAGATAAAAACGCTATAGCCAAATGAAGGAAACAATTGGTATTCTTGTTCTTGTCTGAAAAATATATAGAACTTACAATTTATATTCAGAATTGCCATCATAGATGTAGAAACAGGGTGTGCATTTCCAAATGTGGAAATTTATTTACTAAACAAGAATAATCACCACAGTGAATGATAACTTGGAGACATTAGCTCATTATATTAAAAGATTGTCAATCAAAGCGAGAAAATGAAAATTTCAGTGATATACAATTTTCACTGATAGGAACCGGAAACGGAACGAAAGGTTGAACTCAATCGAGACGGTGACATTTGCTTCTCACTATTCACAAACATATGTTGATTTTATCCAGTGAAATATATTGTAAGCTCAATCTTATAAAGAAAAATAATTTATTTTGTTCTTAAAATGTGTGAATATCTGATTTACGGAACAGTTCGTTCCGGAATTTAATGATTGCGCCATAATGCCCATTTGACATTACTATCAGTTGCTGAAGTCTAGCATGCGCATTCTGTACAATATAATTCTTTGCGATTTAGAGGCCGTATTTTTCTCATAAAATACAATAAAATAACTAAATAAATTTCCTATCGTAGATGAGGCGGGCTAATAAAGAACCCGCCTTGGAATATTCTAGGCGGGCTGTAGGTAGGCAGCCCGCCTTGAGATTTCCAGGCCTGTAACTCTGGTAAAAGTAAAATCTAATCTGACATTTAACACCCAAGTTACAAGGAGGTATGTACGTATGGATAGTCAGAGCCCATGGCTACATGTATATGCCCTGAACCTCCTCCAGGGGTCAGGGCATAATAATGCTGGCACGATTTAATATATATTTTTTCTGATGTCTTGCATATATATTGTCCAATTTTGATACATATTTATACATACCTATGTATATGCATATATATTGTACAATTTTGATACATATTTATACATACCTATGTATATATAGTAAAAGAATCGATTAAAAAGTCGAATAAACTGATTGATATTGAAGTTCATGCAAGCTCATCAATGAGACAGGTAACAACTATTAACCTTTGCATGACTGGAGCTTCCTGAAATTTTACGAAAACCCTGTGCCAATGAATTCTCTTATATATGCATGCAAGTCTCCCATAGGGAGCCTCATATATTTTAGAGAATATATTGGCCTAACAATATTTACCTAGACCTTATAAGCCAGAACATTCTCTTATATATGCGAGGCTCCTTGTGGGAGACTTGAATATATAAGATAATGCACTGGCACAGGATATTTAATGCTGCACCAGCGCATCTCCTGTCATGAAAGGGTTAACAACTGTCAACTGAAAGAGGAACATGTACAAGTCTATGCGTGTAATAGTTATTTTCAATCACTGGTTAAAGAAATTAAAATTAGGTACAACTTACAGGCTTCATGCACGTCAATGAATGAATATAATATATAGGAGTTATTTCACACTCACCGTTTTCCCAGGATGACTGGGTTTAAACACATTAGCGTGTTGCCGCATCGCTCCTGCAGATTTAGATTTCACAGGTGGCAGAGCTTTGTCCGAGGCATATGGATTAATGTCGAAGAAAGCCTTGGGATGCATGTTCAACCTAAATGCACCTCCTTTCATGGATGACTTATGACCGGTATTTTCTTTCTGTAAAAGAAAAGAAACATGTGAAAATAAGGATCTCCATAACAGAATTTTGACAAGCATGTGAGCGCGTGGTTTTTAATTAATTTTTTTATTTGAGGCTCACACCAACGAAGTATTCCATCCATGGATTCTATCCGGGATAGCATCACTAAATTCACCCTCTGGGGACCTCATTCTGCAAATGACAGGCACACTAAACTCAGGCTTGGGGGCCTGTGGCCATTATTAGTTAGTTGATCGATTCCTTGTAATTTATTTCATAAAAAATCACCCAATAAAGTATCATTAAAACATTTTTTATGAGTTCGCAATTCCTCATGACGGTCGTGTTTGTCATGTAGGAAATTTGAATCAGGAAACGGATATACCGCGATTATTATTTTTCCGACATATGAAACGTGAATAAAAAGGTTGCATGCGCTGTGGTTTGGGGACCATGCACGTGGGCCTGAGAAACGGGAAAGTGATTTTGAATGGCCTAAGAGCAGACGACACTCTTCTATATATATGTGTGGGGCTCCCTGCAGGGTAATGGATGTTTTTTATTTTATGTCCTAAAAATTGTAAGAAACATTTATTTAAACAAAATGATAAAAAATTGTTAGGCCAATGCATTCTCTTATATATGCGAGGCGACCTATGGTCGACTCGCATATATAAGAGAATGCATTGGCACAGGGTAAAAAACTCCCGACTTACGACTGGATTTGATATGGCGGGTCATATTTATGCAAAGAGCATCAGACCAATCGGTGATTTGCAGTCAGCCTGTATTTTATATACTTTGTTTGTGATCTAATAGCCATCAACGCTGAACAAATCTCTGTTACTGAAAAATTATAGTCCTATTTAGTATCATCAGTTGTCAATTTTGTAAATTATTCAAGGAAAATTTCAGAGTATTTCTCAATCTTATGAGATTTTCAATGACATGTTTCACTGCAAAAGCTGTCTTCAAACAGACGATTTCTGAATCAATGGTATCGAACAACGTTAGATCAAATATACAGCATTTGAGTTCTAACAGCAATCATTTATTCAAAGCCAACTCTCAGTCAACTCTATCTTGTAATTTCAAATCAATGCGACTCCTAAAATGTATTTTTCAATTTGATAAAAAAATATACATTTTAATGGTCTTCGTTTATAGGGATGTTGAGGTAATATAGACAAATGACAGGCATATAGTGATATACACCCAATGGATTCATCCTTACAACTCCTTATGGAAGTTCAACTTATAAGATCAACAAATTGCCTTAACTACATGTAAACAATGCTACAAATGAAGGAATCCAAATAAGGTAACTACAGTAATGCCCTAAGTAATCGACTCCTTAAACACAGCATAATTATGTGTAACTTTTCAGGATTTAGTCGGAAATATGGCTTGTTGTCATTCTTCAGAAAGCTCTCGGGGAGAGCTTTCCGATGAATGGCAACAAGCCATATTTCCGACTAAATCCTGAAAAATTACCCATAATTCTGCTGTGTTTAAGGAGTCGATTACTTAGGGCATTACTGTAGCTATTAGCAAGTAGCCAGTTTCCAAAGTGTTAAAAAGAAATTTGTTTTTGTGTTCTGATGTTTAAATTTATAGTGATTCAGATTAATTCAGTAAGATAGATAGCACCACCTTTGTCATCTCTTTTGCTCTGTCATACGGATCTCCTTTGTAGGCAGGATAACTTCCAATGGTAACACCTGTATAGCTGTTAAAACACACAAAAAGCAAGATTTCAGCAACACGCACAAAACAGTATTAATAGAAGCATGATGATCATGTGACCTCCAAAAACAAACAATAACGTTTATTGGCCTGAAAAACATTATGTACTAATTTTATTTTCATGTTATTATCTCGGCACATCATTGTTCTTCATGTTATTCATGTCCATACTGGAAACTCTCTTGTGCCAGCATTTACTTGGTACGATCTTGTGCGAGAATGTATGCAATTTCATTTATTTTATATGGTCAATGGTGATTTATCAAAAAAATCGCAGTTAATAAATTTTTATATCCCACAGAAGGGAATACTGTGACTGGCTTTAATTTCGTCGGCCTCAATTTTCGTGGTTTCTTATAAAAAAGGCTATTTCGTTGGGACGTGAATTCGTGGATCAGGTATCATTCATCAAATATGTTTTGAATGTTAAATGTTCTGAATGTAAATATTGTTTAAGATCATGACTGTTATCTTAATAAAATAAATTTTGTTTCATCATTTTTTGTCAACCCATTTAACGACATGTCAAAAACAAACTTCATGCCCAATATTCATTCGATCTCTGGTATTGTGATTTTCTCTGGTTTTTCTGAGTAAACTATTTCGTTGGGTTTTGATTTCGTGGTTGGGTTGAACCACGAAATCAACGAATAATGAACCCCCACGAATAAAAAGGATTTTACAGTATAGAAGTTTTCACTTTCACTATATAGCTCACGCATGCGACCGATTCACTTGCGTGTACTAATACCCAACCAAATATTTCAAAATCTTTGTGAATCAGTAGAGTTATCCTTTACTGTTATTAATATACCGTAGTTGTAATAAAGATCTATTTTATGTTGAAATTTGAAACAATTATGGGGCAAATAAACAGAGGAATATGGATTATGTTTCCCTATTCTGCGGATGGTTAAGTGAACAGGCAGCAATCAGCTGTTTGCTTTGATACATCGATTGAAGGGGATTGTGAGAACATTTATCGTCGTAAATTACAAATTTCGACATAATCATGTATAATAAAAAGAATATCTGTTTTTGAGTGGAAACCGAAAATTATGTCAATGGTGAACAAGACAAATGTTTATATTCGCTCATTACAAGCCACTAACGAAAATTCATATTTGTCTTGTTCACTCATGACATTATTTTTGTTACCCACTCAAAAACACTAGATATCCTCTATTGATTTTGCTACAAATTGTAACAAAGTGTGTTAGATTAGCAGCTCTTGGGCTTAAGAATCGCACTAAAATCTCTTGTGTTTACATCTTCAAGTCACATGTAAACCCAGGAAGTCTGACAGATGCTTTTTGTTATATATGACACAATCGTGATTCAATTATTTTCTGTACATATCACATTTCACCCAAATAAATGATCAAACACACATAATAACACACGGTAGGAGGAATGTTATCCTTGCATGAGGCCCCCATCCCCCCTTTTCGTACACCGTATTCCATGCCCTGTTATGAGGTACGCCGTATTCCGGCCCCTCTGTTAGGAGGTATTCGGTATTCCAAAAATACCGGTATTCGTACGCCGACCTTCCAAAAAACATATTATCTGAACATTTCCCTCAGTAAATCAAACTAATTCTGAAATTAAAATTGTTCTCGTCTGCTTCATTTTCACGAACACCCCTCCAGTTGAATAATAGACTATTCCAATGTATACTTTTATTACTTTTAGATCATTTTATCATCAATAAATTATCTTATCTGATCTTAACTGGTACTCCGTATTCCATATGGCTGTTAACTGGTATTCCATATTCCACCCTCTGTGTTAAGTGGTATTCCGTATTCCAGGGGGGTAGGGGGTGGGGGCCTTTTGCATACTGGTAAGCAGATCTGAAAATGTGTTGTAATACCAATCCATAAATAGCACTCAACCAGGGGTTGATTTAGTGTTTTAAATTTGTATAGCATTTTGCAGCACTGGATATATTTTGTATAGCATTCCCTACCCTACCAATACATGTTTTTTCATTGTAAATTGGTTAGCAGAAATCGTAAATCATTATTGATCATTGTAAATCAAGCCCTGCACTCAACCCCCTCTCTCCTGGAACTAATTAATTAGCCCTCTGTATATCCACCAATGGAAAGGTCAAATTATGGCTCCACATGACTTTTGTCGTTCTAATCAAGGATAAATACATTTGACATTAGACATTCTCCGGATAACACCATAAATTGTACAATTCCAAAAACCAAATCTTAATTCTAGCTGAACATAAGCACAGTGCATCCTGCACAGTCCTAAACCTGTAACCATTACATCATATGAGAAAAGATCAATTAAGAATATGTTCAGGGATATAAATTCATTGTTGATCATTAATCAATCTTCAACTTCCATCAAAGATGTACATGTATCTACAACTTTATCAGATCATATATCAAAGAACCAAAATACAAGAAAAAAGATGTATTTCTTATACACATAATATGATCATATGCTAGCGTAATTAATGAACCAAAGCAAAACCACTCATATGAGGGTAGCTGTTTTTTTGTTAAATTAAAAAAAAAAAAAAATCAGTTTATACCCGGTAGATTCTCTGGTATTCCCCCAAATAAGATTCACATAAGGCTATATTTCCTGGGTTCGTCGAATGAATCGTAATTTCAAGTATAAATTAGGCAAATCGTACTAGTCTTGATCGACAGCTAGACTATTCATGCTTATAAACTACTAGTACCAACATCAAAGTGAAAATAGTTATACCTTGTCGAGAGGGGAACGGGAATTTATTTCTTTTCTTGGCGCTGGGTGAGCAATGCGGCAGAGATACTATACCAAGAAGCGTGTCCATTTCATAGCTGTTCATTTCATTCAAAGGTTTCACCGTGTCGATTTCAACGAAAATTGACGAACAACGTCATCGTGTAACTTTCCCCATTGACTGAGTTCGCCTGAATGTATCTTCTGATTTGTTCATAATTATGTGTTTCCTTTCGATTCCAGAAAATAGTATATTTATATATATATGGATTATCACATGCATGTATGTACTATATAGTCTTATGATAACAATTAATTCCTTATTAAATATATGTCATTTCGTTTCGCACAGTACCGCACCCTACCAAGTGATGTACATTAAATGTCCAACATTCGCACAGTAGAGCGGTAAATTCGTGATGACATTCTTATTATATTTCACATCAAGAATTTCCATCACTTTTCACTCGCCCCGATGTGTGTAGACTGTAGTTACTATAGTGTCGTTATTTATTGTGTCTTATTCTCTCAATAAAAGGTAAACTAATGCTACGAATGAACTTACATAGTAATTCAATGTTCATAATTCTCATTTGCAATACCAGTCATCGAAAGACACAGTAACAAGATTTTCCGATTACAACATTAATGCTTTAAGCCCACCGATCTACTGTGCGACAAAAGCGCTCGTGAAATTCAAAACAGCTGCGTTGTATTAGAAAATAATTGGCGACGACACAAAATCAGATATAGTCTATATACGACCCAAAGTGTTTGGTTCGTTACTAACCCTTTCAAAACTGAATGGATTCACCCTTTCAGTTATAAAAGTCTACATTTGAATTCTCTATCAAATGTTGGAAATTTTCAGATAACAAGTTCAACAAATTATCTGAACATTTCCTGTCAGAGGGATAACTACTCATCAATGAGTATTTAGTATATATAGAAAGGATTCATTAACAGTTAACCCTTCCATGATTTGAGCTTCCTGAAATCTTGCGAAAACCCTACGCCAATTAATTCTCTTATAAACATGTATGCAAGTATCCCATAATGCGCCTCACATATACCATATAAGAAAATACATGGGCTTAACAGTATTTACCTTGACCTTGTAAGCCAGTGCATTCTCTTATAAATATATGAATTGTAGAGGAGATATTTTGATTAACCCTTTACCCAACAGAACGGCCCTGTGCCAATGCATTCTCTTATATATGTGAGTCGACCATAGGTCGCCTCGCATATATAAGAGAATGCATTGGCTTAACACATATTAAAAATGATAAAATTGTCAAAGAATGTAGAAAAATATTATAAAAATTGTTAAAAAATGTAAGAAAAAATTATAAAATTGTTAAAGAATGTAAGAATTTTTTTTAGGCCAATGCATTCTCTTATACATGCGAGTCGACCGACCTAGAATGCATTGGCACAGGGCATAACTGTAACCATCACAATGTAGTCAATGAACCGGTTCCAATGATATCCATATTTGTATGGTGTTATTGAGACAGACCGAAGATATTTTAGGCTGTTGAAGCTTTATTTGGGCGTTTTTGGCCGTTTTGTTGGGTAAAGGGTTAATGTCCCAATGTATAATTTCAATAGATTATTAAAGAAATACACATAAATAATTAAAACGAATTATTGCAGCCTTTTGACCTGAACTTGTTCATAATTATTGCTATGAAGTTGATGTTATATGATGTATGACGTATAAATACTCTCCAAAGGGTTAATGCTGCACCATTTTGGTAATGTGTCATACAAGAATATGTGGGAGCTCTCCATTGCAAGTGAAATACACCTTATTAATTGGGCTCTTTGATATTAGAACTCATTTAACATTTATCATTGAAAGCTTTATAAGGGCAATGCAGTCATGAATGTTATATACCGGTATTTACACTGATAGGATGCATTGTGGGAATGCAGAGCAATGTTGGGCAGTGTAGATATCTTTGTTGGACTTGTGTAGACCCAAACTTCAACTTGTCTCTATTATATTGCATGGAAGTAAATGATTGACTCTGAGCACAAATATATACTCTTAGTTTTCCAATTGATTGTAAATATAATGAATGAGTGTTCATTTTACTGTGCTCCATGGAGCATGTATGCAAGTCTGAGTTTAGTATGCCTGTCATTTGCAGAATGAGGTCCCCAGAGGGTGAATTTAGTGATCACCAAATTCACCATCTGGGAACTTCAATCTGAGTCTAGGTATCCCATAGCAGATGAGGCCATGGGATACCTAGACTCAGATTGAAGTTCCCAGATGGTGAATATTGTGATGTACACCCATTGTGAACCTCGTTTATGCAATGTGTCGTCTGGCAATTTGGGGATATAGAGAAACTAAATTAAAAAATAGAATCTATGTGAAGAAGTTTCTATAGAAATTTGATAATAAAGAAACTTTCCAGAAAAGATAAGGCCTAAGCAGAATGAGGTCCCAGTGGGTGAATTTAGTGATGCTAGCCCGCTATGCGGGATAGCGTTACTAAATTAACCCTCTGGGCCCATCTGAGGACCTCATTCTGCAAATGACAGGCACACTAAACTCAGGCTTGTGTATGCAAGTTTGTTCAACATTTTTATTTTCAACTAACATCCGTACAAATGGAATACAACAAAATAAATATCCATCTCATTCAGTGCACCCAAGACATATCGTTGCATGCAGGTATAAAATTAAAAAACCTCAATCAAGAAACATTGTTCAAAGATTTCAATGTTAACCCTTTGAGTGCCAGGTCCGATTTTTGTATAAACCCATATACCCTGTGCCAATGCATTCTCTTATATATGCGAGTCGACCATAGGTCGCCTCGCATATATAAGAGAATGCATTGGCCTAACAATTTTTTTTTTTTTTTTTTTTTTACAATTTTAATATATTTTATTATATTCTTTAACAGACTTATTGTGTAGGTTTAGGGCCGATAATATCGGCCCCTGGCACTCAAAGGGTTAATATGAATTTATTCCAGTAAGATGCAAAGATTTAGGGAAATTAATTATTTGATAATATTAGAAACCTCACAAAAGGCGACATATTCAAAGAATATGTCCACTTATCGCAACAAATCAGGACAGCAAACAAGCCGCAATATATGCAAACCAAGCCTTATAATAAGCCATCACACACAAACCTGAATGAATTCTTTATATCTTTCGTATGGCTCAACCATATGTGCTGGCCATGCATTTAGTGTTATGTTCAAATAACTGGAAAGGTATCATGACCATGAAAGCACAATAAGCTCAAACGTAATATAACGTTCACCTATATTAATGCATGAAACCCAATTATCGTAACCTTTTCTATACTGAATAAATTGTCCACACATTATAAAAGTATACATTGGAATGATCTATTATATCTGGAGGGTTCTTCGGGGAAAAATAAGCAGACAACAGATAATAAAAGTGCAGATGGAGTCCCATTTATTGGAGGGAATTGTTCAGATAATAAGTTCAACAAACATTTGTTGAACTTATAATCTGAACATTTCCTAAGGGATAACTACTAATCAATGAGTATTTAGTATTGAAAGGTTAAAGTAAACATCTTCCCATTGGCAGGGTTTCAACAAGGGGGATTTAAATGAGTCAGTTTGGGGGACACAAAACTCAAGGGAGTGACCATGGTTTGGCCTGGAAAAAATTGTGTTTTTGTTACTGAAACGTTGACATTTCCTTGCAGCTGAGTTAATCAGAAAGCAAACAAACAGCTATGTTTATACTATCAGTTGAGGCTGTATGCATCTTCGTGGTCATTAAATGTTTTCCACTTTCGTGGTTCATCCCATTCTGTTGACCCAGTGCAGTGTTTTTTAAGGTATTAAAATTAATCGTGAAATTGCTCACTTTCGCAATAAAATAAGTCATCCAGAAAACAAAAAGCATAGCAACCCAAACATGAGTCGCGATAGTTTGCTAATTTTAACAACAGTTGCTGGACATTGATTAAAAATGACTGATCTAACGCACTTTCGGAAGTCAATGTTTAACCCTCCGACCTTCCATGTTAGTAGGATTTTTTTTTAGATTGACAATAAATATCAAGAAATATTTGTCATGCAGTGGAGGGAGATCACAGCCAATCATAGAATAATTATCCTCCACATAACACAGAGTAATGTGATTTGTTACGCACGAGAAGTGGCTTTATTCAATGCAGACTTTAGTATGGCACGTTTCATGTCTCATTGACAACTAACAAAATTTCTGTTATGTTGCATGGACTTTGTTTGGAATTTAAACAAAGCTAATAATATTTTCCCACCTAGGGCACTGCATGAGAATTATTCTGTTATGCCTGACAGGCAAAGTTTTTCAATATAAACCTCTCCATTAGGAAATGTTACACAGCAGTCCATGTATAACAATAAGATATGAAGTACAGAACTAGACAAAATGGTGTCTGTGACAGATAAAAGTGTTGCTAATAATGAGCCATAGATCAGCATTAAATTCAGATGCGATACCCGGTATAGTATTGAAACACAGCTTGGTGTTGTTCTTGCATGAAGACAGAATTTGCTAAAGAAAAAATAAGTGTGGGAATATAATTATGTACTTCTTGGGTCTGTGAAGACAAATTACATGTATACTGTTAGTACTCTACTTACCCAAAGCCTGTTCCTTTCTTTCCAGGATTTGTCAGAACATTCTTCCCGGAACTAGCTGCTTTTCTTTCTGATTTTGATCCAGGACTAAATGCATTCATTGGTCCTCCAAAAGTACCATAGGAACTCCCCAGACCAGATCTATCAAATTTATAAAAACATAATGTTTGAGAGGCACTCAGGCCATGGCCACATCACATCAAGCAAGAAAATAATAATGAGTGACCTGCGTCACTACATTTGAATCCTCATTCCTGGTAGAAGGAAGGGAAAACTTTAGAATAATGATGACTACCATGAAGTGCTTATTTCCTCCAATGACACTTGACAGCTCATCAAGGATCATCATGAACAAATAAATGTTTTATATCAAATGATGATGCTCATAAATCCATAACTAAAATTATAACAATACAAGCCATATCAGTTCAAGGACAGCAGTTGCAGCAGTAGGTGTAACAAAGCTATGATATTATAAAGTTATTATACAATGTTGTGTACAGTATGTGTTTTTCTTGGTTGTGGTGAAAAGTCATATTGGACTCAACGTGTAGCGTCTATAGTCCAATATGACTTTTTACGCGTCTAGTCCAATATGACTTTTAACCACAACCTGGATGAGTACAAGAAAACACATACTGTACAGAACATTGTTTAATGACATTTTTATGATCCATCTGCATTTTTATCCAAATGACATCACCCAGTCCCAATAACTTTGATAAAAGTCATATTGGTCTGGAACGCAGGATTCATCTGCTAGTACTAAATATAGGATCATAAACTATCAACTTACAACCTTTAAATCCCCCAAATACAATGACAGAACATAGTGAGATAATTTTATCACTCATGCCATCATGTGTCACACTGGGAACATTTAAAAAAAATATATTATAAATTGTGAGTATTTTATAATTAATTTTATGTTTTATAGTGTCAATTGCCGAATTTCCTTTTTTGGCAGAAAATAATAATGATTTTTATTAATTATTGGCACTATGCACAATTCCATTGTCCCATTGAGTGTCACTTGTGAATATTCCGATAGGAACACTTTAACATTTACTCTTACTTTATGTCCCTAGACATATATGCTTCATTCAAATAACATGAATCTAAACAAGATTGTTGTTAATATTCATGTTATATTAGAATTACATTATCTCATATATATTTTGAAGACCTCTGTTTGTTTGTCTGTCTGTCTGTTTGTCTGTCATTTATACAAATCTACGATTCTCGACCGATCGGGACAAAACTTGGTACGTGTGTGTAGTTTGACCAGGCGGTGGACGTTGTCGTATTGGCGAGCCCGTGCGGCGCCCGCTTCGCGCATGCGCAGACGAGATCTCGGAAACGGGTGGAGCTATCGACTTGAAATTTGCTATGTGAATGTATCTTGCCCCGGATACAAATTTTATCGGGTCGCCGAGCCCGTGCGACGCCAGCTTCGCGCATGCGCAGACGAGATCTCGGAAACGGGTGGAGCTATCGACTTGAAATTTGGTATGTGAATGTATCTTGCCACGGATACAAATTTTATCGGGTCGCCGAGCCCGTGCGACGCCAGCTTCGCGCATGCGCAGACCAGATCTAGGAAACGGGTACAGCTATCGACTTGAAATTTGGTTTTTGAATAGCCCGGACAACGTCGGGCTGGGTAGAGCTATCGACTTGAAAATTGGTTTTTGAATAGCCCGGACAATGTCGGGCTCATCGGCTAGTCTCATATATATTTTGAAGACCTCTGTCTGTCTGTCTGTATGTTTGTCTGTCATTTATACAAATCTACGATTCTCGACCGATCGTGACGAAACTTGGTACGTGTGTGTAGTTTGACCAGGCGGTCGTCGTTGTCATATTGGCGAGCCCGTGCGGCGCCCGTTTCGCGCATGCGCAGACGAGATCTCGGAAACAAGTAGAGCTATCGACTTGAAATTTGGTATGTGAATGTATCTTGCCCCGGATACGAATTTTATCGGGTCGCCGAGCCCGTGCGACGCCAGCTTCTCGCATGCGCAGACGAGATCTCAGAAACGGGTGGAGCTATCGACTTGAAATTTGGTATGTGATTGTATCTTGCCCCGGATACAAATTTTATCGGGTCGCCGAGCCTGTGCGACGCCAGCTTCGCGCATGCGCAGACCAGATCTCGGAAACGGGTAGAGCTATCAACTTGAAATTTGGTTTTTGAATAGCCCGGACAATGTCGGGCTCATCGGCTAGTACTATATATATAAGTAACTTCAGAAACCTACATGGAGAATAATTTATAATGAATATAATCACTGCATTTCGCTTTTAATTTTCTCAGAATACTGAATGATGCTAAACATAAATTTAATTAACATTGGCCTAAAAACAAAAAGGTTCCCGGACCCCTGTGGTTCTGTCAAGACATGTATATTAATTTCATCTGCGTATGTACATATAAATACTGTCTTACTTACGGCTTCTTCTCTCCATTACTTGGAAGAAAAGCTTTCCCAATATTTTTCTGTGCCTCCTTCAATCGACCCTGTCTCCTTATTTTAATGGGATCACTATATGCTTCATTCTCATATACCCTGGTAAATTTTTCAGCAAAAAATCCTGCTTGTGTAGCGCTTCTTGCTTTACTGCCACCAGGCAGCATCTGTTTACCTTTGGCTGCTTGACTGTTGAATTCTCCTGTACAAACAGAAACATGTCAAATAAAGTGGTGAGTATTTAGGACTGCGACTAACCGGATTAATCTAAAATAGTGTAGTCAGAAAGCAATGGCTCAGTATTTCTGTTTGGTGACTACAAATTCAATAATGTGCAGAGGTAGCATCTTGAGCTAGAATTTAATCGTACGAGTAGTTATTACACTGAACTAATTAGTGAAGGAATTAATTATCACTACAGTCTGCACATATGTACAGTACCAGTATAAATCACTCACTGTCTACAATCAGTACAATGCAGTACATTTGATGCCATTTTACTATTTTTTTTATAGGTTTGTCATGCGTACCTAATTTTAATTCAACTTATATTTATTACTTCCGATCATGGCAGCTCTGAATGTTTTTTTCCCCGAGAAGACTCTTCAAACTCAAGAAAAAAAAATCATTTAATATACAAAAAAAAAATACAGTATCCAAACCCGGAAATTTCTTAACCAAAGAGCAGTGCTCAGCACTTTTGTCAAAAATTTTACATGTAACGACACCAGATTCGCTCATTTACTTTTATAATAGAATTTGAAATAAGAGATTGGTATTTATTATTTAAACAATTGTTTAGTGCATTTTCCCAATTGTGTCGTGTTGACAGCACAGTCCTTATATAAATATAAATTATATTATATAAATAAGTATATAAGCAATAGTATAAGTACCGGTAATAAAGTAATTAAATTACTTAATAGTGTTATATATGGGAGGTCAAATTCACATTTAATAGCTAATTACACTTATATCACTTAAGCGTAATGCCATTATGCTTAAGCATATAATACCATTATGCTTAAGCGTAATGACATGACGCTTAAGCGTAATTGCCTCATTCACAACTCCATTACGCTTAAGCTAAGGTAAATATATGTTAAAAGTTACTAGCATCAGTAATTGGCTGCATCCATTTCAGCTCCAGGGGAGTTTTGAGATATGGAATTTGAATTACGCTTAAGGGTAATGCCATTACGCTTAAGCATAAAGCCATTACGCTTAAGCGTAATACAAATTCCATTACGGCATTAATGGCATTATGCTTAAGAGTAATAGAAATCTGAATTTACGCTTTTAAGCGTAATACCATTACGCTTAAGCATAATGGAATTACGCTGAAGCGTAATTGCATTATGCTTAAACGTAATGCATTACACTTAAGCGTAATTGGCTATTAAATGTGAATTTGGCCACCCATATTATACGGTAGTTATATATGGTATACTTAGGCTATACTAGTTTAATACTACTGCGTAAAAGAAGTTAAATTATCATTTATAATGACCAACGACTGTGATAGCTGATTTCAGCTATTATTGAAGCTGAATTTTAACATTATCTAGGACTACTCCGACTAAATTACCGGTATAGTAGAATATTTAGCACCTTGTTAAGTTTAATATTATCAATCAAATATTAATTATCTTTCCAGACCGAATCTTCTCAATTTAATGATCTTTCCGGCAGCAAAATCATAATATTATATATAGCAGCCGAGCAGGGTAGATCATGCCATAAATCTCTACTCTGGCTAACGCCTGTAGCCTGTAGGCGTACTAGTAGCTACCATAGAGACTAGAGTATATATTTTGTAGAGTTTTCAGTGCAGGGGCCAATGCTGGACATAGGAACACTGGGATCGAGTAGATCCACCACCCAATTTTAGTCCAATTTGTCCAGGATTTTTTTGCCAAATCCGTGAATTCTTCGCCATGGTACATGCTACGTTTTAACATGCATGCACACATTGTTACACATCATCATCACATGGGACAGCCATTTAGCATTGGCTCCCAATCCTACAGTGTGCCCAGCCTAATCATTAATGTCATCTATGGTCATGACATTACAAGACTCAAGAGGAGCAGAGGTATGAAATTTGTCCAGTACATGTACATATTTTTCAAATTTTGTCTCAGATTCTTATGCTTCTGTATTAAACGTTCTCAGAGCACTGATCGTGGTATCGATGGTTGATTCATAACACATATGCCAAGTTACTGGGAATGCAGATGGCGATACAAAGTCTGTCCGAATATACTATGTCAGATTCAAAGTTTCAAACCCTCTAAGCTCTATAGATCTATCTATCTAATCTACTTGATACTCCATCGCCCTCAATGTGCATGGTGACTCCAGTAGCGTTCTTTAACGCATGCACACCGAGGTGTGTACACGGGTCATCCATTAATGTCCGCACCCGATCGGACAGCGTACTGCACCCACGACAACATACCTGGACAAGTGTTGTAATGGGGGAAGTCGGCATTTTGCATTCGGATCTTTATTCAGTGATCTCGAATGAGACATTTCAGCCTGACAAACTTGGTATCTGACCGAGTTCTGATTTTTCTCACAATACCCCTGACTAGATAGTAGAGATAGAGTAGTGACCAGGTTGTGATCCCCGGTCCGATAGCACAAGAGACCATTACGCTACCTCTCGCCGACTCTCCCCAGTCTCGGCTACCGACTTCGACCACATGTGTCGAAGGTGTAGCTCAGAGGTCGGCCCACAAACCAACTGAACTATGCTACAATTTAATGGTATGAATCAAAGCAAGAAAAACTTACCACCACCATGAGACGCCTGATATTTGTCTCCAATAGAGACATATCGCATTTCCTGGAACACGCCAACGCGCTCCATATCTGTTTTTGCCGCCATAGTTCAAATTGCTATCGAACTAAAATGAGTGTATGTAAGTTATTTAATACAGAAAACTGTCGAAGGTACTCAGAGTTTGAAGAAAATAGAGAAAATCAACTTTGAAAATCAAATAATCGGACGAAAGTTGAATCCACCCGACCGGGTCACAAAGTTTTCTTCAATTTCATTTCAAGTTTTGTGGAACAATTGAGGATAATTTAAGCAGAATCTCATAAGACGAAACTATTGTTTATGGTACTGCAGATTTCCAAGCAACAAATTCCATATAAAGCGACAAATATTGTCGAATTGACGAAAATAAAACAGTTGAACACTGCCGACAGTTTTCGGCCTAATATTTACCATGACAATGACCTTGCCCTCAAACACATGTTTTTGCCGCCACCTACCGAGAGGAGGGGAGAGAACTCCAAATTTTTTGCCGCTAAATTTAGGTTATTTTTGTTTTTGGAAATCTTCAAAAATATGTTTTTAGAAGAATGAATAAAAAAATCGATATATTTAGCAAAAAAGAAAATAATTTGCGCTAGAGATATATTGCCACCACATTTCGTGTTAGTTCTATTCGTTTATCATACGGTTTGCCAAAGCAAGGACTTTGCCTATATTCGTGCCATCGCATCGGGAAACCGGGGAAAAAATACAAGGAAATGAGTTGTTTCCGACCGAAGGCCGGGCAGGATTAGGTCATGCCATAAATCCCGTAGAGTTCATATTCCACCAGTACAAAACCTAGGAACTTTTTGAAGTTTATTAGTTTAGTTATTATTGCGATATTGGCTCACAAAAGTTTTGATTCCATTTTCAGCCTAAAAGATGTACCGGTACCAATTCAGTGTAAAAATATTTCTTCCTCTCATTGTCTCAATCAATTAGATAACTCTGTTGAAAGTAACATCCATATTTATCATCATAATTATATTGATAATCATATAAAGCATAGACGATCGCAGTGGACCCCAAATTTGACAGCCCTGTCGCGATTAAGGTATTATAAAACATTGTGAATGATTTAGATATTCAGTCCTCACTTGAGGGACAGCGACTTTAAGGGAAGTCAGTTGCCGAGTGGATAACCCAGGGACATATCCAGGCCGTTTGTCATACCCTTTTACCGGTTTGGGCGCCCAAAAAAAAAACAGTTGTAATAATACTGTAAAGTATGTTTGGCTTTATCTAGCTTTCATCTGAAAATTTCAAATAGTTAACCTTTCAGACTTCAGTATTTCAATCAAATTCAAGTGAAATTACACAATACAGTAGAGGAACAGTGCCAATTTGATCAAGTAAATCTGGTTATCATGTGGGATCTCATATTAAATAACAAATGAATAATTAACATAGAGATTAGTACTACTAGTAATTACTACATGTAACTTAATAGACATTATTTCTGTACTACTAGTATATTATGAATGTGTCTCTTACTTGAATTTTAGAAAATAGCCTATTATATTAATTACAGTGATAATGGTCTCATTTCAAGCAAGGGGCCTCGGTGGCTCAATCGGTTAGGGGTACCACTCCAAGCCGTTTCGCCCTCCAGCGCTGGCGATAAGGGTTCAAATCCACATGTTTCCATTGTGGACTTTGTAACTCGAAATCGTTATCTGGTGGAGTTGCCAGTTACTCGCCGATGGTCGGTGGTTTGCTGCACATGGTTCACGAGTTTATCAGCCATTGAAATCACTGTTAGATTAGTCGCAAGTGTGCGGATTTCCTCCACCACTAAAACTGGCAATGTCGTGATATGGCCTTAGTGGCTAAAGCGACAATAACCCCCAATCAATCAATCAATCATTTCAAGCAGGATAAGCATAATCCATTGAACAAAAAGATATCTGAAAATAACTTATAAGCATTTCCAATCCATACATACATTGTATATAAAAAAAATTCCAAAGTTATGCTTCAGAAACTTGATCAAAGTGAACTCTCAGTAAAATTCAAAATACTGACTCCAAGAGCTCTACATGTAGATTAGCTCTCAATGCATTGGATTAAAAACAAAATTCCAGGGGGAGACCCCGCCACCCACCATCAGCAGGGGGATACCCCTTCCCAAACCTCCCTCACTCATGTCTTTGGGATATGCCTATATCATTGCCCAAAAACAGGTGTCCCCAAAAAATCGCTGGATACTTCACTGATAGCGTACTGGTCTCTCGTGCTAAAGGTCCGGGGATCGATTCCCAGTCGGGTATTCTGACAAAAATGAAAAAATTGGTCAGATTACCATGTTGTATGACTGAAAAGTCTCATTCGTGATCACACAATATATATCCGAATACAAAACTGACTTCCCTTCACGGCGACATCATGTCCAGGTATGTTGTCGTGAGTGCGGTACGCTGTCGGATCGGGAGCCAACATAAATGGCTGACCCGTGTACATGGGTGACTATGTGCACGTTAAAGAACCCGGCTGTAGGTTAGAGTAGCCCACCAAAGCACCGACCACAGTCGAGACCTGGACCCTGTCTGTAATACCCGAAAGGGGAGTTGACAGGTAATTTTAGATAGACCTGTTATCCAACAGAAAAGCGGCACACTTTGGATGCCCTAAAGTAAACCAACGGTTATTAGGTATAGCTGAAAAGCTCGAAACGCTGAATTGGTCATTGTCGCATGGTTTCGAGCAAAAAGACACCCAGGATCTCTGAAACGTGCAAAAAGACACACAGGATGTCCTAAACATGCAAAAAGACACCTAGGATCTCAAAGTCTCCCCAAACAACGGGAATTTACATTAGTCGTCTGCTATTTATTAATATGGAACTGCGCTGCCAGTCAGACTCAAAGCAAATGCTGTATATGCCCATTTAAATGTTAAATCAACCACTGTATTAGGACTATCGTTAATGTCTGAATGTCCGAAGAAATCAGTAACTTTCTTCATTTTTAGAAGGATGTTGCGTGTCTGATGCATTGTTGCTGAAATCTAACTTGCGGTTACGATTCATGTTTGCTGTATGTCACAGTTTGTGAAAGCTGTTGTTGGGTCGTTTCCGGCCGAAGGCCTGGTAGGATGGTCGGACTGCAGTAAAAAATACTTTGATATTAAATCTTGTGTGGGATTTTTATCATTCTATATATATAGTAGGTGTCAACTAGTAGTAGATTAGGGCCTAGGGGCCATCAACTAGTCGGCTACGAAATATAGTAGTTGTTTCAACACTAGCTTCTAGATGTTTGGTACCTTTGACGTTTGGTACCGGTTGTTTAGTACCAATTGGTTGTTTGGTACCAACTTTGGTATCAACTTGTTTTCCTGAGGAGAAAAGCTAAAAGTAGGCATTAAACACAAAGAAAGAAGGGAGTGAACCATCATTCTATATATTATCATGGTCACACGCCAAATAAATGGTCATAGCTGTGATTATCATTTGAATATCTTTATCAGCTAATGTAGAGCCCCATGCAGGAAAGCCAATCATGATTATTCACTGATGTTGTACACACATTCATTTGTGAGGTGCCAAATTGTCCATAAGTGTAACAACAATCTAACTCTCAAGATCATTCCCAGTCCTGTCTACAATACAAAACCATATTTAGATCAGACTCATGAGCCCATTAATATGTTACCAAACGGCCATGAAGATTGATACCAACTGACCAAAATATTTGGGTGCAAAACAACCAATGGGTTGACCAGGTACCAAATGTCCAAGGTACTAAATATCCAGCACCCGATAAATGTATTCATGGAAGTGCCTACATGTAAGAATGGAGGAAATCTGGTGCAACCCCATCTGATCTGACAGCACCACTTTGACAGCTTTGAACCACATAAGTATATTCCTCATATCACGGAGATCTATGTCCGCATCCATAAACAAAAATATTTTCATCAATATTGGCCCACCCACCATCCATCCTGACCCTCGATCTCTGACTTTTATTGAAAAGAAATGTTGAAATAATAAGTTCAATCTTCTTTTCTAATTGAATATGTGAATCCATTTAGTAAAGGAAGGGCTAAAAGGACACACCTGTGTCTTCATTTGCTGAATTTTGCTTTAGGTATTGCGCCAGTTTATGTTCCATATGAACATTATCCTCCAAATCATTAAGCAGCATGTATCGGACTGTTGCCAATTTCTGTAAAACATCAGCCCTCTGAATTCAGATTGTTTGGCTTCAGAAATCTGCTACTGCAACACTTTGCTGTGGCCTGGTTTGCTTCACCAAATGGCTTCGGCATTGTTGATTGTTGTAGCCAATTATGAGAGCTGAAAACGTTTACAAAATGAGTCAATATTTTGCTTCATCTTGCTGCTCATCTCGCATTCATATGCTGGATATATCATGCTCCTTCTGCCTAGTGTGGAATGAAAACAGAACTCGGTATCCATCAAAACCAAAACATCCTCTATCAAACCCACAGTTCATTCGAGACATAGGCTCTCATGATTTATATCTCTGTGTCACTCATAATCTTGTTTCATAAAGGTTTCCTGTTTCAGATGTGCATTGTATTTCTGAAAATTTTATCGGATTTAATTTTGAAATGTACATCTCTGATGATTTGATCACTTCTATCTGTAATTTTTATTTTTTTATTTTCAGTGTTTGACTACTATGACAATATGGCTTTGAGGAGAGAAGAAGACAGTACATTTAAGATCCTTGTCGCTACAGATATTCATCTAGGTTATATGGAGAAAGATGCCATAAGGGGGAACGACTCTCTTAATTCATTTGAAGAAATCTTGCAGCAAGCGAAAAAGAATGAGGTTGACTTTGTCCTGTTGGGTGGAGATTTATTTCACGAAAACAAGCCGTCTAGGAGAATTATGTATGGATGCATGTCACTTCTGAGGAAATACTGCATGGGTGACAAACCACTACAATTTGAGTTCCTCAGTGACCAATCTGTTAACTTTGAGCATACAAAATTCCCTGTTCTAAACTACGAGGACCCAAATTTGAATGTATCATTTCCTGTATTCTCCATTCACGGAAACCATGATGACCCAACAGGCCAGGCTAATTTGTGTTCACTTGACCTACTCCATAGCGCTGGACTTGTTAACTATTTTGGGAAAACTTCATCACTTGAAAGAATTCAGTTGAGTCCTCTATTACTACAGAAAGGAGAATCGAAACTGGCGTTGTATGGACTGGGAACAGTCCGAGATGAGAGGTTGCATCGAATGTTCGTGAATAAAAACGTGACAATGTTACGCCCAAAAGAAGATAGGGAAGACTGGTTTAATGTGTGTGTGATTCATCAAAACCGTGCCAAACACTCAGCAACTAGCTATATTCCCGAGCAATTTCTTGATGATTTTCTTGACCTTATTTTCTGGGGTCACGAACATGAATGTCGGATAGATCCCGAGTGGAACGGTATTCAAAACTTTTATGTGACTCAACCAGGCAGCAGTGTAGCAACATCGCTAAGTGAAGGGGAGTCGGTGAAGAAACATATAGGTCTGCTTTATGTTAAGGGGAAAGATTTCAAAATGACCAAGATACCCCTGGAGACAGTTCGACAGTTTTACATGCAAGATTTAGTGCTGTCGGATTCAGGTCTGAATCCAGAAGATCCAACCATTGGGAAACAAGTTGAAGCATACTGTCAAGAAAAAGTTGAAGCAATGCTGGACAGAGCTGGTTAGTTGGAATAGTCTATCATTAACATGGAGGTGTGCCCATAAAAAAAGAGCCGATTACAGGCAAACGAAATAATAATTCAAGTGCTGAAGGGTTCATTTTCACTTGTGGGAAATGTTCAGATAATAAGTTCAACAAATGCCCTATGGCCCTTGAGTATTTAGTGTATAAAGAGTTAAATAAAAACAATTTTAGTGGAATGAATTAAGCCTTGAAATAGCGTGTCTGACATTTGCAAAATGAGGTCCCCAGATGATGAATTTAGTGATGCTACCCTGCACAACTGGCTAGCATCACCAAATTCACCCTCTGGGACCTCATTCTGCTTAGGCCTCATCTTCTTGGGAAGTATCTATAGTCTCAAATTAAATTGTTTTTAGCTGCTTTTCCCCTTCTGTTCTGTTTCTCTATCCCCTAATTTGCAGAAAATAAAATGCATAATCGAGGTGACCAATGGGTGAGCATCACCAACTTCAAGTAGGGAACTTCAATCTGATCGTAGGTTTTCCATAGCAGTTAAGGCCTCAGCAGAATGAGGTTTCCAGAGGGTGAATTTGGTGATGCTAGTCCATCACTAAATTCACCCTATGGGGGCCTCATTCTGCAAACTACAGACCCACTATTTCAAGGCCGCTAAGCCACCCCCCCCCCTCCATCATCTAATCCTCAGGTGCTTTTGCAGTTGCACTGAATATAAGGCATATGAATTTATTTTCAAAGTTATACGTGGGTTACACTAATATATAAAGGTAACATTGTCCTTGCTATGAACATTTTGATATTTTTCATTTTCTAAATAATTTTTGCTTCGCAGATGAGGAACACACAGATAACAATCGACAACCTGATAAACCACTGATTAGAATCCGTGTTGATTACAGCGGTGGATTTGAGCCTTTCAGCATGCACAGGTATGAAAGTCAGTCAGACATAAGACATGTACACCACCTTTCCCTGGATAAAAGGTTCCTAAAAGCCAGGGGTTCTGCTAGAATGGCAGCGGGTTCCTTTTAGCACTCCTTTCCCCTAACCCAAATTTCCCATCCTGTGTATCTCCCACATAATAAACGAAGATAATTTTATTTGTTGGCTAATGCTGACCACCAGTGAGCCACTTTTATTTCCTTATTGTGAAAGATATCAAAATAGACATCGCTAAAAGCCACATGGTTGATTTTGCCGGGTTACTTTGTGATTGCATTGTCAAATAACACACTTCTGACTTAAGACTTACAGCAATGCCCTAAATAGTCGACTCCTTAACCACAGAAGAATTATGGGTAACTTTTCAGGATTTAGTCGGAAATATGGCTTGTTGCCATTCATCGGAAACTCTCACTGATGAATGGCAACAAGCCATATTTCCGACTAAATCCTGAAAAGTTACTCATAATTCTTCTGTGGTTAAGGAGTTGACAATTTAGGGCATTACTATATGTTATGATTATGTAGACCAGGTCTAGCTGTTAACTGTTGAAGGTTGGTCAGGAATATTTCTTAATATAAAAATGTTTTTGTGAATGTGGTTAAGTTGGATATAGAAATTTACAGTACTGACTCTATCAATATTATACAGTACCCAATGACAATACCCTTACATTTTTTAACCCTTCATCAGGGTTGGCGCTGGACGAAAATTTTCTCTTGCCAAAATTTTTGCCAACTGAAATTATTGTTTGCCAAATTAAAAAAATATTTGCCAAATTTAATTGCGCATATAATTGGGGAGATTATCGTGTTTTTCTCTTTGGTAAAACTAACTACATACAGGTAAAATGAGCTACTAGAAAAGCAAGATAGTATTATTAATAAATATCAAAGTAGCAATAAATATCTAAGCGACACCAGCCTGGTTTAATGTTGCTACATAGTCATCAAGCATACATATTATTTTGCCTTGTATATTATTGCTGAAATCAACGAGCCATAAATTAATCTGTCGTCATTCACAATCAGCTGATTAACCTATTGTCTTATGCTCGTTGGTAATATAACGCTGACATCATAAATATGTGCTATTATATATAATGTCGCCATTAATATGCATTGTTACAATGACTACATGAGTCCATAATCCAAAACGGACAAAGGGAGGATTAACTGTCAAAACAAATTAATAATGACCTTTTGTGGTACATACATTGAGATCATGTTACAAAGTACTTACAACAGCCTCAAAGAAAAAAATTTGCAGAACATTGCTTTTTTCCGACTCACATTTTAACCACGGTCGATTAGCTGTTTGATGAAAGTTTGATTATAACAGAAATATGGGATTACCATTTTGTGAAAACTAAAGAAGATTACATATAACTGTCGACATGACACTGCTGACTGCGCTACATGTAAATTGATAGAGTTCTTGTTTTGGTTTCCCATTGTATTGTCTGTAATTCGGCACGCATTCGATGATGTTTTATGACTAGATAGTTCACATCCCATAATTAAGAACTCACTTGCCAAAATTTTCACCCTGCTTTCATTGTGTTAAAATTAAATGCAATTAGGATTCATTTATTGTATCTACTTATTTTACCATAGATGTTCAGATTTTCGACTTAAAGATCCATAGTCTGAATTAACAATCGCATATTACTATTTCCTAGGCTTCAGGTGTAAAAATTATTTGATTCGAGTTGAGGAACCCACCCGTCAAATTTCAGAGTGATCAGATATCGATTTTTGAAATCTATTTTTTTACACCACCTATACTTTTTAGTGGCCCAGTAAAAAATTGACGAGAAGACGGTATTGGACCAAATTTCGGAATAAGACGGATACAATATAACTCTAAAATCAAGTGGCTATTTGTGTCAGATATTTGACAAATGGGCAAAATTTTGTTGAATAAAATGTTGATAAATAAAAGGTTTTGGGCAAATCTATACTATAGTTGACAGTGGTTAGCATTATTTTTGGGCAATTAATCGATTCTGATAACTGAAGCGGCATTTAAAAAAAAATAGTTGTTGTATGAATCTGATTATATGGGGACCATCGAATTGGATTGAGTACCTTTAAATCAGCAACTGATTTCCTGATACTAGATCATATTTTCAGTTGGTTCATGGATTGAGATTTTCCCCCAGCAGGTGATATAGGGGTCCCATTCCCCCAATCCCTAGCAGAAACCCTGCAAAAGCTCTCAAGGGTGACATCTGTTGTGTGAACCTGACACCAAAACATAACTTGAGCTCAGTGCTCTTATAGTTGATTACGTCATATATTTTTACTTTGCGAGAGAGATTATTGAAACAAAATGTGTTGAAGATTATCAACTGATGTCAATGTTATTTAAAAACAATAATTAAAATTAATCTTTATTTTTAGAGTCTATGTTTGTTGTCATGCCTAAAAGTTTAATCCATTATGGATTATCCATAATTCCTGTTTTCTTATTACTGTTGTGATTAAAGGTACTCAATCTTATTCGACGGTCCCCATATCATCAGATTCCAACAACAACAGCATTTTTTTAAATGCCGCTTCAGTTATCAGAATCGATTAATTGCCCAAAAATAATGTTAACCACAGTCAACTATAGTATAAAATTGCCCAAAACCTGTTATTTATCAACATTTTGTTCAACAAAATTTTCCCGGTTTGTCAAAATACCTGACACAAAAAGCCACTTGATTTTAGAGTTATTCATCTTCATCCGCAATTTGGTCCGAGACCGTCTTCTCGTCGACTCTTTACTGGCCACTAAAAATTAATGGTGGTGAAAAATAATAGATTTCAAAAATCAATATCTGATCGCTCTGAGCTTAGATGGGTGGTTTCCTCGACTCGAATCAAATATTGTTTACCCCCGAAGCTAAGGAAATAGTAATTTGGGAGCGTTAATTCAGATTATGCATCTTTAATTGCATATCTTTGTGATGAAACTCCTAATGTCTGTTCGCTTGCACCTTCATCTAACGTAATTATCCTGTTTAAGCACATTAACTTATTGTGAAACCTAATGGGCAAAGTACTGTAAACATTATGTGGATATAATTATATTACAATGTAACTATCAGATGAGTAGTTTATAATTGATGGGAAAAGCGTTCATCATTTTATGGTGCTGGTCAGGCAAATCACTTTCTTATGTCTGATATGATCCTTACATATTTTCTGTATGAAAACATTAGTTCTATTTAAAGGTACTGAATCCGATTTGATGGTTCCCATATCATCAGATTCCAACAACAACACCTTTTTTTTTAAATGCCGCTTCAGTTATCAGAATCGAGTAATTGCCCAAAAATAATGCTAACCACAGTCAACTATAGTATAAAATTGCCCAAAACCTGTTATTTGTCAACATTTTGTTCAATGAAATTTTTCCAGTGTGTCAAATATCTCACACAAAAAAGCCACTTGATTTTACAGTTATCCATCTTCATCCGCAATTTGGTCCAAGCCCGTCTTCTCGTCGACTGTTTACTGGGCCACTAAAAATTATCGATGGTGCAAAAAATAGATTTTAAAAATTGATATCTGATCACTTTGAGCTTTGATGGGTGGGTTCCTCGACTCAAATCAAATAGTTTTTACCCCGGAAGCCAAGGAAACAGTAATTTGTGAGCATTAATTCAGATTATGCATCTTTAACCATCTCATTTCTTAATTTTATGCAGATTTGGGCAAAAGTTTGTGGACAGAATTGCCAACCCTAAAGATATCGTTCACTTTCATCGGCGCAAGGCTACTGCAGAGAAAACAGGACAAAAGAAATCAGGTTAGGCAAATATAACCAAGCCTGCAAATAGTGAGTCTGTCATTTGCAGAATGAGATCTCCAATAGGGTGAATTTAGTGATGTTAGTGGAGTAGATTAAGTCAAATTCTCAAGGCAATTGTTCAAATTGTGACTAAAGCATGAAACTTTGCACATATGTACATATTCACATACCAATTGATATTAGATATGGAGCCACGCTGAAATTTCACTTTAACCCCTCTTTTAAGGGGTTTTCCTATTTAAAGAGCGTTTTGTGATTATATAATTTATTAAATGTCGCAATTAATCTTACCATGAAATATGCGATTTAAAATTAGGCATATACTGACACTGAGATATATTAATGGCACATCTTAAGGGTAAAATTGGAACTCCCTGTCCAAGATGGCCATCAAAGTGGCATCCGAGAGGAAATTTGACACTTTTTTCACTAATATCTTCTAGATCAGGTTCTGCTGTATGAAACTGGTTCGGAATGGACTTTATTTTGTATTGTTCATGTTAAGTGATCATTGGAGCAATGAAATATGTCATTTGTGTTATCCCAGTCCCTTTCGATCCCTCAATAATTTGATTAGGCCTAAACAAAAAAAGACGTTTGTTTCCGCTAACCCGACCGACCCTATTTTAAACCCCCGACCCTAAACTTTTTATTGCCATTGCAATTCCTAATTCATATCATAACAAGATGCAAAACATTTATATATATTGACATAAGAAATTTTAGTTTACAAAAAGATTTAAGTTTAACAGTTGGAATCATACTGTAAAGTACATGTACCCGGTATGTTTGGCTTTATCTAGCTTTCATCTGTGAAAACTTCAAATAGTTTCAGTTCAGGTTTGTTATCATTCAGCCTTCAGACTTCAGTATTTCAATCAAATACAGTACAGGAACATTAACAATTTGATCGAATCAACCTGGTTATCAGGTGGGATCTCATATACCAAATGAAAAATTAACATAGAGATTAGTACTATAAATAGTAAATACTAACTAAATAGACATTGTTTCTGTACTACATGTAGTATATTATGTATGTGTCTCACTTGAATTTTATAAAATAGCCTATTATATGAATTAGAGTGATAATGGTAAGTCTCATTTCAAGCATCATAAGCATAATCCATTGAACCAAAAGATATCTGACAATAAGTTATAAGCATTTCCAATCCATACATATATAAAAATTTCCAATGTTATGCTTGAGAAACTTGATCAAATTGACCTCTCATTAAAATTCAAAATACTGACTCAAAGTTCCCTAGATTAGCTATAAATGCAATGGATTTTCAGAATTTTTCCAGGGGGAGAACCCCCACCATCAGCAGGGCGTGACCCCTCCCAAACCTTCCTCCGCTCAGGCCTTCAGGTTATGTCTTGGGCATATCATTGCCCAAAAACAGGTGTCCCCAAAAAATACCTAGATCCTTCACCGAATGCGGAGGAGAAGGTGGGGTTGTGAAGCCATCATTAAGAGATCGGTACAAGACGGTCACTCCAATATGTGACAGTGCAGTGGTGCTGGACTGACTCCAGTTGTCGCCAGGCCATATGGGAAATATTAGGATTATCAAAGACTATATTAGTATATAGACTAGTATATATGTAAATATTGAAGCATATGTAAGATTGAATTGGAGTTTTTAGTTCCTCTGTCATTTGGGTTAACCTGATTGGGGCTAAGAAGTGCACAGTTTGGGTTATTGACAAGTATTATACAGTTATTTTTAAAGATACTGAAACAAAAAAAGTTAACAAACAAAAAAAAGTTAAGCCTACCTACCTACCCTAATTTTTTTCAGCTCGTTTAATAGCGGAAACAAATGTATTTTTTTTTAGGCCTTATACAGAACTCGGTATGAAATTTCTTCAAAAATCACCATTGGGATTCTAGTCATATTTTAACAAGAAATTGACAGAACTGTGCAAATTAAGTGAGGTATACAATTACTTATGAATATTTGAACTCAATGGAACAACAATTGTCAATTTGTCTCAAATGGCTACCAAAATGGCAGCCAAAACCTGGAAAATGGTAAATATTGCCCCACCGTGCCACGTAATCGCTTACAAATTGTGATTGACTAATACAATTGGCTATGCTGTCTTATATACATTAAATAATAACATTTCTGATGCACATTGGTTAAGTGTTACTAATGTAACCACTGACATTACCAGAATTATTGGATTTTTATATCACAAACTTGACATCAAAATCGGCCAAAATTTACTTCTCAGGTTTGGACCATTTACTCAAGTAAATGGAACTATTGTTGGTATCAAAAATGTTTATTGTATGTCAAAATGACAGCCAGGGAGTGAATGTGTGGTCATAGATGAGGTGAACAGTTCTAAATGGAGTTATTGTATGGTCATGAATGGTGCGAAGTAGTAGCCATATGGTGATGGGGGTGGTGTATCCATGGTGAGATGTATAGGTATACACAGGGTTACTGTATGGTCATGTGTGAGGTGAATAGGTGTACACAGGTTATTTTTATGGTTATTGAAGTGGTGTGTGTGTATAATTATAATAGCGGTTTGTCCGTCTGTGTTGTTTATGTATATAGAGAGTGGCTGTATGGTCATTTGTGGGATATACATGCGTACCTTGTGTGACTCTTTGTCACAGAAGGGTGTATACATATGTATACATATGTTGGCTGTATGATCATGTGTGGAACTGTGATTGTATGAATAAATAGTGAGTGGTTGTATTCTTATTTGCAATGTATATAGGTGGAATGACTGTACGGTCATGATTGTTGAAGTGTATGCATACCTTTAGCATATGTGGGTGGTAATTAGCGGCGTGTAGGTATATATGAATTGCCCTTGTGGTCATGGTTGTATATGTGATGTATATGCATCTCTGCCGTGGCTGTATTATCATTGGTTGATGTGTAGGTATACAGAGAGTAGCTGTAAGATCATGGATGTGTGAGTATACATCGAGTGGCTGAATTGTCATGGGCGAGGTGTATATGCAAATCTGGAATGTACGAATGGTCATGCAGGGTATTGGTATATTCATTGGTGAGGTGTATATGTATACCTGGATTGATTCTATGGTCACGAGTGGGGTGTATGTATATCTTGAGTGTGTGTATATGGTCATGTGTGTGAAGAAAAGGTATACAGGAGTGACTGTATGGCCAATAGTGTGGTTCTGCGCATTGTATTGTTATATCTAGAAAGTATGTATGGTCAATGGTGAGGTGTCGATGTATACCTGGAGTGATTCTATAATAGGCATGGTGGGGTGTGTATGTACATCGTATATATTTATTGGGTATATGGCCATGGGTGTGGCCAATATGTATACAGAGAGTGATCGTATGGCCAATTTTGAGGTGAATTTGTAAGCAAGGAGTGACTGAATGACCACAACTGTTGTGTATGGGTATATAGTGAGTGGCTGAATTGTCTGATTGAGGAGTATATTCAAGCCTGGAGTGTGTGAATGGCTATATGTGCGAGGCATTTGTATATACAAGGGTTGGGTGGCCACGGGTGAGGTGTATATGTATACCAGGAGTTACTGTATGGTTAAGGTTGCAGTGTATTATGTATATCTTGAGTGGATATATGGCCATACATGTGGCAAATAGATATGCAGGGAGTGACAATGGTGAGGCGAATAGGTTACTGTATGGTTAAGATTGCATTGTATGTGTATATCTTGAGTGGATATATGGCCATACATGTGGCAAATAGATATACAGGGAGTGACAATGGTGAGGCGAATAGGTATACAAGAAGTGACTGTATGATCAAGAATGTACGACTATATGGTCAATTGTAGGAGTATACCTGGTGTACCTGAACGGTTGACTCGTGGCTGTATAGTCATGTGTGTGGTTTACAGGTAAACCCAAGTGTGGTTGTGTTGACAACCAGAATAGAACTTATAGTTGTCAGTTGATTAAGTAACATGTTTAACAACCAAGTGAATCACAATGTGCTACATTAACAGAAGAGCAGAGAATAATGTCCGGGATATATTTGAAAGTATCAACTTTTCTACCAAATGTTGTGGACATTTTTAAGCCAGCTTTAGTATAATTTTCTAAAAACTCATCAGTGTGATGCACTTAAGACTGATAAAAATAACAAACACAAAAGATAGTTCCATTTTACTTGAAAAAAATTGTGCAAACCTGGAAAGTGATTTTTTGCCGATTTTGAGAGAATATTCCAATACACTTATCAAAGATATATCATACATGTTAGTATTCAATGTATATATGACAGAACAGCCAATTGTTTTCATCATCCACAACTTTTAAGCGATTGCATGGCACGACGGGACAAGATTTACCATTTTCCAAATTTTGGCCGCCATTTTGACAGCCATTTTTAGTCAAAATGAAAATTTATAGTTCTATTTAGTTGAAATATTCATAAGTAATGGTATGCCTCACTTACTTTGCACAGTTCTGCTCATTTCTTGTTGATATATGACTAGAATCCCAATGGTGATTTTTGGTGAAATTTCATACCGCATTCTGTAAAATAAAATTGTTGAAGGATCGGAAGGGGCTGGGATCCCAAGAATGACATATATCATTGCCCCAGTGACCAGTTAACATGAACAATAAAGAATAAAATCACATTTCCGAACCAGTTCCATACAGAAGAAACTGGTCTAGAAGATATTAGTGAAAAAACATTAAGTTTTCCATTTACGGCTGCCATTTTTATGGTCATCTTGAACTTCAACTGGAGAACTTCAATCTGATCCTAGGTCTCCCATAGCAATTGAGGCTTAAGCAGAATAAGGTTCCCAGAGGGTGACTTTGGTGATGCTAGCCTGCCATGCTGGATAGCGTCATAAATTCACCCACTGGGGACCTCATTCTGCAAATGACAGACACACTATTTGCAGGCTTGATAGCATGTTTTCATGTTTGATGCACTGGCACAGGATCTTTAATACTCCACCAGCACAGCTCGTGTCATGAAAGGGTTAAGACTGTTTACTTGTAGAATTGTTATACTCATGTAAATTTTGACTGAGAAAGAGATAACATGGAATTAATTCTGGATGATATTTTTCTCAAATACGATTTGAAACAAACCAACAGGTGTATTATGCCACATCTGATGGTGCTCACTTCAGTGGCAGATACCCAGTTCACTTAAGCTATTTTAAAGAGACTGAAGGCCTTCACAGTGTATTCGTGCCAAATGATATAAAAGTCTTTAAATCATTTGCGTTAGTTTATCGCCGATTGTTGCGTCCCGAATCGAGATGTAAATATTTACAATTGAGTGTAGTTCAGACAATGTTTTCTATGGAGTGGGATGGTCGATTTCTTTTTAATTTTTGGTGATGTTAGTATGATACATTCCCCAGGTTGGCATAGCGCCTGAGTACTAATTTATAAGTTTATCGCAGCTGAACAAGTCCATAATATGTGACCCGCCATACCCTGTGCCAATGCATTCTCTTATATATGCGAGTCGACCATAGGTCGCCTCACATATATAAGAGAATGCATTGGCCTAACAATTTTTTATATTTTTTTTTTAAATAAATGTTTCTTACAATTTTTAGGACATAAAATAAAAAACATTCATTACCCTGCAGGGAGCCCCACACATATATAGAAGCATATAGAAGAGTGTCGTCTGCTCATGTTTGTCTGGGGCTCTGTATGGTGAAATTATAAAATTGTTAAAGAATACAAGAAAAAATTATTAAAATTGTAAAAAATTGTTAGGCCAATGCATTCTCTTATATATGTGAGGCGACCTATGGTCGACTCGCATATATAAGAGAATGCATTGGCACAGGGTAAAAAAAATCCCGACTTACGACTGGATTTGATATGGCGGGTCACATATGTCTTTAAATAAAACTTCCTCATTTAATGTTTGGTTGATGAATGGATTTTAGCACTTAGTTCTAAAAGTATACATTAGAATGGTCTATATTTATCTGCAAGGATTTCCGATACTGGTAATTACAGCAGATGGTAATAACACCATATGGCTTCCTATTCATTTATTTGTAGGGATGTTCAGATAATAAGTTAATTCGTCAAAACTTGACGGTAAACATTGGAAAATGTCAAAACATTGAAAGTATATTCTGAAAATCAGCTAAATAATATTTTAACTTATCATACGATTAGCAACGGTTGTTGACAAATGACTGTAACAGTTTTGTTTTCAGAATAATGGTTTCAACACACGCAGTTTTGTTATTGGAAAACTATCAACAATGAAAATAAGAACAAAGTTTATCTATTGCTCCATGTTCTTCTTAGTGGCGATGTTGTTACAGATTTTTATATATTGTTTGCACATTTACAGTAATGCCCTAAATAATTGACTCCTAAACCACAGCAGAATTATGGGTAATTTTTCAGGATTTAGTCGGATACATGACTTGTTGCCATTCATCGGAAAGCTCTCAGTGAGAGCTTTCCAAATGGCAACAAGCCATATTTCCGACTAAATCCTGAAAAATTACCCAGATAATTCTGCGGTGGTTAACCCTTTACCCAACAAACCGGCCAAAACCGGCCAAATAAAGCTTCAACAGCCTAAAATATCTTCGGTCTGTCTCAATAGAACCATACAAATATGGATATCATTGGAACCGACTCCTTGACCACATTGTGATAGTTACAGTTATGCCCTGTGCCAATGCATTCTCTTATATATGCGAGTCGACCATAGGTCGCCTCGCATATATAAGAGAATGCATTGGCCTAAAAAAAAATCTTTTTTTACCATTTTTTCTTACATTCTTTAACAATTTTATAATTTTTAATGTGTTAAGCCAATGCATTCTCTTATATATGCGAGACGACCTATGGTCGACTCGCATATATAAGAGAATGCATTGGCCCAGGGCCCTTCTGTTGGGTAAAGGGTTAAGGAGTCGATTATTTAGGGCTTTACTGTACCAACTGTTAGTGCCTTGGGTCCCTTTAAACACATCCTGGTATTAACAATGAATCATTGAGATAATATTTTGAGTGATCAGCATACTTTAGCTGCAGATGAGTGGGAGTTCATGTTAGTTAAGTTTACATTAAAATTTATTCCTGTAAGACTGATCAGTTAAAGACATATTATGGATGTGTTTGAGTGAGTGAAACTGATAAGTTAGAATTCAAGCACTATCACGCTTATAGACAATATCGTCTAAACTACACTCAAGTATAAATATTTACTTCTCGATTCGGGATGCAAATATCGGCGATAAACTAACAAAATAAATTTTGCCAACGAGTGTGATTAGATTTATTTAATATATAAGGATTAACTCTCATGTGGACTGTTTTTATGGAGATGTAACCGTGAGGTAAGTGGACATAACTTGTGTAAAACCCGAAGGATTTTACATACTAGTTATGACCACTTACCTCACGGTTACATCCCATAAAAATAGTCCACATGACAGTTAATCCTTATATTTATATACATTTAGCGAAAAAGCCACTTTGTAAATGTATTTAAATCGAAAAGTGTATCATGACAAAAACAGCACAAAATACCCAATAGCACCCTTGGCGAAAGTTAATAGGAACAATTTCTCTTCATATTGAAACCCGATGATGTATTAAGTCAATCCTGCGCGAGTCCAAATGCGCCCAAAACATTACGCGTTCGTCTTTCCAAACCCAATGACGTATCGATGGTGTTATGAGCTTGGTGTTATGAGCCATTGCACATTAACCGAGAAATAACTGCAACTAGCCACGTGGGCGCCGACCAATCAGAATGCTGGATTTAGTGATGACAACACTTAGTATGTAAATATATAAGAATGACGGTGTGTATTGTCAATTTGGATAATATATTTGTAAAAATAACTGCTTTGAGTAAAATTATTTTCAATTTCTATTTGATCACCCTAACGGAGTGTTTCACATCACTTTAATATATTAGTCTCACAGAAACCCTCAGTTTATGTAGCAGGGAACAAACAGTAGAATACTGATGCATACCTTAACATCTACCATTTCATCTTTCTGGAACTATTTCAGATGATGCCTTCAATATCAAGCCACAGGCTTTGGATTCTACTGGTGTGGAAGACATGGTCAAACAATTTTTCACAAAATCTGATCAGGTATATTTAATACACATGAATAAATATGTTTTGTGGATTCTCGGTAGTATTCTAACATTCTGTTCTATGGCATCTCGATTTTGCTGACCAAGACAACAGCGAAAAAATTTCAGTTGACATAGCTACATGCAGGGTTCCTGTCGCTCAGTTTACTGTAACTCGACTATATAGGTAAGCCCCTGCAAAGCTTCGAGATTCGATTCAAAATTGAAAATTTGGCGTTTGATTTGATTCCATCATAGGATTAGAATATTTCAGAATCAATGGAAATATATAAAACATTTTACAAAATGAACAATCTTGGTTATATTATTCGTATTTAAATTCGCGCAGTAATATTTTTCGCTCAATTTTGAATTCGCGCAATTTGAATTCCCGCACCAAACTATCCTAATTCAAAACTGACAAAAATTATTTTTGTAAAAGTCTTGGATTTGATGAAAGTATAAGTTCTTAATTTTTGATGAAGATACTTTCATGCGTATATAATAACTAAACACCATCACGAAGGATTAACATCATGTAAAACATAACTGCAACATCAATTTGTTTGTGAAGATGGGTGTTTATATGCTTCAAATAATTATTCCGATATTGAAATATTTATAAACATCATTGAAATGTACTCAAAATTAGTAAAACCACAACCGCATTGACAACTGACTTAAGAAAAAATACTTTGATGTGGGTTGCGTTGACATAACTAGCTCAGGATGTTTGGTCACTTTGTCACATATTTGTAAACATCTAAATTGTTACATGCATGAGTTGTCGCTATGCATGTTATACATATAATAATGGTTTTCATGCGCATATAATATACTTAATTTTCTATTTGTCAAAAATTCCGTAATGTATGTAACTCATCAATGTATAGCCCCCTTGTTTCCCTGCATGTGGCTTGGTATAAACTCTGGAGTCATACTATTTTTCACTGACTTTTATATTTGCGCACCAATCGGTGCATGAAATATAGTACTGCCCTAATTTAAATACGAGTAAGGTACAGTAATGCCCTAAGTAATTGACCCCTTAACCACAGCAGAATTATGGGTAACTTTTCAGGATTTAGTCGGAAATATGGCTTGTTGCCATTCATTGGAAAACTCTCAGTTCTGCTGTGGTTAAGGGGGTCGATTACTTAGGGCATTACTGTAATCAGAGATATGTTCATCAAGGTATTCTTGAAATGTACATGCATACTTACAATGTTCATGATTTTCGAAACAAAATTACCAACTTTTATAGTTTGAAGATGAAAAGATGTATTGTGACTGAATCTTCCAGCAGTTTGCCAGTGGGGGTTGTAACACGTTGTATCATGCTCCATGTAAAATTGCCTACCCATTTTGCTCCAGACACATAATACTGCTGAATTGGTCTTAAATTTATCCCATGGTTTTGGGTACTATATTTCCCATATTCACAAAACTGGTATTATGTTAACCATGTTCGCTAAGTTTTGGCTCTATATATATTCAATTCAGGATACAATTTGATTCACGAATCTCACCCCTGATTCAATTTGATTTGACTGTAAACTCTTGATTCCAGGCCCCTATATATAGGTCTATCTTATCCTGGGCATTCCTAATAGCTGATTCTAATTCTGCTCTTTCAGGCATCACAGTTGCAATTACTGTCAGAGAAAGGAATAGGGGAAGCAGTGAAGGAGTTTGTTGATAAAGCTGAAAGAGAAGCCATATCTGAACTCGTTCAATACCAAAAGGATAAGACTCAGGTAAAATTAAAGGAATAGATTGTCTCAGCTATTCTGTAATTGTCCACTGATTATAGATACCAGCAGTGCATTTGTATTCCTGCACAAGCCTTGAAATAGTGTGTCTGTCATTTGCAGAATGAGGTCCCCAGAGGGTGAATTTAGTGATGCTACGCCGCATAGCAGGCTAGCATCACCAAATTCACCCTCCGGGGACCTCATTCTGCTTACACCTCAGCAGAATGAGGTTCCCAGAGGGTGAATTTGGTGATGCTAGCCTGCTATGCGGGGTAGCATCACTAAATTCAACCTCTGGGAACCTCATTCTGCAAATGACAGACACTATTTCAAGGCTTGTTCCTGCAATGGTTGTTCTCAGAGAATTATATCTGATATCTCATACATTTTTCAATATGAAATACAGGACAAACTTGCATGTTAGTTTCCCTCTGTGATTTTTGTTGTGGGCCTTTTTCAACTTAGAAAATTAAATACGGTATGACAACTCATTTCCTTCATCAACACCAATCTGCTATATTACTGAATTTGATCAAAATACAGGTCAAGTTAGCATTTGGACTAAGTTTCTTACAAAGTTTATATTGCTAGTACTTTTTCACTTAAAACAATTTTTTGGGGTTCGTTATGATATCACTGCTTAATTCAATCTGATACGTGTAGAGACCGGTCGATGGCAAAATGAAGACTTGGTCGACCGAATATGTGTGTTCTGTCAATCAAAGTCTGTGGAGGACAAACTCCATCTTTTACTTCAGTGCAACGCATATGATAATTTCCAGACAATTTCCGGACGGACTTATTCCGTAGTGCCAATTTCCACATCAACGGTGTGAACTCTCTTACTTGTATGGCCAAACATTTATTTGATAACTTTCCGCGTCAAACTGCTAAATTCCTGTATCGTGCATTTAGAGAAAGACGGACATTAATAACGATGCCGCGCAATTAATTAATAATTATATTTATTTTGAAATAGAGTGACTTATAATCCCTATGGACCGGGTGTTGTTGCCGATTATTGTTGTGTGTATACGCATTTATATATAACACAATGTCACTATAATAAACAAATATTCAATTCAATTCAATTCAGTCAAGCAAAAACAGTTATTTTGGGGGATATTTATATCTTTGTGCATCTGTCCTGATTTAGTTATAGCTCCCTATGCCTATAATTATCACATCCCATTTCACCCTTTCATTAACAAGTAGTTCCCTTAGGATATGTTCAGATAAACTTCGTTTTTTTTAACTTATTATCTAAACATTTCCCACCAATAAATATGAATCATTCTGCTCTTGTACTAGTATTATCTGGGGTTTTTTTCCTGCCCGTTGTCTGCTTATTACATGAACACCCCTCTAAAGGAATAATAGACCATTCCAATGTATAATTTTATAACTAATGGGAGAATCCATTCAGTATAGAAAGGGTTAAAATGTGACCTGACCAACAGAAGCACAGAGCTTCTCAGGTGTCCATTGTTTTTGGTAGTATTTGTCAGAAACGGGTGCACATTGCCATGTATCCACTTATTCAATTTTTTATAACACATACATGCATTATAATAACACTAATGTATGTACTCTCATGATATCAGAAATATCTAAAGCAAAGAAACACTGATGAAGACAACATAGATGCTGATGTCTCACGATACAAGGAAGATCGGCAGAAAAGTAAAGAAGACGATAGAGAGATTCACGAAGTATTGCAAAGAGCAAAAGCAAAACGACCTTCCGATGATCGTGGGTTTGATGATGAAAGTGACGAAAACATGAGTAATATGGACCTGGATGATGAACTGGGAGATGGCGATGCACCTGCTCCGAGTAAGCGAGGTCGAGGACGTGGTGCAAGCAGGGGTAAGGCAGACGAGGATAAGCCTGCGAGAGGTAGAGGTGGACGAGGTAGCAGAGGCGGACGTGGTGGCAGGGGTAAGGCGCCTGTCGTAGCGGACAACCCAATCACGAATGCATTCACATCCAGCAGGATTTCACAGAGAGGAAAGAAATCCACAAATAAACGAGGAAGGTACATGTAAAATAAAATAAGGTGCTGGTCCTGATCACTGGATCAATCCTTTGCACGGTTTCATGACTCAGTTCACTCATTTTTTTTTTTATATCCTTTATAAGGAGACTTAAAGATGCATAATATGAATAAACGCTCCCAAATTACTATTTAAAAATATTTGATTCGAGTCAAGGAACCAATCCATCAAAGCTCAGAGTGATAAGATATCGATTTTTTTAAGTTTGTTATTTCTCGAGATGTACAATTATTTGTGGCCTAGAAAAGAGTTGTCAAACTGACAATCTCGGACAAAATTGCGGATAAAGATGGATAACTCTAAAATCAAGTGGTAATATGACCAAATTTCGTGATACTCAAGGTATAATACAGCGATATTTCGTTGAATAAAATGTTGATAAATAACACGTTTTGGGAAATTTGATACCATAGTTGACAGTGGTTAGCATTATTTTGTTGCAATTAATCGATTCAGATAACTAAAGTGTATTTTGCAAAAATGTTTTGATGTTGTATCTGGATGATATGGGGACCATCTGATCAGATTGAGTACCTTGAATTTGTGAGTCTTTAATAAAACAAACAATCTTGTTTTCATAGGTTATTTTTTTCTGCATTTTAATTAAAAGTGTATTAAAATATATTTGCTAGTCGCATTATCATTGTAGAGTTTAGCAAGTTGTTTTTGTAATAAGTGTGACCTCTGTGTGAGGTTAAAGCCATACATAATGTTCAAGACACCAGTTATTTAACTTTGCCAAATTTGATCCTGCAGTATTTTTATCCATATAGTAGAAGGCATATGCAATGAATAATATTTGTGTTTTAGGCCGTGTCAATTTCTCTGGGTTACAGTAATGCCCTAAGTAATCGACCCCTTAACCACAGCAGAATTATGGGTAACTTTTCAGGATTTAGTCGGAAATATGGCTTGTTGCCATTCATCGGAAAGCTCACATGGCAACAAGGCATATTACTTTGGGCATTACTGTACATTTCAGTTGCCCGTGGTTATTTGCTAGATTCCATGTGATTTATTTCGTCAAAATTCACCCAATAAAGTATCATTGACACATCAAGTGTTTAAAACATGGTTACCAACTGAAGTAATGAAACGGAAATTTGAATTGGGTAAAGACAAGTCTCAGTTCCACGCAAGTTTGTATAAAAATATACCGCAATTAATTCATACAGGGTTATATTTTCGGACATTAAACGCGAATAAAAATGTTGCAAATGCAGGGTTTTAGGACCATGCGAACCGGCCTGAGAAAGGAGAAATTCACTTTGCGTTTCACTTATATTTTTGAAATGGATTACAATCTCAGCATGTCTGCATTTACTGTTTCAGAGACTCGGATGATAGTGACGTGGTGGATATTTCCGATGATGACGAAGATCCATTCAATATTCAGTCATCGAGCCACCGTAAACAAACAACACCTGCAGCAAAAAGGAAACCTTCTCCCGCGAGGAAGAAAGGTGTCTTGTTTGACAGTAGCTCTGATGATGAGATTGTTCCTGTTAAGCGAAGACGCTAAATGTTGTGGTATCAAGAGATATAAATATAGTAGGACTGCTTCAAGAATGAATAGCTTTCATTAATTTGTACCAAATATTTTTCAATTAGAAAACTCAAATGCCAAGGTTATTCATAATTAATTAACTGATTAGCTATGAATATAGTGTCTTAATGACATGCTACTGCTGCAATTTAAATCCATTTATGTTGCCATATGCTTAACGGGTGGGACGACATTTATGTTGTTTACGGCAGGGTTAGGGTAATATGTTACTGTGTTAATTACTTAATAAAATCGTCTCCTAAATGGATGGGAACTGTTCATGGATATCATGTCCAAGCCTGAGTTTAGCATGCCTGTCATTTGCAGAATGAGGTCCCCCAGAGGGTGAATTTAGTGATGATATCCCTCATAGCGGGTTAGCATCACTAAATTCACCCTTTGGGGACCTCATTCTGCTTAGGCCTCATCTCTGGAAAGTTTCTTTATTATCCAATTTCTATAGAAACTTCTTCACATAGATTCTATTTCCTTTTTAGTTTAGTTTCTCTATATCCCCAAATTGGCAGACGGCACATTGCATAATCAAGGTTCCAAATGGGTGTACATCACAATATTCACCATTTAGGGAACTTCAATCTGAGTCTGTGTCTCCCATAGCAGAATGAGGTCCCCAGAGGGTGAATTTGGTGATGCTAGTGCGCTATGCGGAGTAGCATCACTAAAAGTCACCCTCTGGGGATCTCATTCTGCTTAGACCTCATCTTCTCTGCAAAGTTTTTTTTATTATCAAATTTCTAGAGAAACTTCTTCACATAGATGCTATTTCTTTTTTAGTTTAGTGCATGGTTTATTTCTTACAATAGGCCAACATTACAATATTATGCAGTTTATTTGCAAACATATATTCAGCCAGGAATAAGACGTGATATCTGACGTATTCACCTGCCAAATTGTTCAGACAGCACTCACATGACCAAATTCAACCTTCATTGAAATCTCAATTCATCAAAGCTGGAAAATCAAAAGATGGTCTGTAAGATCTCAAAGGATGATAAATCATGTCAAATTAGATGATATGATTTTAAACCGAAAAAAATTGTATTAAACCAAATTGGATTAAATTTTAGTCAAATCATTACGAAACTAACAATAACCTAATTGTGATCTGGTTCCACTGACTCCATTTGATGGAAATTTTATTTCTCTTGCAAACCAGTAAATGTCACTTCGAATTATGCAAAATTGCTATAACCGTATAACGTTATCTTTTTTCCCAGCAATTTACCATCCAATTTAAGGCCACTTTTATTTTAGTAAGTTATTTTATGTCATACATGTACCTATACTGCCCATTTTATCAAATTTGAGCAACTAAATGAGTTATTGCAGTGTGCTTTAGCAGTTTATGGCATAAAAAAAAATCACATAAAAATTACCCAATTAAGAAAATTTGAGGATGGGATCTAGGGTCAAGTTGGGTGGGGATGAGATTCTAGCAATGTTTTCTGTGTATAAGATTCACGTGGTTTGAGGATAGGGTCCATCCTCCGGGACAACACTTCAAACAACAACAAAAAAATTTATTTTAAAGGTACTCAATCCGATCAGACACTTCCAAATTACTATTTCTTTGGCTTCGGGGGTAAAAAATATTTGATTCGAGTCGAGGAACCTATCCATTAAAAGCTCAGAGTGATCAGATATTGATTTTTGAAGTTTGTTATTTCAATTGTTTGTGGGCCAGAAACATGTGGTCAAATGGACGGTCTTGCAGATGAAGATGGATAACTCTAAAATAAAAAAATCAAGTGGTTATTATAACCACTTGATTTTAGAGATATCCATCTTCATCTGCAAGACCGTCCATTTGACCAAGTGATTAAAATAGCAATGTTGTCCAGGCAGAGAGAGTCCCTCTTTAATATATCCATTGATGTCTAATTGACTTGATTGGACCGGTACCTAATATGTTAATGTTTGTCTCATCAAAACTTCATTTGTTACTCATTATATATAAATCTAACGTCGGAAGACTTTTATTAAAAATGTGAAACTCATTGCACCTTTGTCCTTAATTGTCCTCCAAAAACAAATTCAGGGGACTAGAGAAATCACCGGTGTCCGTGCATCCGTCCCAGATAGTTTCTGAATTTAGGCACTATTTGGTTTGAGAGCTTATTGGTTAGGGGCACAGGTAGAGTTTAAATATGGGTGAATTCTGCCTAATTTTACCCGAGTTACTGGTATGGTCCTTGTCGAATTTGCAGACTATTTTGATTTCCAGATGATAACCTTTGTTTTAGTTATCTTATTGTTATGCCCCCGATCTCCAATGGAGATTTGGGGGTATATAGTGGAGCCCTCCGTCCGTCCTTCTGTCCGTACGAACGTTTCAACTCATAACTTTGGTTTCGCTAACTCAATTCAGTTGATCTTTGGTGTGCTAATAGACCAGCCGGGGGGACAAGATTTCCCCATAACTGCGGTTTCGTCCGCCCATTTTTTCCAGAGTTACGCCCCTTTTTGGACTTAGAAAATTGTCTGTACGAACGTTTCAACTCATAACTTTGGTTTCGCTAATTCAATTCAGTTGATATTTGGTATGCCAATAGACCAGCCGGGGGGACAAGATTTCCCAATAGCCGTGGTTTCGTGCCCATTTTTTCCAGAGTTACACCCCTTTTTTGGCTACTTTTTTTCGTTTCCAGATGATAACTTGATTTTGGATTGTTTACTCATGAATAACATAACTTTACAAAGTGCCATTTAATAAGCATTTGCACAAAAATAAGAAAAATCCTCTCTGATTGTACAGTCGGGGGCGTTACCTCCGCCCAGCGGTGCACTTGTTTTCTAATGTTTTGAAGAACTGAATTCATGGGGTGATTACAAATTATATTCAGGACTTCCAAGAAATTTTCAAATTTATTCCAGACATAAACAGGTCAGGCACATCCCGAGTTTAACTATTATACTAGTAGTTGAATATAACTATCAATATGGATATGATCGTTTTGTGAATTTGATACAAGAGGCATAACCCAACATATTTCCCCAAAAAATATTCAAATACAGTGTCATACTAAATCTGTACCATTTTAGTTTTTCTGGCAAAATAATATGTCTTGATCTGTGCAAAATCTTAATCGTGACGGCACATGATAATGAAGTCCACTCACATTCAATTGGACTAAAATATAATTGTTACGAAGGAGCGATTATCCTATTATGTTATTATTAACTAAAATAAGCCAGCGCAAAGGTTGCAAAACCAATTCTATCGGGATACAGTTAATGTGCTGTAATGTTTCTATGAGTGTAATTTGGATGCGCGATCATATACAGTAATGCCATAAATAATCGACTCCTTAACCACATCAGAATTATGGGTAATTTTTCAGGATTTAGTCAGAAATATGGCTTGTTGCCATTCATCAGAAAGCTCTCACTTAAATATGACCATTATAGATGAATTCAGGATGTGTCTGACGTAATAAACCACATAATTTGTGCAAAGCTTTGCATCAATTGCATTTTTGGCATCTAGATGTTGAGTATTTCCATTAAAGATACGGATGGATGGCCTTCACGGTGTTAAATTAGTCACATCTGTTAATACTGCCATAAAAAGAAAGAATATTAAAATATACAGACTCGGTTCTTCTAATGATCATAAATATCATGTAAATAATATGTTATTGTCAAGTTTGGATGCTGTGTTATGTAAACAAAAGCCATGTTATGTTACAGTACAGTACATAAAGAGTATGCGATTAGCAAAATACTCAACACACAGGAGACCCCCACTAATGAAATTTGGTTATAATTGCCACCCAGTTGTTTACAAGATAGTGGTATAGCGCTCGCCAAGCAAGATTTTGATGAATCCCTCCTAAAAATTGTCACTGTGTTGCATGTTTTGCCTATCATTCACTCTTTACGTGCTGTATATAAACAAATGCTCGGCTTGCACAGAATGTGTTTTGTGGAAAATATCGCTATCATGCTATACTATTCCATATTCTTCTGCAACTTAAAATATGGTAGACATAACTATTATACATCCCTATTAATTCTATTCTTGTCAGAAAATTAAACTGGAGATATTCATTGAATTTCCTCTCCTGGTTAGAAGCAACATTCATTTTCTACCGAATTTAAACATTATGTTCAGTTTATCCCTCGAAAAAAACTTAATTCAAGTTTGGAGTGGTTTCAGTCTGCCGATTTAAAATTTGCTGATTATTTTGGTTTCCAGATGATAACTTTAGTTTCAGTTATCAGTTTGTTTTCAAATTTGGTATATGGATTACTTACATGACAATAAAGTTCAAGTTCGATTGTAGGTTTGGTCCACTTATTTCTACTGAAGTTATTGCCCTTGACCTGTCTTACAATATCCCGATTATATTGGTTTCTGGATGATAACTTCATTGACTTAGAATTTACCGATTATTTTGGGGGTTATTAAATAAAACTAGGTGTGTTAACAACATAGACAGGTGGAAGCAAACTTTGTTGAATGGTTGTTCCCAGATTCAAATTTTGTCATTTCTAAGCGATGTTTAACCTATACCTTGGCGATAGTGATTAGCTATTTTCAGCTTGGATGCTAAAATCCATAAGCCATAACTCCGTTAAAAAAAAGTGTATCAAACTCAAATTCGAAATTTCGAATTCTATTTGTATTTTGGGCTGAGAAACTCACATTCCAAATTTGGATTCGATGAGATAATTTTTTTTGGAGTTATTGCCGCATGCGTGAATTCTAAGCCTTAATTATGCAAAAAAAACTCTGATCAAACCAATATTCGAACTCGATCTGTATTTTGGGCTGAGAAACACATATACAAAATTTTGTTTTGATCGAATAAAAAATGTTTGAGTTATCGCACCATGTGTAAAGTGTCTACGGACATACAGGCAGATGGACGAACGACAAAAGGTCAATCCGGACGTCGACACTATGTGTACCATATGGTATGGGTACACGTAAAAATCTAAATAAATTAATCATTCAATAGGGTCAAATATAAAATGAGATATATCAGATGAAAGTATTTCTGTTAAAGTATCAGGAATGTTGAGAAGGGTTCTTTTTTTAACTTCACAAATCGATACAAGTGAAGGAGAAGAAATTTGGAGATATAATAGGAGAATGATTAAATGAAAAATATAAAAAAGCATAAAATTGATGACCAATGTTAACGATTTTAACTCTATAAAATTAGGGGACTCTACCAGGTGTCACTTGAATATTGCATTGATTGGCTATCATTGGAGCAGTGTTCGCGCTGTCGGTAGCCAAATTAGCCAATGGCTAATATTTTTCGAATTTGGCTAATACAAATTTCATTTGGCTAAACTTTTGGCTAAACTTTTTTTGAACCCAAATGGAGACAGAAAGCATGGGGCCAGAAAGCTAATTAATAAAAGCGCTCAATAGATCGACATTCAAGACGAAGTTAGGTGACGAAAGTATTTCATTATTTTCGTACTTATGAAATATCGTACAAAGGGAAACCCAATCGACAACTCTATCAACCAAGCGATCACAAAGTGATATGCAATCATCTTTAGTTTTCACAAGACGGACATTCAAAGACGCATGGACATTAAACTGACCGTGGTTGAATTATGACAATGTGAAGAAAGCAATGTTTTGTAAAGTGCATTGACGCCGGTATATAAGCAATTTGTTCGTAACAGGCTGTTTTAATCTGGAGAAAGATTACGTCACTCTGTACGAAGCAGCAAAAGGTCATTATTAATTTTTACATTTAATCCCCTAATCCCCCATTCAGCCCATTGTCTGTCTGGTCACTCACGGCGCTCCTGCACAATGCATGTTTATGATGACATTGTATTTATGACGGTCGAGGTTTATGAGCACCAAGTGTAAGACAATAGCTTAATCAGCCAAATGTGAATCACAACATATATTTTGTGGCTATTTGTCGTCAATAGCGATACAGTCAAAATAATATGCATGCTTTTATGACAGATTGTAATTTGATAATGGCGTAACAATATCAAGTTATTAGTTTCCAGATGTCACTTAGATATTTTCGCAAGGATAAATATTTTAATGATTTAAAAAAAGATATTGATATATAAAAACAAAATAATGACATTAAGAAGGACAATCCCGGGCCCCCCCCCCCCCCAAAATCACTCTTTCACACAAAGATTAATAAATTTTTAATAAATGATATATATAAAAAATACTTCTAGTTCATCAAAATTATTTAAATTATTGTGTATTTTACCTGTGTCTGTTAGATTTTACGGTTTAGTCATTAATTGTGAACCGACCAGAAAACGATGATTTAATTTGGCCAAAGTTTTTTTTTAATTTGGCCAAAAAACATTTGGCTAAAGTTTTTTTCATTTGGCTAATAAAATTTTCATTTGGCTAAACTTTTGGCTAAAGTTTTTTTCTGTCCAGCGCAAACACTGCATTGGAGAGATACAAGTCTGTAAACAGCAGAAACCAGAGAGCTATGTGGGAGTTGATAATCCCTAGGCCACCCAATGTCCACACACTATGGAAATGTTATAAACAACAAGTCATTTCATTTGTGCAGTACAGTGAGCTGTGAGCATCAGATTAATAGCACATCAAATTATAGGGCTGTGTAACTTTATAAAAATTGTGCTACTAAATGGGGTTCTCTCTGTCTGCTCAAATTCTGAGAACATGCCTACAAATGAACAATCGACTATTCCAATTTCATACATTTAGAACTGAATGGGAGAGTCCATTGATTCATGAATGGGTTACACCTTATGGCGCTGTGTGGTTAACATATACCGGTAATGGCTAAACAATTTTGAGTTGAGAAACTCACATTCCAAATTTGGTTATCATATGAAAAATGGTTGATTTATCGAAGCATGCATGAATGCTATGTCAAAGGGCCATAACTAATCAGATCAAATCCATATTCGAACTCGATCTGTATGTTGGGCTGATAAACTCACATACCAAATTTGGTTCCAATCAGATAAAAAATGTGTGAGTTACGACAGCATGCATGAATTCTAAGTCGAAAAAGGGCCATAACTCCATTAAAAAAATAGGATCAAACCCATATTCAAACTCGATCTGTACTTTGGGCTGAGAATTCCATATACAAATTTTTTTTCCGATCAGGTAGTTTTTCGCATTATGCGTAAAGTATCTACATTCGGACAGACAGACGACGGATGATGAGTGGTCAAACCGGACGTTGACATTATGTGTACCAGACTATGGTATGGGTACACATAAAGCCACCTTTTTTGTGGGGACAGTTGGCCTCGCAGCCTCTTACATGGGAATTTTCGATACCTCAGCTCATAACAAAGCACATGCCTTAGAATAGCTTCACCACAAAGTTGTGTGGGAGTTTGTTTTATTCCTTCATTATTCGGTCAGCCAGATGTGCATGTAACTTGAGCTTTTATGATATTGCTATAGTGCACACAGCGGGAAAAGTCAGATGATTTTACTGTGCCATACTTAACCCTTTGAGTGCCAGGGGCCGATATTATCGGCCCTAAACCTACACAATAAGTCTGCTAAAGAATATAATAAAATATATTAAAATTGTAAAAAAAAAAAAATTAAAAAAAAAATTAAAAAAATAAGCCAATGCATTCTCTTATATATGCGAGGCGACCTATGGTCGACTCGCATATATAAGAGAATGCATTGGCACAGGGTATATGGGTTGATACAAAAATCGGACCTGGCACTCAAAGGGTTAAATGTGTATAGATATCCGCCAACATCTAGCAAAACTTGTAAATAATAGTCGGGTGGTGAGCCAAGCAGCCATAATGCAACCAGCGATAGGCTTAATTCAAACTTAAGTCTTAGCTCTGCCTGTGCAGCATTGATTGCTCATTCGATTAGAAGATTTGATTATTCCTCTTCGGTATAAGTTTTGTATGCTGCACACTCAATGGTTTGACCTTGTGTATGTAGGCGAAATGGTCATGCGAGTTGGGTGACCTCCGTTGGCAATGGTAACGCACGTTGCATGCATGTGTGGCTGAACCTGTTTTTGAAAGAGATTACTACCATGAGAACCTGTAGTTGTTAGATTGGCTGGTAAATCACCCTTTTTCAACATTATTTTACCTCCGCTTGCATTACTTTGGTAAATTGTTTGGGAAATTTGCATATTAACTATGCTTCAGAAATGACTTGAGTCAAAAAAGACATTTTCATCATAATTATCATGTTGTTTGCATCGTTCAAAGAGCACATGAGTGTATTTTTCATAAATCCATGGCTCAAATTCATTCATTTGTTGCACATATTCTGTTGAGTATAAAAGGAGATGGTCCCATAAATGGCAGGGTTTAGTGTATACCCCTATACGTATTGGAATTTTTATTCTTCCAAGCCCATGATTCTCCAGGTAATCAAGAAGGATCCACTATGAAGATATGACACAACAACCAAGAAAATTTTTCAGTTTTATTTTCTAAGAGGAATCATCATTTCTCATAGTACTAGACTGTCACTTTCTGCCATAAACATTTACATACAATTACATTCTCAACAAAATACAATTCATCTTATAAGACTGATGTCAAACAAAAATTCAGTCCTTAAACCAAATAAAACAAGAGGCTCACATGACTGAACCACATCCAGTTGTTTACACCCTTAGAACATAAAGGTGTAGATTGCTGTAATTATTTCATGAAATGCATTCAAGCTGAATTAAGGATTATCGAGCCTAGCTAGAGTGTTGTGTTACCTGAAAGCTTCCAAATTTACAGTTGAAAAAAAGGAGGAATAATTCAATCTTCACCATTGGAAGGATAAAATCTTTATGAGAATTAAAGGCCCATTTAATTTTTGAGTCACTGATTATCTTTTTTATAGTGCCTTGATATACGGTTTTAATAACAATCTATGTCATAAAATATGATTAAAATACTATAAATCATCACCATTTGGGACGTCTGTGTCTCAGAGGGTGCCCATATAGAAATAGAAAACAGTTGAAATCATAGAAACATTTCCTCCTGTTATGGCTCCCAGAATGCAACAGAATTCAAACTAAAAATAATTTTCAATGGAAAGGGAATAACTCTATCTTAAGATATAGAGTTATTCCCCTTCCATTGAATATAATGAAAAGTTAGCAAAGAACACATGTCAACATCTCAACAAAAACAACATGTTCACAATAAGTTGAGAATACAATGTTTTGGAGCTTCTTCTTTCAAATGGTAAATAATATGGCATATATTTTATATAAAATGATCTGGGGATACGAAAATTAACCCTTTCAGTGCCAAGTCCGATTTTTGTATCAACCCATATTTCCTTGATCATTTTTCAAATTTATTGATTATAATAATGTGATACATTGATGGAACTCTAAGAGCTCTTTCCATCAATGTATCACATTATTATAATCAATAAATTTGAAAAATGATCAAGGAAATATGGGTTGATACAAAAATCGGACTTGGCACTGAAAGGGTTAAGTGGGCCTTTAAAAGTCGGGTCCTGCAAGTATCAACTATTTGGAGAAAAAAAACCAGAATCGAACATGACAAATCCTGCTGACCTAATTAGTGTCACAGAATCAGCAATACAATTATTTTTAAATGAATGTAAGCATTCTAATGTGCAATGTGTGTCACAAATCATGAAATATGCGATTGTCTAAGTCTGATGGTCGATTTTCATTAAGTTAAAAAAAAAAATTGTTGTATTATTAAATTTGTGAAATTCGCAAGACCCTAGTGCAAAGGCTCACACAAATTCATGACTAATCTCTTCAAATACTGAATAATCAAGGTTATACCAAGTGGCTAAACAACCAGCTTTTTATGTGAAAAAAAGAACATAAGTTTATATGTGATGTCAACATGTAGGATTCTATACAAATTTTACCACTATAGAAATAGTATACACTTTATTAGTGAATTTCATATGCTCTCATGCACAACCTCATTTTCCATTCTCAATTCACCAGGACAAACTCACGGCTGACAATTGATTACAATACAAATCACCAAAAAAAAAGAGGTAATTTTGAAGGGAGACATCACATCATTAGTTAGCCCTGTCTATAATAAATACTCATGGATTAAGTCTGAGTTTAGTGTACCTGTCATTTGCAGAATGAGGTCCCCAGAAGGTGAATTCACCCACTGGGGACCTCATTCTGCTTAGGCCTCATCTTTTCTGGAAAGTTTCTTTATTATCAAATTTCTATATAAACTTATGCACATAGATTCTCTTTTTTTCTATTGTGAGGGATAGTGTGTCATTAAATTCACCCTCTGGGGACCTCATTCTGCAAATGACAGGCACACTAAACTCAGGCTTGTCATTGATGAGTAGTTCCTTTTGGAAATGCTCAAATAATAAGCTCATTTGTTGATCTTATTATCTGAAAATTTTGCATCTATGAATATGAATCACTCTGCTCTTATATTATCTGGGTTTTTTTCTGTCTGTCATCAGCTTTTAGTACTGGAACACCCCTCCAAATGAATAATAGACCCTTCCAATGCACACTTGTATAACAGAATGGGAGAATCCATTTAGTATAGAAATGATTAAGTCAGACGTAACATCTAAACACCACTAAATAAATAAACTAATGGGGATGTCGGTGTGTTTTTGCAGATGTATGTATATTGCCATTGTTTTATGTCCAATTCATGTGTCTACTTATAATGGAGAAATCCTCCCATTACATTATGTCAAACATAGCCCTGACCTTTCTTAGATGTTTAGATGAAGACTCCTTTAACCATACTGACAGTTATCTCTGGAAAGGAAAGATCTGAACATAAAACAAATTGTATTGAGGAAAGCATACACATTTTACTTGAAACAAACATTCTAGACATGTTATTGGTTAACACAAGCAGGCCTTTAAATTTGGGCACATCAGGATGGACCATGGTGGTGTGGGGGGGGGGGGGGGGGATTGTTGCATTTTCAAAAGATATTACTCAGTAAAAGTGAATGGTAATATTTATTTTGGGGGGCATTTCCGTATTTTGGGCACAGGGTTCACCAACTCAAATTTTGGGGAATTTTAAAACCTGAACACAACAGTTATTAACTATGGATCCTGACGTTGGGTGAAGATACTCTCTTGAGTGCCAAATCATCACAATGTGTGTGTCAACTGTATCTTACTCACCTATTCAGCATTTGACTATAGAGATGGTCCTGACTGTTGACAAACATAAAGGTCTTAAATCTGAACAAGAAACAATAGACACTTCCTGGCCAACAAAAAACTTTTATAGCAACCATGATGGTGTTCTAAATTATAAAATTAATAAAGGTGTTCACATCCGTGCACACTCAAACATTCATCATACAGCATATCAAACGAAAGATGATTTATCTCCTGATAGCAATGATGACCAAAGTCAACTTCAACGTCCAATAAAAGAGAAGTCTTTCCAAGACTCAAAATACATGCATTTCAGAGTTTGTACTCTTTCCTGGGAATCACTTTTTAACCCTTTCAGTGCCAAGTCCGATTTTTGTATCAACCCATATATCCTGTGCCAATGCATTCTCTTATATATGCGAGTCGACCATAGGTCGCCTCGCATATATAAGAGAATGCATTGGCCTAACAATTTTTCTTCATTTGTTATTATTTTTTACAATTTTAATAATTTTTTCTTATATTCTTTAACACTTTCAGTGCCAGACTTATTTTGTAGGTTTAGTGCTAGGGAATGTTACGTTTTTCATGGGCATCAAAATTATTACTATGAATACTTGGTGATAGCTTTGAGTTATAACATGCCCCTAAGGTTTTATCCAGTTTGTTATTCGCTATAGCATGCTTAAGCATATCCAAAACAAATTCAACCAAAAACATTTTTTTTTTTTTTTTTTTAGGACCGATTTTATCAGCCCTGGCACTCTACAGACAGGAAATTAGGGCTGATGAGATCGGCCCGTGGCACTGAAAGAATTAAGCACTTTTTGTGGACTGGGTAAAGAGTTTTTATATCGTATCCTGCAATAAACACATCACTCTACATCAGTTTACAGTGTTCATAATGGTGAACTGAACTCATGTCTGCATAGTGAACAATCTTTATACTTATTTCCTTTCACAGCTCTTATCCACTCATACTTTTTCCCCCAAATGTGAATGAAAACACATTTTCAAAAAGGAAATGTGTTAAAGGCCAAATTAATTTTCGAGTCACGGATCATTTTATTATAGTGCCTTGATATTCGGTTTCAATAACAATCTATGCAATAAAATATGATTAAATTAAAATAATATTTCATCACTATTTGAAACATCTGTGTCTCAGAAGGAGCCTATAGAGGAATAGAAAATAGCTGAAATCATAAAATCATTTATCAAAATAGTTTATTTTCAATGGAAGGGGAATAACTCTGTATAAATAAATAAGAGTTATTCCCCTTCGATTTAAAATAATATACCTTGAACAGAAATTTGAGCACGTTGGTTTCTCAACAAAAACATGTTCACAGTTTATTACATCAAATAAGTTGAAAAGGCAATGTTTTGGAGCTTCCTCTTTCAAATGGTATATAATATGGCATATATTTTATATAATGTGATCTGGGGGGTTCGAAAATTAAGTGAGCCTTTAAACTGCGCTATTGGTTGAGACTGACAAACCTAATTTTTAAATAAACAAATGAACCCAAATAAGCATCATAAAGGTCAGAAAATTTTCCAAACATTAATAAGGATACAGATACCAAGAGTCAACCAGACTGTTCTCAAAAGGTTGTTTAGTCTAGTTATAAAGTAAGGGATCATGATTTCTGATTGTCATAGGTACACATACAACTTTTCTACTCAATATTGATACCACTACTGTATCCTCAAAGTAATTGACTTGAATAATGGGGCGATACCCGGGTAATGACCACGGTATTACCGGTAGTATATGGTATCCACAGCAGTATCGAGACGGTCACTGTTGTTGTGTTATGTTACCGTGCAGTTATGATATGTGGTTTATTAGCGGATCGTCATACCAAAAGTTGAAGATAATAATACATCCATGAGGATCTTGTTAATTTCCACAAATATAAGGAGAATCACTACATTTGTTTTTTTAAGCCTGCGTACCGTGACCACACTGTATCGTGGTGTAGGCCAGAGGATGAATTTGCTGATGCCAGCCTGCTGTGCGGGATAGCATTACTAAATTCACCCTCTGGGAACCTCATTCTGCAACTGACAGGCTCACTATTTCAAGGCTTGCAGGTACTTATGTGGGTCTACAGGCTCTAAACATGTTTTTTTTTATGTTCAGATTTCCTAGCCAGTTCTTGGAAAGACTTCACTAAACTATAAATATATTTTATGAACGATATATACAATTGATATGAGATGCTTGAGTAAATTATTGATGTGACATCCTGACAAATAAGAAAGATGCGATTTAATTCATCAATCCCCATCAGCTGCAGACAAGATATATGTCAGATGAAAAGGTCAGGCACATCCTGAATTCCACCATTATAGTGGTATATGACTTACCATTTTGTGAATTTTATAAAAGAGGGATAATCCAAAATCATATTTCACTCAAATTCTTCAAAATCAGTGTCGCACTAATTCGGTATCTTACATATATTTTGTACAGGAAAATGATTAATTCAGAATAATCATGATGGTGCACAATAAGCAACTCAATTAACATTCAATTAGTTTAAATTTTGTTATGAAGGAGTGATTGAGTCATCCTGTTATTGTCATTTAGAAAGGCATATATTAGTAATAGCATTGAATAACAAAGCTGGCTTAAAAGATTGCACAAGAATTTCGTCAGAAGACTGTTCATATTGTTAAGAGTTAAATTTGGCTGTGCACTGGTATGTGCCATCTTCTATTCCTGACGCAAATACAGGAAACATGAATATGTTATGGTCATATTCCACGATAAATAGTGGAATTGAGGATGTGCCTGACCTGATGTAACACTGCATAACAAGCTTGAGAATCAGAATTACTGAGATTGAGGCAATAATCAAGCCTTGAAATAGGGCAGCAGAATGAGGTTCCATGAGGGTGAATTTGGTGATGCTAGCCCGCTATGCGGGGTAGCATAACTACATTCACCCTCTGGGGACCTCATTCTGCAAATGACAGACACCCTATTTCAAGGCTTGGCAATAATGTGTTCTATTCATCTCAGCTAATCTTGGTGAGTTAACACTTTATTTAATAAATGGACTCTCCCATTCAGTTGTAAAGGTATACATTGGAATAGTCTATCTATTGTTCATCTTGAAGAGGGTAGGATATTCAACCATTTCAGGAAATATAAGCCGACGACAGACAGACAAACAGGTTATACAAGTGCAGAATGATTCCAATTTCATTGTTAGGAAATGTTCAGATATATGAGTTCAGCGAACGGCCTCATTTGTTGAACTTATTATCTGAAAATGTCCTGAGGGAACTACTCGTCCAAGCCCGAGTTTAGTGCGCCTGTCATTTGCAGAATAAGATCCCCAGAGGGCGAATTTAGTAGCAAGCTAGCATCACTAAATTCACCCTCTGGGGACCTCATTCTACTCAGGTCTGATCTTCTCTGGAAAATTTCTTTATTATAAAATTTCTATAGAAACTTCTCCACATAGATTCTATTTATTTATTAGTTCAGTTTCTCTATATCGCCAAATTGGCAGACGACACATAATCAAGGTTCCCAATAGGTGTACATCACAATATTCACCATTTGGGAACTTCAATCTGAGTCTATATCTCCCATAGCAGATGAGGCCATGCAGAATGAGGTCTCCAGAGGGTGAATTTGGTGATGCTAACCCACTATGCAGGATAGCATCACTAAATTCACCCTCTGGGGACCTCATTCTGCAAATGACAGGCACACTAAACTCAGACTTGTACTCGTCAATGAGTATTTAGTGAAGAAAGGATCAAAGATATAGTCTATCTGTCTTTCCTGAATGTTTTATTTAGATGAAGATGTATAGAACCTGATTTGAATCAGAAACGCCAATCAACAAAAGTTTCTATTGCCAAAAAAATTATTTTTATTTAAACTTTATCCACCCACAAAGACTGTTGGACAACAATTGTTACTATTTTTAAAACAGTAAACTGTTAAGCCATGGTCTGTGCCTGTTTTGCTATTGAAATCTCTTTTTAAAAGATGCCCTATCTCCCCGAAGTTACACTTCCAACAACATTATCTATGAAACTCTTTTTGAAAACCTGTTTGCATTAATATTCCGCAAAACTGCGCAAGACATAGGAAAACATTTGAGGTTACATATATTTCACTGAAAAAAAATAAGATAGATTTTTAAATATAACATGTTGTAATGCTCTAAAATAGTAATATTTTATTCCTGTTGAATAATAATTTTAAACTCTTAATCAATACAGACAGTTCAGGGAATCGATACTTCATCATTAACGACTTTTTATTTGATTAAAACAGATGTTTCTCCTGTTTTAATTCATGTGTTGTTCAAAAAGAGAGACCTTTAACCTTCATAGCTAATAGATTTTCATAGCACGACATTTATTTCCACTGGAAGATGCGATGCTTCAGCAGTAATTCTTTTACATTCTCACAAACACAGAACCCACTTTCAAATTTAGGCTTGCACTATTCATTTTTGCCTGTGTATTAAAATGTTTAAATGTGTGGTGATTGGAGAGGAGTACAGAGTCGATTTATGAAAACAATATATTTTTAACACACAACAATGATCAAAAAACGTAATGCCCCAAATAAAGATGGTGGAAACAGATCGAAATGAATACATCTAAATTCCTGGCGATGCTTCAGGTGAATTGAACAAACCTGGTTATAACATTCTGAATGGTTTAGGTCAAAATGACCAACACAATTATGGTTGGTTAGGTCTAAATAGCATTTGTGTAATTAATGGAAAATTAAACTACAAAAATAACAATCAATTAAAGACATATTATGGACTTCTTTGGGCAGGTGAAATTGAAAAGTTAGTACTCAGGCGCTATGCCAACTTGGGGAATGTAGCATTTTACTAACATCGCCGAAAATTTCAAAGAAAACATCGTCTGAACTACGTCCAATTGTAAATATTTACATCTCGATTCGGGACGCAACAAATGATTTCGCCATCTCGAGTCATTGCATTTAATTAATATATAAGAATGACTATGTATATCGTCAATTTGGATTAATATACATAACAAATAACTACTTTGAGAAAGATTATTCTCAATTTCTATGTGATCACCCTGTCGGAGTGTTTCACATCACTTTAAGGATAAATTTGTCAATTTATATATGTTTTTATATTAACAGTAGAAGCGTAGCAGTCAAATGCGTACTGGTTGCAGCTTATTTGTCAAAAAGTTTGTAAAGACTGAGACATAGAAAAATTTAATACCATAGGTCACTGTCATGGCATGATAATACTGGCAAAACATCAGACCTGTTATTAACACCAACAAATTAATTTTCAGGAAGTTGGTCCGGGAGAAATTGTTCCTTGTTTTTGCATTAAAAATAATAAGACTTTGATGCAGAATATATGTCATCCTTTCATCATATAGCTAAATCTGCTTAGACAAGTGCAAATTTTTTTCCAGGGCAACATCTTTGACAACCCTTTCATGACGAGAGCTGCGCTGGTGCAGTATTTAAGATCCTGTCCCAGTGCATTCTCTTATATATGCGAGTCTCACATATGGAGTCCCGCATATATAAGAGAATGCATTGGCTTAAAAGGTCAAGGTAAATATTGTTAGGCCAATGCATTCTGTTATATATGTGAGGCACCCTATGGGAGGTTCACATATATATAAGAAAATGCAATGCACAGGGTTTTCGTAAAATTTCAGGAAGCTCCAGTCATGAATGGGTTAATGTTTATAATCAGGCTTGGAATTGAAGCAGCATTATATATCGCAATGTCACATATTGAAGCTGTGACTATGATACTAATGAAAAGAACATTCAAATGTACGTGTGTAAAAGAAGCTGATGTTATTATTTCTATAGTTTCGACACTAGATAAATAATATTTTACAACATACAATCATCTAATACAAGACTTGGAGTAAATATGTTGATGCTGTAACAATAGTAGATGGATGGCCATTTAACCCTTTCAGTGCCAAGTCTGATTTTTGTATCAACCCATATTTCCTTGATCATTTTTCAAATTTATTGATTGTAATAATGTGATACATTGATGGAAAGAGCTCTAAGAGCTCTTTCCATCAATGTATCACATTATTATAATCAATAAATTTAAAAAATGATCAAGGAAATATGGGTCGATACCAAAAATCAGACTTGGCACTGAAAGGGTTAAGAAGATAATATGCTTTAAGCTTTTCTTCACCCTGATATGAACAACTTTTGTCACAAAATATATCACTTTAACCCTTTCTTTACTACAGTAATGCCCTAAACAATCGACTCCTTAACCACAGCAGAATTATGGGTAATTTTTCATGATTTAGTCGGAAATATGGCTTGTTGCCATTCATCGGAAAGCTCTCACTAAATAATTTTAAATAGGACGTGAGTTAACAGGCATGCGGTTAATATATTTCCATCGCATTCTGGCAATAATTCTTTTACTGGTCAAAGAAAACCAAACCTCCACTTACATGGATTAGTACCAGTTCTGTGGCAGTGTCTATAGAGTTCCTATGGAGGGGGCGATGTTTGCAGTTTGACCCAGACCTAGGGAACGGGTGCAATCTAGTTTGTATATATCAGTTTGCACAAATTATCTACGATGTTAATAGAAGAATAAAGGGTACATTTTGCCAAGTTCAACTGTATAAAATATCTTTGGTATCCATTGATCTAAGTAAAGCCTTGTTTGCTCAATTTTCAAATTAACCCTTTCTTTAATAGATCCTCATTGACAAGTAGTTCTATAGGTTAACCAATACAGGTAAGTGGTTGTCGGACAAGGTGAAACATCGGTCTGGGTCAACAAAAATTACACCTAGCCCACCGGAATGACAAAAGACAAGTCAGAATGGAGCCTTCCGTTTGTCAACATAAGTATAGTGAAAGAAATAATGGCTTACAACCTATCCATCATATAATTTCCCCACATAAGCTGGTATACATAAATGTAGGGATGTCAAAAGAAAGGGGAGGATGTCTGCTAGGCATATGAAAGAAGGTTTTATTTTAAATTAGAATTTAAGATATTTTCGGAAATTACTCCCAATGAGTATATGTATGTATATAATATAACAACGATTATGATGCATATTACTGGGAGCTACAACTCCCCTCATACACGCACAACAAGGTAGGGACAATTCTCTAGATAGATTACATAATTTTCCCAACCACATTACATTATGATATAATTTGTATTCTTAATAACTTTATCCCTCAGGAAATGTTCAGATAATAAGATGAACAAACGACCTATACAAACAAGAAAACTTATTATCAAAACATATCCCTACAAGGAATATGAATTCTTCTGGACTTCTATTATCATTTCATCTGGCTGTCGGCTGCTCATATATGCTTAACATACCCGCCACATGAATAATAGACCATTCCAATGTATACTTTTATAACGGAATGGGAGAATTCATTTAGTATAGAAAGGGTTAAACAATGCATTTGATACTGAATTGTATCATGGAAATTGATACAGTGTGATGAAATCGACAATCTTGATGCATATATGTCCATCAGTACCATTGTAGAACCTGGAGAACGAGTGTATCTATTTCATTAACATGTGCTATAGGAGAGGCGAAGAATAAAATTTTGTCTGTGGCAGCATCAATCTCAACTTATGTTCCTAATAGGCAAAGATGCCGGAAACCTGGTCTATATAACACATATTTGGACATGACTGGCCCAGGTCCCATACAATAGAGAACCGATCACTGTGAGAGCTCTCATACAGAATTGCTTCTCAGTCTGTGATTATCTCGAGATGAGACATTTAGTCTTGCATGACATTCAAGCCACATTACCCCATGACGGTCAGTTATGGATCTTGATAGCTTTTTCCAAATAGTTGTATCGGGTCTTCTTTGCAGACTTATTTATGTGTTCTAGTCCCAGCCATGGACGTGTTTGAAGTGTGCCTACAAATTGAAATGAATGCAGTGAGCAAATTGACATAGATAAAAAACAAATCTCAGATCTGGTTGATGATTTAATGTAAACATGGCATTGTTAAAAACACGTTGCCAGAAACAGAAAACGGTGTTCTAAAAGAATATATCAGCTAACAGAATAAAAGGTTGCTGACCAAAATGTCTGCCGAAGATGGTGGCAGATTTGAGATCCCTATATACTACAAACTGCAGGAGGAATTGATTACACCAATATGATACAACGTGCATATTCACTAAATACGTTGCACATCTTCAAAGTGTCGAGAAAGGGTCAATGACACTAAAATAAAAAACATGAAACATTTCTATGTTGAAAAATGGCAATAGCTCCGCCAAAATCGCAAAATTAATTCAAGAGTTTACGTTGATATTGTTCATGGGCAATAACAAATTTTCAGTAGCACATTTTAAAGATGTGAGCACTGAGTAAATAATCTGAGAACAATTAACCAGAAACACTATTTACACATACAAGTATCCACAAACATATTTTAGGTGATAAGTTCTACTACTTGAATCAGTCATACTTAACCCTTTACCCAACAGAAGGGCCCTGTTCCAATGCATTCTCTTATATATGCGAGTCGACCATAGGTCGCCTCGCATATATAAGAGAATGCATTGGTTTAACACATTAAAAATTATAAAATTGTTAAAGAATGTAAGAAAAAATGGTAAAAAAAGATTTTTTTTAGGCGAATGCATTCTCTTATATATGCAAGGCGACCTATAGTCGACTCGCATATATAAGAGAATGCATTGGCACAGGGCATAACTGTAACTATCACAATGTGGTCAAGGAGCCGGTTCCAATGATATCCATATTTGTATGGTTCTATTGAGACAGACCGAAGATATTTTAGGCTGTTGAAGCTTTATTTGGCCGGTTTTGGCCGGTTTGTTGGGTAAAGGGTTAAAAGTGTATGTTGAAGTTTTTCATGAGCAATAAACAACTTTCATGTAACACAATTTTCAAGATGTGCACATAGCCTTAGAACTGTATTTTAATGGTCCACTATAGTATCCCGTAAAGTATTCCCAAAATATCTGATTGAATACCTGGCATTTGCTGGGTTGGTTGGAACTGAGATATGTCAACTTTCAGGCCATTATCTTCTTCAGGTAGATATTCTGCTTTGCCCATCACAACAATGCAAAACTTTACCTGAAATATTAGTGAAAACATTTTAATAATAATAGGTACATAGTCATGACCATTTACGTTCATCTGCCGCATTATACAGCAGACCTAACATTATTAATATTACAAATGACAGAATGTTTATCTTCTTGCCAAATAACATTAATTTAAAGACCCACTTAATTTTCGATCCCCCCAGATTACACTTTACAAATTATATGCCATATCATATACCATATGAAAGAGGAAGCTCCAAAACATTGTATTATCAACTTATCCGGTGTAATAAATTGTGAAATTGTTGTTAGTGTTGAGGTGCCAACGTGTTTTTGTGCTTAGGTTTGTATTGCAGTTTATAATTTTCAATGGAAGGGGAATAACTCTATATCTTAGTTTGAATTATGTTGCATTTCTGGGAGCGAGACGGGGGAAATGTTTCTATGATTTCAGCTATTTTCTATTACTCTTCTGAGACACAGACCGTATATAAGACCGTATTAAAACCGAACATCAAGGCACTATAAAAAAAAAAATCATCGGCGACTCGAAAATTATAAGTGGGCCTTTAATACATTTGAATTAATGACCCATGTCGCAGCATGTCGGGCTAAAAACAGAAAATGCTATTTTTATATTATAAAAACACTGACAGGCTTGAAAATATAGTGCTGGACATTTGCAGAATGAGGTCCCCAGAGGCTAGCATCACCAAATTAATCCTCTGAGGACCTCATTCTGAATGGCCTAATCTGCTATGGGAGACCTACACTCAGATTTAAGTTCCTAGATGGTGAAGTGCTCCCATTGGGCACCTCTATTATGCAGTGTGTCCCCAATTTTGGGATATAGAGAAACTAAACTAAATGTCAATGACACTGTAGCTCAACTTAGGAAGGAGTTAATTTTTTGCTGAGCAATGAATAGAATGAAAAGAAGGAAGTAAACTAGAGGTCACCATGAAGATCTGTATGAAGTTTGGTGATGATAGGATGAGGGATGTGGTCTGTAGGGTGTGCAAAATGATTTAGTCATGCAAAGAGTAAAATCCAAGATGGCTGCCGGCAGCCATGTTTTTCATTGAAAATCATTCAAATTTGATAGATCCCATCTACAAGGTGATCGCAATCATGCCTACATAATTTTAAAATGATCCGGCCATAAATTATGGATTCAAATTTGAAATCCAAGATGGCTGCTGGCAGCCATGTTTTTCATAAAAATTTGATAGCTCCCATATATAGGTCACCCTGAAGCTACATATGAAGTTTGGTAAAGATCGGATAAGGGATGCGGCCTGTAGGGTGTGCCGAAGGAAATTGTTGATGCACACACGGACGACGGACACTAACCCATGGCAATAGCTCAAACTTTACGTTGTAAAGTTGAGCTGAAAAGAAAAAGAACTAAAACACTTGTAATTTGATAAGGATACTTTCCAGAGAAGTTAAGGCCTAAGCAGAATGAGGTCCCCAGAGAGTGAATTTGGTGATGCTGGCTTCTGTGTGGGGTAGCATCACTAAATTCACCCTCTGTGGACCTCATTCTGTAAATGTTCGGCACCATATTTTGAGGCCTGAACACGGACATGATGAGCACAAACCTTTTCAAACTCTTTGTCTGGCATGTCTAACTTCTTCTGTATTCTCTCCATAACTTGTTCGAATGATTCATTCTGTAAAGTGAGTATTCATTTTATGTTTAAATCATGTTTACTATCCAATAAAAAATACAGCTGTTTTTAAACCAAAACATTATGTGTTACTGCAGGGTCATAAAATCCCATTACATGTTAACTCATTCAATAAACTAACAAATGTTATGAGAATGCAAAGGACAGTGCAATTCCAAGTAAATTGTTCAATAAAAACCAAATTTCAACATTTTCTGGTTGACCATAGAATATTTTTTCTCATACTCATACTGTATATGAGTATCAATGCATCATGTCTATCTATCAACATATTCAGAACCATTTCTTAAAAAATGCAACATTTTTTCAGCTTGAGAAATATCTAATATATAATAATAACAACTAGTTATTCAAACAAACTTACATTCTTTATTTTGAGTAGGAATGGAACACCAAACGTTGAATATATTTCCTGAAAAAAAAACAGACAAAAGTTTGAGCATTCATGAGCATTAACTGTTGTCGTCACAAATTGTTGACCTACCCTGACCTAATTACTAAAAGCGGTCAGAGAATAATTGGGAGTGCTTTTCAAAGTTCACCGGAATTGCTAGTTATTTATATCGATCACACTAGCGTTGCTAATTGCTTGGAAATCATATATTGGGCTGACTTAATGTGGTGCGTGGGCTAGTCTCAAATACTCTGCAGATTTTGTGAAAATAAATAAGAATACACTCAGATTTTTTATGATGGGAATAAATCATCAAGAAGCTATTTAAGTATAAGAAATGAATGTAGTGTATGTGTGTATTATTGGGGGATATGGCGCTGTGGTTGTTGGGCGCACATTTAGTGAGAACTGCTTTGCTTTGTTGGTATGCAATCTAATTTTAATAGGTTCCCAGCTTACTGGACCATAGCCTCCTTGGTACATAATCTAATCTTAATAGGTTCCCAGCTTACTGGACCATAGCCTTGTCGTTACGTAATCTAACCTTGATAGCTTCCCAGTTAACTGGACCATAGCCTTGTTTGTATGTGATCGAATCTTAATAGCTTCCAAGTGATGTAGATTTTTAATTTTGACCCACTTCAATTTTTCAAACCGAGATTGCCATTTAAAGAAATCCATGTTAACCCTTTACCCAACAGAACGGCCCTGTGCCAATGGATTCTCTTATATATGCGAGTCGACCATAGGTCGCCTCGCATATATAAGAGAATGCATTGGCTTAACATATTAATAATGATAAAATTGTCAAAGAATGTAGAAAAATATTATAAAAATTGTTAAAAAATGTAAGAAAAAATTCTAAAATTGTTAAAGAATGTAAGAAAAAATGGTAAAAAAAGATTTTTTTTAGGCCAATGCATTCTCTTATATATGCGAGGCGACCTATGGTCGACTCGCATATATAATAAGAGAATGCATTGGCACAGGGCATAACTGTAACCATCACAATGTGGTCAATGAACCGGTTCCAATGATATCCATATTTGTATGGTGTTATTGAGACAGACCGAAGATATTTTAGGCGGTTGAAGCTTTATTTGGGCGTTTTTGGGTGTTTTGTTGGGTAAAGGGTTAAGGACAGACTAACATACTTTATGAAAATGAGCCACAGGAATGAGAAGTTCATCTTCAGCTAACGTCACTTCATCAGGAGGCACTTCTTCTACTCTAAAACTTTTTGTCCCTGTGTTATTCAGCATTTCAAGAGGAGTCTCTTCTTTCTGTGCTGAGAAAATTTTGCAGCTAATGACTTCAAACAATCTGAAATATGAAAGAAACTAAAGTATTATTTTTCAATGTTTAAATATTCACAGAAGAATAGGAGGGCTAAAAATAAAAATTAATTTCTTGTTGTGTCAAAACTGCACAATATGTGGTCAAATTTCTTGACATAAAAAGCAGAAATATCATTTTTCGCAGCAACCAGTTTTCTTTCTTATTTTCAATTAATGCCATTCTTAAGATTGTCCTATTTCAAACTTTTTTTCTCCATATTTCAGCTGCAAAATGTTAAAAAAAAACATAACTTTGTCAATAGTTATTTAATTTTCGAGTCACCGATTATTTTTTTATAGTGCCTTGATATATGGTTTTAATAACAAACTATACCATAAAATATGATTAAAGTACTATCATTCATCACCATTTGGACTGTGTGTCTCAGCAGGTGCCCATAGAGTAATATAAAATAGCTGAAATCATAAAAACATTTCTGTTGTAGCTCCCAGAATGCAACAGAATTCAAACTATAGTTTATTTTCAATTGAAGGGGAATAACTCTATATCTAAATATATAGAGTTATTATCCGTCAATTGAAAAAAATAGACTTTGTGCAGAAACTTGAGCACATAACATACGTCAGTATCTCAACAAAAACAACATGTTCACAGTTTATTACATCGAAAAAGTTGAAAATACAATGTTTTGGAGCTTCCTCTTTCCAATGGTATATAATATGGCATATATTTAATTTTATATGATGTCATCAGAGGGTTCAAAAAAATTAAGTGGGCCTTTAATGGAGAGACTATTACTTGCTTTCTCCTTTTCCATTATATAAACTGCTTTAACCCTTTACCCAACAGAAGGGCCCTGTGTCAATGCATTCTCTTATATATGCGAGTCGACCATAGGTGACCATAGGTGAAATTCATATACAGTCCACTGTTTGTGAATTGTTTGGGTGGTGATATTATTTACCTATTCCATCTACTTTTTTTCCCTCTCAGATAATCATAAACCATGCTAATGATTTGTCCTTTTTGTGTTATTTTTAATTAACCCTTTACCCAACAAACCGGCCAAATAAAGCTTCAACAGCCTAAAATATCTTCGGTCTGTCTCAATAACACCATACAAATATGGATATCATTGGAACCGGCTCCTTGACCACATTGTGATAGTTACAGTTATGCCCTGTGCCAATGCATTCTCTTATATATGCGAGTCGTCCATAGGTCGCCTCGCATATATAAGAGAATGCATTGGCCTAAAAAAAATCTTTTTTTAACACTTTTTACCATTTGTTCTTACATTCTTTAACAATTTTATATTTTTTAATGTGTTAAGCCAATGCATTCTCTTATATATGCGAGGCGACCTATGGTCGACTCGCATATATAAGAGAATGCATTGGCACAGGGCCCTTCTGTTGGGTAAAGGGTTAACAGACTAATATTTACAGAAGAGACAAATAAATGTTACCTGAGCTTCTGAGAACTTTCATCAGTTAATTCAACCTGCTTTGCTGCTTCTACGAGGAGATCTGAGACTCGGCCATTCTTGCTTGGATACAACACAAGTTCTTTCTGAAAGAGTCATCAATCACTCATTATATTTTATCTACAGTGATACTTCACCAATACAACTATTTATTAAAAATATACGGCTTTATTATATACTTGCCCATGAATTATAAGGTTTTAGCAGTGAGATATAAGTGATATCCCACTAGTGAGATATAAGTGATATCCCACTGGTGAAATTTCTGATGTATTGACATTCATTGGGGGCCATAGGCAAGTAACTAAAGTATATAATAAACAGAATATCCACACTTTTTCAGTGGATATGGGTTAAATCTCATTCGTGATGACAAAACATTTGATTTTCCACTCGTGGCTAAAGCCACTTGTGGAAATTCAATGTTTTGTCATCACTCATGAGATATAACCCATATCCACTGAAAAAGTGTGGATATCCTCTATGTACTCAGTAGATGTATAGCAGCGAAGGTGTTAATAAATTAGCATTTGCTTTTGGTCATTCATCGTAACAGTGCATTTTTGGTGTTGAGTTTTTAGTTTTTCTATCAAACGAACACTACTCAAAATTGACCAAGTCTTTCTTGTATGCCTTTAGATTAGGTCAAATTGACGCTTAGCGTAGATGAACATAGAGGGCAGCCTTTCCCAAGCATGATATGATAATATCAAAAATGCTTACAGAGGTCAGTCAGTTGAATGTCAAAGCAACGAGATTCATGGGTTCACATGAATGTCTGTGTGCCACGTGTAAATGTAGTACGTCTTTTCAATGAAAGTTTGTTATAGAAGAGAAACTGGACGGGACGTGGTCCAAAACAGCATCAACCCAGTCGATATCCCAAGCTGTTATTGACCGAGAAAACTTGGTTTATGCTCCAAAGAGAATAGAAAGGTCAGTTCAAAGTGCTTTTGTAATGCAGAGGTTCTACTGTCTTACAACTTGAATATTGTCACATAGATTATTTTACTCTGTTAGATTGTTATCAGACTATACATGTACATACCTCTTCTTTGAGCTTATCAGTGACCCACATACATTTGAATTGCCGTTTGTTTTCCAATTCGTTGATTCGTATACTCAACTGAAAGGAAAGTGAAATTGGGTGTGCTTATAAAATTTGAAACAAATATAGTATGCAGAGATTTTCAACATGCCTGTATAACGTACTAATTGTCAAGATTACTATTTATTTTTATAAATGTATCTAATATAGGTGCTATTCATCAAATTTTACATACATGCATTCATGATTGGACAACTAATTCTGTATATTTTTGATAGAAATATTGTGCAAGTGAAGTTGATAAGGAAAACCTCGCTGCTCCAGCATATGGACAGGACTATGTGCACGAAGATCTTTCCTTCATCTCATCCAGCCTTGTTAAGGCTATTAAATTAAAATTCCCGGGTTCTCAGGAACCTCACATCTCAAAATGTCATGAATTTTCAGGCCGACTTAAGTTGGGTTTATACAGGGTTTCCGCCAGGCCGGCTGTGGGTCCGTCACATGGACCCATTCCCCTCGCAGATGATATATTTGATTCATACCAAATGTCAGTAGCAATATGTCGTAAAAAAACGGGAGTTCGGGGGTTAAACAGAATACTGGCGAAAGAGTGGGTCAAATAGCGACATTAGATACAGCGTAATACATGTCGCTGTAACATCAAAGAATGCCGGACTGTTGAGTACGGATGTTTTTGTGCACGGGATTCCATGGATGAAACTACTCACGCTCGAAGACCCCGTCCTATCGTACGATTACATAATTGGATCAAAGAACACCCAATTGCTGAGTCGGGACATTTTTATGCACGGGATTTTCATGGATGAAACTACTCAATGTTGATCATTTATCTTATTGCTGTATTATCATTTGTTTTGAGTTCGATGTCAGTGAAGTTCCTGAAAAATACATGTGTTTCTCTATGTGTGTTGACTATTATGCGTATATTGCCATGCATACTCAACAAAATCCCAAAGTGATTTATTTCACAATAATACGGAACCTGTCCCAAATCAGTCTTTATAGCGGAAATTCATAGTGACAACACCATTCATTTGAGCCATATTACATGCATGGAGGATAAACATAAACACATCCCCCCCCCCCCCCAATATGGAGATAAAGTCAAAGTACGGTCAATAATAGTTTCGTTGTCCCGCCTGGGTCCCCAAGCACAATCAACGACGCACATGTTCACAGTTCCCGCCAAAACACAATTATATTTTATAAAACGTTGGCTAAAACTCTGTTCTATAGCTGCGGTCGTCAGTTGTTGGCCTATACAGACTATTGAACAAGCTACGCGTTCCGAGTGAAAGATTTCGCTACCATTCGTATTTCGCCGCTATAAATATCTCCTGCAGACAAACCCTGCAGTATGACGTCACAGCGCACAAATAGTTTTACGATTGACAGAATACATAATCCTGTCAGTTTCATTTTCACGGACGCTACTTGAATTTCTAAGAAATACTTTATTCAATTCTCCTTGCTAGGTATTATTGGTCAATGCGTAGATGCTTTTTAGTGTTTATATTCATTATACCCTGTTATACCCGTTGGAATCTTACTGTAAGTTATAAATGTGTAAACACTGTAACTCGTAGCTCGTTCATTTATAGTCTTCAATCAGACGGCAGTCTTATACGTACGTAATTACATGATTAATTATTTGGATCCATCAACAGAATTAATGCACCCACGGAAATGATCGACTTGCATAATACACGTAGCTTTGGATTGCTTTGTGGGACACTCAGGTGCAAGGAAATGGCTACGTTTCAGTGTCAAATAACAAAATTTTTGCCTGACGGGACGAACCATGGTCGTCCCGTCGCGTTATGTGTATCCCCAATACGGACTCATTAATTCCCCCCTGGCGGAAACCCTGGTTTATATCACAATGCTGACAATTGTAGTGGTGAAGGAAAGACCATGCATGGGTTAACTTAGAATTGGAAATGACACCGCTGAATGTAAAATCCAATGACCCCAGTGATGGACACAGGTGACCGGTTTATTAGTAGGCTATTTAATGAGCTACCCTGACTATGAACTTAGGAAAATGAGCAATTACATGTGTAAAAGAACACTATATAATACATGTATATCTATACAATAAAACAAGATGAATGAAAATTAGTGATTCGTATAAAATAACATAACTTAAATATGTCACTTTGCGGTATATTTTTGCGATTTATGAAAAAAGAAAGAAAAAAAAAGAGCCTCCCTGCCTCGTCTGATTTTTATGGAATATTGCCTGAGAACACCAGAGAACACTCGTATTTTTTTTAATGGCCTAATTAGCAGAAATTTGCCGACGCTAAAGAATTACCAAGACCAGAAACTTGACCTTGGCTAAAAAGCCTAGGATCTCAATAGTTGCATACTTTATACATATAAGCTTCAGTTTACAGTTGGAACGGAGTCCATTTTTTGACAGACTTTGGGTCTGACAATAAATTGGCAATTATCAAGATAGTCCCCGTTATCTCAGTAATGTTGTAACTACTTGGCATTCAACAATCTAATTTTGCACTTTGAAGACTTCCACAATATGACACTATGACAATTTGTTTAAATTTTTCACAAAATGTTGGTAGCATCTGAAATTTGCCTCTGCCATTAGCTGACAGGGCTGTATCATCTCAGTGAAAAATGAGAATACTTGGACTAGCAAAACACATGAGGAACTCAGACATACCTGTTGGAAGTAGAGTTTTTTAGGACCTCGGGGTTTTGTTGAATGCATTAACAAATCCTTCAGGGTGCCCTCGAAAGTACATCTGACTGGATTTCCAGGGCCTTCCCGATATCTATAAAAACAAAAAGTTTATGATGATTAATGACTCTTTTATTAATTTTATCATGGTAAACTTAACCCTTCTATACAAAAATGGATTCTCACATTCAGTTAAAGAGTATAAAATAGGCATGGTCTATTATTCATTTGAAGGGATGTTCAGGAAATATAAGCAGACAACATCTATGACGAAAAGATAATGCAATTGCAGAAGGATTCATATTTTTTGGTGGGAATGTTCACATAATAATTTCAACAAACTTATTATCTCAACATTCTTAAGGGATAACTTAGTCAATGAGTAGAGTACAGAAAGGGTTTAAAACGTTATGACTAGTATATCACAATATATTAGCTCAGTGCTTCTGATATTTTCAACAAAAACATCTCACCTTAATTTAACACTTAAGAATTGCCTCCTTTCAAAACCTAAAAAGATCTTGAATTCAAAAAAGATGACTAATTTACTTCAATTGCAAACATGGGCACCAAATCTATTATGTTCCTGTAATGAACTGAGATTTCTGTGAGAGTAGGAAAATTATTTGTTTTAATGTCACCTCAAATCGATGATGGACCTATAATATGACAGATGTGCAGCATGGCAAAGTACACTTGTGTGTTATACTATGTGACAGAATATATATAATGAGTCTCAGGTTATACTTACGGCAAAGGTTTAAAAAATTGTAATAAATATGGATCAGTCCCAAGATGCTGTGCAACTGCATTGGCCATTTGGTCATAGTTCATCCTCAGTGAAAGTTCTAAGGTAAACACAGGGTCACAAGGAACCGATTTATCACAGAAAGTTACTTCTACCCGGTAATATAGGTCTCTGAAATAAAGGAAAATTATTAACTATACAGGATCACAAGGAACCGATTTATCACAGAAAGTTACTTCTACCCGGTAATATAGAAGTCTCTAAAATAAAGGAAAATTATTAACTATGAAGGATTACAAGAAACGATTTATCACAGAAAGTTACTTCAACCCGGTAATATAGGTCACTGAAATTGAAATAAAGGAAAATTGTTAACTACCAATGTGACGAAATGGAGAAAGACGTACTAAACATGTTAAGATCATAGTCAGTTCACACCTTTCACTTGCCATGCTTCATTTAGTTTCTTTAAAAAATACAGAAAGTCACCATGAGCAGGAAAGAATAAAAAGGAAAATTATTAACAACCAATGTGATGAAATGGAGAAAGACGTACCAAACATGTTATGATCATAGTCAGTTCACACCTTTTACATGCTATGCTTCGTTTAGTTTCTTTAAATAATACAGAAAGTCATCATGAGCAGAACAGAATTTTGGGGATATCTGTTTTCCTGCAGAAGATATTCCCATAATATAATTTGAGATGACATAATATTTCTGATTGCAAACATGCAAATAAAGGCTCAATTGCAACTGTAATTTTTTTATTTACGCAGTATATTGTTGAAGAGCCTTGAAATCATGTAAAATTCAGGCTGACTAAATACTGTCTACTGGGAATTTGGGGACATTTCAGATTCTAGAGGTGGCCATATGTGTAACATGTATCAAAACAACCATGGATATTTCCCTGATCATGAGATAGAGAGTACATGACTCTTTTACAATTTCAAAATGTAAGCTGTTTATTTATCTTTCGAAGTCAGACACAGCAAACGCTGTATGCACATCTAATAGTGCTATTAACCCTTTCTTTACTAAATGGATTCTCCCACCTAGTTATAAAAGTATTCAATGGAATGGTCTATTATTCAACTGGAGGGGTGTTCAAGAATTATGAGCAGACAACAGATAGAAGAATTGAAAATAAAAGCACAAAAGGAGTCTTATTCATTGGTGGGAAATGTTTAGATTAGTTCAACAAATGGCCTATGGTCGTTTGTTGAACTTATGATTTCAACAATTAATAAGGGAACCACTCGTCAATGAGAATTTAGTCAAGAAAAGAGTTAAACAAGGTCTGCGAGAAGTAACCAAGATAAAGTAAAAGCCGGATCTATTTTGTAATCTGCATGTGATAATAAATCATTATTGAGATACAACTTTGCCATCATTATAGTCTATTGAGTTGTGAAGTCTAATTTAATCAAAACTGAAGGCAGAGGCAAAATGCATTTTGTATGCCAGTGCATTCTCTTATATATGTGAGGCTCCCTATGGGTGACTTGCATATATAAGAGAATGCATTGGCCTAACAATAGGGTGCCTCACATATATAAGAGAATACATTGGCCTAACAATATTTACCTTGATTTTAAGCCAGTGCATTCTCTTATATAATGGAGGCTTCCTATGGGTGACTTGCATATATAAGAGAATGCATTGGCCAAACAATATTAACCTTGATTTTGTAAGCCAGTGCATTCTCTTATATATGCGAGTCTCCCTATGGGTGACTTGCATATATAAGAGAATGCATTGGCACAAGGTTTTTAATGCTGCACCAGCGCAACTCCCGTCATTGAAGGGTTAACAGGAAGACTTACTTGAAATATTCTTTCGCAGATGGAAGCTCATACTGATCATTATCAGCTTCATCCTTCTGAAAGACTATAATATCGCCATCCATAAGCTCCTCCAACACCTTCTCTAATGGTCGATGCAAGCTCTCCAATTTCTCGAGAAAATTTGGCTTCACTTCCTAGAAAACAGTTAAATGATGACATTCCTATGCATAATCCGAACTAATGCTCCCAAACTACTATTTCTTTGGCTTCGGGGGGGGGTAAAAAAAAATATTAGATTCGAGAACCCATCAAAGCTTAGAGTGATCAGGTATCGATTTTTGAAACTTGTTAATTCTCGAGATGTGTACTTATTTGTGGCCTGGTAAAAAGTCATCAAACTGACGGTCTTGGACCAAATTGCGGATGAAGATGATAACTCTAAAATCGAGTGGCTTTGAAATTTGAAAATCCGGCCATATTTCGTTGAACAAATGTTGATAACACGTTTTTGGCAATTTTATACTATAGTTGTCTGTGGTTAGCAATATTTTTGGGCAATTAATCAATTCTGATAACTGAAGCGGCATTGCAAAAAATGTTGTTGTTGTCATTGTTGTTGTTGGAATCTGATTATATGGGGACTATCGATTCGGAATGAGTAGCTTTAATTCCATTAATTAAAATATATGAGATTGAAGAGTCCAGATAGAAAGTCTTTCTTCTCTAAATACTCAATGATTAGTAGTTCTCTTAGGCCGTTTCTGGAACTTATTATCTGAACATTTCCCACAAATTAATAGGAAGATAAACAGAAGATATGTAACACACCACTGCATAGCATGTGAAAGGTGTGCGAATGAATTTTTGTGTGAGTTGTCCCGTCCAATTATCTATATGTAAATAAGTAAATCCTATGTTTATTTCTTGTTAATAAAATATTAAAATAAAAAAAAATAATAGAAATCCTTTTGCATTTGTATTTTCTGTTCATCTATATGTCTGTCTGCTTATATTCCTGAACACCCCACCAAAAGAATAATAGACAATTTGAATGTACACTTTTATAATCGGATGGGAGAATCCATTCAGTAAAGAAAGGGTGATAATAAGGTTAACTCTTCACTAAAATACTATAATGCTGTGGTTTTATATGTGGCTTAAGAACATGTGTGCTTGAGTAGAACCCACAAACTGAATTTGGTCAATTCTGGATTACGTTTGTTAGAGTTATCATGATAATACATAGTGAAATAAGACAAATACATAGCGAAATAAGACACTCGGTTAAATTTCAGGATGCATAACTCCAGAATAAAATTTGGGCAGGAACAGTTCAAACTCATCCAACAGATTCATAAATTGAAGCCATGGTCCAAAATTACGGAAATCTGAAAACATTTGTTAACCATCTCATGACGGGAGCTGCGCTGGCGCAACATTAAAGACCCTGTGCCAATGCATTCTCTTATATATGTGAATCGATCATAGGTCGCCTAAACATATATAAGAGAAAACATTGGCCTAACAATTTTGTTATCATTTTTTTTTAATAAATTTTTCTTACATTCTGTAACATTTGTTATCATTTTTTCTTACATTCTTCAGCTGACATTCTTTAACAATTTTTATCATATTTTATCATTTTTTCTTACATTCTATAACAATTTTTATCATTTTTTCTTATATTCTTTGACATTTATATAATTTTTTATCATTTTTTCTTACATTCTTTAACAATTTTTGTTAAATTTTTTCATTTTTTCTTACATTCTTTAACAATTATAAAAAACAATATATAAAATTTGTTTGGCCAATGTATTCTCTTATATATGTGAGGTGACCTATGGTCGACTCACATATTATATAAGAGAATGCATTGGCACAGGGTTTTCGCAAATATTCAGGAAGCTCCAGTCATGAAAGGGTTAATGTTATCGTGCTAACACAGCAAAATAGACAACACCTAGCAAACAATCCAGGAGGAATACCAGGAAAAAAAATACTGGCAAGACTGGTTTTCAAACTCATACAAGAGAGGCCATGATCCAAATTTGGTCATTATTATCTTTCTTATCGTTCTTATATCTCGACACGAAGAAATGGATAGATGATGCCCAGTCATTCATCAAACCATATGTCAAGTTTGTTACACAACTAGACCAAATAAAAAATCAGATCTGGCATGCTTGCTTTTCAAAATATATTGGACAGAGAAATGGGAACTTGACTCTCAAGTCTGAGTTTAGTGTGCCTGTCATTTGCAGAATGAGGTCCCTAGATGGTGAATTTAGTTACGCTATCCCGCATAGCAGGCTAGCATCACTAAATTCACCCTCTGGGGACCTCATTCTCCTTAGGTCTCATATTCTCTGGAAAGTTTCTTTATTATCAAATTTCTATAGAAACTTCTTCACATAGATTCTATTTCTATTTGAGTTTAGTTTCTCTATATCCGCAAATTGGCAGATGACACATTGCATAATCAAGGTTCCCAATGGGTGTACATCACAATATTCACCATTTGGGAACATCAGTCTGAGTCTATGTTTCCCATGTAGCAGATAAGGCCATGCAGAATGAGGTTCCAAGAGGGTGAATTTAGTGATGCTATCCCGCATACTTTAGTAATGCTAGCCCGCAATGCACCCTCTGGAGACCTCAGTCTGCAAATTACAGGCACACTAAACTCAGACTTGTTGACTCTGTGTGGCCTAATGTATATATGTGTAATATCTAATGATCAATGGAAGCAGGCCTCATACAGAATCCAAATAGATAATTGTATAGAGATTTACCTCAAACAGCACAAGTGGTGTGTCCTTTGGCCACCCTGCCCTTTCACACATTATAGGGAGAAGATCTTCTACAAAATTTAAAAAAAAAGAATACAGGAGATGCAATATTACAATTAATCGTGTGTAACTTCGGAAGTTAACCCTTTCATGACTGGATCTTTCTGAAGTTTTGCGAAAACTCTGAGCCAATGCATTCTCTTATATATGGGAGTCTCCCATAGGTAGCCTCGCATATATAAGCAAAAACATTGGGACCATTGGCCTAACAACATTTACCTTGACCTCGTAAGACAGTGTATTCTCTTATATGTGAGGCTCCCTATGGAGACTCGCATATATAAAAGAATGCACTGGCACAGGATCTTTAATGCAGCACCAGCACAGCTCCCGTCATGAAAGGGTTAAGTTGAAGGCATTTAACATTTTTCTATACTAAATACTCATTAACGAGTACTTCCCTTAGGAAATGTTCAGATAATAATTTCAACAAAAGGACCATAGGTCGATTGTTGGAACTCATTATCTGAACATTTCCCACCAATGAATAAGAATCATTCTGTTCTTGTATTATCTTTTATTATCTGAACACATATCCGAATGAATAATAGACCGTTCCAATGTATAATATTGTAACTGAATGGGAGAATCCATTCAGTATAGAAAGGGTTAACAGTTTGAGGGATGCATTGGATTGGTGCTAGGGCTGAAATGGTTAACCGGTCACCGCAGCTGTCATGGAAATTGGTCATGAAAATATGTGTATATCCTACTATAAATTACTTTATTAAACATATATACTTATCAGTATATTATATATATGGGCCTATATAGTGACCAGAACAAGATCGGGTGATAACTTAAAATAAATTTTTAAGCATCATGTTTTAGCTAACCTGCTATAAAAAGAGGGACATTTATTGATGTCCCTTTATATGCATGGATGGTATGCAAGGAAGAGAATAGGAACCACCATTGCATGTGCACAACCCTAACCCTAATCATAAACCTATTGACCGAAAAATGTAGGAATAAAAGCTCGGACAAAACTATGCATGTTGCGAAAATGTTCTAAGTCGAAAAAGGGGAATAACTCCACACAAAAAAGTCAGACAGATGTCATAATTGCAGGTGCACAGGTTATCATGGTACTAAATATATGTGCCAAGTCTAACAAATATTGACCTAAAAATGTAGGAACAAAAGCTCGGTCAAAATTATGCATGTTGCAAAAAAAATTCTAATTTGTGTCCACGGACGGACGGACAAGCTGATTCAAAACTTCATTGTGGGGGGTATAATAATAATATATGCCTCCTTCATCACTCAGAACAAAATATTGTTCTGGATTATGGTTCAGGTTCAATTCGTTCCATGACTCATAAATTTATTATTTGAGAGAGATATTTCGGCACAGGCAATACTGGCATCAGTCTGCTGTGAATTATGTTCACATAAGAGCTCAAGTGAAGAGGTCCGATGAAATGGCATGCCAGTACCCAACTAGTGTAGTCTATCATGTATAATCATATCCATATTGGATGAAAGAAGTGCAAAAATGGTATAAAAACTATCACATCGTGATCACCTAATACCTTATAAAATTGTTTTGGTACTTACGTGTTTGAACACATATTGGCACATAATGATGACCACAATACGAAATGGTTTTCGTTTTTGGGTTGTACATCTTGAAGAACAATAGAACATCGCCTGCAAGAAGATTGAAGTTATATTGTGCATATATCCAGGTGACATTATAAGCCTGACATTGATGGCATAAAGTGATATATTTCAAGTGATGAATATAATCTAACAGACAAATGGATCAATATTTATTCCACACATATGACCTGAACTATAATGTATTCAATGGTTTCTTCATCACAAATATAATGTGACAGCAGGCCACATATATAATGAAGCCAGATTATTTGATAACGACCTTTGAGTCGACGTTAGAACAACTTCACAATTAGCTGCTTGCCATAGTTTGCTGCTTATCTCACAATTTGGTGTGATGTATGACCCAGAATGGTAAACACCAGCATGTTCAGTTTCAACTTGAACTGATAAGTTTTACAAACATTTTGGTTGAGCAGTTTTACAAATATTTTGGTTGAGCATGTTAAGGTATGGTTACTTACTGTCTTTGTCAAACGATAGCAATTTCGACTGTTCAGAATCAGGACTAGCTGCCTCCAGAAAGATATACCAGGGATTTTCATTCTCAGCAATCTCAATTAGCTATAAATAAAGAAAACTCATTTTTAGCACGTTGATAACATAGAGAGTAATCAATTGGTTCTGATAATTATGTTAAATAATTCACTCGAGGCGAGAGACGTCGGTAAGAAACGAGTTCCTTATCCAAACGTCTCTCGCCTCGAGATAGAGTACTCCCTCTTGCTATGCTCAGAATGTCCGAAATTTTTGTTCTAAAAATAGCCTGTAAAACTATTCCGAAAGGTTGCATGTAATATACTAATAAATGAAAGTGACAATGTAGCTCAACTTGAAAATGGGATCATGCCATATATTACATTCCATACAGCGATAGGGAACTCGGACAGTTTATATGCTTATGTAACTAGAGGTTACCCTGAAGATGCATAAACATTTTTTTGTGATTAATCGGATAAAATAGTTTGGCTGAGGGAGTGCAAAAGGCTGCAGTAATACTACCAGTAATAGAAAGTGTATTTTATACATTTTATCTTCTCCAAATTGGCGGATATAGAAACTGAACATAAGGGGGAAAATACTAAGAACAATGTTAATTTGAGACTATAAATACTTCCCAGAAGATGAGGCCTAAGCAGAATGAGGACCCGAGAGGGTGAATTTCGTGAGGCTAGCCCCCTGTGCAGGGTAGCATCACTAAGTTCGCCCTCTGGGGACCTCATTCTGCAAATGACAGACAAACTATTTCAAGCCTTGAAATCATCTGATATTTCCTCTCCGCAAAGACATGCATGTTATCACCCACATATAAGGGTATGAACACAGATGCACAAGCAAAATTCTGAGGTGACAGGTAGGTAATAGCTCTACCTGTACCCTGTGCCAAGTAGAATTTTAATTTAATTTTGAGCCATGGTTCCCACCAATGAATAGGAATCCTTCTGCACTTGTATTATCTGTTCATCTGGCTGTCGACTGCTTGTATTTCATGAACACCCCTCCAGATAAATAATAGACCATTTAAATTTGTACTTTTTTAGTCAAGAAAGGGTTATTACCAGCAAAATCTTCATTCTTCAAAGCTGTATACTATTATCTTATTTAATTTTATATAAGAATATAACAAAACATATTCCTCTTAAACAGGCCTTATCATTCCCCCCAATTCAAGCCGACTACCGGTGTCCCCAAATTACGACAAAGTCCCCAAAATAAGAGTTTGTTTTATTGTTTTATCGATGTTTTTGACAGACTAAACACATTTTTTTTTTCGATCGGAAACGGAAACGGAAATCAAAATCGGAACATTGTAAAACGCGGAATACGAGTTCTAATTTAATAGTGAATTACCCCCCTTTTAAATTATCACACTCTTCTGTCTTGGAAAGATACGAATGTTTCAGCTTTGATTTTAGAATAAAATTTTGAAAATAATCATGAGTTCGCGAGGGAGGCCTCGAACAAGTGGCAAGTCTCACAATAAAACGAGCGGTACATACTCTTCCAAACGCAAACGAAAAGAGGAAGACAGTCAAACTGCGCCCATAACATCCTTCTTTACAAACATTGCCGCTGGCGAAACTGACAAAACGAAGGAAACTGAAAGTGAAAATTTCACTGAAACCGAAAGTGAGCCGACCGGCGACTGTCAGTCATTTTGTTCACTCTGTTCAATAAGGGGTTATTTAGCAAATTAGTGTTTGGTTAATAACCATCATCCCAAAATCCATATATATTATTAAATACACGATTTCATCATCAACTTCATTCTTGATAAGTTGATTAGATTTAATTTTTAATCAATTCATTTATTTATATTTTCATCAGTTTGTGACTGTCACAATATACATAACTTAAGTTAGCACTTAAGTTCACATAATTTTGAACACATTCAGCAACAAGAATTAGATACTAAAATTATATTTATTAAATAATTGACTTAATAATATATTAGAATTATGCACAAGAATAAAGTCAAAAAGTGTTTTGGGATGATGAGTTTGATATCCAATTCTGTAAATGGTACTGTATGAAACAATTTTCTGGATGTGACCTTGTATATTGCTCTGAAAATGTGAAATGGACTAGAAATGAAAGATTCAATTCAATACAATTAGGTTGAAATAGATACTTATTATAGTCTGAGAAGCCAGGAAATGGCGTTTCGTGGACTTGAAATCTCAAATTTTCGCAAACCTGCCGGAACCATGGTCCGGCAGGTTTGTTCGGTGTCCCCAAATTAGACTAATGGAAAGGCCTGTCTTAAAATACCCACCGTTTTACTATCAGCACTCTGAACATCAAGAACTGATGGCCTAAACGTCTGATTTTGTCGAGGTTGGAAAGGCCATATCCTCAACTGTTCAATCGGATAGTTCTGAAAAAGAAGTATCAGTGCTTTTAGAATAGCGATCAAATGGGGAATAGTCAGATAGCAACATTTATGTTACTTCTCTGCATAGACTACAGTGTCACATGAATATTTTTTAAAGAATATAACCCAAAGCTGCTTTAGTTTGAAAGACTGGGCTATTTTACCATTATTTGTAAAATAAATTTTGGTGTATGTCTATTTGAATTTAACAAATATTAAATATTGTGTTTTTGGTCATGGTTGCTCGACTCATTTTACTGTTTCAATACTCAGAAACATTAGATCCAGGCGCATCTTTAACTATATATATATAAGCAGCTTCAAAAGTATGATTCCATGCATGCCACAGATATTGTGTTTAACAACATTTTGTGAACTTAATGTATACAGGATAGCAGAAAATAAATTTAATTTAGTCTAATTTTACCATGTTGTCAGATAACTGGTTCAGAAACTCATCCAGAGATGAACTTTTCTTTGATTTGAACGATCTAAAACAAGAAATAATAACGATAGATAATTTCAAAAAAAAATTCATTAAGTTGTACAGATGATAACAAGAGCACGCCGTTAGCGCGTGGCATAATACACCCGTTTCTGAAGTAGAGTGGGGCATGTAGACAGAACCCATAATTGAACTTGATCTGTATACCAAATTTGGTTCAGTTCACTCGATTCAATCTAAAGTTATCATCTGGAAACCACATATCAGGTAAAAACTAAGTCGAATAAGGGGCATAACTCAGTCAAAATCATGCGGACGAAACCCATATTCGAACTTGATCTGTATTTTGGGGTGGTAAACTAATATACCAAATTTGGTTCAGTTCACTTGATTCAATCTAAAGTTATCATCCGCAAACCGCAAATCAGGTAAAATCTAAGTCGAAAAGGGGTATAAATCAGTCAAAATCATGCGGACGAAACCCATATTCGAACTTGATCTGTATTTTGGTGTGGTAAATTAATATACCAAATTTGGTTCAGTTCACTCGATTCAATCTAAAGTTATCATCCGGAAACCAAAAGCGGAAGGACGATGGATGACCGACAGACGGACGGATGGACAACCCATTTACATAATACGACAGTTTTTTAAAACGGGCGTATAAAAATCACCAATCATGTTGAATCATGCCCTATAAACTTTATTATAAACATCAAGCCTTGAAATAGTGTGTCTGACATTTGCAGAAAGAGGTCCCCAGAGGGTGAATTTAGTGATAATATCCCGCATAGTGGGCTAGTGTCACCAAATTCACCCTCTGGGGACCTCATGCTGCTTAGGCTTCAACTTCTGGGAAGTATCTATAGTCTCAAAATAACATTGTTTTTAGTCACTTCTGTTCAGTTTCTATATCCCAGACGATAGAATGCATAATGGGTGAACATCACCAACGTCAACTGGTGAACTTAAATCTGATCCCAGGTCTCCCACAGCAGTTGAGGTCTTAGCAGAATGAGGTTCCCAGAGGGTGAATTTGGTGATGCTAGCCCACCATGCTAAATTTACACTCTAGGGACCTCATTCTGCAAATGACAGACACACTATTTGAAGGCTTAATAAACATTAATTTCCATTGAACATGTGTATTTTCATCCATAATATTGATATTTATGTTGGCATCTTTGTTGTTGTCACTTGATCTAAAATCAGAAGAATGCAAATAACTTGAAACCAATTTAAACATTGCTCCTACATGTGCAGATATCCAATTATATATTATTTCAACATCCTTAACAAAATGCGATCAACTGAAACTATGGGAAATTATTTATCATCATTTATAAATAGTAATGTTTTAAAATATAACCAATTTGTTAATTGTACCTGTAGTTGGCTTTCTCGGAGTCGAAGAGATCAGTTCCTTGATGACCACAGAAATGGTCTTCAGTCACCGCATGGACTGTCATATACAGGTGGGCCTCGTTTTTCTCCTTTCTTTTTTGAGCTTCAAGTCTCCTACAAGAAGATGGTTGACATTCAATTTCAAACAAAAAGTGTGGCCATGACAATAGAGAATAGTTCATAGAATTTTTCGCCCCAGATAAGTTGTTGGATCCTTTCAGACAACAAACGCACAGTAATGAATCATCCCAATGGTTTATCAAATTTTGAAAATGTTTGAATCACTGGTAATGTTGACAGAATTTGTTTTTATATTTGGGCCCGGGCCCTATGGGGGAGTCCAATTTTGTAGCCAGCCGCATCCCTTAGACAAGAAATATTGGTCATGCTTGTCTCACACCACTGTATTAACCCTTTCAGTACTAAATGGATTCTCCCACTCAGGCATAAAAGTATAAATTGGAATGGTCTATTACTTAGAGGGGCACTCAGGTAATAAAAGCAGACGACAGACAGAAATGAAAGTGTCAATGACACTGTAGCTCAACTTGGAAAGGTAATAATTTCATGTGTTACAGTCAATGGAGCGATTAGGAATGCGGAAAGTTGAAATATCTAAGTAATACTAGATTATCAACATGAAGAGATATCTAAAGTAAAATCCAAGATGGTTGCTGATGGCTATGTTTTCCAACGGAATTCAAAAACACTTGATAGCTTCCATCTAGTAGTTCAATATCAAGATTAATATGAAGATTGGTGATGATCGGATGAGGGAAGTGGGCTGTAGGGTGTGCCAAAGGATTTAGTCATGCAAAGAGTAAAATCCAAGATGGCTGCTGGCGGCCATGTTTTATGGCCAAATGACCCCAAAATGACTCGTTCCCATTTACATCTCAATATTAACATCCATGACAAATTTCATGATGATCAGACAAACAGTATGGCCTGTAGCCCGTGCTAATGGATTGAATTTTGAAATCCAAGATGGCCACTGGCGGCCATGTTTTTTGGCTGAATGACACCAAAATGACTCGTTCCCATCTACATGTCAATATTAACTTCCACGACAAATTTCATGATGATCAGACGAACACTCCGGCCTGTAGTCTGTGCTAATGGATTGAATTTTGAAATCCAAGATGGCCACTGGCAGCCATGTTTTTCTGCCGAATGACCCAAAAATGACTCGTTCCCATCTACATGTCATTGTTAACATTCATGACAAATTTCATAATGATCCGACCAAAGGTACGACCTGTAGCCCGTGCTAAAGGAAATTGTTGACATGTCACGCACACACACACGGACGACGGATACCAAGCCACAAAGTAAAGTTGAGCTAAAAAAAACAGATACTACAAGAGAAGAAAGATTCATATTTGTGGATGGAAAAGTTCAGATAATAAATTCAACAAACGACCTAATCCTTGTTAATGCAAGTTTAGTGTGCCTGTCATTTGCAGAATGAGGTCCCCAGAGGGTGAATTTAGTGATGCAATCCCACATAGTGGGCTAGCATCACTAAATTCACCCTCTGGGAACCTCATCCTGCTTAGGTCTCATCTTCTCAGGAAAGTTTCTTTATTATAACATTTCTATAGAAACTTCTTCACGTAGATTCTATTTCTTTTTTAGTTTAGTTTCTCTATATCCCCAAATTGGCAGATGACACATTGCATAATCGAGGTTCTTGATGGGTGCACATCACAATATTCACCATTTGAGAACTTCAATCGGAGTCTATGTCTTCGATAGCAGATGAGGGCATGCAGAATGAGGTCCCCAGAGGGTTAATTTGGTGATGCTAACCTGGTGTATGCAAAGTAGCTCAACTAAATTCACCCTCAGGGGACGTCATTCTGCAAATGACAGGCACACTAAACTCAGGCTTGTGTCAATGAGTATTTATTAAAGAACAGGTTAAGTGAGAACATGGTGGGGAGTGGACAAATCTTGACAGCAGATAGATCAATTTATAATTTATTATTAATAATCCATTTAACAGATGTACTTGCTGAACAACAGGTACTGCATACTCACTATTATTTATCCCAAGATTTATATTGGGCACCCTTGTTCAATAATGGATCCGAAATCAGCTTAACTCACCCCATGGAATGTACTCCCAAACTCTCCCAGGTTACAAAACAAAATAGTTTTTACAAATCGCGATTTCTTGACTACAAATAAATATTTTGTGAATGAAATACAGATAAAACTGAAGATGGAGTATAGTATTTGTCTATAAATGCATAATTTGGTTTATTTCAATCGTAATTCACAGAAAATCATCTCTTAGCTAATCTGCAGTTTTCCGTGATTGACGTTGATAGAGTTCTTCTTCTTGGTATACTCCCAATAGTTTTCGTGTGGATATCTGTTCTAAAAATAGGCCCTAAAACTGTCCAAAGAATGTCATAAGAAATTCTAATTAAAATTGATAGAAGCTTTTCTGAACAGGTTTCTTTGATTCATATCTATTTATACTTACACCCTGGAATCTATAGTATATAAAACTTGCTGAGAAGAGAGAGATCATCTTAGTGGTGGTAACCCAGTTATCTCAATGAAATATCTTGAGACATATTAACCCTTTCATGATGGGAGCTGTTCTGGTGCAGCATTAATAATCATGTGCCAGTGCATTCTCTTATATATGCGAGTCTCCCATAAAATCACATGGCATATATAAGAGAATGCACTGGCTTACAAGGTCAAGGTGAGTACTGATAGGCCAAATTATTCTCTTATATATGGGATGCACCCTGCTCCCTCGCATATGCAATGCATTGGCACAGGGTTTTCGCAAAATTTCAGAAAGCTCCAGCCATGGAAGGGTCAAAGGATGATAATATTATGTTACACAGTCATGCAAAATGTCTCTTTACCTCTCTTCAGCAAGCCGACTCTTCAGTGATTCTGGAATATGATTATCTTCATCAATCTTCTGTAAAATATCACCTGCAAGAAATCATAACATGAATTATAAAGCTCCACAAACACTTCAGGAAAACCACTTTGTTACAAAAATCATTAATAAACCATATGAGAAACATTTTTGACGGATAGACAGAAATACACACACAGACAATTGGACACCGTATCCGAGGATTAATAAACTATATTTACTGGCACTTTACATTTAAAAATAATCAGCCCCGATTAAGCGCTATGACAGTTGACACACAATCAAAGAAAAAGACACCTGTGATACAATCAAAACTATTCGGAATTCGGAAACATCATACTAATTGAGTGACGTCCACAACACACGTACGCAACTGCATTTCAACCCACCCTTTGATCTGACCATGATGTCAATCAATATAGGTGACCAGCTGATGGGAGGAGCCATTGTTGTTTGATTATCACAGGTAGATTTTACTAATCCGCATCACCAGAATGCCCTTTCAAAAGATACATTGTAGTGATGACTACTGCCAATGATCATGTGCTTTTTCAATCAAATATGGGCTTGTGACGTTGTTTTCCATGCAATGTCAAGACACAGATCTTAAGGTCACACGATACAAAGAAGGTAAACATTGAGAAAGATGATACTTACCCATCCTGTTCTCTCTCGTATACACTAGCATATATGCATTTGTATAATGTTTTACAGTTAGATCATCATCATGTCCACCAAAGTTATTGTCTATTGCTTCTTTCTTTGTACACCGTGAGACAACATCATCATCAAATTTACACCACTGAAATATAGCACCATAATTTATTGCCACAATAATATATAAAATTAAATTTAAAAAAACATTTTTCTGGCCATTTCGGGATCAAACTATCAATGTGTGAAAAAAAAATCTGTCATCTAAAAAAAACCAAAAATTTCTGGTCATTTCAGGTCAAACGATAACAAGTGAGTGAAATTTGTTTTTAGTCATACATGGGGGGAGATATCCAATGCGGGGGAAAGATATCATAAACATAATATAACACCTAATCAACTCTGAAAAATTCAAATCAGTGATGAGTTTCTATTCCCAATTAAGTCTTATTGTTGTGGTGACAAAAACAATGCTTTTAAGATTTCAACCAGCGGACAACGCCGAGGATTGCACTGCATGTTACACCAGGATGTACAAGAACTTTTTGACATCAGAGTTTAACTCTTCCAGTTAGTATTTCTCATATATCAGGATTACATCTCATGTTGTTTGAGAACGACTTTTCTATAAACCAGAATGATGTTTTTGTTTTAACAATTGTAGTACTTCACACCATGACTTTGAAATAGCACTAATGTTCTTCACAGAAGTCAAACAGTTACGACTTCACTACATGGTAGTCAAGCCTTGAAATAGTGTGTCTGTCATTACAGGCTTCCAACACAAGATGTGCATTAAAATAGAGGTAACAGTGAATATGAATGTAAGAGTTTAAAGTGATATGAAACACTCCGTTTGGGTGATCAAATAGAAATGGCGAATAATCGTACTCAAGGTAGTTTATTTACAAATATTAATAAAAATTTACAGCACACACATCATCAATCTTATATATTAGTAAAATGCAATGACTCTCGATGGCGAAATCATTTGCGTTAGTTCATCGCCGATTGTTGCATCCCGAATCGAAATGTTAATATTTACAATTAAGCGTGGTTCAGACGATGATTTCTATGGAGTGGTATGGTCGATTTCTTTGAGTTTTTCGGCAATGTTAGTATAATGCTACATTCCCACAGTTGGCATATCGCCTGGGTACTAACTCGTCAGTTCTACGCACCCGAACAAGTCCGTAATATGTCTTTAACTAATTGATCTTTAAGTAGTACCAAAGAAAATATAACTTATATTTGCCAATTTAAATTTATGCAAATTTTGATTCAATTTCATTTCTGGAGAGATTATCAATTAAAAATTTAATCCGAGTGAAAAGTTGTAATGCCACTACCCCAGTCAGTTGAAAATTGTGTTACTTACTTTTCCATCACCTTTCGGATTGATATATACAACATAATGTCCACCATGATTATCTCCACTGTGAACAAGGACTGCATGTAAAATGTAAGTGGCAGGAGTTTTCTCTTTTCCTTTCAGAAAATTGTCTAGACAAAGTTTCTCTGGGAATTCAAACCTGGAAATAGAATAACAAGTTTGTACCACTTAAAACATTCGTGGGTGAAACTTTTTTTCTCAAAATCACCATTTTACACTCTGCTGAAAGACTTTACTGCCAAACATTCATACCAAATTTAATTTATGTAGACTAGATGAGAAATAAAAAAAAATATTTCAGAATAAACAATAATCACCCCGTAAAAGAAAATTCAAATAACAACATCAAACACGTCGTTTAAAGCACCAACTAACATATATAATTATGTCACACACCAAATAACGATTTTACTACAGAGGTATTGTAAATCAGAGAAAAATGTGGTTGCACATTATAAATAAGGAGATGACACACTAGTATGTCATATAAATAGCATGACGATGAACAATTAGCTTGTTTATCATTATATCATCATTTCCTTCTTGTTATTATACATTTTTATCGCTATCTTGCGACTGCCTTTTAAATTAATGATAAATCTTGTGAAGGAGAAATCATGTAGCGCATTTTGTTCAATCAAATTAATAAACAGTACTTCATTTGGGAACATGCATAATAATGAGCTGTCATGGGCTGGGAATTCCCCGTTTGTATCTGAAATCAAGTTGAGCAGCAGCGTCGCCAGACACAGTGGATTATAATGAGATCTTGTTCTGCGCTTTAGCCAGACTGAGCTGACAGAAGGACAAAGCACCAAATATATTCATAAATTGTGTTTTTATTTTGATTTCTGTTCTGACCACTTTTATAATTTAAACCAAACGCAAATATACAGGTGTGCATTTGCAAGTCTTGACACTATTGAAGCGCATGTAAAATTGCAACACCCAAATGATTTGCCATCGCTCAACAGTTGGGGAAATAATGTGAACATGAAAGCACTCAGGGGATGAGCTCTATAAACAAACAATCTAGATTTATTATTTAGGCCATTAAAATAAAATATATCTGCGTTCTCATTAAATCTATAAATTTTGAGATAAGGGAGAGGGAGGCTATTAATTTTTTATTTTTTTCTCAAATCTCGATAACATACTCCAGAAACAAAAACAATTAGATTTTAGTTGTTCAATTCCAATATTTCTAACAGAAAATATTGAATAAATGTTTGACAAGGCTTTTTAAAGAACATTTGAGTGACGAGGGAGGTGCCTGATAACATGAAGTTTTATTTATTTGGTCTTATATGAGTATATTATGATAATTAGCTAACCTATCATTGATTTTAATATTCTTGTCTGCAATAGAATCATACATAAACCGCATCAGCTGCAGATGTATGACTGGAGGAAACTGTAGAAATACAACTCCTTTCTCAGCTTCCTGTAAAAATTTAAAGACAAAAAGCAAAAAATAATTAATGTTTTGTTTGAGAGGCAATGTGTTTTTGAAAATAAGTGAGGAAGGAACAGTTTTATTTTTATTTATTCCTTATTGGAGGTTCAGAGAATTAGCTCTGGTACAAAAAGAGCAGGCCTTGTTCCAAGCCTTAATAGTGTCTGTCATTTGCAGAATGAGGTCCCCAGATGGTGAATTTACTGACGCTACCCCACACAGTGGGCTAGCATCATTAAATTCACACTCTGGGGACCTCATTCTGCTTAAAGTTAATCTTCTGGGAAGTATCTATAGTCTAAAATTAAATTGTTTTTAGTTACTTTTTCTCTTCTGTTCAATTTCTATATCCCCTAATTTTAAAAAGATAAAATTCTTTCAATCTTATCCTAGGTCTCCCATAGCAGTCATGGCCAAGCAGACACCAACCGACAGAATAACTATCCAGATGGAATGCAATCCCAATAAGCTTTCTAACAGTCTACAATAATAACTCATACTGAGCAAGCCTGAGTTTAGTGAGCCTGTCATAGCATAGCGGGCTAGCATCACTAAATTCACCCTCTGCGGATGTTAGGTCTCATCTTCTCTGGAAAGTTTCTTTATTATAACATTTCTATAGAAACTTTTTCATATAGATTCTATTTCTTTATCAGTTTAGTTTCTCTATATCCCCAAATTGGCAGATGACACATTGCATAATCAAGGTTCCCAATGGGTGTACATCACTATATTCACCATTTAAGAACTTCAATCTGAGTCTATGTCTCCCATAGCAGATGAGGCCATGCAGAATGAGGTCCCCAGAAAGTGAATTTGGTGATGCTAGCCCGCTATGCGGGATACCATCACTAAATTCACCCTCTGGGGACCTCATTCTGCAGATGACAGGCACAATAAACTCAGACTTGATACTGAGTCGCAGTTAACACTTTCTTTACTAAAAACTCATTGACGACTAGTTCCCTTATGAAATGTTTAGATATTAAGTTCAACATAGGTCCTTTTGTTGAACTTTTTATCTGAACATTTCCCACCAATGAATATGAATCCTACTGCACTTGTATTATTTTTCCGTCTGGCTGTCATCTGCTCATTATTCCTGAACACCCCTCCAAATGAATAATATACCATTCTATGCATACTTTTATAACTGAATGGAATAATCCATTCAGTATAGAAAGGGTTATTACCTGGAGTCCATGATCGCCAGCATCATACTTATTGTCTCCACTTAGCATTTCAACTTTCACATATTCTTTGAAAGAATCATATACTGAAATGATTTAAGATATTATTAACAAGGTGACATATATCAAGAGTTAGCCAGTTTATTTTCACTAAAGTTCTCCTACAAACTATTTTTCAGTTACAAATGATTTATATGGGAATAAGATAAAGAGCATATTATGTTTGATCTTATAGCAGAAACTTTCAAGTATATGGCAGTCATTTTGCACTATATATTGTCATATCGTTGAATGCCACCAAATCTGACATCAATAGCCTGCTAAATGTATCAAGAACATATCTATCCAAGACTGACTTTTTCTTTTGGGCTAACAGATTTCCAGTGATAAATAAGTTGTTAATTTTTTGTAAATAGTAAGTATAAAATTGATTTGACTGCAAAATCTGTTGAAATAGTATTAGGTAATATGTTTCTATTGAACATACAGAAGACATGAACAATTGTAATTAATGGAAGAATTGAAGAACTGAAAAATATTTTGACTTACTATTTTTACAACTTTTCACATTCAGCTGAATGTCAAGGAATGGTTCAACCCTTTCAGATCCATAATCCACATGTTTACATTTAATATATGACTGTAAAAGAACAGAAAAGATTTGTTAAATATATGTAGACTTCATTGCAAATACAATATGTTGTTGAGCACTAACAACATATGGTAAAACTTGATACAAGCCAACATTATCTGTAAATATAATTTCAGTGAAAAAGATATCAGAGAACAAGTGCATTCAATCATGATTATCCTGGTTTGGAGTTTGGGATGATTCCCCGGGAAGATTTGAAAGGGCTGTCAGCCCTCTCCTACAACCCACTATGCTATAATGCTGTTGAAGAGCGTATGTTGGGTTTGAGTTTGTGAGTATAATACAATATGCCCACACACAGTAGGTGTTTGCCTACTGTGTACGGGGTGCATGTCACCGTAGCAAGAAGCAAAGACCCCCCCATTCCGAACCAGGACCGGCGATGAAGACTTACCTTGGTTACAATTAGAGTTGGGTATTTTACTTTGTTGATATCATTTTAAGTAGTGGATTTTTGTAAACTAGTGACCTGGTTAGTGCTTGCATGTACTCCGTTTTGGGCTAGTAAACTCACATACCAAATTTATTTCAATCCCTTTTGTTTAGACTTACTAAAGTTATATCATCCGAAACGAAAAAGTGAATGAACAGACGGACAGACCAATATAACATAATGTATATACGCAGTTTTATCAAAACAGGCGTATAACAAGAGCTACGCTGGGCATGAAAAAATACACCCGGTGTACTTTTATGAACTGTACATAAACAAACAATGACAGTGACACTAAATTGTAGTATTGGAAATGTTATTATGGGCAGACGCTGAATTTTCTAAGTCAAATGAACATATAAAAAAGAAGGTATGTTGATAAGATTTGTTGTACCTTTATGAAGTTCATTTATCATGCCATGCAGCCCACACCAGCTTGTGGTCTGAGAAATATACTTTTATCAGAAAAAATATTCTGATCGAACCCATATTCGAACTTGACCTATATTTTGGGCTGGAAAACTCACATACCAAATTTATTTCCGATAAAATAAACCAAACTAAAGTTATCATCCGGAAACCTAAAATATTGAAAATTCTAAGTCGAAAATTGCCATAAGTCACTAAAAAATATTCTGACCAAACCCACCCAAACTAAAGTTATCATCCGGAAACCTCAAATGTTGAAAATTCTAAGTAAAAAAGAACCATAAGTCAGTACAAAAAGAATCGGAATGAACCCAAATTTTCTGACCAAACCCATATTCGAACTTGACCTGTAATTTGGTCTGGAAAACTCACATACCAAATTTGTTGCGATAAAATAACCGAAACTAAAGTTATCATCCGAAAACCAAAACAGAGGGATGGACAGGCGGATGGCTAGATGGACAGACAGACAGACCAATCACATACTATGGCTGTTTTTCCAAACAGGCGTATAAAAAGGAGACCCTGAACAATCATGAAGCAATTTTCTGTATGCACATTTAATTAATTTTGGCCTTATATGCAATAGCTGGAAACTCAAATACTTACCAGCATTTTACCTTCAAATAAATTTGGAATGGTTCCTTCCACACACGTATTCTTCATCTTGCACTCCATGTTTTCTAACAGCTATAAAACAAAGTAAAATTAATGTAACTTTATTGGTGAAAGAAACAAATCATACATTTGCAACCCTGATAATTAGGAAAAATGTCCTAGGCAAAAAAAATGCCTAGGAGAAATATTTCTCCTAGGCAAAAACAGCATTCTCTTAGGCTTTTTTTTTTAACTAACTAAATGTACTTAAAATGATTAACAAATAACATTCATTGACATATTGAATGATGATTGAATAGATTCAGTGAATATTTCTGTTAAGTTTCCACATTTTGAAATACTCAGTTACCTATTTCTTGATTTTCTGAATTCAAAGGCACACCCTTTCAGTAGTTTCACAGTTTAGTACAGCTATGATCTATGCACAATTAACGGCCTTGACACCGACCGATTACCGAGTGTCTCTAATTTCTAAAATCACTGAATCATTGGGAATAAAATTACGATTTTTCGGTTGGATCACGCTTTATTTCCATCAAGCCAAAATACACGATTAAAAATATATTTGCACACTATAAAATGGTGCTCTCTGGTGCTCTCGGATAATTTTGTCGCCAAATATATTCAGCAACATCGGTGAATTTAAGAGAATACGCATGGACAGAATTGTTTGAGGTCTGTTCGATTTGCGGTCTCATGGTTACTGCGTATATAAAACACGGAATACCACAAAGACGGAAACGGAACTAAAACAAACAAAGTTTAAATCAGGATTATAAATTTTATATCTATCTATATACTTTAATATTTATCCATCTATACTATAGTAACTATACATGCTAGCCATAAAAACTTCAAATACTATCATATTAAACCAGCATACACATCGCCAATATGCACCATATTTCTTTCCGGTTTGCGTTCCCGAAATTGGAAATCTCATAATTGTTTTCCGCACGGTAACACATTTGACTTAATAAACTTGGGGGTTGGGCAGCTCGTGGTGACAATATACCTGGTAGTTATCATTGCCTAGTGTCTGTTTATCATTTCTTCAGATAATGTCCTCGGCTATTTTTTAGCCGAGGATAATAAATTTTTCCTCGGCAAAACGGTCGGCTTTGCCGATAGCCGACCGCTAATAATCAGGGTTGCATTTGATATATTGAATTGGCCGACCGTAATCATACAAAGCACTCACTATGAAGATATGCCATGTTCATCAATTTGGCACCAATTAATTGGAAATCCAAATATAAACACCTTGATAAAAGTAAGTTCCCCCATCATATAATACCGTGTATCTCCTATATTAATCATCTGATCGTATTGAAAATTAGAACGACCTGAGAACATGGTAAATGTAGTACATTGTGGTAGTTAAAGACATATTATGCACTTGTTAGGGTGCGTGAAACTGATAACTTAGTATTCAGGTGCTATGCCAACTGGAGGAATGTAGCATTCTACTAACATCACCGAAAATCTCAAGCACATCGACCGTACCACTCCATAGAAAACATTGTCTGAACTACGCTAAATTGTAAATATTTACTACTCGAATCGGGACACTTCTATCTGCGATAAACTAACGAAAACGATTTCGCCATCGGCAGTCACTGCATTTAATTAATATATAAGAATGAAGGTGTGTGTTGTCAATTTAAATATAATATTTGTAAAAATAACTACTTTGAACAAGATTATTCTCCATTTCTATTTGATCACCCTACCTGAGTGTTTCACATCACTTTAATTAGCCCAATGCTTTTTCTGACAGTCACTTCGACTCACTTGATTGTAAAATTCACCATAGCATCGAGTGTTGATGGGCAAACTGGGTTAATGGTGTTGGTTAAATCTCACCAACATTTTACTGAACATGGGTTTGTCTTGAACTTCACGTGATGTCATGCTGAGGGAAGTTAGTGGCATAATTTTGGACCACCCCCATATCTGATCCACTCTGAATAGGGATTTAACATGAGTTAAACGATAATTTGAACAAACAGATTTCTCATCTCTCGAAACTCTCAGTCTCTTTACTAGTACCAAATTGGTCACTAGGCGATCCTGTCTTCACGATGCAATTTTTAGTCTTCCACTTCCTATGCGGTCTTCACATAGCCAATTTCTTGGAAATGAATTTCTCATCACATTCAGTGAACAAGAGCATTGCTAAGGTGTGGAAAAATATGCCACTGGTAATTTCAACAATGGGCCATAACTCAGTTGAAAATTGGCAGGCAGAACCGAAATTTGAATTTGACCTGTATTTTGAGCTAAACTCGCATACCAAATTTCATTCCATTCAATTGAGACTTACTAAAGTTATTATCCAGAAACAAAAAATTAATGCAAATTCCAACAAAAAGAGCCGTAATTATGGTGAAAATTTGCAGACGGAACCCAAATTCGGACTTGACCTGTAATTTTGGCAAGTAAACCCACATATCAAATTTCAGTCCATTCAGTTCAGACTTACTAAAAGTTATCATCCGGAAATGAAAAAAGGGAATGGACAGACATACGGATGGACAGACCAATAACATAATACATATGTTTTTTTCAAAATGGACATATAAAATCCCATACCACAATCAACCTGCTTGATGGAGCTGTTTGCCTCCAACAACCCACTGGCAATAACCCTGGCATGGTCCATCACATGGGGTATGGTTCCTTTTGAGAGAATACAGTGGATCAGATATGGGGGCGGGTCAAAACCATGCCCCTAAATTCCCACAGAGGGACAACTGATCAAGTTTGAGACAATCCCAGCAGTTAAAAATAAGATCAGTGACACTTAACCAACACTGATTACACAGTTAACCCATCAGCGTTGTTGAGTGTCTCAGTTGAAAGTGTGATTTTTGGATTCAAAATTTCAGTACGATCGGGCAAATAACACTGGAGCTACAGGGTATTATATGAGGAGGGAACTTACTTTTTTGGAGCTGTTTATAAAAAAAGTGACGCTGTATGATAACTCCCAAAAGATGATGTAACTCAATTTCAACACTTGATCAGCACTGTCAGAATACACCTCCATATGTGGCATTATATGCCATTACAAACTAAGTTTACTTCATAAAGTTTGTAACATCGTGGTACTGCCGATAAATGCCAATATATACATATGTAAGAGTGCGGTAATCTATCTGGTACTTTTTCCAAGTACTCTTCGCATATAGGAGGCAAAGTGATAGGAGGATCTACGAGGAGGACTAGCTCAAAACACTCTATCAGGCAAAAGATTAGTTAGAACAGGTCTCTAGACCAGTTGAGCAATTGCAGCATTTTTCTTTAACCCTTTACCCAACAAACCGGCCATAACCGGCCAAATAAAGCTTCAACAGCCTAAAATATCTTCGGTCTGTCTCAATAGAACCATACAAATATGGATATCATTGGAACCGGCTCCTTGACCACATTGTGATAGTTACAGTTATACCCTGTGCCAATGCATTCTCTTATATATGCGAGTCGACCATAGGTCGCCTCGCATATATAAGAGAATGCATTGGCCTAAAAAAAATCTTTTTTTAACACTTTTTACCATTTTTTCTTACATTCTTCAACAATTTTATAATTTTTAATGTGTTAAGCCAATGCATTCTCTTATATATGCGAGGCGACCTATGGTCGACTCGCATATATAAGAGAATGCATTGGCACAGGGCCCTTCTGTTGGGTAAAGGGTTAATAGAATCTATAACTTACAACTCTGCATAATTCTTGAACATCATGTTGCATGAAGGAATCTAATGTCTCCCAGCTGAAAAAAATAAACCACATAATATATTATAACAAGGAACAAAAATAACTTTTATCGCTGCCAAGCCAGTGAATTATAATACCATAAATAGTATACACATCTCCTTTTGAAAATAAGAATGTATCATGAAAAGGCCTCGTGAAATGTGGTAAATGAATGCAACAAAATGTTCCAATATACCTAATTCCTACCAATGTCAAATAATAAATCCAGCAGAAGAATTGGACCAGGTGTTATGAAATTTATTCATTCAAACATTTCAATGTAGTTGAAAGCAAATGCATAATATCACAAATTGATGATCAGATGAAATCATTATAAATAAGGAGAACATGAAATATTCTAATGATCTTAGCCTCTTTAGCACAAGGTCTCAAATTACAGCATTTCTATAACTAATCGAAGCTAACATCACTATATTGGCCACATTTGCAGAAAAAAAGTTATAAACCATATGCGGCAGACAATTTAGGCTTATGAATACCAAAATGTCATGTTCTTATTTGAAGAAAATACCACAAATTATAAATGTCTAAAACTTCATAAATATTTATCAAATATATGGAAAATAATTGTTCTATTTTACAAGATAGTATCAGTATTTATAGGTAGCAGCAGTAAATATTTGATAAATACAAAGCATGTATGCTCAGCCCTGTTAATTAGCATCGGCTATCCTAGAAGCCAAGGAAGATACCATAGCAAAAAGAAATTTCATCGGCTATTTTTCAGAACCTGACAATCTTTTGTGAAAATTGAAACAAATTGCTGCAGACATTAACTTAGTGTCACACTGTGGAAGTCTGCAGACAATAAAAATTCCTTGTTGAACAAGCCTTGAAATAGGGTGTCTGTCATTTGCAGAATGAGGTCCCCAGAGGGTGAATTTGGTGATGCTACCCTGCTAAATTCACCCTCTGTGGACCTCATTCTGCAAATGACAGACACCCTATTTCAAGGCTTGTTCAACAAGGAATTTTTAGCCAACTATTGTCTGCCATGATAATTGACCAAGTTCCAATTGTAAACTGAAGTTATATGTATAGACTATGCAACTATGCGGATCCTAGAACATTTCTGCTAATTAACAGGGCTGTATGTTTATACTTGCCCCCATTTTATGCACCTTGTTTCTTGCACATGTTTCCTACACTTTACTATCTACCACTGATCAGTAAAGGTCAGAGATGTTTTATTACATTTTTATAACTTTTCGCTGAAGGGACATCTATTTACTATTTAGACTGCCGATAATACAAATCATTTCTCAGTTGGACTCAGTTATTTAGCGCTAGAATATATCATTTTCATACACTAAAATCCAGGAACCTTGAACACATATGTCAACTATATGCCACACAAAAATTATCCATAGTAAAATAAATTTACCCAAATGCCTTTGTGAGCTTCTTAGTGCCGACAGGTTTGTCTGTGAATTGAAGTTCGTAGAATATCCTCTGCAGTGCTAAAGGAACATTCTTTGTTGAGTCATCAGACTCAGTGGGCATCACATATACAGCCTGTAGAAAGTAACAAAAATTCTATACTACTGTAAAAGTACATTTATTCGTGGTGGTGTGGTTTTCGTGGTTGCCATGAAATTAAAAACCCCACGAAAAAATAATCTTCGAAACTAGATCAATTTTGAGAAATAAGAAATCTGTCATGCGGAAGGGAACTCTATTGAACAATTTTATATGGTGAAGATTAATAGATGTTGGTTTCGGTAAATAATCCCCATTCATGCATTGAATGTTTTGAGAAGCGAGTACTTTCACCTAGCTTATGTATGCACCATCCAAGCAGGCAACATGAATCAATTCTAGTCTGGGGTTACTATTTGTTTAAGGACCAAGCCATAGCAAGAGTCAGTGTCTAGATTTACGTTACAAGGCTTTGAATTATCTTAGCACCATAAGACGGTTCAACAATCTCTGACGATGGCAGTCGAAACCTAAGAATAACTTTCGACTGGAATGAAACCAACAGTAGTCTGTTTCTTCTGGTGACATTTTATCACTCAATACTTATTTATGGCTGTAGTATATTCATAGTATTTATGAAAGTTTTAGTTATAATGACATATGGACAATGGTGGGGATCTCGAGAAAAAAAACCCCAAGGGTTCAGTAGTTTACATCAGGGATAGTGATTTTTTTGGGGGCACCAGTTTTGCATAGCTTGAGGATATCCCCATATAAATTGGGATGGTAACTATTTCTTACTGGACATTTGATTGGGCAAAATAAAGGCTCTATATCAACTGAAAAATGATGATCTACATTGTATTGCTGTTGAATTATGGAAACTTGCCTTGAAGATGTAGAAATTTTAGATTGAATCATTTCTATCCATTAAGAATTTGGGGACATTTGAGCTTCCAAAGTTTTGGCACCCAAACCTGTAATTTCAAACTGGTGGCTGTCATGAAATGTGACGACAATCTATATCTCAATGGATAAAAGAACAACACTCTTTTGTTGGTAATTTTCCATATCATATATGGCTTTCTTCAGTCAGACTATCACCTGGCTAAAGAAGGTCATGAGGCCGAAAATATCCAACAACAGAGTGTTGTTTACAGAATTAAAACTGTCAGTTTACATAATTAATTTCTTTCATATAATTTGTATTAATTTGGTCTGCAGTATTATATTGCTATTTCAAAATATTTGTGTTGCAATGCAATAAATGTGCGGTGTCAATGAGTAATTCTGCAGAACAATTTCATCACTGGGTGACATCAGAAGTGAGCAATAAGTACTGACTGCCAACATAAATATGTGGCGATTCACGTTTGTTTTCAACTGATTTGTCAATAAAAAGTTTTGAGAATGCTCATTAAATGAATTTACTCCGCAATTTGTTGAAAGAATGTAATTGGTCAAATGATCAGTGTAGATTAAATTTTGTCAGAAATTTGCCATTTACGTCAGTCAATGTCCATGTCCAGTCCATTGTTTCAAGCGTGCCTCTAAAGTAAACATAATTCAAATTGAAACCATTTGGCAGTATATGAAACCATTTGGCAGTACATGAAACCATTTGGCAGTACATGAAACCATTTGGCAGTACATGAAATGACTTACACAGTATCAAATAGAAACTTACTTTTCGTAACTTATTGGTGAAAAATAAGGTTTGAAGCACTGAGTTCATATAACAAGTAGCACCTTGATTTTTGAGACCAACAAACCCTGTGTGTTTCTTTGAGTCCCAACTGAAATATGGAAAAGAAAAGATTACACCAAGATTCCATAGCAACAAATTGAACAAAATCAATAACAGTTTATTAAGTACAGTGATTATATACATTATGAAGAAGAGTTAAAAACAAGACAGTCAATGACTGTGGAGACGCTCACCAGTCTGAGAAGACTGGGACTCGGAAGACCATAAGATTTAGTATGTGTCAAATTCACTTAAAAACAAGTAGTCCTAAAGAGGGACGTAGCCTAGAGGTTCTCCATTGAGCAGTGGGGTGTCCACCTTAAAATATGGTCCAGATTCCCCCACCCCACATAGTCCATAGTCTGCTCCCTCCCAACTGAAGCAAACACACTCCCAAGTTTGTAAAATCCTTTGCACATGTTGGAATTTTACAACTGATACCTCAAGTTTTCCTAACTGTGGCAAAGTTACAACCTGACATGGCGCCACCCCCCTTTTTTAATGGTGGACCCCATTCAAACAAATTTTGATCCCAACTCTCCATAGGCCATATACACCAAATGCCATTTCTTGATTGGTTGAACCGATTTTAACAAATCTGTAACCCATTCCCAAGTAACACAAGGACCTTCCATACTAGTTAATACATATAAGCTAAATAGGACTGATGGCTCTTGAGGAGGAGCCATTTTAAGAATTACTATGGGGGAAGAGTTATTCCCTGGTCGCACCCCTATTTGACCTGGTGAACCCATTGCAACAAATCTGAGTCCCAGTCACCCAAGGACTCTCTATACCAAAATGTATGCTAAATATGCCAAATGGTTCTTGAGAAGATGTTTTAAAAATAACTAATGAGGGAAAGAATTATGTCCGTGGCTCTGAGCCTATTTGACCCAGTGGTCCAATTCTGAATAAAATCTGAATCCTTGTCACCCATACCAAATATAAGCTGAATAGGCCTGATGGTTCTTGATAGGAAGACATTTTAAGAATTACAATGGATGGAGAAGTTATGACCCTGGCTCCGCCCTTATTTGACCAGGTGACCTCATTTTAACACATCTGTATCCCTGTCACCCAAGGACCTTCCATACCAATTATAAGCTAAATAGCCCCGATGATTCTTGAGAAGATGTTTTAAGAATTACTATGGATGGAAAGAGTTAGGTCCCTAGCTATGCCACTTTTTTGACCATGTGACCCCCATTTGAACAGAACTGAAACCCAGCCATCTAGGGACCATCCACACAAAATATATCTCAATTCTTCATCTCAGGTAAGCTAAGAAAAATGCCTCCTTCTTTCTCATCCAGCTTCTCATATGTAATTGCCTGAGAAAACAGGTATCTAGTTTTACTGGCCTAACTGTCACATTCATCATTCACACTCAGCCTTGGGAGTTTATAATCAATGTGATTTATATATGGTGTTAAGTAAACATTCTGTGATTGCAGTCACCTTCCTCATATCTCATAGAGCGTGGATGTTATAATGGTGTTATTTCGTTTTTAAATTGAGCAAGAAATTAATCTCAATTAAAATAAAAAAATATTATTTAAATAAAAAAAAAAATTGTTAGTTTGTTTGTTTTTTTGTTTGGTTAAATTGAACAAGGAGTTCAATCTAAAAAAAAAAAAAAAAAAAAAATATTTTTTAAGAGTTGTGTCCTGGATCTACCCCTATTTGACCCAGTGACCCAATTTGAACAAATCTGAACCCCAGTTACCCAAGGACCCTCCATACCAAATATAAGCTAAATCGGCCCAATGGTTCTTGAGAAGTCATTCTAAGAATTACTATAGAGAAATAGAGTTATGGCCCTGCTTTCACAACTATTTGACCCAGTGACCTCATTTGAACAAATCTAGGGAACATCCACACCAAATATGAACCCATTCGGTCTTATGGTTCCGAAGAAGATGTTTAAAGAATTGTTGACGGACGGATGGACGGACTACGGACAAGGAGTGATGACTAGAGCTCCACTGGAGACTTCGTCTCAGGTGAGCTAAAAACCAATGACCTAACTAATATACAGAACTCTAACATACTTACCTAACACCATGTGGAGCATCAGCAACAACATAGACTTCAACTCTGATAGTATCATCTTGCACATAACCCTTTTCTGGTTCCATCATTTGCTGCAAATTTAAGATTAACCTCAAACATAAAAGCAACACATCTAAAGGAAAATTACTATTTGCATAATTATTATTATTACTTTTCTGGTTTTGCTGAATCTGGGATTTGTGTGTCCCAATGGTCCGATTGAGAATCTGACAAATTAAACAGTTTCCATTTTATGGAAAGAGGTAGGAGTCTCTATTAACAATTTTACAAATTAGCTTGGTTTAATATTAAGACCGGACGGTAGCAGATGGTGGTAAATGATGAATATTCCATTGCATAACAGTGAGGCATCAAACTTATTTAAACATTTAAATATATCTTCCCCTTTTGCAGCACGAAAAACTGTCAGCACAATTATTTTACTCCCGTATGTCCGTGCCATCAGATCTCAAGTTACAATTTTTAAATTTATATAGTCTCAATCAAAAAATCTTGATAAATTAACTATTCAACTTGTCAGAGACGACACAGTATAACTTGAGTTTGTCTACATTTTCCCAACAAATAGTGAAAATCAGGCAAATAGATACTTGAGTTATGTACCAAATTCAACATTCGTCTCTCTTCTGAATCAATCAGGCTTGTTATCAAAAAAGGGTTTAATTATTTTATTATTATTCCATCTTTATTTCATCCATATAAAATGATGAAGAAACAATACATAATATCATGCATGTACAAGAGATTTGTTTACCCAAAGTTTTGTTTTGTAACTTACATTCATGTTAATGAAGGTGCTGAAGCCCCAGTCATTTTCTTTGCTGAAGAAAAGGTGTTGAATTTCTACAATATGAGAGATAAATCACACATTAACATAATAGCTAATACTGTTTGAACTTCAAATAATAATCAAGGAGCTTAATGAGACACAGCACATGACAACCAATGATTTAACATTCACTCTGAGCAACTGTATGACAATAAATGCACCTACATGTATGCTACTAATGCAGGGACATAAATTCATGGAAATAAACGTAAATGAACATAAGGCCAAAAAAAAAAAGAGTTTTGGTTCTTGGGCAATTTATTTTTTCAAATCAATGAGGGAACGAGGGTTTTATTTTATTTTTTTCTGCACATAGTAAGCATGGACAAAGATACCTTCCTCTGTCTAGTAATAACCAGAAATGTAGAGGTGACGTTTATGAATATAAACTCATTTAATCTTACATAATAATGACATTGTAGTACCAGTCTATGACTGGGATTACCTAACATTATACAATGCCCCTGACAATCACTATTGTTATTGTTTTCTAAAAATCTGATACCTCCTGAGAACCAAAACCTTTTTTTTTTTGGCCTAACATTAAGCTGTTATTACCTACCATAATGAATGGGCAAAATCAACCTATTTTTATTAAAAATAAGTATGTATATTCCTTCAATCCCATATCAAACTTTCTGTAAAAAATTGTGAAATACTTTTTCACACAGAATAATCTAAAGACCAAATATTCTCAAGTCAATGCTGTGAACGTGATAGGCTATTACACGGTACCGGTATGCAGAAAGAAATCTTCAACAATACAGATGAAGACTCTCTTCTGAGAATTATTTATATAGATTTAGGGTCTAAATACACAAGGGAATCTAATCAGCAATTGATATTTCTTTCAATCATTTCCATGCATAAAGACTGGGACAATAAATGTTATTATTTTTAGAACATTACTTTCTCCCGCTGTAATATGTGCATATTTTCTGTTGAAATTCATTTTTGTGAACAATTTTTCAATTGTTTTTTGGGGATTCTAATACAAACATGTTTTCAAACTGAGTTTGAGGACAATTTCCATAGCATTTGTAAGCACTGTCCAGCAGCAGAAAGCACATATTTAGCCCAAGTCAACAGTACATTGAAGAAAATATAGCATACTTCTTGAAAATGCAAGCTTTTCACCCTTCCATGACAGGAGTCTGAGTTCAGCTGCTGCATTACATGACCATGATCTATAACAAAAAGTATATAATCAAACATAAGGCCATATTAAATATACCAGTTCTGAAACAAAAAAATGCAAAAGGAAGGAGGCAATGTTGATAAAGATTTCCTTTAGACAGGATTGGAGTTCTGAATCAGATAGCACTTGCAAATAAATAATTTACAGAATTGAAAACTTTTAATAGTGATATCCTGATGAAAATTCTAATTAATTTTAACCTATGGCATATTTAAAAAAAAAAAAAAAACATACAGGCAGCAGGGTTGGGGTAATCGTAATCAGTAATAGTAATAAAAGTAATCGATCACAAAATTTGGAGTAATCATCTGTAATCATTGACTAGCCAATGTAGCCATTGACTAGCTAAATATACATAACGGGGTCATTGAGTCCCAAGTCTGACTGTTTAGATAACTACAATCATCATAGCAGAGGACGAAGTAATGACTAATAATTAAAGGTACACAATCCGATTCCATGGTCCCCATATCATCAGATTCCAACAAACTTTTTTTAAGAAATAGCCCTTCAGTTATCAGAATCAAGTAATTGCCCAAAAATAATGCAACTACAGTCAACTATAGTATAAAATTGCCCAAAACATGTTATCAACATTTTGTTCAATGAGATTTTCCAGTGAAACCCAAAAGCTCGTCGACTTTTTACCAGGCCACTAAAAAGTACCAGTGGTGAAATTAATAGATTTCAAAAATTGATATCTGATCACTGAGCTTAGATGGGTGGGTTCCTTGACTCGAATCAAATATTTTTTACCCCAGAAGCCAAAGAAATAGTAATTGGCAAGCGTTAATTTGGATTATGCATCTTTAAATTATGAGCAGTACAATGGACATAGATATGGACAAAAAAGTTAATAAGTCATACATACGTTGAATCAGATTCAGCATTGCATTGAAGGAAAAAACCAAGAGTTCGAAAAGGATGGGTTTCATATGATCTAGGCATCAACATTATTTTCCTAAAAGAAAAAAGGATATCATAAATTGATAAATACCAAAAACTATACAGTTGAGGGGTGTTTAATTTAAAACCTGGATGTAAAATATGAACACAATCCGATAAAAAATACTTGAGTTATCGCATCAGATAGCATGTGTCTATGGACAGACGGGCATACGGATGGACAGAGAAAGGACAGATGGTTGATCCGGACATCGACATAATGTGCACCATACATGTATATGGTATGGGTACACATAATTATTAGGTACATCTAATTGAAGAAATTGTTTATGTCAGTGATTTTGTCCCAAAAGAGAGAGGAAAAGAGTTGTGGTAAAATTTCCAATGCAATCCAGGCAACAAACCTGTCTGAGCGCAGCTTCAAATACTTGAAGATAATTACCATAAAAGGGAGACTGTACCTAAATCCTGCCATTTATGGGTACATCTCCTACAATACTCAACAGAAAATATCCAATAAAATAGTTAATATGAGTCAAGAATGAGAGTTAAATACACCAATGTACACAAAGAACATGTATAACAACCTGATAATTATAAAGCCATTAACTCATTTTCAGTATAATTACCATGTTGTTTTATATCATATCATAGAGTACATCCTTGACTCAAATTCATTCATTTGTTGCATATTTTCTGTTGAATAGAGTAGAAGATGACCCCATAAATAGTTGGATTTAGGTACGGTCTCCGTTTAACGTGTTAGACCTCTACTCGTACAGAATGGCAGGATTAAAGAATATTCTCAGACAGTAGAACAGGAAAAGAGAGTAGATATATCCAAAACATAGATACAACTAACACAAGTAGATGAATCAAAACCTTTCCACCCTGTAATGTTTTCATTATTCCACACAGTAGCAGGTTTTGATAAATAAAACAACAATATTATCCAATTTATTCATGAAATGTATGGACTAAATACTGGGATAAAACTGATTAACATTTAGGAATTTAAAGCTGTTAATATTTGATAAAACGACAAAAAAAATTGCATTTGTATAATGTTGGAAAAACCCTACAATTTTGCGACAGGTAAATTGAAGTACCGATAAGATAAGGCTGATATAATTCTGGCTCCAGATGTCATGTTTGCAAAAGAGAGTCTTTTTGGTGAGTTTTATACAGTAGAGAGCAATTATCCTGGCCCAAAACTCAACACGAGACAAGTACTACAAGTTTTTGTTTAAAGTTAATTTTAATTTTAATATCAAGTTCAAGGTTGATAGTTTTATTGTAGGATCAGTTGATGTGCAGAAACAAAGTACATCTTCTTTTTTTTGGCCTAATCTGAGTTAATTCTTCATACCATGGTAAATTTCTGACCATCACTTTCTCCCCTAAGAACGTTTCTTTAAGTTTACTGAAGTTGGTGACTGTGCATCTGAGAGTAGCCTCTGCCCGGCTGTCATCTGAAAAAAAATTTACCATCTCATTAAATATTTTAATGAAATACCGGTTAGGGCCCGGCGAATCGGCCTTTTTGGTTCGAATCGAATCTCGAATCGAATCGGCCGAATGATATCGAATCGAATCGAATCGAATCTTCGAATCGAATCATAGAAAACCTGACTTCAATTACTGGGACAAATTTATAGTGAATAAACATAGATTTTATGAATAAACGTTACAAAATATTCGTTAACTAATTGATTTGTTTTCAACATGTGCGATTTTCTCCCTGGAAAAAATATTCACTGGGGTTTTGGAAAGCGTACGAGACTCAACAAGTCATCTCTGCATTTACTCGCAAAAGCTGCGAACTTAGCAGTTAGCACATGTAATCGTGTATATACTTGGTATTTAAGCGACCAAACTATTCACTCTTAATTTCATTGGCTTTTGCAGTTTGTACCAGTGACGGAAATAGTAAGTTCGAGTTGTTGCGGGCCCAGATTAACGTTTCCGCGTTATAGTTGGAGAGACTGTGCCTTTGGTCCGTTACTCTCTCACTGGAACAATTCGTCTCTTGAATACCGAGTATATCCTTCGCAGTTGTAGCGAGTAAAGGCTCGTTCGACTTCCAAAACTCCAGTGGAGAGTCATCCCTTTTTAATATAACCCAACACGCGAGTATGCATGCCTCCATTTCCTTGGTTAGCCATACATATAATGAATTGTCACCAGGGTCCAGTACATTGTCCCTCTCGTGGGCAGCTTCAACGTCATCAAACATAGCGTCAACTAAACTCTGGGTAGGTGGAGTTACCGGTTTATTAACTGTGCATTGCCCGTACTAGTAGACTGCTCTGTTTCATGGAGTCCATAGTGGGTCAAGCCCTGTTCTAAATATTTCTGTATTACTTTTAAATCGCGGATCCATGTATGAACCTACGAGCAGGTGGGGGTTTGGTGAGATCAAACCTGGATCGAAGTTGTGCATGAAGTTATTCTCTGAACTTTTTCACGCCTTTGGCGTCATTGAGTCGCAACTACTTAGTCAGATTCTGGATATATGGGACCACCATTGATACAGTTATCGAATGATCAGCGCTCAAAAAGGACGTTTCTTCTGCCATTGGCTTAAGTACTAGTATAGAGGTAGTGCTGCTATTTTTTCCGATGACTGCGATAAAAATGGCACGATCTTTGCGCGTTATATATGATGTTGTTAAGATTCGTTTTGAGACGAATCGGACGAATGATATCGAATCGAATCGAATCATCGGGAGTATATCGAATCGAATCGAATCTCGAACCTTCGCCGGGCCCTAATACCGGTACAATCAGTCACTCAACATATGACTCAAGATATCTGTGGACTCCTGACCAGCTCAATTTCGCAACTCTAAAACTCATTTACCTATTAACTCTTTCATGACTGGAACTTCCTGAAATTTTGAGAAAACCCTGTGCCAATGCATTCTCTTATATATGGCGCCTGGCATATATAAGAGAATGCATTGGCCTAACAATATTTACCTTGACCTTTTAAGCCAGTGCATTCTCTTATATATGTGAGGCTCCCTATGGGAGACTTGCATATGTAAGAAAATGCACTGGCACAGGGTCTTTAATGCTGCACCAGTGCAGCTCCTGTCATGACCATGTTCTATTTCAAAGCAAGACTCGGACTCGTTATACACATACTTTATAAACAAGAGCTGCTAATCCCACAAGCAGTCGCAGACGGCCGAAATGTGCAGTCGGGGAAGTGCATTCTCAATAATGTTTGCATTCTCCGCCGAAATGTGCAGTTGGGGAAGTGCATTCTCAACAAGAGGTGGGATTTTGTCAAAAAGCCTGGCTTGCGAACTCATTTTAGGACTGACATTTGTGGAAATTAGCCATGTGACGTTGTCCATTTGCACTAAAAAGTCCAATAACTCTGCTGAAAATATCTGGCCGGACCTGGTTTGCGAACTTGTTCTAGATACTGGTCATGTGAACTCATATACCAAAAATCTTTGAAGTCCGTTGACATTTGTGGAAATGAGCCCTGTGACGTCGTCCATTTGCAAACAAAAAAATAAACAAAGTCCAATAACTCTGCTGAAAATATCCGGCCGGACCTGGTTTGCGAACTCGTTCTAGATATTGGTCATGTTAACTCATTGTACCAAAAATCCGTTGACATTTGTGGAAATGAGCCCTGTGACGTCGTCTATTTGCTATTTGGTAAATTCAACAAAAATAATAAACAAAATCCAATTACTCCGGTAAAAATAACCGGCCGGACCTGGCTTGCGAACTCATTCTAGATAATGCTCAGGTGAACTCATATACCACAAATCTTTGAAATCCGTTGACATTTGTTCAAGTTATGACTCTTACAAATTCGGGACGGTACGACGGACGGAACCCATTCCTATATCTCCCGCAAATTTTCAATTTGGCGGGGGATAATAATAGACTGACCCTCCCACATCAGGTACTACAGGTAGAATGCCCCGCTCACGTGCTAAATGTCCGACGCACCACCCAAAAAATGTGCCCGTTATGAGTCAAAGTTTAAATCTTCATAGATCAGTGCCATGTCATGGATTGCGAAAATTTATAGAAACGACACTACGGCATATTGCATTTCGTCTGAGGTAAGCCTTGAGACTAGTTAATTTTGTTGGAAGCGTGGAACCATCCACTGCAGGGAAATTTCCAGGGCTGTTTTGATACCTGTTACAGGTATGGGCGCCCAAACACGAGAAGCCCAAATGACCCCAAATTCCTAGTGGACAGTATTGAGTCAACCTGAATTTTCAAGTCAATTCAACAATATGCGATGTAAATAAAAATTAATTTTTAAATCAGAAATATTATGTCATATTTATAATATATGCATCTGTATCTGTGTTTGTTCGGTGTAGAAGCCGTATTTTAAAGTTATATTGGGATACCAGTACATATCCTCTGCTGGAAACAGGTGTCCCCAAATTATCTCTGGATTCTTCCCTGATCCACTGCAGTGCAAATAGAATACAATAGAAGGGAGAAAACACTATATTTTTTGACAGGAATTAGAACAGGAAGTTAGCAGTTGTCCTTGACCTTTGCATGCTGGCGATTTTGCATTGTATAAGCGAGATCACTGAGTCGCTACCATGTTGGATCCATCCAGCCCCGTTGCGCGCATTCAGTGCTACAGGTCAAAGTTCTGGAGTATCATTCCATATATGGAATTCTACTCAGAACTTTGACCTGTAGCACTTAAACCGCGGAATGGGGGCTGGATGGATAGTGCTTATTATTTTATATAAACATGCATGTGTATCTCACAGTAGCTGTATAAAACTCAGTTATCATTACTGTTTTATGTAGGGGTATATATTTATAAAATAAACATAAATAGAAACTCATAAAACTATGTAATCTTCATCATGAAAATGATAAATAAAAAGATGGAACATGTAGTGTTGAAACGATTAGTGAATTTCAGAGTCGACTAGTCGAGACCCAAAAGTCGCGTTGCGTCGACTAGTTGGTACCCGATATCAAAACTTTCAAACATAACATGGTACGGAAAATTCATCGTGCATGGCGTACACTGATGACTGATGCAATGACGGTCTATTGCGTAGCGCATTTCCCTGCATAGACACCAATTTATTTGGGAAATAATACTGTAAACATCTTGATATTTATCCAACACACTGAATGTAATTATATAATTAGACATGTGGTGGATAATGATTAGAAACTCGATCATTTATACAGGTTTTAAATTTAATATCAGCGTTCGAGATTTCGTTTAGTCACGTGATCACCAATAAACCGGTGCCGAGCGGTGTCACTATAAAATGTTAATGTTCCGATTAAATACGCCCTATAGAATAGGCTATGTTGTAGAATACGATAGCCAGGTTCTTAATGTCAGTATCATTTATATACGGTAGCAACAATGATGTCACCTTAAGCGACCTTCAATTGATCAATTGAAATATACACAGTGTCTAGATCAAAGCGGTCTCCGGCAAACGCTAAAGCCGCGTCAATCATTGCCATCATGTCGCAGTGATGTCTTTGACTTCAAACGACGAGTGAGACATTGTGTTGTCAATTTCATTCTTTCAATTAATAGTCAGGTCACCGTGTGTGTCTATACTAGTAACACTGTCAATTCCGGGTGCCACCAAACATTATACTTACCGTATCTTACGCAGTTAACACCGTTTATGTCGGAATCGATCTTGAAAACGTTATACATGGAACTAATACACTATGTTCCGACTAGTCGACGGCAAAATTCAGAGTCGACGTTCTGACATTTCAGCGTCGTCTACGACTAGTCGATTAATCGTTTCAACCCTAGGAACATGAGCATATTTGGGCATAACGCACCTCCCGCAAAAATCTCATGGATAGCCATTTTCCAAACTTAACAGGTCTGATGGCGATACTTTCCATCTACTTTCATCCAAAATTAATTGGCCGCCACTGATTGCACATGGAGCCGCGACCTTGCATTACCTCTCGTAGTGGCGTGCACATGTCTGTACTATCCCTGTAAGAAGTCAGCTGATTTTTGCCAGTGGTGAAAATAACAGATTTCAAAAATTGATATCTAATAACTCTTGAGCTTTGATGGGTGGATTTCTCGACTCGATTCAAATATATTTTAACCCCGAAGCCAAAGAAATACATGTAGTAATTTAGGAGCGTGTAATCTGATTGTGCTGCTATGCATCTTTAATGTTAATATTTTACCGTCTTCTAACTCATCTTCATGGGTACTGATAGCCATATCTGTAGCTTCGCCGTTTACTGCAGTCAATGGTGGTTCATTTTGGCCAACATCTGTGAACATATTGAAAATATTCTATGAGACAAACATATTAAATGTCATTTTGAAACTATAAATTTGTACACTTTATTTAGAAAGTGTAGACTGGTCCCTGTATTTCTCAGTGCATGATTTCTACGACTTGAAACTATACTCTTGGGATCGAAATAATCATACCTGCACGATTATTAATTTACTGGAAATTTCTCGATCAATGATTCCATGGATAAAGCGGGGAATTCTCCTTTAGGCGCGAGCAATTTTATTAGTTGTTTTACGAACCCGCCGACAACTTTTTTCCCGAAATGCGAAAAAAATATATTATTATTTTCAATGGAAACATGTTCGTACTTTACCTGTTTTATGTCTAAGTTTCATTCTGGTTCCGATTCCAGAAAATATTTATTATATAAACCAAAGATGGTTAGCATTTTATGCAAAAGGGCAAGAGTAGGTTTTTGAGTACATCTGGGTACATTACAGATAATGCTGCTGGCGACATTATTTTTTATCTCTGAATGGTAATTGGACATATTGCTAATTAAAGGCAAACTGGTTAAAAAAATTTGAAACGTACGCAAAACCTACCCTAGCCCTATTGCATAAAAGTTTTACCACCAAAGATGGACAACTCTTCCACTTCCGTTGTTGATTAAAATATGGCTGAATCGTCTGGTGGAGACGCGGAATATTATAGCATTCAAGTCCTACTCGGAGGTGAAATAATTAACCAGAAACTACAACAACTCAAGTCAAGCGACAACGTATCGGTTACCTTCCATGAACTTGAAGATATATTTGAAAGTTTAAGTTGAATAAAGTGTTCAGGGTAAATAACATGTCCATTTTAAGTTACAAAATTCCAGTGGTGATGTCGTGTGAAAATTCATACCGGATAGAATAAGCCCGAAGGGATTTTTTTTTTTTTTTTTTCCCCCTCCTCCATCTACTTTTTTTTGGGTCCCATGTTCGTAAAATAACTAATTAAATTGGTAAGGCCTTACAATACCAGAAGTTTTTATTTACCGAAATAAGCCCCAAACATTCACATTTACCAAAACAAGTCAAGATGAGCATGAAACAGCATTTTTCCAAGTTGCACGTTATATTTTGAAGATATAAATAGACAATAATGGCCTTAATTGTCGATTCACAAAAACAGTGACGTGTTTTATTTAATAGATAATTCAGACATGCAGACAACATCCGAAAATATCATCTCACGGTTTGGGAAATGTGAAAATTCTGACAGCTACAATAGCTGAAATCAGCTAACCTACTAGCATAGTGCCCTGCACTGTATAGGCTACAAAAATCATAAATATTATATCGTAAATAGCATGTTATCTTCAAGATCAACACTGTGTTATGTAACAAAATGCCAAATTATGTAACATACATTGGCTTTTGTTTACATACCACTGTGCAACTCTTGACGATAGCATGCTATCAATGCAATATTTCTGACTGGTAAAAGTCACTATAAGAACAAAATATGTCTACATTTTAATATTCTTTCTGTTTATGTTGGTGTTTAGTTGAGGATGAGAGGTGTCCCTGATATGGTATGACATTCACTATGTACGTTTCAGACTTCAAATTCGTGCAAGATCCGAAAGTACCGTGATTTGTAGCCATCTGCATTGGTTAGCGCGAAACATTCTGTCGCATATATTTCGTTTGAGAAGCAAATCACAGTATTCAAAATTTTGAATATTCAAAATTTTGAATATTCAAAATTTTGAATACAATAATATCGAATCGAATTGAAGCTTTGCGACGATTTCAAATCAAATGGATTACTCGAAGCTTCGCAGGCCCCTAATCTGGATATAACATTATAATTAACTAGCAAGGCAGTGTATTTTATATTTTTCTATTTAAGTTTGTATTTATCATATGACCTGGCAATAACATGAGTCAGACTGCTCTTTGTACAAATCTCGCACATTGGAGTGACTGTCTTGAAACTTTGTCTTAAGGAAGTTCTGACCACACCTCCACCTTCCCCACATTGGACACAAAAAATAATCTTTGCCGATACCAGAACCATAGTATGCCAACTCTGGAGGATCTGACAGGGATAATATTATCTTGAGTATTTTTGGGAAAGGGTTCAGGGCCCAATGCAATTGGGAAAAATAGATATGGTAGCGGGGTAAATTTATGCTAAGTCAGTACCTCTATAAATCTGATTTAGACTTAATTTTAGTAGTACAACTTAGAAATTATTATATACAAATTATAGTCAAAATATACATGATTGATTCTTGGTATAAGTTACTGTAGAATGAAAAATTAAGTAGTTATTCCATAATAACATGTTGCATTAAAGCATGAGTTCCCTGTATGTGAACAATATTCAACGTTGGTAAGGGCCTAAAAAAAAAATACCTTGTTTCCCCAAACGGAGCTAAAAAATATAGGTGCGGGCGAACGGGAATTTTCTTTTTTGTGGAAATCTATCAAAAGTTCTTACTTTCCCATGTATATATACACGTCAGGTGTGATTTGAATGCTGGAAGCTTCATATTATGATATTGGAAGGAGATCAGCAAGACACAAGGCATAAAATAGAATAGCATAGTATTTATTTGTATTTAAAATCACAAAGTACAATAAAAAGTAAATATTCAATACCAATTCAATCAAAAATATCCTATACCAACATATGCTACCATTTTCACTTTAAAAGTGTTTAAAATATCGCCAACAAAACACTCCTTTTCAAGCACAGGGGCCTGTAACGCGCTTCGCTGCCCCCCCCCCCCCCCCCCCCCCCCCCCCCCCCCCCCCCCCCCCCTTGCGCTGACCATATACGCCGCTTCTATATACGCGCCTGCTTCACATTAATGGTCTCTATATTACTACCATTAACGTGAAGCAGGCGCGTATATAGAAGCAGCGTATATGGGCAGCGCAAAAGGAGGGGGCGGGCAGCGGAGCGCGTTACAGGCCCCTGTGTTTTCAACGTTAAATGTTTCCTTTGAATCCAAGTCCAAACTACATTTAACGACAATGTTGTCCGTAAACCCGTATGGTGTTCTTGAAACACGTGTAAAAACTTCTTAGCATGTGAAACTACGGTAAATTTGTTTACCGCGCCCATGACAGAACATTTTAGAAACTTTAGCCCTAATACACTGCTGCTAACCATGGTTTGTGACGCCATGACATAGGTGAATATTCCTGTTTTGATGGAAGATTTTAGTGATGTCAGAGCCGATTGTCAAATAGAGCCTTGCGCCGATTGCCAGGGACCAGCCTAGACCAGATTTTCAGGGCGAAATGACTTCGCCCTACTATAAAAATAAGGCGAAGTGGCCGTTCTATAGGGCGAAGTGAGTCTACAAATTTTAAACTAATCAGTACTACGACAGGAGTCGCTATAGAACGAAAATAGGAGAGATGTAATACGTCAATTAAACTTATGAAACAATGGTTGAAATATGGAGTCTTTAATATGTTCACTTCATGACCCTAATAACTATTAATAATACCCAAACATAATTGTGAGAGGATAGCAGCATTCTATATCGTAATTGTGGGAGAATGACAGGATTTTATTTCATATTTTTCGGGTTTTTAAAAATGCCAACAATATTTATCAAACCGAAACGAAACGAAATCATGATCACTTTTACTGCACTCTATTAGTAATCCCGTTTTAAATTTTAATATGCTTCACAAATGAATTTGTTTTAAAATTTCTTTAACCAAACTCCATAGAGGGAGTGATGAACTGACACATAATGAGAGCTGTGAGTTGTAATCTTCATTGTAAGGTGTGGTAATCACGGTAAACTGAAAATCACAACAACCAAATTAACACTTGAGGCCCGACAATGTTTTCACAGCTGCCAGTAATCAGACTCCGTTGTCAACATGCTTCCAGATTGGAGCAATACAGGTGTTAATTGTTTTATAACACCCTGATAGTGGAGTATTGTGTGCAATCACAGTTGACAGTTGTAAATTATCATAAATTATTTGGGGCAGTTTGCCGATTTTCGTCATGTAACTTTGGAATTTTCAGGGCGACTTGAACTTCGCCCGACTGCAAAAATAAGGCGAAGCGGACGGCGCTAGGGCGAGTTCTTCGCCCACGTCACCCTCTCGGCTGGTCCCTGCCGTGCATGACGACATATCCACGGCCCGTTTTTGATAACGGCATTTTTCTTTGATCCCAATTCAAAGATCACATCAAAGGAAATGAGCCGACTGAACTACATGTAGTTGCAAGTTACACCATGTTCATGTCAATTTCGCAGACACGATTTGATTGTCGATTTCGGCATGGTCATCAAAATAATCATTGGTGGTGACCTATACGTGACGTCACACGAGGCTGACTGGATGGAATGACATTGTCTTCGACTATTTAAAGTTAATCATTAATGGAAAGTTGTGTTGGGTGAAAGACTTTGAAAAGATTAATTACAGATAGTAAAATTAATTAATAAATTTCTTTTAAATAATTCTTTTTTAGTGATGTTCCGATAATCGGAATCGGAATCGGCCATCGGCCGATAATAGCCCATCGGAAATTAATCGTACCTCACAGTTGAACATCGGCTTTTACCGATTGTCAAAATAAATAAAAACGTTCTAGTATCTAAGCGCAATGTGCACGCTTTAATAAACATACGCAATACAACTGTAGTATTGAATGTAAAACGCAGTTGTAACAGCCTAAAAAGAAGCCATTGGCATCATCAAAGCAGTCTGATATGATGATATATTATAAGAATGGCAATACACATGCCCGACATCCCGTGTAATATGAAGTTATTGGTTCAATCGCGTTGACACGAAATAGATTCAAAGAAAGCTTTAATTAAAAAGCTGACCTGATTACAGTGAGGCTTCCTCTAGAGCACGTGTCATGTGACGTCACATGCTATGTCAATAACTTGAAGCACACACTGAATGAAATAATACAGTTGTTATCAGAACTGTCTTCAATAACGATCAATGTTAGTAGGGGCATAATTAGCTTTTTCGTCTGTACAACGTATGCTATGAAATACGCTTAGCTCCACGTTGAACTTGCGAAACAAAAATTGAGCAGGCGGAACTATAAAAGCTTCCGAGTTGTTAAAAGATAAAAGGTGTGACCAATGGAAACTTGGGAAATCTCAGACAAATATGACAGCAATTATTATCCATCAATCAAAATTTAGTTAATAATCATCGCCATTCCATACATTGTTGCAACTTACAAGTATTCAATCAAGACTTTTACTCTGCATGCAAGTGTTCCACACATGGTCATAACGTTACTCTGAGTCGGCACCTTTGATCTCTTTGTCAAAACAACTACCGGTATACATCAAAGGAAGCACACAACCGACGTCGGCAGAAATACTGTCACGACAGTGTGTATATATTTCTTTGATGTATTTGGCTTTGAAACTATGCGGGATATGGAGTGCATTGGGTGTATATAAGTCCATTATAGGAACAAACGCACAATATATATAAACATCGGAATCGGAATCGGAAATCGGCCGATTGTGCCTCCAGTTATCGGAAATCGGTCCGATAAGCTTTTTCATTATCGGAACATCACTATTCTTTTTAATAACCGACTATTAATGCTTGTACAGTTTTTATTCCTGCGTCCTGACAACTGATACACATGTTATAATATGCTCAATTTAATTGAACAAACAGTGAAGTCAGCTGCGCAATTAAATGTCACGTGACATGCACTTTCAGTTTCTACAGTTTATACCTGTTTTACGCTGTGTGTACTAAATAGATAGATTTGTTGTGCTGCGTATGCATACATTTTGATTTTTGATAGTCTGACATACATAAATCAAAATGTCTACATGTTGACGAACAATAAAGTTACGTTTCGGCGTACATGAGATGTAATTTGTGTACATCATCATATAATTTATGATTACGCGCAATCACGGCGTCATCATCGCAGCCTGGCTCTAACCCAAAGTGTCACGTGCTTCCCGGCGATCCCCACTGTAATATATTGTTCAAACATAGACCCAGGTACGGCCGGTATATTGAAGAGGAGATGGCTGTATATCAACTTTGTGTTTGGTAAATTACTTTCCCCATGTCATTTATTCAACAAAACATCGTCATATTTAAAACAGTTTATTGAAGAAAAACAAGCACCTGATTTCTATTTAGACAATCAGAAATGCCGATGTTGAAACCCGAGTACCGATTGTCATCCGATGGGCCACGATTATTTTCCGTGGGCGCTGCCATTTTACGAAATGCGTCCGGACGTCGAGTCATTAGAAACGGGGCCTATTATAAAGCGACGAACTGAGACAAACAGCGTCGGCAGCTATTTTATTTTATTTTCGAAAAACAAAAATAGAAAAAAAAACATTTTGGTGCGGGAGGTTGTAATAGGTGCGGGAGGGTTAGGGAAAACAAAGGTGTTTTTTTAGGCCTTATTCGTTCTTTAAAATTGCTATATTCACGCCGGAGAATAAGAATTAAATACAACGGCAAGCAAAGAAGCTTGATCAAGTCGTTCTACTTCAAAGCGCCGATTAAATAGGTTAGCCACCTGTTCGTCGGTCACGCGCGTGGGCGTTGTTGTTTTTGTGTAAAGATTGATATACCATTGTCACCGTTGGCACACAGAAGAGTTCGTTCATAGAAATGATGTCGCCAAAAGGCTCAAAATGTACGTCGTGCTAATCATTTGTCGTTCATCGGACTTGAACTGCATATTAGAGAATTAAATCATTCCCGTTAACAGTCACTGATACCCAATTGACATAAACATGTCTCATCGCAAGACTCGTAATAAACCGCGTCAATACAGACAGCGTTCCGAACTTCCGACGTGGTATTTTTGGATTACTCCCCCTGGACTGTATTTAAATGAATTAAACAACAAACGTGGTATGTTTTTGTACTTGAAAGTCGTGTAATCCCATACGACCTTGGCCTTAAATAAAACATTCCAATGAAATGAAGTAACTGGTATTGAAGGATTAATCAAATTAATGAACTATTAAATAATGACTATGATTGAATATATGTTTTTTTTCAACCAATTCATGAATTCCATATGAAGGGCTGCATCCAGAAATACTAGGGTATCGTATCTAGATACATATTGTATCGCGACCGCATATCGCGATACGTATCGTATCGCGACACTGGGCGTACCTCCCACCCCTAGTATTTCTGGTGGAACTGGAAGAAAATACTCCCAAATTGAAGTAGGCGGCAATTAATTTCCTGTTCAACATTGTAATCTCGCCCATACCGAACCTGGCGAGCATTTCTGTATTACAATACATTACGACAATGACCGCAATCCCAAACAGTCATCTGACAGCGTCAGTGAAGAGTGAGAGACTGACTGACCGACTCATTCGGACTCACTCACTTTCAGTTTCACTGTCACTACTACACTAGTGTCAGTGTCACGGAGTGAGTCACTCTGTCAGTCAGTGCTCAGTCTGAAAAATTTTCAACAAAATTATTTACCATCATTGGCTTCCATTTCAATGTCATTTTGTCCATCATTATCTTCGTTTTCAATAAGAATGCGATTTTCTTCCGTGCCGTTTACATGATTCATGTCGCCTTCGGTTTCAGTAGAAAATTGTGTTTTCTGAGTGACCGTTCGCTGGCGATCTCGCCCCGGCGTCGAAGACGAAGGGCTTTTCTGTGAAACGGTCACTTTAACGTGTCTACTAACAATCCCCCCAATTTCTGCAGGCTGTGCCCCTTCTGAGAGGGGGTTGTTTCTATGACATTTTGTTTAAATCTTCTTTTATTATCCGAATCGTAGAAAACAGAGCGGCATCATAAATGAAAATAAACAAAATGGCGGGCACTTTCATTAACGACGAACTGCAGCTCCCGACAGAGACCATCGGAGTCGTTATATCGTCTGACGAAGCTGACATTTGAATTTGTGCAAGCAGTTACAGAATTTATTGATATCATCTTTAATGATATTACTGGAGTCAATATGTAAATGGAAATGTTCATTTCATAAGTTATCACAGTTAATACATTGCTCACAGCTCAGACTGCATGACTACATATTAGACTACATGTGTATGTATGGATTCGTCGACGATCTATAGATCATGCCATGAGTCTCTACTCTGGCTAACGCGGGGAATATATTTTTACTTAGGCCTATTATTATTCACTGTAAGTAAGTGAATGTCCCAACTCAAAATTGCATATCGCATATCGCAATTAACACCAAATTAATTACTCAGGATAAATTCCACAAAATTTGTAAGCCACGCAAAGATAAATCGCTCACAAATTCAATTAAATCGTGAATTTTCGAATTGGGACCTTCGCCTACAATGAAGTACATTATTAAGAACAGATAATAACTATGAAAGCTATTCCCGCGTTAATTTTTCGTATTAGGTTCCCTGTCAAAACTTCAAAAAGTTCCAAGGTTTTGTACTGGTGGAATATGATCTCTACGGGCGTTAGCCAGAGTAGAGATCGATGCATCGCCATAAGGTAGAAGAGACCAATGGTCTATAATAAACACAACTGACAACGTCTCTTCTACCTTATGGCGCATGGCATGATCTACGTCGACGACTGCCTTCCATCAATCAACGAACAACTGCTATTCCGTGAACAACGACCTACTGAAGGAAGTAGGCCTATCCGAACATGTATGCTTCCATACCTAGGACTACCTATAATGCAGCCCAACACCATGCAATGGACGGAGCGCGCATGTATGAACTGTCGCAAACGAAACCTCAAACGCTGCACGCAACAACTGAGAAGCACAATTAGCACATATCTCACCATGTAGGCCTACTATGGATGTCTACATCATATATGACCCATACGACCAAAAATACATCGACAAAGCGCGCATTGAACGAAGAGTAGCATGCAAGATACATTTACATCAAACAGGACGTTAGAAGCAGACATTAATCGTACAGGAGCAGTTCTACAAAACACAGAGTTAACCCCGTCTAAATCCAGATATATATAGAACAGAAATGGCAGATCTATGATCCACGAAGTAGAAACTTACGACAGTTGTTGTCTAATTTCGCGCATAATAGAGCTGGTACGGTACTTGCCCCAATCGAACCAGCCGCCCAATTCGTAGTAACCTTAATTATACCCTTAACATTACGTTAAATTGTGTGTTCCGCTCTTTACTCGCCAATACTGCACGAAGAGCGACAGAAGCTCTGCCATTATTCTCTTGTGCTAAAGAAACCACTCGTTAGCCCTATAGGCCTACGTTAACCAACGCACACGTGTGTATAGAGCCAAAATTTCGCAGGGACAAAAATTGCTGGAAAAAATAGAAAGTACCATCATTTTAATCTGCTTGGACAACTTGGGAGAAATTAATATAATCCATTAAAATACATTTTGCCTATCGATAGGATTGCCATGGAACTAGCTTTAATAGCTGCGGGAATCAGATTGATATTATCAGTTGACTAGACGGACCGTCTTTTCCTACACTAAAGCAGATATGCGTATATATAGCTTTACCACAATGAACAGCCACAACAACGAACGATTTGAGAAGCTGGGGGAACAGGTCAAAGAGATAGAAAGTAGTATTGGATATTAAGTTGAGGCAGCTATATACGGCAGACGTCGGAGCTGAGATGAAGAAGGAACTATTCTAAGATATTGAAGCCACGGAGAACGGGAGAGAGAACATATATGAAAGACAGAGGAGAGAGAACAACTTAAATGCGTGTTCAACGTCAAGATAAACCAACAACGACCCGAATGAGAAGAAACATCATGACAACGGGGAACTTTAACTACAAAAGATTTATATATGAAAAACAGTTTCTGGTATCAGACGAAGAAAGAATTGGGAGCCTGATAATTAAAATTGTGTTTAGGTTAGGCCCAAGACCTAACGGAGAAAGAGCAAAAGTTCGACCAATCAAAGTTACTTTGGATGGCAGCAACCAGCTCAAAAAACTACTCTCCAATGCACACAAAATCCCATTTCTCACAATAGAAGATCTAATTATAACCAGGGACCTCACTCCTGAACAACGTGAACTAAGGAAATCACTTCAGGTAGAGCGAAAGGAGATGAACCGAATCGGGAAAGATTAGTACATCGCTAGGGCGTTGCAAAATACGCCCGGTATTTTCAACAAAGGGCCATAACGAGTAATCCATATGCCGCATTCGAAAACAATTAGATAACTAAAACTAAAGCTATCACCCGGCACCAAAATATTCGGCAAAGTGTTTACACGTCGACAAGGACTCCGGCAAAAATGGGCGGATTGAATCCAAATTAGAACTTGACCTGTATTTGCATGTGGCTAATCTACATACAAAATTTGAAAACAGTCAGACAACTAAAACTAAAGTTATCCGGAAACCAAAATAATTGCCAAATTCTAAGTCGACAAGGACCATAACTCCGGCAACAATATGCGAGCGGAATCCAAATTCGAACTTGACCTGTATTTTGGGCTAGTAAATTCACATACCAAAATTTCAGACTTACAATAGAGTTATCATCCAGAAACGAAAATTGAGTACAAATTAACAAAAAGGGCCGTAACTCTAGTGAAAATTGGCGGGCGGAACCCGAATTCGAACTTGACCTGTATTTTGTGCTAGTAAACCCACATACCAAATTCCATCCCATTCAGTTCAGACTTACTAAGTTATCAACCGGAAACAAAAAGCGAACGGACGGACAGGCAGACGGACGTCCGGGCGGACCGATGAACCAATAACATAATACGTTCCCTTTTTTTCAAAACGGGCGTATATGAAGAAAAACGGAATGCCCACTGTGAATAGGAGACATTAACGATTTTAACCGGATTGACGCTGTAAAAAATTATGTAAACACTAATGTGTTAACCCGAACCAGGATAGAAAAATTAAATTTGCCTATAATCACACGTGAACTCACTGCTGAGAAAGAAAGATGAACTAGCTATCTTAATCCTAGATGAATGGCATTATGTGCTGCTACTCGCAGCTAGAGATGTCACACACAGAACAACTTATAATTACAACCAGAAAAGTTTGAAATAAAGGTTATGGGATGTTTACAAGACAAATATGAAGTGGGGTTTCAATTTAAAGCTTGAAAATCAACATCGTGGACGATCTTACAAACAGCGAGGGAGCTGAATCAGCAGCATGTTGTGGCATACAATTCAACACAATGGTCAGACAACCCTCTAATCGTAGACGTTCAACAAACAGCCCTGACATGAATACGAAACTAAATAATAGTATACGCCCCACCACCATGAGAAAGGACTCTCATAATTATGCTAGGGTGTGGGGACTTCAGCTATAAGGCGCTCGATTTTGAAACCAAAACATGATAGGGATTAAGGAAAGGTGCCTCTCGGCCCTTTCGAGAATCCCGGGCTAGCCCCCCGAACCACTCACTCACACCAAAACATGCAGTCGTCAGAAGATAGCGACGAAGTTGACTTCCTGTGGAAAAAATATAGGTAACAGGTAAGAGAACCAACACAACAGAGAAGGCCAACAATTCTCACTGTTAGACCTCATCTTCACAAATGAAGAAATTATTATATCCAACCTGACACACCCGTCTCCATCACAGCAGTTGGAATCACTGACTGTTATGCTATTTTTTTAAAGATTTTTTTTTAGTTATAGGTATATAGTTTGACAAACTATATACCTAGAACTCCAAAATAATCTAAAAAAAATAGCATAACAGTCAGTGATTCCAACTTCTGTGGTCTCCATTACTGGACAAGCGCAACCACGCACAACAGGCTGATATTCGATTTTTCATGATATGAAAATGGAATGGAAGAGGATGTCACCAGGTTGCAAACTTGCATTATCATAAAGGATATTACGATGCAATGCGTGGTGAATTAAAGGAGGCTTGGGGCGGAATCCCAACATGGATACAAATGAAAGAGAGATTTCTGGCATGCAGCATCAAATAATATATACCAATTTTTCAACAAACAAAATGTCAAACTCAAACAAGCAAAAATGGATGACAGAATCAACACTGAATGCAGTGACAGTGAAACACCACAGAAAATGGAAAAACACATCTATGATAAGAAAGACTCCATCCAAATACAAAGACTATATACATGAAAGCAAGGAATAAATAAACACGGGAATGCCGAACAGCACGCAAAAACTACGATCCAAAGAATTAGCAGAGAGCATCGACACAGCGACCCAAAAGCGTTCTGGAGCTACATAATTATATACAAATTAAGCAAATTGCCAAATAAGGAATGTGAGATATACAGAGAGACGACTGCAATATCGTAGAAATGGTCAGGTTACTACGTTTTAAACTTGTCGGTGAACAAAGACAAGGACCAGTCTATCGCGCGAAATTCGAAAACAACTGCATGTCTATATTTCTAGTTCATGCATGGTAGGAATAACATTTTAATGAATGATTTTCGTCTCAAATGTAATATAACTGCTAATTGAATGAAAATTGCCATCTAGCTGGCGTCTGTCATTGTTTTTGCGACTCTTGTGTCTGTTTATTTGTGCGTTAATGTCTCTTGTTGAATAGACTGGTTCCTGGTCGAAAGCTGCAAAAATCTGAAAACGTAGTAACTTGCCCCCCCCCCCCCCCCCCCCCCAGCGACACTACCAGCAGTGAAGATGCACAAATTTAAAAATATATACTTCAGCAGTGTCTGTATACAATTGAGGACTATAATGGAGAGTTTCCTTTCACCATGGGAATTTTGTAGAAAACAGTGTCGAGCTATCAAATATATAGTTGTGAATGAGGAAACATGCATGCAGTTATGCGCAGCACCTGAATGCACGACAAAATCTCCAGGAGAAGACAATTTTATATGCAATTGCATCCTCGAGTTTTAAAAGAAACCGCAAGCAGTATAATAAGTCCTGCTCTAACATACATTTTTTTAAATATCCCTAACCAAGGGGGAGGTTCCAGCAGACTGGAGAAATGCCACTGTTTGTCCGATCTTCATAAAAGGAAACAAGACAGTCGAAAATTACATACCTGAATGTCAGCCCCGCGAGCATCACATGCATCCTATAATGCTGAAGGGTCACTATCATCGCCGCGATGTGCGGTTGAGTACCCAGCTTAATATTCCGTGCGGTCAAGTACATCTCTTAACGAATCAGTGCGGTTGAGTACCCCGCTTTATGAAATCTCGGATATTTATTTATGGACAATATAATCAGGGACAAACACATGGACTACCTCGAGGAAAATGATCTTTTTACTGTTTTTTTTGCTTTCGGCAAAACTATCCTGCGTTACGCAACTGCTGGAAGTACAAGACGATCTTACCAAATTCATCGTTGAAGGAAAGAAAATTGATATAATATACCTCGACGTCCATACTAGTATAGCTTTTGACGCAGTGTATGCCTCGCGTGAGACTTGTGGCACAACTACATGCTAACACGATGTTCGAGGAAATATCATCGATGGTTAATTATCAGTAACTTCCTGACAGGTCGAGAACAGTCGGTCTGAGTACATGGAGCGTTATCATCAAAATGATGATGTCACCAGCGGAATCGCTCAGCGCTAGTTGTTGGGACCAGCACTCCTTCGCAGTGTAGATCAACACATTACCCAAACAATCAATTCAAGACGTGATCTATTCGAAAATATACAAAAACATCCAGGATGATCAAGACAAATTAAAACTTCAGCAAGACTTTTACCACTTATTTTTACCTGTGATCTTCGGTCGAAGAAAGCCTACCGGCTTGTAGTGACCTCTTCTTTAGTTCTTAACACAATATTAACTAGCTTTGGTGTTTGGTGACTTGGTTATATGTACAGCTAGTGCATTTTAATAAACATAGTTTTTTTGGTTTCTCGTTATTAAACATGAAATAAAATTTGTTGGCTCTTCCACTCCAGGTGTTGTTTAGTATGGATTTAAAAACATTCACATCTTCTGCTCCGATGCATATAGTTCTGTCAGGTTGTTCCAGTTGATCGTGCTGCGTTGTATGAAGCTATATTTGATGTGCTATTTTTTATGAATTTCTTTTTGTAATTGTAATTTATGACCTCTTGTTCTATTTGAGAACGATTTCTTCAATGATGGGAGAACTGTCCTTCTGGTTGCTGATCTTATACATTTGGATCATATCACACCTCTCTTGTCGGTAGTGCTGCGTTGGCATTCGAGAATTGTATTTCTGTCTCCGTTGTCAAATTTATTTAGTTTATTTGTTGTTGATAATTTGGTTGATCTTTTTTGAACATTTTCGATGGCAATCTGATATTTTCTGGGTGTGGGTTCCAAACGGAAGACGCATATTCCACCATTGGTCTGATGAGTCATTTGTACAGGATTTTCAGCATTTCCTCTTCAATGTGGTTAAAAGTTCACCGAATCATTTCAATTCTCTGGTTTGCTTTGTTGACTGAAGATGAGACGCGTTGATCGTAAGTTAGCGCTGTCAAAGACAACACCAATGTCTTTCTCAGTATCGGTGGCTTGGATTTCTGACACTGTTGGAGTCATTAACTGAGTATACAAACAGGGTTGTCTTTGCCGATATGTAAAACTTTGCATTTAACTGCGTTGAATTTCAGTAACCATCTTTCTGACCAGTCGGACAGTTTTAGATCTTGCTGGGGTTGTAAATGGTCTTGCTCGTCCTTCATGTCTGTAAGATTTTTGTATCTGCGAACAGTTTGCATCGAGATGTTATTTCATTTGTGATATCGTTGATATATACGAGGAAGAGTGCTCATCCCGGGCACTGATGATATAGCTCCGTTGACTGATTGCCTCCGGTTTGTCAGAAAATGCTTTAGCCACTGACCATTGATGGATGTTACCCCTGATTCTACATGTATATGTTTGTAATTTTTCATAAGTCGCTTATGTGGGACGGTGTCAAAGGCTTTTCTGAAGTCGAGGTATATTACGTCGATGTTGACGTATTTTTTGTAGCTGCAGTCTTTCTTATCGTAGATGTACTTTTTCCATTTTTTTTTCTTTCACTGCGTTTAGTGCTTGTACTGTCATCCGTTTTTGTTTTTTATATAGTATTTGAATTAATTTTAGCAGATGGTATGCGTCTGTTGGATGCTTCCACAATTGTTCATTTGAATGCTGCCATAGTGATTCCACTGTTAGTGAGGCTGAAGGGGTCACTCTCACCAAAAAATGTGCTGAAGTGTACAAAGGGTTTGAAAATGTGCTGAAAGGCACACAGGTTTTGAAATCTCGTTCTGATGACTTTTAGTTTTCGTGTCTACAATGATTTATGTTAGAGCATAATTGTACCGGTATATGGCCTAAAATTCCTTAAATCGATATGTAGTTTCCAATCAAATCGAAAAATAAATTTTCGATATGCCTGTTATCATCATCATAATATGAAAATATAGTATGTGTGGAATGTGTCACGTTAAAATGAGCACCGGAGGATCATGTTCCTATTTTTCAGCTGCCATGCAAACGGTAGGCACTTTTCTGCATGTTTTCTCCGTTACCAACCCGAAAAGGTAGCATATGGGTACGTACAGTCCATTTAAACATGTGGCAACAGTTTTATATTGTCACAATCAATACACAATGGTGGCTATATTCACATGCATGCAATTTTATAAAATACTCATGATTCGAGCTGTCACTAGCCAGATGTTTAGGGTCAATGGCTACCCGTATATCTTAGGATTACCGTGCAATTAAAAATTCATTCCGAATCGAACACTCTCTATCACTCTATATGGTGTATAGACAGACGAAATGGACCAATTTCTTATGTGGGGATATATACGTTTTCGAAAACAAAACATGTGGAAAATATTGATGTGGCGTTTGTGATATGCGACACACATATACTACAGTGGGCGTGGTAACGGAGAAAACACAGTTTGGGTCTTTATATTCCTAAATATTGCGAATCGTTGATACACACTAAAGTTTTAATAATATGTGACACAAACGTGTTTGGTTGAATTTCTAACTTCGCTGGAAACATATTAACTATTATTTGAAACTACATGCAGTCCCATGTACTTTGAATGTGTATGTGTTTCCAGTAAACCCATGTCATTGATCTATGCTGGTGCACACAATTCTGTGCATCTAAAAATAAGACCTGCGTAATCATGCCATTCAACTTTATTTGATTAAATAAATATAAGAATGTGTTAATATATGTCGAACAAGGAATACCTGACAATTCAAACGCCCGATGTAATATTAGCATGGATATGATGGTAACGGAGAAAAAACCTATATATAGTTATATACGACCTGTATGCAAGTTTATGAATGAGGAATATTTTGCTAATGAACGAGGAGTGGTGACTTTCGCTCCACCGGAGACCTCGTCTCAGGTGAGCTAAAAATTAAAGGTCAAAATGCAAACATGTAATTTTTTTTTTTTAGAGTTATGTCCCTGGCTCCGCCCCTATTTGACCCAGTGACCCCATTTGAACAAATCTGAACCCCAATCACCCAAGGTCCCTCCGTATCAAATATGAATCCATTCGACCCGATGGTACAAGAGAAGAAGTCGTTTTAAGAAATACTATGGAGGGAAATAGTTATGGCCCAGGCTTCGCAACTATTTGACACAGTGACCTCAATTGAACAAATCTGAATGTGAGTCACCTAGGGAACATCCACACCAAATATGAACCCATTTGGCCTGCCGGTATTTGAGAAGAAGATGTTTAAAAGAATTACTATGGAGGGAAAGAGTTATGGCCCTGGCTTCGCAACTATTCGACCCAGTGACCTCATTTGAACAAATCTGAATGAGAGTCACCTAGGGAACAGCCACACAAAATATGAACTCATTCGGTATATAGGTCCCAGAGGAGAAGATGTTTAAAGAATTGTTGACGGATGGACGGACTGACGGACGGACGGACGACGGACCAGAAGTGGTGACTATAGCTCCACCAGAGACTTCGTCTCAGGTGAGCTAAAAATTACCAAAACAAAATGCATTGTTTTATTCATGGATTGGTACTAGTATGCAATTTGATTAAAATTCGAAATTAATTTTAAATAGCTAGTAGCCTTCAATTAATTTCCTGCCTATATAAATCAATTTAATAAATGTCATCGTTACTAGTGCAATCACATTGAGTCTATATGTCTAAACATGACAAACACGTGAAATTATCACCGTCGTCAAAGACACCGTAATCCTCTCCGCAACCTTCATGAAACCACTTGCCACAATCTGAACACAACACCCATTCGTCGCGTTTACTGGGGTCGAGTGGATCACCATAAACCCATCCACACTTCCCACAAGAATACGCATATTGACAGTTATTTTCCGCACTCTTTTTTGAAGCTCGCTTGCCTTTGATGACCTTTGACCGAGAACCATTAGACTCGCGAACATGTGGTGCAGACATCGTTGTGAACTTCCAATTGCATTTCAGGTCGGATTCACCATTTGAAGTTAGGAACTTTAAACAATTATCGCAGAAACATGACGTTTCTCTGATAGCGATGCCGTTTGCGTGTTTGGTAGGAATAACCGCGTGTACCTTGAGTGTTCCAGGAACGGGTAGGACATCGGGAAAACCAATTTCAGGGCGCTTTCGTTGAGGTGAATTAATGCGACAATAACATTGGAGTGATTGCCCCAATCACAAAATGCGGCGGCTTTCTGTGTCACACATTTACCGGTCTTCACTGCAACGTCAGCCAACCTCTTGGAGGTCCCTCCAACTCCACCACACGGCCCCTTTCCATGACCTGCTTCCAAATATTGCCAGAAAGCTTTTACGCCCATCTTAGAATGATTACTGACAAGGTTGAAGATATGTCTGTTTCGATATTGGCTGGTGAGTGAATCCGAAATGTATAGTGGATGTATTTGACACCAGGAACAATATATAACACCCTTTGTTTGACCTAAATCGGCCAAGGGGCTGAGAGATAGCATGGGTGTCCTATTTTGAACCCCTCTGGACAGCGACAATTTCGGATCATGCAGGTTGAGGTGTGTGAGGTGTTTGGAAAGAGTGCCTGGTGAGGCGCACCCTACAACACCCTTTGTTTGACCTAAATCGGTCAACGGGACGAGAAATGGCATGGATGTCCTATTTGAACCCTTCTGGTCGGTGGCCATTTTGGATCGGGCTGGTGTGAAAGGGGTGAATATTTAGATTATCTTGGGGCACCCTTTGTTTTACCTAAATCGACCAAGGGGTCGAGAAATGCCATGGGTGCCCTATTTTAACATCTCTGGATGGTGTCCATTTTAGATCGTGGTGTGGTGAAGTGGGGTATTTAGATTGGCTTCCTACACACACATTTTGTTTGACCTAAATCGGCTGAGAAAAGGCATGGTGCCCTATTTGAACCCTTCTGTACGGCGACCACTTTGGATCTGGATGGGTGCGTGGATAGAATATCTGTGGGGGGGGGGGGCACCATATACAAAACTCTTTGTTTGACATAATTATAAAAATTTCGAATAAGTAATAAGGAATGGAAGTCACCTTCGTTTTAATCGTTACTGTAACGGGGTGAATATATCGTTAAGATAGATAACTTTGGTCGCCAGACAAGAAATCCATCCCACATAACCCAACAGAAACTCATCTGCCACTCAGAGCCCGTCTGTCTGTAGCAGTGTGAGCAATGGCAACCCGCACTGTCTCTTTGATTTTGCTGTCCCATTTTGCCAGGATAGCATGGCACATTGTCCCACTTTGCCCAGTGCGGTGTCCCGATTTGCCCAACGGCACGGGCAAAGTGGGACAAAACAAGAGGTTCCAAAAGGGACATACCGAGATGGTGTTTGGTATCAATGATCACTCGATTATATGCGCCGATGAATTATATACCAATCAACGGCTTTCCATTTTTTTCCGGCGAAAATCCTATCTAACATTCCTTGAAAACATTTGGTGTCCCGCTTTGCCCGGGTCTCCCCTATTTGTAATTAATCTGGTTAGTTTTTTGTGTTGATCTGAGTCAAACAAACCCAGACGGCCGATATAGTATCGCCAAGGGGTTCATATGTGCCTAAAGAATGACCTTCTGGTGTTCGCTGGTAACGGAGAAAACGGTAACGGAGAAAACCGCATATTGTTTACAACCATATACAAAGGTCTTGTGATATCAATTTCAACATGCTCACTTGATATCTTGGGCTTGATAGACGTTCCGTCAGATGAGATTAGCAGTTGGAGTTAAATCGTCGATTTTCTATGTTTTATGGTGGTAACGGAGAAAACATCCTTAAATAAACTGTTTTGGGAGTGGCAACTCATCTCTCGTTATTTATACATATGATTCATTTGCATTTAGAGCTATATGTTCCCCAGGTTACACGTGATACTGCGTTTCTTTGTATAAAATTAGGCACGTACAGCAAGTTGTATCTGTCAGTTATGACGATTTAAATTGATGGTAACGGAGAAAACACCGTTTTCACGGACAACATACCATGGTGGACTTCTTCCAAATATAGTAACGTTATAGAATAATCGGTTTTTAATGCGAGAATCGGTCATACAAGTGAGATAATTACAAAGGACTTGTATAATATAGTAACGGATTACTCAAGTTTCTGAGCTCATGAAATCGGATACCCAATAACGGACATCCCCAAAACAGCCAATTTTGTCACCCAAACCTCCCATTTGTGAAATATAAGGAAGCCAACCGGATTTTTCTATGTGATATATATTCGCCATAAGACCCCTGTTTAATGATGCGTTGCCATTGAGATGGCGGTCGAGACATGCATGAGATACACCCCTCGGACACGTATTTGCCATTTTTTCGCTATAAGGAATTTTGGGCCATATGTTCCAAGGAAAATCAAAATGAACTGAAAACAAACTGCTGATGGTCGCCAGACTTTCAGAAACACAGTTAAAATAAGTGTCTACAGGCGCACACGATCCCGATTGTGTCTGGTTAAATTCGGTTGCCGGATAAATCGGGCCCGATAAAATCAAGGGGGGGGGGGGGGGGGTCAGCGCACACTAGTCGGATTTTCACTCCGGTCATATAATCATGCTATGGTCACTGTAGTCTATAATTATATAGCCAATTGGTGTGGTCAGCCTATCTAGCCAGTTACTATAGCTAGTCATGGTGGTTTAT